>OZ019974.1:9510844-10248344 GCA_963970395.1 Ephialtes manifestator | reverse complement strand
CTGGCATTGGAAAGGTTGCCCTGATAAGGTGCACCTTATTAGGACCGGACCTGGCATAGGGAAGGTTGACCTGATAAGGTATTCCCTATTCAGGTCCAGATCTGGCATAGATAAGGTAGACCTGATAAGATGTACCTTAATAGGACCGGATCTGGCAAAGGGAAGGTTGACCTGATAAGGTGTATCTTATTCAGGGCCAGATCGGGAAATATTAAGGTAGACCTAATAAGGTGTATCTTATTCAGGGCCAGATCGGGAAAAATTAAGGTAGACCTGACAAGGTATTCCATATTCAGGTTCAGACCTGGTATAGATAAGGTAGACCTGATCGAAATATTGGCGGAATTAAGAATATCGTTTATAAAATCAAAATGTCGCATTCAATATGTTATTAATTTTAAACCCGTCATTTTGAATTTACAAATTTTAAGTTCAAATTCCTAATTAGTTACGTTAAAAACTGAACTATTATTTAAATAAATAGTAAATTGAACTATTATGGAAATACTGTACGAGATATCCACATAGTCGGTTTGGTCTAGTGGTTAGCGTGCTCGGTTAGGTAGTTAGGTAAATAGGTAGGTCCCGTAGGTCTTAGGTTCAAATCCCGCGTGCATCACTTCCCGAATGATGTTACGAAAAACCGTATCTGAAGACGAATTGTTTTTTTTTTTTTTGTAATATTAATAGAATATTATTGTTCATATTTCGGCATAATACGCGGAAATTAATAATTAATTTTTTAATTTAATATAAAGATAAGTATATGTATTTATATATCTATGATTATATTTATCAGGCCCTTAAATGGTTATTTTTATCAGGTCCTTATGTGGTAAACTTGAACTGGCCCTGATGTGCCAAAGCGTTACATTTCCAATCAGGGCCGTATAAGGTAGCCAGACAGGGGCCTTGGATTTAGAATCCGGTTACCAGGTCCGGCCCTGATATTCCCCATAACTCAATTTCTAGTCGGGAAGTACCTAACAACGCACGCACGCTACCAACTACGCTATCAACGACTTAGTAATTTTGGATATCTAAATGGCATAAGAGTTGTATAACTATTATTCTCTCAAGCATACTTGTAATTGACATAACAAAATATTCAATTGATTGTAATCAGAGCGCGAAGTGGGTTGGAAATATTTTCAAGTGAACATCATTTTTGGAGATCTTTTTCTCACGAGGGAGCTCAGGTATCCGGATTTTCGAAAAAATTATATCCACAGACCTGTGAAGTTCTAGCAACAAACATAAATCAAACATAAATTTTCCGCAATGGCAGCGCGAGATGCTCCAGTGTTTAAAAAAATCGATTTTGCAAATCTCGAGTAACTTATCAGAAGTCGATGCTAAGTAATAAGTATTAGCGATCTAGTGCGGGTTTTTTTTTCGTTATTGAAAAATGTGTATTAAATTTCAAATCAGTCACTAAAACCCAAAAAATTCATGTTGATTTTCATGTACTAATATAGTAATGATTGATTTAGTAACCATGTGTTATAATTTTATATCACCGGATTGGTAAAACCCATACACGCATATTAAATTTACTGTGCAACTATATTAATGTTTATTTTCTATACCGAGTTTTGTAAATTTCTCACACGTTTGTGTCGCAAAAACACAAACATTTTGCAAAAAGTAATACACCTATGTGGACAAAACTGCAAATACTTTTGCGGGTATTTTTCAACATTAGTAACTGAAATTTTGATAACTTTGATCTTGAATTTAATGCGACAATTTGTATTAAATTTCAAATCGGGCACTAAAATTCCTAAAATGCATGTTGATTTTCATGTACTGATTTAGTAATTATTGATTTAATAATCATGTATTGTAATTTTCTATCACCGGATTATCAAAATTCATTGATCTGTATTAAATTTATTGCGCAAACATATTAATTTCGATTTCCTATACCAAGTTTTACAAAATTCATACACGTTTGTATAGGAAAAACTAGAACATTTTTTACCATATGCATAAACTGTGTATTAAATTTCATAAACATTTGTATTGAATTTTCATATGAACGATACTGGAAAAAATGTAACGTCCACAATATTACGACTCAATTGTTTCTGGTTTTTCCATCGCTGCAAAATATTTTTCGATGAATATGTATGAAAATTCATAAACGTTACTTTTGACATGTAATTACATTGTATATTGAATTTTCATATGAACGGTATTGAAAAGAATGTAACGTTCGATAATATCACGGCACAATGGACTGTCGATATTTTTTTTTTGTACCAATATCATTTTTTTTCCTGTTGCTGCAAAAATAATCTAATTTCAATGTAGAGAGTTATTAATCAATCTCGTATTGCCAATCGACATTAATTCATTTTTTCATAGAACCAAGCAGAGGACAAAATGAATTACTTGTACCGGCAGAAAATATTGTGTCGCAAGAAAATATTCTTCCGACATTTTTACATGAATCCAGTGCCTATTATTTTCAACAGCAGGAACAAAATTCACAGTTCCATAAAAAACAGTGAATCGGCAGAATTTTTTCTATGTTTTTGACATTTCGTTCTTGGCGCTGTGAAGACTTAGTAATTACGAATTTTCAGTTGATTTTCCATTCAGACATTTTGCTACTAGTTTTTTTTATATTATAGACTGAAATTTTGATATCTTCGATCATACTTTTAATGTAAAAATGTGTAAAAAAATTCCCAATCAGAAACTAAAATTACAAAATTGCGTGTTTGTTTTCATGTGCTAATTTAGTAATGATTGATTTGGTAATCATGTGTTGTAGTTTTCAATCACCAAATTAATAGAATCGATCGACGCATATTAAATTTACTATGCAACTATATTAATGTTTATTTCCTATATCGAGTTTTGTAAATTTCTTGCAAATTTGTGTCGAAAAAATGCAATTATTTTTCAAAAACGTTTTTGTAACTTTGATCTTACATTCAATGCCACAATATATATTAAATTTCAAATCGGGGAAATTCCAACAATGCATCTCGATTTTCATGTAATAATATATTAATTAATGATTTAATAATCATGTCATAATTTCCAATAACCGGATTATCGAAATTCATTTATCTGTATTAAATTTACTATGAAAACATATTAATTTCAATTTCCTATTCCGAGTTTTACAAAATTCATACACATTTGTATCGGAAAAATGCAAACATTTTGCTTCCTCATAGAGGAAGCTTTGTTTTCATGAAATTTTTTTTTTTCGAGATTTTCATGTCAGTACACTCAGAATGGGCCAAAACGTCGAGAAAAGTGATTTAGAAAAAATGTCTGTATGTGTGTGTGTTTGTATGTGTGTATGTTACACGATCGAAAAATATAAACCTTTATAACTCGGGAATGCCTTGAGATATCAATCTGAAATTTGGACCATAGATAGAGGGGTCAAGCCTCATCGTTCATACAGATTTTTGTTAAAATCCACTTCATCGTTAAATTATTACGCGTTTTTTAATTTTTTGAAAAATGTCTGTTTACGCGATAACTCTTTCAATTTTCGAGATATTGATCTTAAATTTGGTATGAATGTAAGCTTTCATACGCCGGTGATCGCTATTGAATTTGGTTAAGATCGGTTGAACCGTTAAAATTTTATGATGTTTTGAATTTTTTTTTAAATTGACATTATCACTCTATTCTAACTTTTGTAAAACTTAAGATAGTGAGCTCAAATTTTGTATATAAATGAAACAATATTCAGCCATTATATATGTATAATTTAGTGACGAACGTTATGAAATTTTTGATTATATGGAATGTTCAATTATTTTTAAAAATATACATTATCACATTCACTTTCGGAAACGCTCTAATAATCACGAAATAACGTAATAACGAAATAGAAAAAGCGAATCCACAAATGTATATTTATCTAATTAAAACAAGGATGCAAAGTAGAACCTTGCACATTGCTTCCTCATTATTTTTCGCGTTTTACAAAGCTTCCTCTATGAGGAAGCCAAAAATGGAATAACATACTTCCTCATAGAGGTAGCTTTGTAAGAAGCGAAAAATAATGAGGAAGCAATGTGCAAGGTTCTACTTTGCATCCTTTTTTACAATTTTTTTTTAAGAAGCAAAAAAAAAGTTACTATAGATATAAATTTTCTCCATATGAATATGACGTGTACATTATATGTGTCTAAGGTAACGCTTAATAATAAGCGAGAGTCTCGAGAGCGCCGAAAACAATGGAGAAAGAAAAGAAGACGAGATCGCGGATTGAGATTGGCCGGGCGCACAGTTTCAGAACCAAACGACACGAGCGAGTGAGTCCGTGCACGCGGTTTACACGCGCAACGGAGAAACGAATTCTCAACGGAGGCTAGACGCGAGCGAGAACCTCGCTGTAGCAGTCAGCGAGCAAGTCAACTGCTATACTACACGGAGTTGTTTCACGGTGTCCTAACTACGGTGGGACTCGACCATTATTGCGCAATCGGGGAACGTAATAGCGGAGAATGCTTCCGTGCCATGGCCTATTCTTACACTGTTATAACGTGAGCCATAACGCGAGCTATACTTGTGGATATATCTCACGAACGTATCGTTCTCAAAAAAAAAAAAAAAAAAAAAAAAAAAGAAAAGTACACAAAACGCCGCAGCGAGTACGCTACTTTGTGTATTTTTTACTTTGTAAGTAAAGTATAATTGTTTTCCACGATACCAGTGCCCACATAGAAAAATATATATGTAACATATACGTTAAATATATGGCGCCAAAAAGTTCTATATGCTGCATATATTCTGCATATGTATGTGCAAAAATATATTCAAAATATATGGGATATATGTATGGAATATATGTAAAATATATTTCATATACGTTTAGCGCCAAAAAGTTCTATACGTCGAATATATCGTGCATATATTTCTATTTCCATGTGGGTGACTAAGAACCAAGTTACATTTTTGTAGTTCACGACTTTTTTTCCAGTTTGATGTTGGTTTTACAATGTGGAATTTCAAATTTGTGGTTCATAACAAGTTATCAACAAGGTTTTAGAAAATAATCAATGACATTGACACGAAGTATTCAACACATTTTCCTTAAATCCTGTTGGAAATGTAAAGATGCATAAATATCGCAGAGAATGAAACGGACAATTCTAAGATTTAAAAATGTGGAACGGAAACGAGAGTGTTTGAAATATTTAATGCGGCGTTAAGGGGAACGCGTCAGATCAGCATTTCAGATATTTGCTCAAGAACATTTCGCTTATTTTTTTTTTACTAATATTGTAAGTAAAGATATACAGAGGTGAACCGTGAAAGAATAGTATATTACGATCCAGGTGCGGAAAAAGATTTTCTGACGAGCTCGAGGAATTTTCAGCACGAGCCGAAGACGAAAGTTGTAATTTTACTTCGCAAAGTTTGAAAATGGAGATTTCATGCGTAAACTTTAGCTTTTCACTCACATTGTTAATCCCGTGTAACTTCATTTGTGTATAAAAATGCACTTCGTAATCTTGAACGTTAAACGATATAAGGTGTCAATATGCTGTTTTACATTTTTTGAAAAAAAAATTTTAAAAGTAGAACTTTGCAAATAGCTTCCTCATTATTGTTGGATTTTTACAAATCTACCTCTATGAGGAAGCATGTTAATCTATTTTGGCTTCCTCATAGAGGAAGCTTTGTAAAAATCCAATAATAATGAGGAAGCAATTTGGAAAGTTCTACTTTCCAAATCTTGCAGCCTTGTTTAAAAAAAATTTAAATGGCATTAGTTTTGACCCCTTGACAGATTCTCGCCAGATTCGAACTGATGCTTAGTTTACCCACACTCTACTTGTGGACCAAATTTGAGCCCGATATCTTAAAAATTGCGAAAGTTAGAGCACGAACAAAAAATGTCAAAAAATTAAAAAATGCCATAAATTGTGAACCCCTTAACGGATTGAGACAAAATTTAATCCCAAATACTATTTGATAACAGTCCACTTCTGGTCCAAGTTTGAGCCGGATATCATAAAAATTGCGGGAGTTAGAGCCCGTACTGACATTCTCCAAAAAATTCAAAATGCCATAAATTTTGAACACCTTGATGGATTAACTCCAAATTCAATCCCATACCTTGTTTAACGACAAGTTACTCCTGGTTCAAATTTGAGCCCGATATCTTAATAATTGCGACAGCTATCGTGCTAACAAAAAATTGTGTACATACGCACACACACACACAAACACACAAATACATACAGACATTTTTTCTAAACCACTTTTCTCGCCGTTTTAGACCATTCTGAGTATCCTGACATGAAAATCTCGAAAAAAAAAATATTTTCACGAAAACAAAGCTTCCTCTATGAGAAAGCAATAAAAAAGGAATCTGATAGATTTTGAATGGTTTTGTCGCCTTTAATTAAATTTACTAAGCACTTTTTTCCTGACCTGATTAGTCTGCTAGTTAGTGACTACGTACCCACATAAATCTTAAAATTGCATGTATGCAATTTTGCAATAATTACATCAAGAAGCTTCCGCATTTGTCAACGAATTTTCAGCAATGAACAAGGCGGTTATATGGAGCCAACAATAATCGAAAAATTGCAGAACATTGTGCAACAAGTGTTACTTTCTTCGTACACTCGAATGACGAAACAACCGTTGCTTCTAAATTTCCTCCAAATTTACGACAGCCTTTCTATTCCCTACTTAAACTCGCATTGAGTACAAATGCTATTAACGTCAGGCTCACGTATACAGAGAAGAAAAAGAAATGTGTTTCAGTTATCAAATTAAGGTAGTTATAACGCGACGGCAAACACGTTAGATACGTCCGAATTTTTTATATCTTGTAGTCTGAGTATTCATCTTTTATTTGTGAGGAATTACGAGATACATTACCGGATATCTAATTAAGTAAATAACTTTTGAAAACAGAGTTTTATACATGGCGTTATACGGAGGAATATAAAAAATTGACTTTTGAACAGAGAAAAAAGCATATCAGAAATGAAATACAAAACATCTAAACAGCTCTACGTTTTCGTTAGATCTTAAAGTAACCGATACGATCATAAAAAGTAGTAGTCACCGGACATTTCAGCGAGTTATTGCAAGTTAATTGAAAGAAATTGCGTCGTGCAAAAACAATCTCTACCAGCTGTTCAAGATGGCGCCGAAGTTTGGCAACGTTGCACATCAGTTATATACGCGACAGTTACCATCGGTCGTTATATACTGGTAGTGTTCTGCAATGAAAATGAATGAAAATGATCGCTCTCATCCTAAATTCGACGTAATTATCTGAAATCGGACTTTTTAACCTATCGATACGCTTGAATTTTTCATTTGTTGATCAAACTTCACTTGCGTCGATTCTTCATTGTATCTGGCTTTTTGTTGCTTGAATGTTGTTGAACCACGCTTTTCTTTTACGCGTAATGAATTGGCCGTTTCTTTTTCGGCGATCCGCTCTAACGTCGTGTCTTTCTTTTGGAGAATTCGACATGACAGAGCAGATTCGCCAAACAAACTTCGCAAACCTAACCTCGTTTCATGTCGGTAACGTACGATGCCGGTCGAACAGTCGGTCGATATTGCGGTGTTGCCACGATGTGTCGTGGGCTTACAGAGCCAATGGCGGACGAGTCAAGACACAAGTCAAATTAGTTTTAATAACATAATTAAATTAATTACGCACGTGAAAAAAATTTCGTAATATGATTGAATGAAACTTTTTTATTTTAGAATTTAATTGTGGAATATGCAGAAAGTATGAATAATTTTATTCTTCGATGACGATAGTTGCTAGTATCTATGACTCAGGCGTACTGACATAGCTACCTTAAACACATTAGGTCTTACATTGCTTATGCTTTTGGTAGGTAGTTTTCTTCCCGTGTCGTGATGATTTGGACAAATAGTAATTATGTGCTCAATGAATTTCTTTTTTAAAGACTTTATTGATAAATTACAATCTGTTATTTAAAATATCATTAAGCCGTTTTTCGAACAATAGAACCATTATTATTCAGAGTCGACAGCAATTGCAATGGACGAGTTCTGTTCAAAGCAGATTATCATTTGAACGGGAACAAAGATATTCCAGTCGGTTTGCCGAAACTGTTGCCTGAAATAAAGATCATAATTCCATTGTTGCCATTTTACCATCGGATGCGATTGATGAAATGTTTGCAAAAGCACTTGAGGAAAATCTCCCTGAATATTTTTATATGAACTATTGCATTCGCCATGTTAATGGCGATTTTCCAAAGGCAACAGTCGCCTAAATGATAATTAATTTTTTTTATATCATTGATATCATTAAGATTACACAAACTCTATTATCATTAGGGTGGACAATCGGAAAGTTATCAAATAACCCGTTGAGCCATCTTTTGTGTAATTCGCGCAATTTCTTGGATTTAAAAATATAAAAATTAGAACCACGCATCTTCTGTTTTGCTATTCAGACATTCAGACCGAATCCAAGAGTAGAGTTCGATGGGGTTGACTAAAAGGATAAAAAATATTTATTAACATTTTACATAGGGATGCTTCACCTGGGAAAAATCAGCTACAGTATCTAACAGTTAACTGTTAAATGTTATTTTGTGATTTCTACAATAAATTATCATGTATCATTTAATTTTTGGATGTGGTCCGTACTCTGACCCAGTAGGTTATCTGTGATAATAAATATTTGTTATCACTATACCGTGGAAATTGTAATATATGTGAATTACCTATGATTTTGACACCAACATATATTTTGAATGTAAAAATTCTTTGTGGTGTTATTGGTGTTGTGGCCGAATTGTATATATTAGAATTAAAAGTAAAAATTCTTTGTCAGACTATGAAGGAAAATATATTTGCCCAAATATCCAAAATGTCCCAAATTTTTTGCGAGAATATCAAAACTTATATTTAAATGTATTGAATACATATACCGTCTATTTATTATCCCATACCTCAACAAAGTATTTTTCTGCTGTAAGAGATTGTAATTAATTGTAGAAAATTGCAAGAATTCTTAACAAGAAACAACATCTTTTTAGGAAATCAATGAGTTGTAAACACAGCATGCTTTGTTGTAAAAATATGCAAATTGTTGTTGAAATGATGACGCCATATTCGGCTGCCAGAGCTGCAAATGGCAGCCATACACCCAGAAAAATGTATGCTCAATTATACAATACCCTGAGAGAACAACAATGATTTTATGATTGTTGTAACAATAAATAACACAACCAACAACTAAATTATGGTACAGGCCATTGTTTTTAAAGTACACTGAAAAAAAATGTCATTGATTCAATAAATCCATCGTCAAAAACAAGTGTTATCAACTTAATTTGAATTCTAATTCCTCCAATTCCATACGAGATCGAAACAATAACTCTAAAATAAGCAAAATAATATTTTATTATTTCAATGTTAAATGGAATTGAACGAATAAGAATTCAAAAATACTTCTTTTGGCAGCCCGCAAACGATGGATTTGTTAAATCAATGACATTTGTTTTTTTCAGTGTAACACTCGCTATATTAACCAATCTATCACATTGATTTTTTTCAGTGCAAGAACGGTTCTTTTGCACTCAGAGAAATTGTAGTAATACAGTCAAAAACAATAACGTGACGACTATTAATTTTCAGTCTGTGCAACTATGAAAATATTTATGATAACTATTTGGTATTCACAGTAACTATTCAATAGTTACACTAGAAAAAATAAAAAGATAGTTTAACTAAAAAAAAAAATATTTATAAAAAAGAAAAATGCATAGTTGTCACTTTACAGTTACTAATACCATAATTTTTAGTGTGACGTTCCTTAAACAGGCGTGTAACACTCAAGAAGCTTTTGATCCTTTGTTCTCGATGATTGTCGCAAATTTTAAATGCTTTAACAAACGTTCTTATATCATAACGAATATAACAGACACCTAAGGTTTCATTCCAATCGAGATAGACTTTCACCGCTCGCGAGAGGCTTAGTATTGCACTCGCCTCTGACTCGCCAGTCCTCTTCGACCTTGCTCGTGGAATACCATCGACAGTGCGTGCGATATACACACTCACCCGGATCCCAAGAAATAAAACTTCTCTGCGTACCTACGCAGGCATCCAATAATAGAAAATATCAGAATATTATCCTTGCATACTTTATACACGTTGCCAGTAGTATCCAATCGACTTGTGCCTAGCAGATACTAGCAGAAGTCGATGCGATACAAGTTTCCGAGGACGAGACTCGATTCTAGCTAGTTCGTTCGTTCGCTCGACGATCCCGTCATCCAAGAGCAGAAGAACCTAACGGGAAATCCCGCGAAAGTCTCACGAGTCTCACAGGGGCTCAGCTCGGGCCACGCACACAGAAAGAGGAAACCCGGTGGCTCAACACATTTACAAAACTTCTGTACATACGTCTTGTACATCTACTCTTAAATATACACACATACAAATGCACCTGTCGCGTCGACCTGACTATACCTGCGACACGTTAATGCGCATTCCAAGAGGCACAGAAAGCGATTTCTTAAGTATAGAATTTAATGCATGTACTCGATAAATAGCGAGTGACACCGACAGATTACTATCGAGGTTGAACTTTCGGGTCATTCGACTTTTAAGGATGTTCGAATGTTTTGCACTAGTCAAATATGTGATAAATTTTTGTAATTGTTTCATTAAAGTTTAATGCATTAAGTAACTGTAGTGGAGCGTTGATTTGTATTGAAGAATGTATACTTAAACGAGAGAAAAATTAATAGTGACGGATTTGCATAAAGATTTACTGATTAACGTTACTTTCCGATGGGATACATTTTCGTTCAGTTTTTTCGAAGAATAATCTATAATTTTTTGCCAATTTTGATGAGTAATGGCTCATTCTCTTTCTTAAAAGATGCTCTATAAATAGACATGCTGGATATTTGATATTATTGATCGTTTAATAATTGTAGCTATTTGTTTATGAAAGTATGTTAATTTTTGTTAAACAACAGGCTATAATTATTAAACTATCGATAATATCAAATATCCAGCCGGTCAATTTGTAGAGCATCTTTTAAGAAAGAGAATGAGTTATCGCTCATCAAAATTGGCAAAAAATTATAGATTATTCTTCGAAAAAACTGAACGAAAATGTATCCCACATTTTCGTTCAGTTTTTTTCAAGATTAATCTATAATTTTTTGCCAATTTTGATGAGTAATGGCTCATTCTCTTTCTTAAAAGATGCTCTACAAATTGACCGGCTGGATATTTGATATTATTGATCGTTTAATAATTATTCTATTTGTTTATGAAAGTATTTTGATTTTTGTTAAACAACAGGCTATAATTATTAAACGAACAATAATATCAAATATCCAGCTAGTCAATTTGTAGAGCATCTTTTAAGGAAGAGAATGAGTCATCGCTCATTAAAATTGGCAAAAAATTATAGATTATTCTTGGAAAAAACTGAACGAAAAAGTATCCCACATTTTCGTTCAGTTCTTTCCAAGAATAATCTATAATTTTTTGCCAATTTTGATGAGTAACGGCTCATTCTCTTTCTTAAAAGATGATCTACAAATTGACCGGCTGGATATTTGATATTATTGATCGTTTAATAATTATAGCTATTTGTTTATGAAAGTATTTTGATTTTTGTTAAACAACAGGTTATAATTATTAAACGAACAATAATATCAAATATCCAGCTAGTCAATTTGTAGAGCATCTTTTAAGAAAGAGAATGAGCCATCAATCGTCAAAATTGGCAAAAAATTATAGATTATTCTTGGAAAAAACTGAACGAAAATGTGGGATACTTTTTCGTTCAGTTTTTTCCAAGAATAATCTATAATTTTTTGCCAATTTTGATGAGTAATGGCTCATTCTCTTTCTTAAAAGGTGATCTACAAATTGTCCGGCTGGATATTTGATATTATTGATCGTTTAATAATTATACCTATTTGTTTATGAAAGTATGTTGATTTTTGTTAAACAACAGGCTATAATTATTAAACGATCTATAATATCAAATATCCAGAATGTCAATTTGTAGAGCAAATTGAAAAATGGAGAAATACTGTTAATGCATTGCTAAATTAATGGAAACCTGTGGTTGTCCATTATTCTCACAATTTCTCCCAAAATTTAATAAAAAATTCGATTTTTCTTAAAGTTATTAAAAAATTCACATACAATTTTATAATCACTACAGTTTATCATTACAAATTCGTAACTACAAGACAAACTGTTCTGTAAACTTTATATCGAAAAGTATTAGGGACTTACAACACTTACACAAGTATATTAATTTTCATAAAGAAATTTTTTACAGTTTAAGTTCGTATTATCTATTTAAAAGCATTTCTTTGAAATTTATTTATTATGGACATTCAATTTGAATGATTGACGTCATTAGAATTACGGGATTTAGTCGTTTAGTAGATATTTCATAGTCAAGAGTTCATAATTAATTATACATAATACGAATTATAAGGATTGAAGAATAACGGAAAATTATTCAAATAAATATTTAGAAAAATTGTATCCGCAAAGAAAATTACAGTTATCGCAGATATTTAACTTAAGGTCATATTTACTTTCTACTATAAATGCAAGAAGTATTTTTAGCATATTTAACATGAAAAAACCGTTAATTTCGCTTTAACCGGTAATATTTTCTACTAAATATTGAAGAAATAAATAACCAAGCATAATAATGGCGTGATTTGTAGTAAATGGAATAAAATAAATAATTGTCATCTCAAATATGTGTTTAATACAAATCGGCGTGTAGTAATGCTTTAACTTATATATTGATTTATTCGCTAGCTTTATACCGTTTTGAATTTTATCGTTATTGTCGTTATTGGAATAACGCAAATATACGATTTTACAAATAAAAAACATCATCCGGACATCAACAATGGAAGATAATTCAAAGAGGGAATATTTAATATTGATAACTCAAATAAAAACCACTATTATATTTCGCTAATGGCAAATGGAATGATTATCGATTATATGTGATTGAATTGACCCTAAACTAATTATATATTAATTATTAATATTGTTGTGTATAAAATGATAGAATTCTACACATAATTCATTATTAAAAATGCGAATGCCGATAATGATTAACAATTGAATTAAAAAATATACCTTCCAATTGATTCTATTTGCATATTATTTATATTTCGCTTTTCTAATCATCATTAGAATATTCTGCTTAGAGTCGCAGTATTTATACAAATTTCTATAAAAATCTGGCAAACTTTGTCTTCTACTCACAAATGCAAGATCTATTTATAGACAACTAGTCATGGAATAAAATTTTAAACACGCTTCGATCACTAATCGATAAGCCGGGAAATTAGGCATAACAAAATAAAATTATACACCAAAGTGAGCAGATAATAGATAAAAATCACAAACCCGTTTTTAGTTAAGTTGTCCTTATCATAATTATTCAACTCGACTAATATTATGGAATGTCTTAATTATTTAGATTATCGCCTTTCAATAATTGTTGCAAACTACACAAATTCTATGACTTCTCAATTAAACATTAAGAAAAAATAACATGAATGTCAATAATGACGAATATTGAAAACAAACAATCAATCTTCATTACATTCAATGACTATTTAATTTTTAATTTTCATCGGCACAATAAAGTCGAAACTATTAAGTCCACTTGACAATCAGTGTCATTTAAAAATTCGATAAATTAATTTTAAAAATTCAATAAAATAACTATTGTTTACAAGATGCATTCCGTCTGTACGAATAAATAGAATCAATAATTACCACAAACAAAAATATTAATACGCTGATTAAAAAGAAAGAAATTCTCCGATATCGCAATAAATTATACATTGTTAAAAATATTTTGAATATGAATATATATAATGGAAGTTCTTTTGCAAATACGGTATATTAAATTTCATTTAATATGCAGATATGTTGTAAAATTCCAATAATTCTATTATAAACACTTTTATGAAGTATATTAATTTTACAACAATTTTTTTGTATATAAATTAATATATGTATATTAAATTAAATATACGCGTATCCACAAAAAAATTTTCAATACTTTATATCAATTTTCGTACAAAAATGTCCTACAGTGTAAATATTAAATAACACCAATGTCAACAATGACGAATAATGAAAAGAAAAAAAAAATTTGAATCATTCTTAGTTACATTTATTCGATACTCAATTGTCAATTATTGGAAACTTAATCGAAATTTCCTAATTCCACTTGTTAATTAGTGTGACTTAAAAATTCTATAAAATAATTGAAAAATATTCAGTTGTACTTATAAGATCCGTTCCATCTGTACGAATACATATATTTATATATAATAAATATGACAATATCAACAATGACGAATAATGAAAAGAAACAAAATATTTAAATTAATTTTAGTTACATTTATTCGATATTCAATTGCCAATTATTGGAAACGAAATCGAAATTTTCTAATTCTACTTGCTAATTAGTGTAACTTAAAAATTCTATAAAATAATTGAAAAATATTCAGTTGTACTTATAAGATCCGTTCCATCTGTACGAATACATATAAATATATAATATTTATATATAATAAATACGACAATGTCAACAATGACGAATAATAAAAAGAAACAAAATATTAAAATCAATCTTAGTTACATTTATTCGATATTCAATTGCCAATTATTGGAAACGAAATTGAAATTTCCTAATTTCACTTTTGCTAATCAGTGTGACTTAAAAATTCTATAAAATACTTGAAAAATATTCAGTTGTACTTATAAGATCCGTTCCATCTGTACGAATACATATAAATATATAATATTTATATATAATAAATACGACAATATCAACAATGACGAATAATAAAAAGAAACAAAATATTAAAATCATTCTTAGTTACATTTATTTGATATTCAATTGCCAATTATTGGAAACAAAATCGAAATTTCCTAATTCCACTTGGTAATCAGTGCGACTTAAAAATTCTATAAAATAATTGAAAAATATTCAGTTGTACTTATAAAATCCGTTCCATCTGTACGAATACATATATTTACATATAATAAATATGACAATATCAACAATGACGAATAATGAAAAGAAACAAAATATTAAAATCAATCTTAGTTACATTGATTCGATATTCAATTGTCAATTATTGGAAACGAAATTGAAATTTCCTAATTCCACTCGCTAATCAGCGTGACTTAAAAATTCTATAAAATAATTGAAAAAAAAATTCAGTTTTATTTATAAGATCGGTTCCATCTGTACGAATACATATATATAATAAATATGACAATGTCAACAATGACGAATAATAAAAAGAAACAAAATATTAAAATCAATCTTAGTTACATTTATTCGATATTCAATTGTCAATTATTGGAAACTTAATCGAAATTTCCTAATTCCACTTGTTAATCAGCGTGACTTAAAAATTCTATAAAATAATTGAAAAAAATTCAGTTGTACTTTTATATTTATATATAATAAATATGATTAATAATTAGCGAAAAGCAGTGTTAATATATTTAAAAAAAAAGGAATGCTTACCGTAGGCATCGATCATCATTTTCTACGTATCGTCGCATCTTGGTTAGCGGAGAGTAACAGGAACAGGAGCAACGGCAGTAGGAGCCTCGTGTCGGTTTTCGGAATGATCCCGGTGCCGCGAGTTTACTCGGAGACGCTCGTCATGGCAACGCTTGGACGCCTCTTTATATCCCGGTGAGACAGACGCCTTGCTGATTCCCGGCTTGAACCAACGCCCAGACGCAGAACTTGACGTTTAGGTGATGAAAGCACGTGATGCCCGCGTCTCCCTTTGACAGGAGATCGCGGTCGATTATCAAGCTTGTGAATTAGTCGAAAGGACCCTCACGTCGTGTGTGAAGCAGAGCAGCAGGTCTGACTAAACTCGAGGGTAAACACCGGCAACACCGCGACGCGCGGGAACCTATGGATTTACTCTCTCGAGACCTTACGTCAGATCTCCCTTTTTTTATTTAAACTTCATCAAGAAATTTGTCTCCAATCGTGAGACAAAGATCCTTGGAAAAGTATTTTGTATTTAGTGTTGATCTCAAGATCTGACCGAACAAACTTTAGTAAAGATCGTCACGTTTTAATCTCGGATATTGTTTTTTTTTTTCGTTAATATTTAATATTTCATCTCTCCGCACTGTCACGAATATATTTATCATAAAGCGTTATTTTTGTAATTGTGAGATAAACGAAAAAGATTTCACGTGAAATATTTGTCGTATCTCTTAGCTGCGCACGCCGTCCGAACGGCCGAACTCGTGAAAGGCAACTGCACTGACACTCCAGAGCCTCGACGGGCTCGGAGTGGGGAACGGGATTTACTCTGGCTCGCTCCCACTCACGCAGTACCGTAGAAATCCACGCGCAGCACGAACTACAGAGACCGTAGCGCCGCGCATTATATTATCCATACCTCACCTGCATTCGTCGGCTGGCGCTCTGCTGGCCGGGGATATCGAAGCACGAGAGAGAAATGCTTGAATGGAAAATCGCGGCGGCAGCACCTTACGCTATATCTTTCACTTTCCGCCGAAAATAAAGAAATTTTTTTCGATAGAACGTGTTGTATCAGTTGTTAGTTAATAATCACACACACAAACATATATACATACATCAAGCCACGGAAGAAAACACACGGGGATCGAGTTATCAACGGGATAAGGACAAGACAGATCAAGAGTCGCGGTAGCGACTCGACGCCAAGTTAAAAAAGATTAATTATATTATCCATATCTCACCTGCATTCGTCGGCTGGCGCTCTGCTGGCCGGGGATATCGAAGCACGAGAGAGAAATGCTTGAATGGAAAATCGCGGCGGCAGCACCTTACGCTATATCTTTCACTTTCCGCCGAAAATAAAGAAATTTTTTTCGATAGAACGTGTTGTATCAGTTGTTAGTTAATAATCACACACACAAACATGTATACATACATCAAGCCACGGAAGAAAACACACGGTGATCGAGTTATCAACGGGATAACAACAAGACAGAAGGGACACAGCCTGCAAAACAGCTTGACGGAATAAACGATTTACATAAATATTGTCGACTACAAGAGACCACATTGTTTTTATTTTCTTTATTGGAAAGATTAACGGGTTAATTGACTGCGTTCGCTTAAGCAAGCTTTTGAACTTTATTGTGAAATATATCGCTTTCCGTATATACCGCACACGAGATCTATGGACATTGTAATCCTTTATTATCTTTAACCCTTGCTGTTCGGGAAAACACGCTCTCGGATCCTCTCCAATCGGGTCGGGAATAATTTATCGTTCGGGATTAGGTGGTAAAGTTGCATCGTGACACGAATGCAATAAGTACCTACTGTGGAAGGGTTTTATCGCTCTATATGATAAAATTAGAATTTTTTGTTATTAAACTTAAATTTTGACCATATACTAAAGTTTTCGTTTCTTTTGCAATCGTACAACTTTATTTTTTCGACTTTATCGCGATGGTCGACATATCCTTAGAGAAAAAAACTATTGGACTCACCAAAATATCATTGGGACCAAATAGTTACTATTTATTTTTAACAGTGAGAACTATGAAAAACTATTAGTAACTATTATTTATGAGGTCTCCTATCGATAAATCGACTTTTCAGCACATTCCTGATAATCTGAAAATACATAAATTATAAATTATAAATTATAAATTATAAATTATAAATTATAAATTATAAATTATAAATTATAAATTATAAATTATAAATTATAAATTATAAATTATAAATTATAAATTATAAATTATAAATTATAAATTATAAATTATAAATTATAAATTATAAATTATAAATTATAAATTATAAATTATAAATTATGTAGAATAGTACTTTGCGATACAAGGGCGAGATAGCGATCAAATTCACAACAATACTTTTTGTAACAAATGTATGAGAAGTGCTACCGAGTGTAATGCCGCGCGCGTGCGAGAAGTGATTCCCGTGCGAGAAGTAAACTAGCATCGATGGCCGTAAAGCGCCACTTACGCCACGCGCGGCAGGCACGAGAAGTAGCACTTCTAATGCATGCGTTACAAAAAAACTTTTATCGCACTTGTGTTGTAATATACTATTTCTCCCGACTTCGCTAAAATAACCCCATTTCGTGTCCGCAACGCGGGCGGGAAATCGCTCATTTGTTACGAATGACGTACGCATGCGTATCATCATTTGTTAAAAATGAGCTTATTCTCCGTCCTTGTTGCACACACGAAATGTGGTTATTTTTTAGCGAAATCAGGAGAAAAGTATAGTACGTTACATAGGAGCGGTGCGACTTTTCACCTTGTGTGAATTTCTGCCCTCGCTTCGCTCGCGCATCAAACTTCACTCTCGGTGAAAAGTTGTACTTCCCTCCCTTGTAACATAATGTACTAATTTTCATTCTGGCTCTTCATATTCCACCATTTCGACTTTTAAAGAATTCAGATTCGTAATCAGTGACCCCGAAAACCGCAGAGTACCGACTTTCGTTTTTATTAAGTGATTTTTTTATTATGGTCCGCCATATTCGTTCCACTATTTCTTTTTTCGAAATTCTGAGTTCAAATTTCTTACCAGTGATTCCAAGAACCTTAGAGTACGAATTTTAACTTTCATCAAATCACTTTTTCATTCTGGTTCGCCATATTGAATCCGCCATTTTTCATTCAAAAATTTTGAGTTCAGATTCGTAATCAGTGACTCCATGTTGTCATATATGATCGTATATAGTTATATCTGTTTATATATAACCATTCTTCCACGAATATGCAGCATTATATGGATTCATATGCGATCATGTACGGATATGAAACCTTATACGATCATGCATGACCACATATAACAACGTTAGACAGCAATATATGGATTCATGTACGATACTGTATGGATATATACATATATACGCTTATACATGACTACATACAACAATGTACGTAGCAATATATGTCATATGTGGTGTTCAGGCCGTTGGCCAAATATTCATTTAAATTTATAGATTAGCCTATCTTGATTGACGTTAGAGGCGCTCTCGGCGTCCCTCTCCACGTTTTCGTTACTATTATGCCCGAGTGAGCTCAAAGATCTCGCAACACTCAAACAGTAAAGACGTGTACGCAGACAATAATAGTATTTTATTTCACTCAGTGCGTAGAACGCGGTTTTACGCACGCTTCGTGCGTAAAACATCGTTTACACACCTCGTGAAATAAAATTTTGTACGATACTCATGCGAAAAACGTTTCCTTAACTCGTGTGATTGCAACACTCGCCTTCGGTGCTGCAAATTCACACTCGTCAGAAAAAGTTTTTTCGCACTCGTATCGTAATGTACTATTTTGTAACACGTGCATGAACAGCGGTGCTTTTCATGGCAGTTTTGCGGGCCGAAAGTGGCTAGTTTCATAGCAGTGTTGAAACGCTAGGTTGGCGCATGCGCAGTTCACGATTCCGTCACTTTCGACCCTAGGGTGGAAAGTTGGTAACCTCACTTTTCACTGTTCGTCCCGCAAAACTACCATTCAAAGCACCACTATTCATGCACTTGTTACAAAAAGTATGGTGTGCAACACAGGCCAAAATTGGGGTTTGCGACTCGCGTGATTGCAGCCCTCGCTTCGCTCGGGCGGCAAACCTCGCACTCGTCGCAATCGCCAACTTTCGGCCCTTGTTGCACAATATACTATTGTAACAAATGCATGAGAAGTGCCACCGAGTGTAATGTCGCGCGCGTGCGAGAAGTGATTCCCGTGCGAGAAGTGCGTGCGAGAAGTAAAATAGCATCGATGACCGTAAAGCGCCACTTACGCCACGCGCGGCTGGCACGAGAAGTAGCACTTCTCATGCATGCGTTACAAAAAGAAAAGTTCGTTAACCATACCTACGAGTTATTTCATTTAACATAACGAATTATTTCGAAAACTAATAAAAGAGAAAATACGTGCCATGCACCCGGCTAAACAAGAGCCGCACGTAAAATGTGGTTTTTCGGCTGTATATAAATCTATACAAAGCCATGTATGATCATATAGAATTACATATGTTGATTTATAAAACCTCGCGCAGCAAAGTATGGAATCATATATCATCATGTATGACCATATAGGATTGGACATGATAATATATGATAGCATATATGGCATTATGCACACATCCATATACACTCATATACGATTATATATCATCTTTTTTTCCCGGACAGTTGCGAGTCATTGAAATGTGAAATCAGTCTTAATTTTTTTTAAATTGATATTGCTCATATTTGGACATAAAGACATATCACAGATGGTGTTGAATTCGTTTAAAATAATTGATGCGAAGCATTCTTAGAAGTTGAGCTAGTTGGATGTGGTGAAGCTGAAGCTGACAGCCAAAGTTATCAGACGCCACATGCTGTTGGCATTCTATCTGCTAACTTCTGTCTGATAGTTTCAGCGACGGTGAATGTGCGATAGCTAGTCGCTGATACAGTAGTAACAATCATTTGAAGTATTTATCCAAATAAAATTACTATCTGTCACTGCTTTATTTATTTTTTTTAATGATGAATAAAAAAATTTATCGATGAAGACGTGTAATTCATTTTCTATTTTTTTAATTTTTTATTATTGATTAAATTAGTGGAAGTAGTAGTAATCTAATTACTCATTAAATAGTAGTTTTTAATAATTAAATGTATTATAAATTTAATGAAGTATATTTAAGCGTATTAAAATTTATATAATTTCATTTGAATATATCTATTTAAACGCGGTAATGTCTCTTAATATACGTCGAGAGGCAAGACGGGCACGCGCGACTTGATTCCCGGGAGACATTCTTCGTTATGTGCATAAACTGTGATATACATACGTGTTGATATGTACCGAAGATCTCGAGAAACTGGTTTGGAGAAATTGAAGATTAATCATTTATCGCAGCAAAAACAAAGATGCAAAATGATTCTGCTTTGAATCTTTGTTATCTCATTATTTTTCACTTTTTATAAATCTGCCTCTATGAGGATTGATGCGAGGTTCAAATTCTCACTTCCTCATTGGATAACTCACACTGAAAAAAATGTCATTGATTCAATAAATGCATCGTTTACGGGCTGCCAAAACAAGCATTCCCTGATAAAAATAAATTATAGTGATTGATAGAGATCGATAGAATTTGAATGGGATTTAATCGTGTGTTATCATCTCTATCTATTCGGACTTTGATCAATTTATAAAAATTGAATCGTTGTTATTAGTTTCCTTTAGTTTTCGTTTTCTATTGGTTAAGGGGAGGGAGTCAGGGAAAAAAAATTGATTTTGGAAATTCCATATCATCCAAATCCTATTGCATATAAAAATGCCCAATACACTATAGTGTTGGTGCTCGATGAAAGGATTTTTTACTGTCGTCTGACTTGCATATGCTTTTCAATATTATCTTAAGCAAAGTTCTTAGGTTTTCCATTCTGCGCATGATTCAGATCGAACTACTAGGCAGATTGGAATGGTTGACGTCTCATTGGCAATACGTCAGTTCTACAGAACCCATCTCTACACAGACCCATCTGTACACCATTTTTTTTACACGCGTTTAATTGAGCACACCGAAATTGTACACAACACGAACTTGACAAAGCGGAATTTAAAACGGATAACCTTGTCACGACGAAACCTTGCGGAAATTTAGTTCGACACGGAAAAATTGATCACGTCAGTAATCGTTATGACAAAACTTCGCACAGCATACTCTGGGCACCATCAATCTGCTCACAGCACTAGTTCGACACAACAAATTTCTTCGTAGCACAAGATCGAAATGGTAAATCTCGACACGGCACCATTTTGTAACGACAAATCTCTACACAACGCGAGTACGGCCCGGTAAAGTTTGCCACGACGAACCTTCGACACGACACAAGTTGTACACGACGATGTTCTACACAGACCCATCTCTACACAGACCCATCTCTACACAGCCCCGTCTCTACACAGACCCATCTCGACACCGACGCTAATCTTCCGATTTAAATCGGATAATATATTTACTGACTGGCAATTTTGCGTTGAGCCTATTTTGCCGGCTCAACGCAAAATTGCCAGTCGGTAAATATATTATCCGATTTAAATCGGAAGATTAGCGTCGGTGTCGAGATGGGTCTGTGTAGAGACGGGTCTGTGTAGAGATGGGTCTGTGTAGAGATGGGTCTGTGTAGAGATGGGTCTGTGTAGAGATGGGTTTGTGTAGAACATCGTCGTGTACAACTTGTGCCGTGTCGAAGGTTCGTCGTGGCAAACTTTACCGGGCCGTACTCGCGTTGTGTAGAGATTTGTCGTTACAAAATGGTGCCGTGTCGAGATTTACCATTTCGATCTTGTGCTACGAAGAAATTTGTTGTGTCGAACTAGTGCTGTGAGCAGATTGATGGTGCCCAGAGTATGCTGTGCAAAGTTTTGTCATAACGATTACTGACGTGATCAATTTTTCCGTGTCGAACTAAATTTCCGCAAGGTTTCGTCGTGACAAGGTTATCCGTTTTAAATTCCGCTTTGTCAAGTTCGTGTTGTGTACAATTTCGGTGTGCTCAATTAAACGCGTGTAAAAAAAAATGGTGTACAGATGCTCGTGTACAGATGGGTCTGTGTAGAGATGGGTTCTGTAGAACTGACGTATTGCCGTCTCATTTTCTTCTTCATGAAAAGATACACCGGTTAAATGGAGCAAACTATTTTTTTTTCATTCTGAAAGCAAAGTTAATCACTGATTTAGAAAATAGCATAAAACTTATTTATTAATAATTATGTCACTTAAAGAATATTACCTTTTATTAACATTTGCTCCATTTAGCCGGTGTATCTATTCATGAAGAAGAAAATGAGACGTCAACCATGTCAATCTGCCTAGTAGTTTGATCTGAATCATGCGCAGAATGGAAAACCTAAGAACTTTGCTTAAGATGATATTAAAAAGCATATGCAAGTCAGACGAGAGTAAAAAATCCTTTCATCGAGTATCAACAATATAGTGCGTTGGGCATTTTTATATGCAATAGGATTTGGATGATATGGAATTTTCAAAATCAATTTTTTTGACCTGACTCTCTCCCCTTAAATACGATATATACGTTATCGGGATGTATGATACACTAACGTATTTATAATATTTTATAATTTTTTTAAAACTGATTTTTTAATAAATTCTTAGACCTCTTATTATCCGAAATCAATGCTCTTATTAGTATCTTGATATGCTTGATTATTTATTAGATTTTTCTCGTATCGCGAAGTACTCAAATACGGATAAAATAAAACTTTCGGTAAGGAATGTATACGTGAAGCATTATTACAGAGTTAATTAACATGAATAATTTAGTAAGAAAGATGCTAAAAAACTGCTCAATTTACTGTTGTTACTCATAAGTACGTGAAGCGGCTTATATATTATTGATGTATATTATCTTACAAGAACGAGTTTGGATGGAATAGTTAGTCAGTCTATCAGAGATCATGAAAATTAAGCAGCTTGGGCCGCGGTCACTACAAAGATGGGTGACCAGAAAAAAACGTAATTATCCGGTCGATTTCTTTTTTTTTTTGCTTGGAATAGTACATCATGGGTATATACGTACAATCGTATATTTTTATTATTAAATTAAATACAAAAATTATATTATTTATAATAATATTGTAGGATATGGACGAAATATATAGGATTTCGATCGTAAATTTATGACAGTACATCGTAAATTCATGAACCAAAGTCCGTATTCGGAACGATAGAATTTATTATATTCGTTTTCTATAATTTATTTTTACCACAGGGTTGTCAACTTAATTTGAATTCTAATTCCTCCAATTCCATACGAGATCGAAACAATAACTTTAAAATAAGCAAAATAATATTCTATTATTTCAATGTTAAATTGGGATTGAACGAATAAGAACTAGAGTTAATTCAAAAATACTTCTTTTTGGCAGCCCGCAATATAATTTTTTTTCAGTGCAGTCAAGATATTCGAATTGCGTTTACCTTTTGTTAAAATCGCCTTGCCTCGACTCAAGAATTGAATCAAGCTTCGTCTCATAGTCGATTGTATTGCGTGTCTATTATATTGCTGGTGTAAACAATATACAAAACAAGCTCGCAAAGTATCAAAGTTTATTTTTACTTGAAATTGGGAATTCTGAAAGGAGTACCTCACGTTTGTCGCTCTGAGTTCTTCAAAACGTTGAGGATATGCTTTTTTCACGTGCAGTGAGAAAAAAGTTTCTTAACATTTATTAACAGTTAACAAATCTTGGTTAAATATGGCGAAATGAACCATTTAGTTATTCTTATTGAATCCCACTTGAGCTAAATAAAATTTGCTTGTCGCAAATGAAGCTCGCTGACATTCATTAATAGTTAACAAATCTTATTTGGCTCAAGTGAGATTCAATAAAAATAACTAAATGATTCATTTCGCCATATTTAACCAAGATTTGTTAACTGTTAACAAACTCTTCTCTCAGTGTGATCTTTCACTGCAGTCGTGTTGCTGTTCTTCATTTTTAATATTTTTTGAGTCTTCGATTCTTCGAAGCACGTTTTGCAAACAATTTTTTTTTCGAATTTTCATTCAAATAAAAATCTCAATTTTAGTTTTTTTAAATTTGTTTGATGACTTTTGGTGTTTTTTGTTTTCCTTCATTATCGAATTTCTCAAATAATCTTGTATAGTATCGATACTGTCAAATTATCGTGATGTCACGATAATTTGACAGTATTTTTCCAAGATCTCAACACATTCGACGATGCAATCTGAAAATCTGGTATTTCGTGATTGTATTCACGAATGTCGAGATAGATTGAAATTTAATTGTTCAACAGGAAGTTTATTACCAAGTAATAAAATGATATATAGAGTATATAAAAAATATATATAGTTTTAAACATAAAATTGGGCATATATAATCTGTATATACTCTATATGCAATTTACATACAATTTTATACATAATCCCAACTTCACAGTTGGCCTTGTATATAAATTGTATAGATTGTATATAGAGTTTACATAGGCTATATATGCCCATTTCCGTATGTCGGACTGTATATAATTTTTTCACCATACCTGCGCGGAAAGTTCGACTTCCCGCCCTACGGGCTTTACGTAATTCGAACTTTCCGCTGCAGATATGGTGAAAAATAGTATACTCCACTGGGGAGTGAAAGTAGACTATCCCCAACCGCTATATCCCAAGTGAAAATATTATATGAAGATTGTATATAAATATTTATATAGAAGCTATATACGAAAATGGACATATAGAATATTCACATATTTTCTATAGTCCATAAGAACTTCTGTAATTAATTTTTAAAGAACTACTTATATAGAATCAATATATGATACTATCTAGAATATATTTGATTCTATATAGTTCTTTAAAAATTAATGCCTTAAATTCATATGGACTATACAAAATATATGAAGATTCTATATGTCCATTTTCGCATATAGCTTCTATATAAATATTTATATATAATCTTCATATAATATTTTCACTTGGGATGGTAATCTTACACGCGGTTGAACATAGTCTACTTTTCCTCCCTAGTGGCGTAATATACTATTTTACTTGGGTGAACTTCATGCGCTTCGACTTGTCTGTAATTTCTTGAAGGGCATCACTATACTATGAGGAAGTATCTTCAACGATTTTGGCTTCCTCATAGAGGAAGGTTTCCTCAAAGTTTTGGACCATCCCGAGTATCCTGAAATAAAAATCTCGGAAAAGAAAATTTTCATAAAAACAAAGCTTCCTCTATGAGGAAGTAAAAAGTAAAAAATAATGGCCATGAAACTTTTTTCATTCACAAACTTTCTCTATTATGAAGTTCGTGTAGCAACTTGAAAGCGCAAAACTAAGAGCAGCGCGACGAGTTTTAAAAAAGTCGTTTTTTAACCCGACACATTCTGTGTGTCGAGATGTTACCGCATCTCTTAATATTCTTTTTAATGGGAAAAATTTTTAAATTGCTTTAAAATTGATGAAATATTGCAGGCCATTTTCTTACAATGCACTAGAAGTTGATAAAATAGGCGAAAAAATTATAACACCGTATCAAACGAGGCAGTTTAACAATCAATAAAGTATTGCGAAATTACATACACGTTTCGATTCGATAGCATTGAAATTATAGATGCCTCTCGCAGATTAGATTAGGACGATATCGGCGCACCCATAAAATATATAGATTACCGAATACTTTGAGTGGAAATTTCGAGTTTTGACGCATGAAAATGGCAAATTCTTAGAAAAATAGCTTAATCATCCTGACGGATCCGAAATGACTTCTGCTCAGTCATTTTGAAGTTATTCGCGAGTCACTGACCGGTCGCGATCATTTAGGAGTCAGAATTTCGTTATTGCCCAATCAATTGACTGAATAGTGACTTCAGGGTCACTTTAATATGACAAGTCATAATGTGCTTTTTTTGTAACCAGTTAATGATCAAATTTGAAGTTGTTTTTTGGTAGCTTATGAGTAGTTTTTCGATCATGTAACTGAGATCGGAGACAGGAATGACTGATGGTACATTCATTTACAGGGTTTATTTCAAATCAATTTCAGGTATCAGACGAGTAATTTTTCGGTGAATGAACTGAAAAATCACTTAATAATTATTGAAAAAATTACTTAAAAATAACTGAAAAATCATTTTTAAATTACTGAAATATCACTCAAAAACTACTTTAAAAATACTGAAAAATCATTTAAAAATTACTGAAATATCACTAAAAAATTACTTTAAAAATACTGAAAAATCATTTAAAAATTACTCAAAAATCACTCTAAAAATACCGAAAAATCACTAAAAAATTACTGAAAAATCACTTTTAAAAAACTGAAAAATCATTTAAAAATTACTGAAATATCACTCAAAAATTACTTTAAAAATACTGAAAAATCATTTAAAAATTACTGAAAAATCACTCTAAAATTACTGAAAAATCACTTTAAAAATACTGAAAAATCACTTTTAAAAAACTGAAAAATCATTTAAAAATTACTTTAAAAATACTGAAAAATCATTTAAAAATTACTGAAAAATCACTCTAAAATTACTGAAAAATCACTTTAAAAATACTGAAAAATCACTTTAAAAATACTGAAAAATCACTTTTAAAAAACTGAAAAATCATTTAAAAATTACTGAAAAATCACTCAAAAATTACTGAGAAATCACTTTAAAAATACTAAAAAATCACTAGTAGTTGACCCCCCCCCCCCCTTCCCACCCGAAAATCGGTTACAATTCAGTCATCCCCTAGTACATTTATCAAACAAAATAACTTCATTTATTAGTAATTTATCGATGATCACGGATCCGTCAGTGCAACCCAGTCAGAGTTACTCAAATCCGTACCACAATGTACTCAATTACTATAAACAATATAGTCTGGACACTCCAATTACTTGATACATGTAAATGAATTCAAAAAATGATTGACGAATTTTTAAAACCTAGAATTTTTTTTTAAGATGACTGCAAGCGGGATCTTGAATAACTTTCGGACCAAAAATATTGGAAAACTTGATCGTTTTTGGGGAAAAGTTTTACATCTTGCAAAATTAAGAAACGAACGACGTAAGACTTTTATTTAAAACGATCGTCGACCTCGAGGAAACGGCTTACAATTTTTGTTACCGATTGAGTAGGTTTCGCACTTGCGTAAATACTGAGGAATACATTATATTATCAATTTGAGTAACTACGTACAGTTACTAGTATGCAGTTATAGATACTTAAAATATAGGGTTTGGAGCCTTTATCAAAAGTAAAAGTCTACGCGACCGCAATTTACACTATACCTTAAGGTAGTCTGTTCACATTAGCTAGTCAAATGAGTGCTAAATTTTTAATCGCGTTTCTACACATTTTGGTAGTTTTGCCGACCGTTCTGCAGAGTGGCTTGCTCATCAGCATTAGTTCTTAATATATAAATCCATCCACAGACACGGTTTGAAATAAAAACATCCTGATACATACAAATTTCGGATGAGGTTGTTGTCATCCAGTTTTATATTAGAAAAAACCACAATATTAATCTAGTTATAACGAGCAATAGCTTATGTTGTTTGTTAAAAAATGCTTCATTGATTGACCGGACAAATTCTGTATTAGTATTAGTTATTCACAAGTGACAAGCATGTGTAAATCTGATGATAGGTTAGAGTAGATAAAAAACGGTTGCAATTTTCTTACAAAGAATACTATAAGAAAATGTCTCCGGTCAATCAATGAAGCATCTTTTAATAAACAAAATGAGCTATCGTTCGTCAAAGTCTGACAAAAATTATGGTTTTTTTCTAATATAAAACTGGATGACAACAACCTCATCTGACATTTGTATGTATCAGGGTATTTTAATTAAAAACCGTGTCTGTGGATGGATTTATATATTAAGAACTAATGCTGATGAGCAAGCCACTCTGCAGAACAGTCGCCGAAACTACCAAAATGTGTAGAAACGCGATTAAAAATTTAGCACTGATTTGACTAGCTAATGTGAACAGACTACCTTAAGGAAGTTCGACTGTTTCACACTAGTCAAATCAGTGCTAAATTTTTGTAATTGTTTCATTAAAGTTTAATGCATTAAGTAACTGTAGCGGAGCGTTGATTTGTATTGAAGAATGTCCACTTAACCGAGAGAAAAAATAATAGTGACGGATTTGCATAAAGATTAACTGATTAACGTTTCTTTCCGATAAGATACATTTTCGTTCATTTTTTCCCAATAATCTATAATTTTTTGCCAATTTTGATGAGTGACGCTAATTTTCTTTCTTAAAGCATGCTCTACAAATAGACCGGTTGGATATTTGATATTATTGATCGTTAATAATTATAGCTATTTATTTATGAAAGTATTTTGATTTTTGTTAAACAGCAGGCTATAATTATTAAACGATGAATAATATCAAATATCCATCCGGTCAATTTGTAGAGCATCTTTTAAGAAAGAGAATGAGCCATTACTCATCAAAATTGGCAAAAACATTATAGATTATTCTTGGAAAAAACTGAACGAAAATATATGCCATTTGAAAGTAAAGTTAATTAGTTAAGGATGTAGGAACGCGACGGGGTGCTCAACTTCCTGAAAAGTGAGAATTCAGAGAGAAATTCAAACACTTCTCGATGGAATAAAAATCTGAAAAAAATCAAGCATACAAAAGGTGCGGAAAAGATTAATTTTGCATATTAATAATTTCAAAATGTTATTAACAAATAGGTGAAAACAAAAATTGTTCAACAAATTATCCGTCAACCTAACTTTTTTTCGAATAAAAATGATCCGTTAATTTTTTTGAATACGTATGAATTTTTTCAGAATTTTTTCTAATCATCGAAATTTCGTTTTTTTGGAATTCATTTTTTTTTAAATGCATGTTAAGTCGCGAATTTTTTATATGTGCTTGTCACAAAACCACCCATTACACCCAAGAAGTTTCGAAACGATTGATCAAATAGATTCGCGAATACAGCTCATACAAGAAAAAAAAACCGCAATTTTCAAACATTAGACGAAATTCTGAAAAAATTCATACGTATTCAGAAAATTTAACGAATCATTTTCATTCGAAAAAAAAGTTAGGTTGACGGATTATTTGTTCAACAATTTTTTTTTTCACCTGTTTGTTAATAACATTTTGCAATTATTAATATGCAAAATTAATCTTTTCCGCACCTTTTGTATGCTTGATTTTTTCAGTTTTTTATTCCATCGAGAAGTGTTTGAATTTCTCTCTGAATTCTCACTTTTTACAAAGTTGAACACCCCATCGCGCTCCTACATCCTTAATCTGTATGCAAATCCAGCACTATTAATCTTCTTCTGGGTTAAGTATACATATAGTAATATATAATTGGAGCATATATGTACATAATACAGTACAATTATATATATACATAATAATACTTATGTATATATATAATTGAAGCATTTCAATTCAAACTACTCTCTACTATTGTTATTTAATGCATTAAACTTTAATGAAAAAATTACAAAAATTTAGCACTGATTTGACTAGTGTGAAACAGTCAAACATCCTTAAGGTAAACGTACCAATGGTGGGACAGGTCCCAATTGAGGGACACTAAAGGGATATTTGTAGATACTAAGAGTTTAATGGATAAAATATTAAAAAATAACTCTTCCAATTTATCTGTTATATTTAATTAACATACGTGAAAAGATTTCATGTTTTTCATCGTAAATTGAAAATGTAAATAATAAGTATATTAGCGGATCTATGGTGTTCGAGCTTTTTCAGCAAATCCCTAAACCAATTAGCTAAGGAGAGCCGAATAATCATCAATATGATACCCCGGAGATTATAGTTCGTTCGAGACTTTCCATAGGTATTTCAAATTCAGAAATTCTTAAAGTTTAAGATTACACTGTCAAATGTTACGTACAATATCTTAAAACTCGTAATTTTTGTGTCCCGTTATTGGAGCTGACCGAATATACGTTGGCACCACTGTCCAACGTATGTTCCGCGACTGGGGCAAGTAGTAAGCAATCTCGCTGCGACCCAGAGCCGGGACACAATCGCACGATTGACATTTTGACGCGGATGTTGGGTTATGCGGTAGCAAAAACTTCATTGATAATTTACTAAAATATATATATGTATTTTATAAACATATATGTTTTATTTATTGCATCATAGGTGTATATATGTGTACCGCACATTTTTTGGCATTTCTTTTCAAGCAGATGCATTAAAATTTGTAGATGTCCACCGATACGCACATTTGGTGTCCCGCAGCGGGACATGCACAAAAATACCCGTCCCGGCACTGGTACATCTGCACTTTTCAGCGTTTTAATCAATAACTATTTATCAAACAATCAGAAATATTTTTATTGTATAGTTTTTGGAAACTAGAAACTCTAATCTTGCAATTCGTTACCATCATTTGCAAAATAATTAATATATGCATGCGGAAATTGGCATACAAAACAGACACCGCCTTAAACGTCCCGCCATTGGTACGTCTACCTTAAGGTAGTTCTGTCGGTACGCCGGAGTCATAAATCTCAGAGTCTATATGACATTAAAAAATAATCATACGCATCACTTTTACTGCCTCAATAATAATATAAAAAATAATCGAGAATCCTTCGAAATTGTCGTAATCAAATTAAAACGATTATTTGCAAATAGTTGATATGTTTAGTGCGGATTTGACTTCATTTTTACGATAATTACGTTAGGAAACCTCATTTGGCCCGGTATCGTGCACTTTGACCTTGGTTCAATTAAACATTATTCCGGAGATTTCACCTTTTTTCATGATGCATCAAGTCCTTAATGATTTGCGAATCCGTAGTACTTTTTATTTTTTCTCTATCTTTGATCCAAGTATGTTAATTTTCGATTTAAAGATCAATTTTTCTAGCTCCACCGTGTGCACCGTGTAAAAAGATCGATTTTCAAGTTTTAATTGTTCATTCAAATGCTCAGTAAAAGCCTTCAAAATTTTGTGCAAGTAAAATTGAATAGCTAAATTACAACATGTCAAAAATTCATGCACATGAGTTTAGATTGCCTTCGCGACAGAACTACCTTAATTTGGCTTGAGTAACCGACATTCCAACGGTTCTGGAGTATTCAGAAACCTTAAAAGAATTTGCATCCGATCTTATTTAACGTACTTGAGTTCCAGAAACAATTATATATTACAGCAAATATCTCTTAACATATAATTTGCAGTCATATTGATTTTTGGTTCGTTCAGTAACATACGATTTTTTGTTTGCTTCCTTTAAATTTGATCGCAATTTGATCGGAAGCCGAAGCGTTTATGATTATATTACATCCCTGTCAAATTTGAAGCATATACATAGCGTACGAGCGATCAATAATATAAACTACGAAATAGCCTATTTTCAACCATCATTAGCGAGGATGATGATAAATATTCAAATAAAATTGCATTCAGAATATGCTTGTGTTCGAAAAACTCATAACAATTCTTGACAGCAAATGAGCCTTGGAAAATAATAATTTTAACTACAGGTAGTTCACAAAGTAAAAAACCCAGAGCATTTTATGAATAATTATCTTAAATTTATTTTATGTATTCATGAATGATTTTCGAAAAAGACTCACAGCTATTCGAATCGAAAAACATCATCAATACATTTTTATTTCAATATCGCCCTATCCTCGATAAATAATTAATACCGAAAGAATAATAATAGTAAAATTTTTCCTTTATTGTGAAAATGAACGTTTTACATATGGCTGTGTTTTTTTTAAATGTACGGTGTGACAACACCGCTGGTACAGTGAACATTACGCTAAATTACTGATGCAACAGTATAGACAATTAATAATAAAAGGAAAAGTGAACCACGGAAAACAAGACCAAAACTGGATTTTTTTTTTGTTGTTTTTTGTTTTTTGTTTTCTTTAATTTTAATATCATAAGTCCTAATCGTTTTATGAGACCCTTGCGTTTGCAAGTTTCGCGGCGTGTTTTCGGCTGCCGCACGCATACCAAACGTTAACAATTGAAAAAGAAATAATAATAATAATAAGAGAAACACTCGTGTACTGATTGGTTTTGGCTTATCGAGAATTAGTAGCGTTTAATTGAATAACTATATAGCCGTATCGTTTTTCATCTGGGTAAAAAGCTTCGAGAGCCTCTCACAATCTCAGCGTTCGATTCAGCTACAAATCATTCGATGTTCTATACAAGTTTACGGACGAACACGACACGTTCCGTACAAAGTCCCGTCTAGCGGAGAGACAAGTGGAGCGTAAGTAGGATTAATCGAAAGCCCGAGGATCGTTGAATAAGAGTGTGTGTGTGTGTTTGTGTTTATGTTTGTAGATAAACTCGCTCGCGCGCGCCTGTGTGAATATGAACGGCGCGCAGTGCAGCGGTTAACGCAAAAATCGAGATCGCGACAGTAATCCAACTTTAAAAAAATAGTATCGATCTAATGTTTGACAAAAATAGACTTTTAAAGTAGAACGATCGTCGTTAAAAAGTGTAAAAGAAAAAAAAATTGCAATCCGCGGCGCTCCTCGATCACCATCGTTACAATGTTCTCGTCTTTCTTTTTCCTTTTTTTAGTTTTCTTTTTTAAACTTAATCGAAAATTTTCGATGGATCGACAAGAACGAGATTTCGATAACGCGATCGTTGAAAAGTTCCCTCGTCGAGACTTCTACGAAGAACTATCACTGATATTGTCGACGTATCGCGATGCAATCAACAGCATTTTAGCTGAAAACTCAAGTTCTCCCGCGCACAGAGTAGTCGGAGGAAAAGCCGAGAGCGATAAATCGCGTGTACGAAATCAGACTGGTTGGTTCACTCATTTTTTTTTTTGTTTTTTTTTTCTCTCCTTTAATTCGAATGTTATTGAGGCACATAGGACAATTTTTAAAGTACATTGAACAGATGAACACAAAAATATTTAAAAAGAAAATTTATCAGGTTTTAAAGACGCACCAACGGAAGATTAGTGAAATATTTCTGGAATTATTGTAATTACACGCTGCTTTGCATGTGTAGCGGCAAAACTCTAGCAATCTTTTAGATAATCTAACGTGCAAATTCACACGAGATTCCGTCGTTTTAGCCGCATTTTTAAATCAGTTTCAAAGCTTTAGATAGCAATTTAAAGACTATTGTTGAGATGTTGAACTCTGCGCTTGTGAATTACGGAGAATTATTCCCTTATTCCCGTCGACAATCGATTTCACGTACTTTCGTCTTTTCTTCAAACGTTTTTTTTTTCTTTTTTCTTTCATTACCTATATTTAAATTATAATCAATATTTGTTTTTTGTTTTATTTATATATCTATATATATATATCACGCCTGTCCATTCTTCCGATTTAGTAACGTAGGTACACTTTGTCAACAATCACTCTTTGCTGCTTCCTCGCTCTTTTTTGTTTCGGTCATGCCCTACTTGTCTTAGAAATCTTCTCTCTCTCTCTCATTCATCCTGGAGGCTAAATTATGCCGGCTTTTGAGAACCCTTCTTGCCAATAAGGGACTTGTGGATATGTGGGATGACACCTGCAAAAAAAAGAGAAAGATGTTAGGCACGATTTAGGTATACCAGTCGCAGTGCTTTAAAATTCAGTTATGAAAAGGGTCAGACTTATTAAGGGGAGGGAGTCAGGTAAAAAAATTGATTTTGGAAATTCAATATCATCCAAATTCTATTGCATATAAAAATGCCCAATGCACTATATTGTTGGTACTCGATGAAAGGATTTTTTACTGTCGTCTGACTTGCATATGCTTTTCAATATTGTCTTAAGCAAAGTTCTTAGGTTTTCCATTCTGCGGATGATTGAGATCAAACTACTAGGCAGATTGGAATGGTTGACGTCTCATTTTCTTCTTCATGAAAAGATACACCGGATAAATGGAGCAAATGTTGATAAAAGGTAATATTTTTTAAGTGACATAATTATTAATAAATACATTTTATGCTATTTTCTAAATCAGTGATTAACTTTACTTTCAGAATGAAAAAAAAATAGTTTGCTCCATTTAGCCGGTGTATCTTTTCATGAAGAAGAAAATGAGACGTCAAACATTCCAATCTGCCTAGTAGTTTGATCTGAATCATGCGCAGAATTGAAAACCTAAGAACTTTGCTTAAGATAATATTGAAAAGCATATGCGAGTCAGACAACAGTAAAAAATCCTTTCATCGAGTACCAACAATATAGTGCATTGGGCATTTTTATATGCAATAGGATTTGGGTGATATTGAATTTCCAAAATCAATTTTTTTTTTTACCTGTCTACATCCCCTTAAGGATGTTCGACTGTTTCACACTAGTCAAATCAGTGCTAAATTTTTGTTATTTTTTCAGTAGTAATACCACTAGTGCTTCAAAATTATCGGATATTTTCCGATAGCTTCGTTGCCTAGGAACGATCGTGTCAAATTTTGCAGGTTTAAAATCTCGAGTGCGACGCACGAGGGATTTTTCTGCAAAATTTGACACACTCGTTCCTTAGGCAGGGAAGCTTGAGGAAAATATCCGATTAATTTTGAAGCACGAGTGGTATTTGACGGATTATTTTTTCCTCTCGGACTTCGGCCAATCAGAGTGTAGGAAACAGCATCTGGATATTTTTTAGAGAAACTTTTCCAAAGCGACTCTTTTTTCAATCACGTTTAAAGTAACCCACTTTTTTTTATGTCACATAGAATATTTAGTGTGAAATACGCCGAAAATGAGGAGGAACACATGAATGCTCATCGGAAATTTTTAAGAAATTTCCTATATAAAACTGTTGGGTAGCTTCAAACACTGCGCTCTGATTGGCCGAAAACCGAGTGGAAAAAATAATCATTAAAGTTTAATGCATTAAACAACAATAGTAGAGAGTAGTTTGAATTGAAACATGTATACTTAACCCAAAGGAAGATTAATAGTGCCGGATTTGCATACAGATTAACTAATTAACGTTACTTTCCAATGGGATACATTTTCGTTCAGTTTTTTCCAAGAATAATCTACAATTTTTTGCCAATTTTGATGAACCATGGCTCATTGTCTTTCTTAAAAGATGCTCTACAAATTGACCGGCTGGATATTTGATATTATCGATAGTTTAATAATTATAGACTGTTGTTTAACAAAAAATAAAATACTTTCATAAACAAATAGGCATAATTATTACACGATCTATAATATCAAATATCCAGCCGGTCAGTTTGTAAAGCATCTTTTAAGAAAGAGAATGAGTCATCACTCATCGAAATTGACAAAAAATTGTAAATCATTCTTGGAAAAAACTGAACGAAAATATATCCCATCGGAAAGTAACGTTAATCAGTTAATATTTATTCAAATCCGTCACTATTTATTTTTCTCCTGGTTAAGTGTACATGCATCAGTACAAATCAACGCTCCACTACAGTTATTTAATGCATTAAACGTTAATGAAACAATTACAAAAATTTAGCACTGATTTCACTAGTGTGAAACAGTCGAACATCCTTAAGAGTAGAAACATTTAGATCAAAATCGGCTATTTTCATTTTACTTGTCTATTTGGTGGAATTTTCCATAAATCATGGACAACATTTTTTGTTTTTACATTCTACACACTTTCATAAGAAAAATGATAGCCACATATTTTTAAAGAGAAATCAATGGGACTACCAGTCAGATCAATTGCGTAAGATTTAAAAAATAGTTTACATAAATTTTAAAGAAATGTCCAATGTAAACGAAAGTGTATCTAAATTAAAGAGGTTCTACTTAATGTTTAAAAAAAAGTGTACAACAATCAATTTACAAAACTCTAACTCAGCTTAAGATCACATTTGTAAGTTTAGTTTATTTTTCTTATTGTTTAAACTGAAACTAACAGCCAATAAATAAAGTCCAATTGTTTTTCAATCTTTCGACCGGAAAAATGAATTTTTACGCAATTGTTAGAGGCATAAAAAGTCGATCTTTTGACACAAGCAAAATGGTACGTGTGGCACGGACGTATTAGGGAAATCTTGACTATTCGAATACTCGCAATCGTCCGAATTTCCTGTTTTTACGCCCATGCCGTACAAATAACTATCTCGATGAATATCTCTGATTTTGACCAAACTTGCGCCACTTAAAATGACGTTATCAACGCACGTCCAAAAACTAATGATATCTATTCGGAAACTATTAATATTTTTAAAAAACGCAAATTCAATTTGTTTCTGATCGAACGTTTTGCAGAATTACTGAAGTCGCTTAGAAAAATTCGGTTTTGTACTTTACGTTTCTTTAATAAAATAAATTAAATATATATTCTGAAAGATGACGAAATTTGTTCAAAGTAATAAAAGATGAATTGGAGATAAATAAAGAAGTTATCAATACTTTAAATGTGAATTACATTCTTGTACTATTATATATAAACTGTGAAATTTCGAAATTTTCTCAAAATGGAAAAGAAATAATTACTATAAAAAGTCTAGATTCGGTCAGAGAATTGCTAATTTACGTGCAGAAGTTGTAAAGAATCATATAAAATACAAAAAGTGATGAACGATAGATCCAAAATACGTTATTGCCAATTTTCTTTTTTGTAATTTCTTTTTCACTCTCATTACAGATTCAAAAAAGTAATTTATATCAATTTTCCATGTTATACTTTCATCTTCTCTTTTGTTTCTAAAGAGTACAAACTTCGACGTTGAGTGAATTGAGTTAATTTGCCTTTTCAAAGTAACTCCAATTTTTTTTAGCACTACAACTGAAAGGTTAATTAAAGTGTTTTTACCTCCTCCTGCTATGGTCGCCTTGATGAGACTGTCCAATTCTTCGTCTCCACGGATCGCGAGTTGCAAATGTCGGGGAGTTATACGCTTCACTTTTAAATCCTTTGATGCGTTCCCCGCCAACTCCAACACCTGCGCAATGCAAATCACGTATTATTATTTATTTTTGTAAATCATATTCGACATTATAGAAACAAACATACGAACACATTTATTTCTCGTTTGAAAATATGAGACCAAAGTTAATCTACACACTTTTTAAAATAATTTTGTGTTTGAAAAGTTGTCAAGAATAAAATATTAAGGCCACTATTAATCTTTTTGCTTCCTCATAGAGGAAGCTTTGTTTTCGTGAAAATTTTTTTTTTTCGAGATTTCATGTCAGTACACTCAGAATGGTCCAAAACATCGATAAAAGTGATTTAGAAAAAATGTCTGTATGTCTGTATGTGTGTGTGTGTGTGTGTGTGTATATTACACAATCGAAAAATGTAAACCTTTATAACTCGAGAATGCCTTGAGATATCAAGCTGAAATTTGGACCATAGATAGAGGGATCAAGCCTCATCGTTCATACAAATTTTTGTTAAAATCCACTTCATCGTTAAATTATTACGCGTTTTTTAAATTTTTGAAAAATGTCTGTTTACGCGATAACTCTTTCAATTTTCGAGATATTGATCTAAAAATTGGTATGAATTTGAGCTTTCATATGCCGGTGATCGCTATTGAATTTGGTTAAGATCGGTTGAGCCGTAAAAATTTTATGATGTTTTACATTTTTCAAAAAATTGACATTATCGCTCTATTGTAACTTTTGCAAAACTTAAGATAGCGAGCTCAAATTTAGTATATAAATGAAACAATATTCAGCCATTATATATGTATAATTTAGTGACGAACGGTATGAAATTTTTGATTTTATGGAATGTTGAATTATTTTTAAAAATATACATTATCACATTCACTTCGGAAACGCTCTAATAATCACGAATAACGCAATAACGAAATAGAAAAAGCGAATCCACAACATGTATATTTATCTAATTAAAACAAGGATGCAAAGTAGAACCTTGCACATTGCTTCATCATTATTTTTCGCGTTTTACAAAGCTTCCTCTATGAGGAAGCCAAAAATTGAATAATTCCTCATAGAGGTAGCTTTGTAAGAAGCGAAAAATAATGAGGAAGCAATGTGCAAGGTTCTACTTTGCATCCTTGTTTATATAAACGATACGTTCGATATAAAAGGCATTCAGTTGTTACGGTTTTTTTTATTGATCACGGCCAGAAAACGTTTAAATGTTATTCTGATGAATATCTAAAAATAACATAATAATATTATTTTTTAATGGTTGCAAATAAATTATATTTAATAAGCTACCCATTAGGCGCAAATGTTTTTTTTTCTTTCTATTTCCATCTAAGCTGATTATTAGAATTGAAACTTTTCAGGCTTTCTTTAAACGCATATTTTGCTTATGCATAGGACAACAAAATTTTTACTAAAATGTATAACAACTTTGACAAGGACCATGAAAAAGAAAAAGATTTTTCAGACAATTTTACCTCTGTTATTCAACAAAGATTTTTTTTACAAATTTTTCATAGAAGTTCACATATTTTTATGCACTCTTAAAAAATGTAGATTTAATGTACGTTTAGAGTAAAAATAAAGAACTTTTAACATATTTATTCTGTATTTTAATTTTACATTACAGTGCTAACAGTGCAAATATATTGATTTTACCGATGTACAATTACATTTTGTAATTGTATTGGATTTTAAATTAATTACAATTACTTCCAGTAATTTGTATTTTGTAATTTTCCATTACAATTTTTCCCAACTCTGATTGGAAGTTCTTTTGCAGATACAGTATATTAAATTTCATTTAATAAATTAATATCTGTATATTAAATGAAATTTTACACAAAAGAAATACACAAATCTAATATACTGTATATTAAATGAAATTTAATATACTATATAATATATTTAATATAATATATAATAATAATATAATATAATATATTATATATATTGTATTATATATAATATTATGTATATATAATAATATTTAATATAATATATAATTCTAATATACAGTATATTAGAATTTGTGTATTTTATCCGTATTTTATCTGTATATCAAATTTCATATTGTAAAATTCTAATAATCATATTATAAACACAACTTTTATAAAGTGTTTCACTGTATATTAATTTTACACCAATTTGTTTGTATATTAATTAATATTTGTGTACTAAATTTAATATACGCGAATCCTCAAAAAAAAAAAAAAAAAAAAAAAAAAAAAAAAAAAAAACTTCGAATAGTTTATATTAATTTTCATACAAAATATTCTAACAGTGTATATAATAAATCAAGATCACATATAACTTTCAGCATTTGACAATTGACTCGAGAAGCATCGTCGTCGAACAAACACGTTTTCGCACTCGAAAACACGAAAATCGACTTGAACGCAACTTCGTTCATTAATATATGTATTGGAAGTTCTTTTGCAGATACGGTATATTAAATTTCATTTAATAAATTAATATCTGTATATTAAATGAAATTTAATATAATATATAATAATAATATAATATATTATATATATTGTATTATATATTATATTATATATATATATAATAATATTTAATATAATATATAAATCTAATATACTGTATATTAAATGGAATTTAATATACAGTATATTAGAATTTGTGTATTTTATCCGTATATCAAATTTCATATTGTAAAATTCTAATAATCATATTATAAACACAACTTCTATAAAGTGTTTCACTGTATATTAATTTTACACCAATTTGTTTGTACATTAATTAATATTTGTGTATTAAATTTAATATACGCGAATCCTCAAAAAAAAAAAAAAAAAAAAAAAAAAAAAAAAAAAAAAAAAAAAAAAAAACTTCGAATACTTTATATTAATTTTCATACAAAAATATTCTAACAGTGTATATAATAAATCAAGACCACATATAACTTTCAGCATTTGACAATTGACTCGAGAAGCATCGTCGTCGAACAAACACGTTTTCGCACTCGAAAACACGAAAATCGACTTAAACGCAACTTGGTTCAATTGAATTAAAGATAAATGGCGGGAAAGCTTGATACGATGGCGTCGTCGTAGCAACGAAGCATGTTGCCCGCTGCGCCATCCTCCCCTTCACCACCTTCTGGCTTCTACCACCTAGTCGCGATGACGATCGCGGTTCGTTCTCGTCAGACAACGACGCTTCCCTTTCTCCGTGTACCATCCGAGTTCTGTTTCGTTAGGCGCACACGCGCTCATCCCCCGTTCTCAAACATTCACGCACGCTTTACCCACACAACCAATCTAATAAACACTCACCTCAGCCGTGAGGTATTCCAAGATAGCAGCGCTATATACAGCCGCTGTGGCACCGACTCGACCATGGCTAGTCGTCCTGTTTTTAAGATGCCTGTGAATTCTACCAACGGGGAACTGTAATAATTACGGAAAAATTAAAAAACCAATTAAAAAAAAAACAAAATGCTACGTTTCATTAAAATCGTAATCTCGCTGAAAAGATCGCAATCTGACGATCCACTGCCGCCGCATTTGCGCCAGTGCGATCGACGGGGAGTCAAATGTTTTCATCGTGGTTTATAGAACGAAGCTTTATGAAGGTAAAACACTTTTGAAAAACATCAGAGCGAATAGATGAGAGCTCTCTCGGCGTCAGCAGCTTCGACACAGCAGAGAAATATCGAACGACTACTACTCTACTACTGAAACACGATGACAAAGCTTTTCGCGTTGCGTCTCAACAGCTGTAAGAGAGACGCCGTTGCGTATATTCGCGAGAATTCGCCGCTATCGGTGGAACTTTAGGAATGTAACAAACGCCTCTCTCCATAGCCACGGCATCGAAAAGTCCACGCGTCGCTCCGCCGCTCGAACGCGTCTTTTCTCTCTCGACGGATATCGAACGGGGCATATACGATTCGGGTTTCGGGAGCTTTCCGAGCGGTTTACACGCAAGAGTTTCGTCATCGGCCGGGGGGCTACGCCTCGGAGTTAATATTCTGATAAGGGAACAAAAACACCGTAGACGGAACTTAAAAAAAAAAAAAAAACACAATCAAAACCGCGAAGATCGGTACACAAAAATCGGTGTTACTTCAAACGTAACCAAAACGTATCTAAAAATACTTTTACCCGGCTATCGACCATTCAGAAATTCCAACAACTCTTTGTTTAATGCATTTGTTTTATTTTTGTTTTATTTTAGTTTTTTTTTTTTTTTTCGTCTGTTTTCCGTTACTTTTATTATCATTTGTATTGTCGGAATCACGACTTTGACAGCACTCGCGATCGTCGTGAGGTCAAAGATCATTTCGCACATGACAGATCCATTGAGCGCAATTGCGCAAATAGATATCGTCATGCGTGAAAAACCAAACGAGTTTCAACGGTTTTTGTCAATAGCCTCGAATGTATTTACTTTTTTGGATTATTCGCGAATTTGAAGAAAAAAAAACACGATTAAACAGAGGCAAAAAAATTGTTACTTTGTTTCAATCAAAGAAAAAGGAAAAAACAAGATTCTTATAATTTCAAATAGTCGGTTTTTGTCAATAGCCTAAAATGTATTTACTTTTCGTATTACTCGCGAATATAGCAAAACACGATTAAAGGCAAAAGAAATTGTTTGCTTGTGTATATTAAACGAAACAGCAAATAACCGAAAAAAAGGAAATCGCAAGAACTTATAAGAAGATTCTTATAATTTCAAATAGCCGAAAGGCATCGCTATAAAACGCATAGTTACGAAGTATTCACCGGGACCGGGGGGAGGGGGGCATGTAAACTGTACCGTCGGTTGTTTGAAAACATCGAGCGCCTTTCCGATGTGAATGAGAAAAAAAATATAGCAACAAAAACTATTCAAAATAGTTCGTTCAAACTCAACAGCCACGTAAAAGGGAGTTAAAGATTTTTCATAATTGACTTATATAAAACATAAAACTCTTAGACACACGAACGACGAATGAAAACATGAAAAGTTTTTCGCGCCAACGGCGGTTGTTTGCTCGCGAAGGTTGAACAGGTCGTGGGAAATGTTTTTTTTTTTTAAATCAACACAATCGGTGGTTATGAATAAAATTGACGTTTGCTTGGAGGCGAATAGCAGCGGAAATAAACGCTCGAGAAACTCGAGCAACTATAACTCACCTGCAAGCCGGCCCTCGCCGAACGGGAGACCGCCTTCGCCTTCGCCTTACCCGAGTCCTTGCCCGCCTTACCGCCAGCCTGTTCACATACGAAAATCACGATTAATTTTTGAGCTACGAGCCCGAAACTTCACTGGTACGTAGTTTACGTTTTCGCGCATCTCGCGATGCACTTTTTTTGTACGGATGGTCATTATATCCGCGAGAAACTCGCGGATACTCACCATTGTGCTTGGAGAGAGCGTTTGCGATTCACTACACGACAGTACCGCAGAGCACAGCAGAGACACAGACGACGCCGTCTAACTGCGGTCCCGCCAAATGCGCTTGGCGCTGACGGCGCGTCCCGCGGTCCGTTCACGTGACACGAGTTAGCCAATGGGCTTAACTCGAGATGAACGAAGTTCTGGTAGGTGGCATCACCGGTTTTCATTATGCGCGCGCAGTTTTTCTGCGCTGTGGCACTGCAATAATATGGGTTCCGTGTGTATAGACGCCCGCGTGCGGAAAGTCCCGCGCATGCGCGCGCATCTGAAATGTAGATACTGAGAAAACGCGGTGTTTCAACCGTTGGATTTTGGAGCCCAACGGCTTAAGGATATTCGACTGTTTCACACTAGTCAAATGAGTGCTAAATTTTTGTAATTGTTTCATTAAAGTTTAATGCAGTTGAATAACTGTAGTGGAGCGTTGTTTTTTATTGAAGTATGTACACTTGATTTGTATTGAAGCATGTACACTTAACCCAGAGAAAAATTAATAGTGACGGCTTTGCATAAAGATTAAGTGATTAACGTTACTTTCCAATGGGATATATTTTCGTTCAGTTTTTTCCAAGAATAAGCTATCATTTTTTGACAATTTTGATGAACGATGACTCATTTTCTTTCTTAAAAGATACTCTATACATTGATCGGCTGGATATTTGATATTTTTTATCGTTTAATAATTATAACTATTTGGTTATGAAAATATTTTGATTTTTGTTAAACAACAGGCTATAATTATTTAACGAATAATAATATCAAATATGCAGCCGGACAATTTGTAGAGCATCTTTTGAAAAAGAAAATGAGCGATCAATCATCAAAATTGGCAAAAAATTATAAATTATTGTTGGAAAAAACTGAACGAAAATCCATCCCATATGCAAATCCGGCACTATTAATCTTTCTCTGGGTTAAATATACATGCTTCAATTTAAACTTCAATTTTAAATTTAAAATGTAGATACTGAGAAAACGCGGTGTTTCAACCGTTGGATTTTGGAGCCCAACGGCTTAAGGATATTCGACTGTTTCACACTAGTCAAATGAGTGCTAAATTTTTGTAATTGTTGCATTAAAGTTTAATGCAGTTGAATAACTGTAGTGGAGCGTTAATTTGTATTGAAGTATGTACACTTGATTTGTATTGAAGCATGTACACAACCCAGAGAAAAATTAATAGTAACGGATTTGCATAAAGATTAAGTGATTAACGTTACTTTCCAATGGGATATATTTTCGTTCAGTTTTTTCCAAGAATAAGCTATCATTTTTTGACTATTTTGATGAGCGATGACTCATTTTCTTTCTTAAAAGATACTCTACACATTGATCGGCTGGATATTTGATATTTTTTATCGTTTAATAATTATAGCTATTTGGTTATGAAAGTATTTTGATTTTTGTTAAACAACAGGCTATAATTATTTAACGAATAATAATAGCAAATATGCAGCCGGACAATTTGTAGAGCATCTTTTGAAAAAGAAAATGAGCGATCAATCATCAAGATTGGCAAAAAATTATAAATAATTGTTGGAAAAAACTGAACGAAAATCCATCCCATATGCAAATCCGGCACTATTAATCTTTCTCTGGGTTAAATATACATGCTTCAATTTAAACTTCAATTTTAAATTTAAAATGTAGATACTGAGAAAACGCGGTATTTCAACCGTTGGATTTTGGAGACCAACGGCTTAAGGATATTCGACTGTTTCACACTAGTCAAATGAGTGCTAAATTTTTGTAATTGTTGCATTAAAGTTTAATGCAGTTGAATAACTGTAGTGGAGCGTTGTTTTTTTATTGAAGTATGTACACTTGATTTGTATTGAAGCATGTACACAACCCAGAGAAAAATTAATAGTAACGGATTTGCATAAAGATTAAGTGATTAACGTTACTTTCCAATGGGATATATTTTCGTTCAGTTTTTTCCAAGAATAAGCTATCATTTTTTGACAATTTTGATGAGCGATGACTCATTTTCTTTCTTAAAAGATACTCTACACATTGATCGGCTGGATATTTGATATTTTTTATCGTTTCATAATTATAACTATTTGGTTATGAAAGTATTTTGATTTTTGTTAAACAACAGGCTATAATTATTTAACGAATATTAATATCAAATATGCAGCTGGACAATTTGTAGAGCATCTTTTGAAAAAGAAAATGAGCGATCAATCATCAAGATTGGCAAAAAATTATAAATAATTGTTGGAAAAAACTGAACGAAAATCCATCCCATATGCAAATCCGGCACTATTAATCTTTCTCTGGGTTAAATATACATGCTTCAATTTAAACTTCAATTTTAAATTTAAAATGTAGATACTGAGAAAACGCGGTGTTTCAACCGTTGGATTTTGGAGCCCAACGGCTTAAGGATATTCGACTGTTTCACACTAGTCAAATGAGTGCTAAATTTTTGTAATTGTTTCATTAAAGTTTAATGCAGTTGAATAACTGTAGTGGAGCGTTGTTTTTTATTGAAGTATGTACACTTGATTTGTATTGAAGCATGTACACAACCCAGAGAAAAATTAATAGTGACGGATTTGCATAAAGATTAAGTGATTAACGTTAGTTTCCAATGGGATATATTTTCGTTCAGTTTTTTCCAAGAATAAGCTATCATTTTTTGATAATTTTGATGAGCGATGACTCATTTTCTTTCTTAAAAGATACTCTACACATTGATCGGCTGGATATTTGATATTTTTTATCGTTTAATAATTATAGCTATTTGGTTATGAAAGTATTTTGATTTTTGTTAAACAACAGGCTATAATTATTTAACGAATAATAATAGCAAATATGCAGCCGGACAATTTGTAGAGCATCTTTTGAAAAAGAAAATGAGCGATCAATCATCAAGATTGGCAAAAAATTATAAATTATTGTTGGAAAAAACTGAACGAAAATCCATCCCATATGCAAATCCGGCACTATTAATCTTTCTCTGGGTTAAATATACATGCTTCAATTTAAACTTCAATTTTTTATTTAAAATGTAGATACTGAGAAAACGCGGTGTTTCAACCGTTGGATTTTGGAGCCCAACGGCTTAAGGATATTCGACTGTTTCACACTAGTCAAATGAGTGCTAAATTTTTGTATTTGTTGCATTAAAGTTTAATGCAGTTGAATAACTGTAGTGGAGCGTTGATTTGTATTGAAGTATGGACACTTGATTTGTATTGAAGCATGTACACAACCCAGAGAAAAATTAATAGTGACGGATTTGCATAAAGATTAAGTGATTAACGTTACTTTCCAATGGGATATATTTTCGTTCAGGTTTTTTCAAGAATAAGCTATCATTTTTTGACAATTTTGATGAGCGATGACTCATTTTCTTTCTTAAAAGATACTCTACACATTGATCGGCTGGATATTTGATATTTTTTATCGTTTAATAATTATAGCTATTTGGTTATGAAAATATTTTGATTTTTGTTAAACAACAGGCTATAATTATTTAACGAATAATAATAGCAAATATGCAGCTGGACAATTTGTAGAGCATCTTTTGAAAAAGAAAATGAGCGATCAATCATCAAGATTGGCAAAAAATTATAAATTATTGTTGGAAAAAACTGAACGAAAATCCATCCCATATGCAAATCCGGCACTATTAATCTTTCTCTGGGTTAAATATACATGCTTCAATTTAAACTTCAATTTTTAATTTAAAATGTAGATACTGAGAAAACGCGGTGTTTCAACCGTTGGATTTTGGAGCCCAACGGCTTAAGGATATTCGACTGTTTCACACTAGTCAAATGAGTGCTAAATTTTTGTAATTGTTGCATTAAAGTTTAATGCAGTTAAATAACTGTAGTGGAGCGTTGATTTGTATTGAAGTATGTACACTTGATTTGTACTGAAACATGTTTACAACACAGAGAAAAATTAATAGTGACGGATTTGCATAAAGATTAAGTGCGTTACTTTCCAATGGGATATATTTTCGTTCAGTTTTTTCCAAGAATAAGCTATCATTTTTTGACAATTTTGATGAGCGATGACTCATTTTCTTTCTTAAAAGATACTCTACACATTGATCGGCTGGATATTTGATATTTTTTATCGTTTAATAATTATAGCTATTTGGTTATGAAAGTATTTTGATTTTTGTTAAACAACAGGCTATAATTATTTAACGAATAATAATAGCAAATATGCAGCCGGACAATTTGTAGAGCATCTTTTGAAAAAGAAAATGAGCGATCAATCATCAAGATTGGCAAAAAATTATAAATAATTGTTGGAAAAAACTGAACGAAAATCCATCCCATATGCAAATCCGGCACTATTAATCTTTCTCTGGGTTAAATATACATGCTTCAATTTAAACTACTCTCTACTATTGTTATTTAATGCATTAAACTTTAATTAAATAATTATAAAAATTTAGCACTGATTTGACTAGTGTGAAACAGTAGAACATCCTTAAGGTAATGTGACACATGTTCGAAAACTGCAATCGATATCGAAAACTGTAATCAAATCTACTCAAAGCCGGTTAATATTTCAGACAAAAGCAAATTAGCTTTGACTTCGTCTATCTACGACTGAGTAAAACCTTTTTTTTTTCATCTAAAATATTAAGCGCCACTGAGTTGTTTTGATTACAGTTTTTTATACCGATTGCAGTTTCCCAGCAGTTTTCGAACATGTGTCACATCACCTTAAGGTAGTTCTGTCGGTACGCCGGAGTCATAATCTCAGAGTGTATATGATATTAAAAAATAATCGTACGCATCACTTTGACTGCCTCAATAATAATATCAATAATAATCGAGAATCCTTGGAAATTGTCGTAATCAAATAAAAACGATTATTTGTAGATAGTTGATATGTTTTGTGCGGATTTGACTTCATTTTTACGATAATTAGGTTAGGAAATGTCATTTGGCCCGGTATCGTGCACTTTGACCTTGGTTCAATAAAACATTATTCCGGAGACTTCACCTTTTTTCATGATGCATCAATTCCTGAATGATTTGCGAATCCGTAGTACTTTTTATTTTTTCTCTATCTTTGATCCAAGTATGTTAATTTTCGATTTAAAGATCAATTTTTCCAGCTCTCCCGTGCGCGCCGTGTAAAAAGATCGATTTTCAAGTTTTAATTGTTCATTCAAATACTCGGTAAAAGCCTTCAAGATTTTGCGCAAGTAAAATTGAATAGCTAAATTACAAAATCTCAAAAATTCATGCATATGAGTTTGGATTGCCTTCACGACAGAACTACCTTAAAATTGTAAATCACGCTGTCGCGCAAAGTTTCCTATTTTTGCCGGATGTCCGAGGGGTAGCGCAGCATGCGATTATTCGTAAATAGTTGATATGTTTAGTGCGGATTTGACTTCATTTTTACGATAATTAGGTTAGAAAATGTCATTTGGCTCGATATCGTGCACTTTGACTTTGGTTCAATTAAATATTATTCCGGAGACTTCACCTTTTTTCATGATGCATCAATTCCTGAATGATTTGCCAATCCATAGAACTTTTTATTTTTTCTCTATCTTTGATCCAAGTATGTTAATTTTCGATTTAAAGATAAATTTTTCCAACCCTCCCGTGAGCGCCGTGTAATAAGATCGATTTTCAAGTTTTAATTGTTCATTCAAATACTCGGTAAAAACCTTCACGATTTTGCGCAAGTAAAATTGAATATATAAATTACAACATGTCAAAAATTCATGCATATGAGTTTGGATTGCCTTCACGACAGAACTACCTTAAGGATGTTCGACTGTTTCACCCGAGTCAAATCAGTGCTAAATTTTAGTAATTGTTTCATTAAAGTTTAATGCATTAAATAACAATAGTAGAGAGTAGTTTAAATTGAAGCATGTATACTTAACCCAGAGGAAGATTAATAGTGCCGGATTTGTATACAGATTAACTAATTAACGTTACTTTCCAATGGGATACATTTTCCTTCAGTATTTTCCAAGAATAATCTATAATTTTTTGCCAATTTTGACGAGCGATGGCTCATTCTCTTTCTTAAAAGGTGCTCTACAAATTGACCGGCTGAATATTTGATATTATTGATCGTTTAATAATTATAGCCTTTTGTTTAACAAAAATCAAAAAACTTTCATAAACAAATAGCTATAATTATTAAACGATTAGTAATCAAGAGTCGCGGTAGCGACTCGACGCCAAGTTAATATTAAATATCCAGCCGGTCAGTTTGCAGAGCATCTTCTAAGATAGAGAATGAGCTATCACTCACAAAAATTGGCAAAAAATTATAGATTCCCTGACTTAATATAACTAGCAGGGGATGTGCGCTTCGCGCGCTAACCATCAAAATGTTTATTAGCTTACTGTAACTTTTACAGATTATCGTAAATTAAATAACTTGCATTTTCGATATAAAAACTTATTATTTTGTAAAATCATTGTTATAGATTCCTTCAATATTCGATATTTCTATAGATTCCTATGTTAATTAGAATTTTTTTAAAAATCGGATCCGCCTTAATATACACCAGTAAAACAGTTCAGACCGTTTTTCAAATCTTAGCGCTCGATTGATTTGACTGCAGGTGCTGGGGTCGCTGAACTACTTAAGTAGTAGGATAGAGGGGACACCATTTGAGAAGGGCTTTTTATTCCATTCTACAAATTTTCCAAATGGGCCGTTATTCTTCTTTGTAATTTCCTTGCTCCATTTTATACTTTTTCCAAGATCGTTCTTATAAATTGTAAGGACATTTTGTTTGATTTTGTAAATTCTCAAGCAGATCTATTACGCTTTTCGGAAAATTTTCTCTATTTCACAAATTTTCCAAAATTACCTTTACGTTTTTTAAGAACATTTTGCTCTATTGTACAAATTTTCCAGAATTACCAATACACTTTTTAAGGACATTTCTATATATCTTACGAATTTTCCAGAATTACCAATACATTTTTTGAGGACATTTTTATATATCTTACGAATTTTCCAAAATTACCAATAAACTTTTTAAGGACATTTTTATATATCTTACGAATTTTCCAGAATTACCAATACACTTTGAAGGACATTTTTATATATCTTACGAATTCTCCAGAATTAACAATACACTTTTTAAGGACATTTTTATATATCTTACGAATTTTCCAGAATTACCAATACACTTTGAAGGACATTTTTATATATCTTACGAATTCTCCAGAATTACCAATACACTTTTTAAGGACATTTTTAACATATCTTACGAATTTTTCAGGATTACCAATACACTTTTTAAGGACATTTTTTTATATATCTTACGAATTTTCCAGAATTACCAATACATTTTTTGAGGACATTTTTATATATCTTACGAATTTTCCAGAATTACCAATACACTTTTTAAGGACATTTTTTATATATCTTCCGAATTTTCCAGAATTACCAATACACTTTTTAAGGACATTTTTATATATCTTACGAATTTTCCGGAATTACCAATACACTTTTTAAGGACATTTTTATATATCTTACGAATTTCCCAGAATTACCAATAAACTTTTTAAGGACATTTTTATATATCTTACGAATTTTCCAGAATTACCAATACACTTTTTAAGGACATTTTTATATATCTTACGAATTTTCCAGAATTACCAATACGGTTTTTAAGGACATTTTTATATATCTTACGAATTTTCCAGAATTACCAATACACTTTTTGAGGACATTTTTGTCTATTTTACGAATTCTCCAGAACAGCTATTATTTGCCTTTAGTAAATAGTAAGAAAGTTGAGGTATTAAATGAACGCAGCATGTTTTTTTTTCATCCATATAAAGCCAAATACAATAATGTTAATTTTATTTCACTTTCAACCAAACCGCCTGGTTTATCAGACGCACAAAATAAAATTCCCTATCAACAATTCTTACTCCGAGCACTCAGAGAGAATTGCGCCTGTCTCGCCCGGACTGTTTCCAACGTGTTAGAGCGCTACGATCGTACAAAACTGCTTCAAGCGACAAGGATATTCAACAAACGCATCAAGTGTCTAACCAATAATCAAATGCCCGAATATAATTGTATTTGTCGAAATGCTACAACGATCTGACAATTTTCTGCAAGCAATTTTGCAAATATTGCGCCAAAGTGTCATAATATATTGTAATAAATAATTGGGTTTTCGATTTTTACTTAGTACACCTCGATAATAAATTTACCATAATTGAATAATTTAAAAAAATGTTACGACTCTGTTTCGCGATATTGAAATTATATACTTCATTATTACAATTGTACCAACAAATGCGAACGCAATTTTTGCGAAATAGCTTCATGGAAAATTCTTTCGATATGTGCAGCATTTTAAAGCTACGAAAAGTTGTACGGTAACTCGGTCTAATTTTCGATTTTTATTGTAAATGGATAAGAATTACGATAATGGTAAACAAACCTAATATTCTCACAGTGCGAAAAAAATCCATTTTAAAGAAAAAAAAATGTATCGCAAAGTACTACTTCAATGTTCCGCTACAATTTTTATAATCATTTCTAATGTAATAATGAAATACGTGATTCGATCGGAAATTAAAAAAAAAACTCTTAAACTGATTAATAAAATAAAAATTTGGTAAAACCTTTAAATTTGAAAAAAAAACCTACTGAAGAAGACTAAAAATAAATAATTACAAATATTTCAGAACTTTCTTCAGCAAATACACATTATGTGGGATTCAGAAAAGGTATAAAACCTTCGTTTTTATTTATCATTACAAGATTCTCGCTATATTTAAATTGCACTATATATATTTTGATAAATGAATGAATAAACTCGTTCTTTGTTTAAGTTTTATGCGTACGACGACTACTTTATTCATGGTACAAAAGTCCAAAGTGAAAATATAACATTATTAATTATTTTGTCGTTAAGGGAATTAAATGAATGAACAAACTCGTTCTTTGCTTAAGTTTTATTCGTACGACGACTACTTTATTCATGGTATAAAAGTCCAAAGTGGAAATATAACATTATTAATTATTTTGTCGTTAAGGGAATTAAATGAATGAACAAACTCGTTCTTTGCTTAAGTTTTATTCGTAAGACGACTACTTTATTCATGGTATAAAAGTTCAAAGTGAAAATATAACATTATTAATTATTTTGTCGTTAAGGGAATTAAATTAATGAACAAACTCGTTCTTTGGTTAAGTTTTATTCGTATGACGACTACTTTATTCATGGTATAAAAGTCCAAAGTGAAAATATAACATTATTAATTATTTTGTCGTTAAGGAAATTAAATGAATGAACAAACACGTTCTTTGCTTAAGTTTTATTCGTACGACGACTACTTTATTCATGGTATCAAAGTCCAAAGTGGAAATATAACATTATTAATTATTTTGTCGTTAAGGGAATTAAATGAATGAACAAACTCGTTCTTTGCTTAAGTTTTATTCGTACGACGACTACTTTAATCATGGTACAAAAGTCCAAAGAGAAAATATAACATTATTAATTGTTTTGTTGTTAAGGAAATTAAATGAATGAACAAACTCGTTCTTTGCTTAAGTTTTATTCGTAAGACGACTACTTTATTCATGGTATAAAAGTCCAATGTGAAAATATAACATTATTAATTATTTTGTCGTTAAGGGAATTAAATGAATGAACAAACTCGTTCTTTGATTAAGTTTTATTCGTACGACGACTACTTTATTCATGGTATAAAAGTCCAAAGTGAAAATATAACATTATTAATTATTTTGTCGTTAGGGAATTAAATGAATGAACAAACTCGTTCTTTGCTTAAGTTTTATTCGTACGACGACTACTTTATTCACGGTACAAAAGTCCAAAGTGAAAATATAACATTATTAATTATTTTGTCGTTAAGGGAATTAAATGAATGAACAAACTCGTTCTTTGCTTAAGTTTTATTCGTACGACGACTACTTTATTCATGGTACAAAAGTCCAAAGTGAAAATATAACATTATTAATTATTTTGTCGTTAAGGGAATTAAATGAATGAACAAACTCGTTCTTTGCTTAAGTTTTATTCGTACGACGACTACTTTATTCATGGTACAAAAGTCCAAAGTGAAAATATAACATTATTAATTATTTTGTCGTAAAGGGAATTAAATGAATGAACAAACTCGTTCTTTGCTTAAGTTTTATTCGTACGACGACTACTTTATTCATGGTACAAAAGTCCAAAGTGAAAATATAACATTATTAATTATTTTGTCGTTAAGGGAATTAAATGAATGAAAAAACTCGTTCTTTGGTTAAGTTTTATTCGTATGACGACTACTTTATTTGTGGTACAAAAGTCCAAAGTGGAAATATAACATTATTAATTATTTTGTCATTAGGGAATTAAATTAATTCTGAAGATGGTAGGAAATAAGAGCAAATGCCCTCCATGTGGGATGTCGCTGAAATGCATTGGGGAATAATTTGAAAGCATCATCCTGCATGATATTCCGAGAAGTGCCAGAAGCTCGTGAGCCCTTTCATCCAAATTGTGTAATATTTGGTATATAGATAGGCCAAGTGTGCGTTGGCGGTATTCGAGTGACGAGTACTATTACGGGCTTGCAGTATCGACGAGCCCGATGTCCGGGGATGCGCGTAACCCAATGCGCGTTAACCCTGCAGCGGCTCCCCGAGTTTCCCGCCGTTTTCCGGGGCTTCCAGTGGGTTAAAGGGCTGACTCGTGTGGCAACTTCACCGGTCCTATTATCCGGATACGCGATTACAAGGGAGAGTTAGTACTCGTGGGCAACATCGGCTAGCTCGTCGCACTTGTCGTCCAAATCATCCTGAAATAATAAATCATTTACAAGTTACAATCATTTACATTAGTACATTTTTTGATTGAACAATATTTTTAAATTTTGCATGGCCGCAAAGCGTCTTCATAGTTTTGTCAAGAGTTGTTTAGAGTACCACGAACATTTATAAATTATTTCACAATTTTAGCAACTATGGTTTGCCCAAAATTTAATAACGATTTTGTTTTTGTTTTTTTTTTTTCGATTCGCTGTATATTCAAAATTATCTAAATTACGTAAAATAATATACCGAGTTATATTATTTTAGTTAATAATATACTATAAATATAAGTAATACATATAATAACTCGGTATTAAATAATATACTGAGTTATATTATTAAAGTAATATATTAAATTACCTAAAATAATATTTTAACAATTTATGACCAAACGTACAGAAAATTTGTTCCTCTATAAAATTTAAGTTTTTGTATGTCCTGTTTAATCAAAAAAATTCCATAGACGCACAAAAAAAATTTCCGCAAGTTTTTGACAAAATAAAGTAATAATATTTTTTTTCGTTGATAAATTTTGGCAAAGACTCGCTGTATATTCAAAATTATATAAATTACGTAAAATAATATACTGAGTTATATTATTTTACTTAATAATATATTATAAATATAAGTAATAAATATAATAACTCAGTATTAAATAATATACTGAGTTATATTATTAAAGTAATATATTAAATTACCTAAAATAATAATTTAACAATCTATGACCAAACGTACAGAAAATTTGTTACTCTATAAAATTTAAGTTTTTGTCCGTCCTGTTTAATAAAAAAAATTCCATGGACGCTCACAAAAAATTTCCGCAATTTTTTGACAAAATAAAGTAATAATATTTTTTTTCGTTGATAAATTTTGGCAAAGATTCACTGTATATTCAAAATTATCTAAATTACGTAAGATAATATACTGAGTTATATTATTTTACTTGATAATATATTATAAATATAAGTAATAAATATAATAACTCGGTATTAAATAATATACTGAGTTATATTATTAAAGTAATATATTAAATTACCTAAAATAATAATTTAACAATTTATGACCAAACGTACAGAAAATTTGTTCCTCTATAAAATTTAAGTTTTTGTACGTCCTGTTTAATAAAAAAAATTCCATGGACGCTCAAAAAAAATCTCCGCAATTTTTTGACAAAATAAAGTAATAATATTTTTTTTCGTTGATAAATTTTGGCAAAGGCTCGCTGTATATTCAAAATTGTCTAAATTATGTAAAATAATATACTGAGTTATATTATTTTACTTAATAATATATTATAAATATAACTAATAAATATAATAACTCAGTATTAAATAATATACTGAGTTATATTATTAAAGTAATATATTAAATTACCTAAAATAATAATTTAACAATTTATGACCAAACGTACAGAAAATTTGTTACTCTGTAAAATTTAAGTTTTTGTATGTCCTGTTTAATAAAAAAAATTTCAGAGACGCACAAAAAAAAATTTCCGCAATTTTTTGACAAAATAAAGTAACAATATTTTTTTTTCGTTGATAAATTTTGGCAAAGACTCGCGAATGTTGCACATGTATGGAAATATTTTTCTTTCAATCTCATCGAGCAATTCATTCACGATGAAATCTTTTCTAGAGAGGGCGTTTATTTTCGTCATCGATCTACGATAATTCAATTATTTCTCATCTCTACGAGCGAAATATCGGGATTCTAATTAAACGGAGAAGTGCTTTTTGCGCTTGGCTTCTTGCCTAGAGCACAACGATTCACAGTATGAAAATAATGTGAAAGACGTTTACTCGTTTCGAAGAACATAATTTACAAACAAATTATTGAAATAGATAACAATTTAACAATTTAGGTATAGTGAAATCATTCCGATTATGATAATTTCATAATAATAACCTGCAATAAAAATGATAAAATCCTTAAACTTTTGAAAAAACTACGACAAGTTTAATTTTTCTTAACATTTTTCGAGTAATTCCAAAAAATACCACCCTACATTTATTTTGAAATGCATTAAGTATAAATTCACATTTTGTTCTAAATAATTTCTGATAAATTCCATACAAATTTTTGCTCACTAGTAAACACCAATTCAGTTCATTAGTCAAATATTTAAATTTTTTTTAAATCTTCGAAATCACCGCATTATAAATTTTTTTTAATTCACAAAAATGGGTATTTCAGAAACGTTAAAAAATTGACAGAAAAATCATGTGCCGCAAAAAAAAAATCAATGTATTAATTGTACACGAAAAGAATAGTGTTTTTTAAATATTTCGTTGAACTATTTAATTTATTTTAGCTGTTCCCAATTTTCTTTTTTTTTTATTGCAATTTTGCTTACTCATAGAGGAAGCTTTGTTTTCATGAAATTTTTTTTTTTCGAGATTTTCATGTCAGTATGCTTAGAATCACCTAAAACGTCGAGAAAAGTGGTTTAGAAAAAATGTCCGTATGTATGTATGTGTGTGTGTGTGTGTGTGTGTGTGCTGGGCTTCGAAAATTCAATCTCCTCTCACTCGGTAACCGTTCGAGCGATCCGGCTCAAATTTGGCACGCAAGTAGAGTAGCTGCCCCTCTTTGAATGTTGTGATTTTTGCCAAAATATGTGAAGTCATTAAGATTTTATGTTGATTTTAATTTGTTGAAAAAAGGGCGTGATCGCTCTAACTTTCGTAAAAGTTCGCCGATTTGGCTAAATAGTTCTTCATAACTGAAGATACGTTCAATGTTGTATGGTATTGAATTTCGACGAAATCGGTAAAGCGGTTCGGATTTTATAGAATTTTGAATTTTTCGAAAAAAATAGATTTTGATCTAAATTACGTCGAATTTCAACAAATGAACAGAAATTTTGTACAGACGAAAAATAACATTCAGAAATGCCATGTACCAAATTTGGTGATGATCGGTAAAGTCGTTCGGATTTTACACCATTTTTCATTTAAAAAAAAATGTAGATTTTCGCTATCACTTCCGGAAAAGTTGAGAAAGTACGACAAAAATTTGTATCTCATCAAAATTAGATGTAACGGTGTTTGCAGAGGTGATTTATAGCTGTATAAAACACCTCTGCAAAAGAGACACAAGGTATAAAAAAAAAAGATGCAAAGTAGAACCTTGCACATTGCTTCCTCATTATTTTTCGCTTTTTACAAAGCTTCCTCTATGAGGAAGCCAAAATTGAATAACATACTGCTTTCTCACAGAGGGAGCTTTGTAAAAAGCGAAAAATAATGAGGAAGCAATGTGCAAGGTTCTACTTTGCATCTTTTTTATTTTTTATTTAATCTTTATTATCCGTGATCAATGGTTTAGTATCTTCAATGGCGTTCATTGTTTATTGTACGACTTTTCAGTGTAGCCGTTTTCATTTAGTGCATTCTCAAATGAAAGCGGCGTTTGATTTCATTTCATTAACTCTGTACTAACTAAAGCGATTTACAGTAGGCTTTGAATTTTGTATAGCGATGCACAGTATTCAAAGCCTTTAGCCCAGTTCCGCCCTATACGCAGCGCGTTTGAATCGACCAACGTCATTAATATAATAGAGAATTAATTAATAGTTAATTAACTAATTAACCGTCAATGTAGCATTTATCCTACTTTGTAGTAATAGCTAATTTTCAACACACCTTTGTCAATTTCAATTTAAAAATGCTGGATAAATGTGGTAGTGTGATTTTACTAGGAATATTCCTAAATCTTATAGTTCTGTGAATAAAAACGTAAAATTTTAAAAAGTCTAATTTTTTTTCATTGTATTTCGAAGCTTGTATTTTTTTCATTCGTTCATTAACATAGTTACGTCAATAACTATGAAAATAGTCACCTGGACTAATCCTCCTTTATAAAATATAATTATCGCTGAATATTTACAAAGACCATCTCAATTTCTCTCAGTGTAGAACCAGTGGATCGATTCTCATCAAATTTAATACTAATCATCATTCAATGTTAGTCCATTTATGTAGAAAAATGTAGCCCGATATCTTGTTATTTGCGTAATGTCATAAAATATAAACCACTTGACTGTTTCATACTAAATTGATTAACAATTCATAACAACAAAAAAATATATACATATATATAAATAATAAATATATATATATAATATATACATATAATATATAAAAATATATAAGTAAAAATATATATTATAAAAATATAATATATATGTATATATTTTTATACAAAAAAATCTATGATTTTTATGTTGTTATGAATTGGCAATCAATTTTCACATCATCAATGGCTTTTTACGTGGATGCAAAATAGATAACTATCTCCGATAATCGAGTATTTTTAATTTATGTAGAAGATAAATAGTACAGAATTTACAAGAGTAGCAGATGTGTGCAGACATTTAAAAAAAATTGAAATTACCATAAAATTAAAATCGCTGCATCGATTATAGCCAAATTCTAGAACAATCAATGTCCTAACATGAAAATATAGAGAAGAATCTTATTTTATTTTTTTAATTAAAAAAAAAGAATATATAGAAGATAAGATAATAGACAAGTATTTTTATTTTATGTAGAAGACAAATAGTACAGAATTTACAAGAGTTGCAGATGTTTTCAAATATTTCAAGAAAATTAAAATTACCATAAAATAAAAATCGCCGTATCGATTATAGCCAGATTCTATAACAATCAGCGTCCTAACATGAAAATATGGAGAAGAATTGTATGTTATTTTTTTTAATTCAAGAAAAGAATATATACAAGATAAAATAATAATCAAGTATTTCTAATTTATGTAGAAGACAAATAGCACAGAATTTACAAGAGCAGCAGATGTTTGCAGACATTTAAAAAAAATTGAAATTGTCATAAAATTAATATCGCTGTATTGATTATAGCCAAATTCTATAACAATCAGCGTCCTAACATGAAAATATGGAGAAGAATTATATGTTATTTTTTTAAATTCAAGAAAAGAATATATACAAGATAAAATAATAATCAAGTATTTATAATTTATGTAGAAGACAAATAGCACAGAATTTACAAGAGCAGCAGATATTTGCAGACATTTTTAAAAAGTTGAAATTACCATAAAATTAAAATCGCTGTATCGATTATAGCCAAATTCTATAACAATTAATGTCCTAACATGAAAATATGGAGAAGAATTGTATGTTATTTTTTTAAATTCAAGAAAAGAATATATACAAGGTAAAATAATAATCAAGTATTTATAATGTATGTAGAAGACAAATAGCACAGAATTTACAAGAGTTTCAGATGTTTTGCAGACATTTAAAAAAAATTGAAATTACCATAAAATAAAAATCGCTGTACCGATTATAGCCAAATTCTATAACAATCAGTGTCCTGACATGAAAATATGGAGAAGAATTTTACTTTATTTTTTTAATAGAAAAAAGAATATATACAAGATAAAATAATAATCAAGTATTTTTAATTTACGTAGAAAACAAATAGTACCGAATTTACAAGAGTAGCAGATGTTTGCAGACATTTAAAAAAAATTGAAGTTACCATAAAATTAAAATCGCTGTATCGATTATAGCCAAATTCTATAATAATCAGCGTCCTAACATGAAAATATGGAGAAGAATTGTATGTTATTTTTTTAAATTCAAGAAAAGAATATATACAAGATAAAATAATAAAGTATTTTTAATTTATGTAGAAGAAAAATAACACAGAATTTACAAGAGCAGCAGATATTTGCAAACATTTTAATAAAATTGAAATTACCATAAAATAAAAATCGCTATATCAATTATAGCCAAATTCTATAACAATCAATGTCTTAACATGAAAATATGGAGAAGAATTTCATTTTTTTAATTCATGAAAAAAATATGTAAAGGATAAGAGCTTTGGTGACTATTGGATCCAACCAAGCTCTGACTTTCCTCTTAAATGGAGAAGAACTAGTTATAGTAGTAGTTTATTTCCAGTGTATGGTTTCCTCAGCCTTTTACAGAACCCATCCCAATCCCAACAACATATGCAACGGTCAGAAACTCGATTGATGGAGAAGAACTATTAATATGTAAATAAATCTCCCTCTATGAATGGGCAACATGGCAAAATGTGTAGGACTTTACCTCGTCAAGTTGTAGACACTTGCCCCACTCCTTAAGAGAGATCTTGTGATCATTGTCAACGTCACAGGAGTCGAGGAAAGGAGCGATGCAATGCTCCAGAGCCATGAGGGGCGCTCTGATGGGGAAGAGTTCGTGTCTCGATACTGTTCTGTCATGGGGATGACCATCAAGATCGCACCATTTCCATATGGCCGCATTCGTCCAGCGTAGAGTCAAATTTGTTTCAGCCTCACGTTGCATTTTCAAGAAATGGCTTGGGAGTTCCTGACGATCGGCAAGATCGCGCATGATGTTGAAGAGCCAATCACGCATACGTCTTGGGAAATCGAGCATATCGTCCTCTTTGCACATCTGGATATCAAGAAAATTTTCAATCATATTAGAAAGACATCAAACTGAAAAAATACCTACACTGAGAGAAAAATCTGGTAATTAAAAAAAAATATATAGTTTTTTGTAACTCATGCACGTAATGTCGCACATTTCGTGCCTGCAAAGCGTGCGTGAGATCGCGTATTATGCTCACGAAACGTAGATAATTTCACGTACGCCATCTCGTGCATGAAGTTATCTAGATTTCTGTAGATAACTTCACGCACACATTGGCGTGTGTGAAACTATCTACAAGATAATTTTACGCAATGCTTTGCAGGCACGGAGATGTGCGACATCACGTTGATATTCCCCGCGAAGAAAAAAAGAATCTTGTGAAGAATCTTTTAAAGAATCTTAAAAAAAGTCTTGAAAGAATCTTTAAAAGAATCTTGAAAAGAATCACGTATAGGATCCGGAGCAAGATTCTTTCCAGGATTCTTTTCAAGATTCTTTCTATCCGAAAGCATTCTGAGAATCTTACAAAGAATCTTCGAAAGAATCTTGAAAAGCGTCTTTTAGAGAATCGTGAAAAGATTCCGTCCATTAAACAGAAAAATCGTTGAAAGACTTTTAATGAAATTCTTCAGAGGAATCGAGCAAAACCTGTTGTTGCTTTCCCTTGGTGTCGAGACAATATATTTCGGTATGTCAACGAAGGGTAAACCCCTTGTGTGTAGTCGAAATCAGAAACGCTTTCCAGTCTTATATATACTCTGAGGCTTCAAACCACTTGCGAGAAACGCTCCGTCCGTTCGCCACCTAGTGACATCATACGAAACACTGATGGACAATACGCCGCTAGATGGCGAGCGGTCGAAGCGTTTCTCGCAAGTGACTTGAAGCCTGAACGTATAGAAGACTGCAAAGCTGTCCTGAGTTCGACTGTACACGAGGGGTTTACCCTTTGTTGACGTATCGAAATGTACCGTCTCGACATCAAGGGAAAGCAACAACAGGTTTCGCTCGATTCCTCTGAAAATTTTCATTAAGATTCTTTCAGCGATTTTTCTGTTTAATGGACGGAATCTTTTCACGATTCTCTTAAAGACGCTTTTCAAGATTCTTTCGAAGATTCTTTGAAAGATTCTCAGAACGCTTTCGGATAGAAAGAATCTTGAAAAGAATCCTGGAAAGAATCTTGCTCCGGATCCTATACGTGATTCTTTTCAAGGTTCATTTAAAGCTTCTTACAAGACTTTTTTTAAGATTCTTTAAAAGATTCTTCACAAGATTCTTTTTTTCTACGCGGGTCGTTACAAAAAATAGTATGTTATACTTGTGCGACAAAGCGGCCGTCCCGCGGAGGTTAGGAAGCGGTGCACTCGCCTCCTTTCGCGCTACAAACAACACTCGGCTTCGCCTCGTGTCGTTGTAGTACTCGATTTGGCGAGTGCGCCGCTTCCTAACCTCCGCGCATAACGGCCGCTTTCTCGCACTAGTATCACAATCTACTAAAACCGACGATAATCTAATTATAAACTATAATTCCCAGGAGGAACGTATATATTTTATGGTTATACCAAATATAAGAAAATAGTTGGATGAACCATTAATATTATTCCCAAGAGGAACGTCTTTATTTTATGGTTATAGCAAATATAATAATAGTAATCATCAAAATGATAATTGTTTAAAAAACTATTCTAATAGTTTCAAATATGCCGTTTCGTTGCATATACGATTTCAACGTTTGTTTCCAATAACGTTGCAAGTATCGTTTATTGAACCATATTATCATCGCTATTCGTTTTATCATATGAAATCGTTAAGGAGGTTGGAGCGCTCCACACTAGTCAAATCAGTGCTAAATTTTTAAAAGCGTTTCTACAATTTCAGATGGTTTAATAATCTGTTCCAAGGTGTTAATCACATGGCAGCATTAGTTTTTGATATTCAAATACATTCACAGCTGTGATATCAACAGTAAATCGATCAATATCTGCAAATTTCCGATGTTATGTTTTTTCATCCAGTTTTTTAAAAGGGTAAACCGTATTGTCAGTCCGATTATGACGACCAATAGCTCATTTTGTTTACTAAAATATATTCTATCTATTGGCCGTCTATTTTTTTTAATCGTATTAGTAGTTCAAAATTTACAACCGTTTGTTTATCCTGTCATAACCTAACATCAAGTATACAAATGGCTGTAACTTTTGAACGCCTGATACTATAGAAAATCCGGACGGTCAATCGATTAAGGATCTTCCATTGATCAAAATGAGCTATTTTTCGTCATAATCGGACTCATATTACGGTTTACCCTTTTACAAAACTGGATGAAAAAACATGACATCGGAAATTTGGAGATATTAATCGATTTACTGTTCATACGACAGCTGTGAATGTATTTGAATATCAAGAACTAATGCTGCTATGTGATTAACACCTTGGAACAGATTATTAAACCATCTGAAATTATAGAAACGCTTTTAAAAATTTAGCACTGATTTGACTAATGTGGCGCGCTCCAACCTCCTTAAATCAACGATATGCTTTTCTCTCAGTGTAAAGCTAATTTTCGTTCGTTTAAGTAATATTCGAATAATATTTTATATTTTTATAATTTGTAATACAAAGTACAGTTTTATAATTTCGACGATAAGGAAAGAAAATACGATCAAAGAAGAAATTTTCAAGAAATTTTTCAGTCTTTGTAATAGCAATACACATAAAGTAAAGGCACTTTTGTTTGAAGACGGAAAAGAAAGTTAAATGAAGGAAAGTGCGTATCTTATTTAGTGAAAAATGTTTTGCTGTGCAAGTGGGATTTATTTTAATTAACTTCTTACCGGCATTTGACGACACTCGCCGTAGTATTCAATGTGGATGTGCTGGTAGTCAGGTCCACGGCACCTGGCATCGTTGGAATCGCAAAAACAGCGAGCCTGGTAAACCTCGCAGTCGCTGCTGAAGGTTTCATTGTAGTTGGTGCATACTTTACGACGAGGATCGCTCTCCTCATTGCAAGTCTCGACGCACACGCACTCTGCCTCTCCCAAGGCGGTCGGCTAATAAATAAGAATACTTTCTTCAATATTTGCTTAAATAATAATATTTTCTTTAAATGTTTGCTTAAATAACAATATTTTCTTTCATATTTTCTTAAATAACAATATTTTCTTTAATATTTGCTTAAATAACAATATTGTTTTAAATGTTTGCTTAAATTACAATACTTTCTTTAATATTTTCTTAAATAACAATTTTTTTTAAATGTTTGTTTAACTAACAATATTTTCTTTAATATTTTCTTAAATAACAATATTTTTTTAAATATTTGCTTAAATAACAATATTTTCTTTAATATTTTTTTAAATAACAATATTTTCTTTAGCATTTCAGAATGACACACAAACTGTAAAAAAAATCTGCTTGTGATTTGAAGTACCGGAAGTTCTTAAGCACGTAATGGAAATGATTTTACAGTTGCCAATTAGTTATTTAACTTTAAGTCTAACTTATGTCAAATCCGATCTTACAGCGTAAAAAATAATAAGTTGAGAATTAATGAACCGATGCAAATGATTTCTAAAATGTTTGTAAATTTACAGTGCATATTTATTTTTATTTAATACGCACATTTCATAAACCTGAGTACATTGCATTTGCAGTGTTTTTTTAACAGTGCAAGTACAATTTAAAGTTACAACTTTACCGTAGATTTAAAACGAAACTTAAGTTCGATCTTAAATTCAAATTTACCAATCTTTAGTTCAAAGTTAAGTTCAAACTTCAATTCTTATTTAACTTGAAACTCGAATTCCAAATTTAATTTTTATTTAAGTTAAAAATCAAATCCCAACTCAAGTTTAAACTTACATCCAATCTTAGGTTAAGCGTTACATTTAATGTAACGCTTAACAGTGAAGATTCAAGCTTGCATTCAACGTTAGGTTCAAACGTACATTCATTCAACCCTAAATTGAAACTTCAATTCAAACGTACAAATAAGCTTGAGTTTAATGCTGCGTTCGAACTTTAATACAATTTGAGCTTTATCTTCAGTTGAATCTTAAGATCAACCTTAATATTACCTCTAAGTCTGAAATACGTGTTACCTTAAGTTGAAATTTAAGTTTCAACTACAAGTAATTTTCAGTTCGCATTCAAGTTTGAACTCACTTTAAGTTCAATAGTAAGGTTCAACCTCAACTCACCTTAAGTAAAAAAATGTTTAAATTAAGTGAAATTTTTGGACCATAAGTCGCATTAAGTTTGAACCAAAGTGAAACTCATATTTTCTCATAATTTTCGTATATCCTATGTATTTTAGTTAAATAATAAAGTAACTTCAACTCACTTTAAGTAAAAAAATGTTTAAATTAAGTAAAATTTTTGAACCATAAGTCGCATTAAGTTTGAACCAAAGTGAAACTAATATTTTTTCACAATTTTCATATCTAATCAACTTTTCGTATATCCTATGTATTTTAATTAAATAATAAAGTAACTTCAACGCACCTTAAGTAAAAAAATGTTTATATTAAGTAAAATTTTTGGACCATAAGTCGCATTAAGTTTGAACCAAAGTGAAACTAATATTTTCTCACGATTTTCGTATCTAATCAACTTTTCGTATATCCTATGTATTTTAATTAAATAATAAAGTAACTTCAACTCACTTTAAGTAAAAAAATGTTTAAATTAAGTAAAATTTTTGGACCATAAGTCGCATTAAATTTGAACCAAAGTGAAACTAATATTTTCTCATAATTTTCGTGTCTACCCAATGGGCACACATGTTGCAATGATGTCCTATAGACGTCTTTAGGACATCATTGTAACATGTGATGTCCGAAAGATGTCTTTAGGCCATCATTGTGACAAGTGTGCCCATTGGGTAATCAACTTTTCGTATATCCTATGTATTTTAATTAAATAATAAAGTAACTTCAACGCACCTTAAGTAAAAAAATGTTTAAATTAAATAAAATTTTTGGACCATAAGTCGCATTAAGTTTGAACCAAAGTGAAACTAATATTTTCTCACGATTTTCGTATCTAATCAACTTTTCGTATATCCTATGTATTTTAATTAAATAATAAAGTAACTTCAACGCACCTTAAGTAAAAAAATGTTTAAATTAAGTAAAATTTTTGGACCATAAGTCTCTTTAAGTTTGAACCAAAGTGAAACTAATATTTTCTCACGATTTTCGTATCTAATCAACTTTTCGTATATCCTATGTATTTTAATTAAATAATAAAGTAACTTCAACGCACCTTAAGTAAAAAAATGTTTAAATTAAGTAAAATTTTTGGACCATAAGTCTCTTTAAGTTTGAACCAAAGTGAAACTAATATTTTCTCACAGTTTTCGTATCTAATCAACTTTTCGTATATCCTATGTATTTTAATTAAATAATAAAGTAACTTCAACTCACCTTAAGTAAAAAAATGTTTAAATTAAGTAAAATTTATGGACCATAAGTCGCATTAAGTTTGAACCAAAGTGAAACCAATATTTTCTCACGATTTTCGTATCTAATCAACTTTTCGTATATCCTATGTATTTTAATTAAATAATAAAGTAACTTCAACGCACCTTAAGTAAAAAAATGTTTAAATTAAGTAAAATTTTTCGACCATAAGTCGCATTAAGTTTGAACCAAAGTGAAACTAATATTTTCTCACAATTTTCGTATCTAATCAACTTTTCATATATCCTATGTATTTTAATTAAATAATAAAGTAACTTCAACGCACCTTAAGTAAAATATTTAAATTAAGTAAAATTTTTGGACCATAAGTCGCATTAAGTTTGAACCAAAGTGAAACTTATATTTTCTCACAATTTTCGTACCTAATCAACTTTTCGTATATCCTATGTATTTTAGTTAAATAATAAAGTAACTTCAACTCACTTTAAGTAAAAAAATGTTTAAATTAAGTAAAATTTTTGGACCATAAGTCGCATTAAGTTTGAACCAAAGTGAAACTCATATTTTCTCACAATTTTCGTGTCTAATCAACTTTTCGTATATCCTATGTATTTTAATTAAATAATAAAGTAACTTTAACTCACTTTAAGTAAAAAAAAGTTTAAATTAAGTAAAATTTTTGGACCATAAATCGCATTAAGTTTGAACCAAAGTGAAACTAATATTTTCTCACAATTTTCGTATCTAATCACCTTTTCGTATATCCTATGTATTTTAGTTAAATAATAAAGTATAATAATCATATTAATACCTGGCAAATACGACCAGCACCACAATGTTTGTCGACGCAAGGATCGGCAACAAGAAGCGACTCGGAATGTCTTCCGTGTTTGGCTCTACTATTCACGACGCCCTCAGCTTCCTCGGTTTCTTCGGCTGTCTCATCAGCCTCGAGCATGTTCATCGCTTCTTGTTGGAAGGTCGGCTCGGTCGTCGTAGTGCGACGACGATGCTTTCGTCTCCTCTGTTAAATCATTTTTATGCCCCAATTACGTATATCATATCATTTTATATCCGTATTAAGGATGTATGATAGGTACAGTCGCGCCAAACATAAGTTCCAGACAAAATTTCGAACACTTCCCGATGGGATAAAAAACGGAAAAAAATCAAGCATTTCTTAATTTTTTAATTTTCAACCGTTCATTGCACTCAAGATATTTTTTTGCCAAATGCATTTTTTACGAATAAAAACCATATTTTTGCATAATTCGACATTTTTTCCTACTCCAAAATCTATCCTACTCACATGTCGGAATAAATACCTTTTTTGAAAAATGCACTATGTTACTATTTTTTCTCAACTGTATTCCAATTTAAGGCGTATCACAACCAAATTTGAAGTAAAAGTATTGAAAATTCACGGAACCATGATGTTTTTTAGCGAAATAGTGTCTTTTTTGCGTTTTCACCTCTTTATGAATCTCCGTTAAACATGTAGGTATTTTATTTCTTATAAATAAATTTTTCGTACATCATCTAAAATGTTCAACGCATGTTCCGTAATTTTTTGAACCACTTCGGACGGATAGATTGGTCACAATACCTTTTTGATAACTGACTAGGTAGAATCGACCCAGTGTGACCATCGTGATTGAACTTGGAAGTTTGACCACGTAGAATTAATATTGCCGCCTGACCCTAACAATCACGGAAACTTTCAAAACATGTTGAAATAACCGTGAAATGACTGAATTGTTTTTGACCCCTTTACTGACTCTCGGAATTTGTCAGAATAACCGTAGAAATGACCGTCGGACATTACCAATTTTTCGATGGTCGTTTCTACAGTCATTTTTACGGGTATTCTGACAAATTCTGAGAGTCACTAAAAGGGTCAAAAACAACTCGGTCATTTCACGGTTATTTGAACAACTTTTCAGTAATTTTCCGGTTATTCTGAAAGTTGTCGTGATTGTTAGGGGAATAATTCAAATTACTGTCTTTAGGTGTTCTTTTAAGCAAGGTCTGTTTGACATCATTTTGCAAGAGGTGATTTTATAATTGACTCCAATTGTTGTATAGGGAAGGCTCAAAGGGCACACATGGCGATCATCTAGGATCACCCCAAGAGAAATCATTGCTTTACTATGAGTTGCTGGAGCAGCAGGGAGGTGGCAAATACGGCGCTCCTTCTGCTGAGTACGAGGAATTGCGACGAAGAATTCGCTATAATGTGCAAGAAATGTGGTGAGTGTATAAAACCAAGATACACATATTCTTCTTTGAATGATTTGACGTAACCCGATTTTCTCAATGCAGGTATTACGTTCAGGCGCAATTGAACAAAGTGAAGAAGAACGTTGACGATCTGGCGTTGGAAAAGCGCGTGAAGGACATGGAAGAGGCACTAAAGATGGTGTAGGAGCACAAGAAATCGCTTATGAATGACTTGGACAAACTGGCGAAAGCCGACGGTCATGAGGAATGGAGAGAGAAAGAAGCTGCAGACTTATCCGATCTAGTGCAAAGACGATTTAGGTACGGACATCTCTTTTATAGTTCCATTTTATATTTTCCTTTCTCATTTGTTTTCATGACATTTTTTTAAATAGTGAATGTTTTAAAAAGACGTTGACGTAAGGAACGAAGTTGAGTAATGTGGGCGGCGACGTGTCGAACAATTTCCAAAGATGATCAGGGAAATAAAGTAATTGTTCCGATTGACGTTTCGGTCACTATGTGTGCGTACCCTCTTCAGAATTTTTATTCCAGCTTTGTATTTCCTCAGATTTATAGATATTACTTTGGAGTGTTTCCAATAGGATCCGGCAAGACAAATCTGATCGAGTCTTCTTGTAACGTGACTCTTACGTTCGAGACGGCACCAAGCTAACATGTAAATTATATCTCATGAATTAATGGGGATTTACAACTCTGATCCTGTCGATAACCAGTGACATGTTTGATTTTTTTTCGATTTTTATCCCATCGGGAAGTGTTCGAAATTATCTCTGAAACTCACGTTTGGAGCGACTGTACCTATGATACATCCTTAAGAGTGCTCAACAATTGTGACCTTGAGCAATGCGTCGTCAACATTACTAACCTCAGCTGAAGCATCGGAGATGAGAAGAACACCAACGAGTACTGCGCACAGCAACAACTGGAGCCTCGCCCCCATTGTAATTTCTGCAATAAATATAGAAATGCATAAGATGAAATTGGACGTAATCGATTGCGTTATACTCGCTGTTATGTCAGGGTAAAATTGCACGGAGACAAATGTTTAATGCTTGTTGCGCGCACATTTTGCTTCCGCGTGGTTCGCTTCTCATCGTCGCTTTCTAAACGAATCGTTGATCTTAATTGACGCGTGCGGACGTGGAAGAAGCTATTCTCTTTCATTTCTTGCATCACGCAACGAACTTCCTCGCAGCAACGTGGAGGAATCGGTCGCGGGTCATCGCTCCGTTCGTCGACATATCGTAATAGTCGCTTTATTAAGGACTGCCGATAACCCACTTTCATGAATGTCGCGAGAATTCATATCTTTCTTAAATTTATTTTTTTGTTCTATTAGAATGTGATTCATCTTGGATTAATGTGTTTTTATTCTTTAATATAGTGTCACAGATTAATATGTTCCGATGAGCGGAATATTATAACGTTCGTTTATTTCTTCATAGGAATATTCTAGATTTATATTTATTTATTTTAGCCAAAAAAGTGATAATTTTTAAAAACACTTTTTACGAAGTTGTAGTCCGAAATATAATTATTATTATTTTTTAATCATTTCATAATTTTGATTATTTGATCATACATTTTTTCAAAAAAATATTGATGTAAGATTGCGAATTGAGAAAAGCATGCGAATAAAATATTGATGAGTTTACAAACTTTTACGATCCGGGATACAGTTTAACTTAGATAATTTAAGTGATTTTGTTATGCTTGAAATGGTAAAATATATTTGAAGCTTCATTAAATTTAAAGAACTGGAATTCGTGAGTAGTTTCGAGTAGATAAACGATAATAAGTTATATATTCGTATATATCTCATGAATATACGTATTTCCTATGCAAGTTAATTTAATTAAAATCAAATATAGGCATAAAACAATGGAAGGACTCACTGCATTTTTTTCGACATCAAATTATGTCGTACACTGTAAAAATACGTAAATAAGGAATAAAAAAATTATCGATAAAATGAATACTTGAAAAGAAAAAAATTGAAGGAATTAAACTTAGGTTTAAAATGTTGGGTATTCAATGTAGTATTTTCGGGATTTTTTGTACCGGGATCGGAAAGTTCGTAATTTGAAAAAAAAAAAAAAAATTAGTTTACTGGCGTAAAAAAAAATATATTAATTTTTTTTTATTGGAATATTTCTATCGTACACTGTGTTGAATTACGAAAATATTTCCTTGGTTATTTTTGTCAATATGATTATTCCACTTGATGTTATATTTCTTTTCCATTTTTTAAAAATAAATCGAACAAATTTTACAATAAAATTGTAAAAAAATTCACATATGCTCCATTCGCTTTGATCAATGACACGAAAAAATTAGAAAAGAAAATTAGAGTCGTTTTGGTTTGCCTCATATAATTACTGTAAAAAAAATCTTCTTGAAATTTAATGCACTTTTACTGGTAGTTTTTATGCATCAACAAGTATATTAAATTTAATGTAGAAGTATAATGTAAAATTAACATATGCTACAGCACATTCAATAATTTACTTTAATTTTACAGTAAAACTGATTGAATTTTAATAATTTTCTTTAATTTCACTAAAAAAGTACATGAATTTTATACCACAATTGTATATTAATTTTAAGATGCAAAAAATATCCAGTCTTTTTTAATAGTGAAGTGTCATATATTCAGGCCCATCATTTTCCTATCCGGATTTATTCTGCATTTTAGTTAGATAACTACTAATCGTCATTCGTGCATGAGTCTTTTTTCCTCATATAAACATTGTAAAAAAATCTACTTCAAATTTAATGTACTTTTACTGAAAATTTGTATGCATCAACAAGTATATTAAATTTGATATACAAGTATAATGTAAAATTAACGTATGCAACAGCACATTCAATAATTCTCTTTAATTTTACAGTAAAAGTGATTGAATTTTAATAATTTTCTTTAATTACACTAGAAAAGTACATGAATTTTATACCACAATTGTGTATTAAATTTATGATGCATAAAAACGTCCAGTTTTTTTTAATAGTGAAGTGTCATATATTCAGGCCCATCATTTTCCTATCCGGATTTATTCTGCATTTTAGTAGATAACTACTAATCGTCATTCGTGCATGAGTCTTTTTTTCCTCATATAAACACTATAAAAATATCTACTTGAAATTTAATGTACTTTTACTGAAAATTTGTATGCATCAACAAGTATATTAAATTTAATATATAAGTATAATGTAAAATTAACGTATGCTACAGCACATTCAATAATTCACTTTAATTTTACAGTAAAAGTGATTGAATTTTAATAATTTTCTTTAATTACACTAGAAAAGTACATGAATTTTATACCATAATTGTACATTAAATTTACGATGCACAAAAACGTCCAGTCTTTTTTAATAGTAAAGTGTCATATATTTAGGCCCATCATTTTCCTATCCGGATTTATTCTGCATTTTAGTTAGATAACTACTAATCGTCATTCGTGCATGAGTCTTTTTTTCCTCATATAAACACTGCAAAAAAAATCTACTTGAAATTTAATGTACTTTTACTGATTATTTTTCCCATCCAAATTTCGACCAATGGAATTGCACCATTCGACGTCACGTGGGGCAAGCTACACGGTATTATACTGATTATTTTTCCCATCCAAATTTCGACCAATGGAATTGCACCATTCGACGTCACGTGGGGCAAGCTACACAGTATTATACTGATAATTTTTTGATAATTTTGCGTGTTGGTTATATATATAAAACAAAAAATCATTTATCCGTGTCAACCATCTGTCAAACTGACAGATTGAATTTTATTGTGGCAGTCAAAGGATTTTTATTTGATATGAGTAGGTTTGGAATTGAATCCTTGCAAACTATTGATGAAAAAGTAAAGGGAAGTGTCCCTGTTAATACGATTAAATCGAAAACCTCAGTCTGGAATCAATATACAAATGTCTATAACAATTGTGTATTTAACTGCAATACTTTAAACATGAATTAAAAGGTTTTTGATCTGATTATGAAATTTCCTTGTCAGAATGATAATTTTTGTCTCATGGTGCAATTCCATTTGTCGCAATTTGAATAGAAAAAATAATCCCCCGAATACCACTCGAGCTTCGAAATTAATCTGATATTTCCCTCCAGGTTCCCTGCAAACAAATAAACTCGTCAAGTTTTCCAGAAATTAACCTGGAAAACTTGACTCGTTCATTTGTTTGCAACGAACCTGTCAGGAAATATCCGATAATTTCAAAGCTCTTGTGAAATTACAAGTGAAATTTTGTATGCATCAACAAGTATATTAAATTTAATATATGCTACAGCACATTCAATAATTCACTTTAATTTTACAGTAAAACTGATTGAATTTTAATAATTTTCTTTAATTTCACTAGAAAAGTACATGAATTTTATACCACAATGTTGTATATTAAATTTATGATGCATAAAAACGTCCAGTCTTTTTTAATAGTGAAGTGTCATACATTCAGGCGCATTATTTTCCTATCCGGATTTATTCTGCATTTTAGTAGATAACTACTAATCGTCATTCGTGCATGAGTCTTATTTTCCTCATATAAACACTGTAAAAAAAAATCTACTTCAAATTTAATGTACTTTTACTGAAAATTTTGATGCATCAACAAGTATATTAATTTTAATAACTTTTTTTAATTTCACTAGAAAAGTACATGTATTTTATACCACAATTGTATATTAATTATTACGATGCAAAAAACGTCCAGTGTTTTTTAATAGTGAAGTGTCATATATTTAGGCCCATCATTTTTCTATCCGGATTTATTCTGCATTTTAGTAGATAACTAATCGTCATTCGTGCATGAGCCTTTTTTTTCCTCAGAGCATTCATCATTTTTTATCAGCTCCGTTCATCCGGCCCACAATCTGTGTGAGGCTGTGTGCCAGATTTGTTTGGCGCACGAATATCGGCATCCACCCACGAGAAACTCCGGGGTCGAGAGAGTTTCGACCGTAGAACGCAAAAACGTGCAGTGCGAACGAGTCGCTCGTTCAGCCCTGAAACGCTTTTACTCTCCGCGGGTCATATGTACAAACGCTTTTGCAGTGCGTTCGCCGGTTGGACGTTGTGCGTTCAGCATCCCACGTGCGGACCGCGCGCAACGACACAATTTACATTACGAGACTGTGAGTCCAACGTCGCGTAGTATTATGGCGCGTTCGTAGCCTCATGTATTATATCAACCATCCGCGTAGGGAACTTACGTTTCTGTAACGCGCGTTTTATCGCCGCATTCACAGAGCCGGCACTGCTTTTTCTCGTTAAAGCGATGACATCGTTTCGCGGGACACTTTAACCGTCCATTCAGAGACCTACCATTGAAAATTGCTACTACGTATCTTGAAGGCAATTTTCGCATAAAAGAGCTTTATGTATTCATTTAACTGTAAAAAAAAAAATATTTTGAAAATTCATATACTGTGTAGTAATTTAATGCATTGTGTTTTTTATGAAACCTGTGTAGGAAATTCAATTTAATATACGATAAAACTTCACTTTAAAAAATATTTGGAAAATTCATATACTGTATAGTAATTTAATGTATTGTGTTTTTTATGAAACCTGTGTAGGAAATTCAATTTAATATATGATAAAACTTCACTTTAAAAAACATTTGGAAAATTCATATACTGTATAGTAATTTAATGTATTGTGTTTTTTATGAAACCTGTGTAGGAAATTCAATTTAATTTATGATAAAACTTCACTTTAAAAAATATTTGGAAAATTCATAAACTGTATAGTAATTTAATGTATTGTGTTTTTTATGAAACCTGTGTAGGAAATTCAATTTAATATACGAATAAACTTCACTTTAAAAAATATTTGGAAAATTCATATACTGTATAGTAATTTAATGTATTGTATTTTTCGGGAACTTGTGGAGGAAATTCAATTTAATATACGAAAAAATTTCACTTTAAAAAATATTTGGAAAATTCATATACTGTATAGTAATTTAATGTATTGTGTTTTTTATGAAACCTGTGCAGGAAATTCAATTTAATATACGAAAAACTTCACTTTAAAAAATATTTGGAAAATTCATATACTGTATAGTAATTTAATGTATTGTGTTTTTTATGAAACCTGTGTAGGAAATTCAATTTAATATACGAATAAACTTCACTTTAAAAAATATTTGGAAAATTCATATACTGTATAGTAATTTAATGTATTGTATTTTTCTGGAACTTGTGGAGGAAATTCAATTTAATATACGAAAAAACTTCACTTTAAAAAATATTTGGAAAATTCATATACTGTATAGTAATTTAATGTATTGTGTTTTTGAATGAAACCTGTGTAGGAAATTCAATTTAATATACGATAAAACTTCACTTTAAAAAATATTTGGAAAATTCATATACTGTATAGTAATTTAATGTATTGTGTATTTTAATGAAACCTGAGTAGGAAATTCAATTTAATATACGATAAAACTTCACTTTAAAAAATATTTGGAAAATTCATATACTGTATAGTAATTTAATGTATTGTGTTTTTTATGAAACCTGTGTAGAAAATTCAATTTAATATACGAATAAACTTCACTTTAAAAAATATTTGGAAAATTCATATACTGTATAGTAATTTAATGTATTGTATTTTTCGGGAACTTGTGGAGGAAATTCAATTTAATATACGAAAAAACTTCACTTTAAAAATATTTGGAAAATTCATATACTGTATAGTAATTTAATGTATTGTGTTTTTTATGAAACCTGTGTAGGAAATTCAATTTAATATACGATAAAACTTCACTTTAAAAAATATTTGGAAAATTCATATACTGTATAGTAATTTAATGTATTGTGTTTTTTATGAAACCTGTGTAGGAAATTCAATTTAATATACGATAAAACTTCACTTTAAAAAATATTTGGAAAATTCATATACTGTATAGTAATTTAATGTATTGTGTTTTTTATGAAACCTGTGTACGAAATTCAATTTAATATACGAATAAACTTCACTTTAAAAAATATTTGGAAAATTCATATACTGTATAGTAATTTAATGTATTGTATTTTTCGGGAACTTGTGGAGGAAATTCAATTTAATATACGAAAAAATTTCACTTTAAAAAATATTTGGAAAATTCATATACTGTATAGTAATTTAATGTATTGTGTATTTTAATGAAACCTGTGTAGGAAATTCAATTTAATATACGATAAAACTTCACTTTAAAAAATATTTGGAAAATTCATATACTGTATAGTAATTTAATGTATTGTGTTTTTTATGAAACCTGTGTAGAAAATTCAATTTAATATACGAATAAACTTCACTTTAAAAAATATTTGGAAAATTCATATACTGTATAGTAATTTAATGTATTGTATTTTTCGGGAACTTGTGGAGGAAATTCAATTTAATATACGAAAAAACTTCACTTTAAAAATATTTGGAAAATTCATATACTGTATAGTAATTTAATGTATTGTGTTTTTTATGAAACCTGTGTAGGAAATTCAATTTAATATACGAATAAACTTCACTTTAAAAAATATTTGGGAAATTCATATACTGTATAGTAATTTAATGTATTGTGTTTTTTATGAAACCTGTGTAGGAAATTCAATTTAATATACGAAAGAAATGAAAATTCAAATAAGATTTCGAAAAATATGACCAGTTTAATAGTTTATTATTTGCAAGTTACGAAAAGAGAAAAGAAATTATATTTCTTTTCGCAGTGTTTAATTCACTGAACAGCTGTGCAATCATGTACATTTCTGTCATTTTGAGGTGCTCCATGTCGTAAATTATACGGGGTTTATACAAGTAATTATAAACACAACATTAAAAATAAAAATATTTGCCCGTGTCTTCATTGACGGGTCCCCTTAAGGGCCATCCGATCGCTGACTTTACATAATGCGAGAGATGAAAATAAAGATTTTCTTAAATAGTATTTTTGGAGACTCAGAAACGTTAACTTTCGATTTATCTTTATTTCAAGTTGATTTTATAGCAATTTTAAAGACACATCAGAAAAAGGGATAAGATTAACATGCACGTGTATGTACAATTCAAAGCTAAACATAAAGAATTTGATTTTAGTATTTTGCAATGGTTGAAAACTTTTAAAGAACTAATAAATGCGTTTATCAACTTTTGATTGCTTTGAAAAAGGAACTTTGTGACGACGTTTCGAAAGAAAGTGAAAACTTTGTGGAAGATATGAATACTTTTTTTTTATAAATTGGAATAAATGAAAAAACAATTGTTAAGTTAAATCTATGAATAACAATTTATATTTATATTCAGAAACTTGTAATTTGGATAAAATGTAAATAACTCAATCGATTGTTGACCTTTGAACGTGTTTATTTTAAGAGATGCTCCAGGAAAGAAAACAACTTCATAATCCTCGATAAGTTCGACAACAGAAGTGATCAAAGGTAAATTCAATTTTTTTTGTATTGTTTGTATGATTTGACAATTTCAAATACTGCAATTTTGAATTTTTTAATAAATGTACTCCAATATCGAATCATTATAGAGCGTGAAAATGTTCATAATATCGCCAATGAACTTCCAGTTTATTCGAACATCATTACGCTACGCAGATAATAATATTTTTAAGCATTTATGTACACTCAGTGGGATTCGTTATTTTGTTTTTTTTCAATCCTATTGAGTAATCGACCTTGGCTGCGTCATTTAATCATAAATTAATCTTAAATGTGAGATTAACTCTATGAGCCATCTTGGAACGATTAAAAATAAATTGCACAAAATATGGACTTACTTATTTATAAATAAAATGCAAATTCTGGGAATAAAAAATTTGATTATATTAATTTGAGTTTTTCAACTTATTGCACGCTTTAAGGAATCAAAAAAAGGTTGTTGGAAAGCTTATTGCATTTATAAATTATTATTGTTATATTTATTGATATGTAATCCTTATTATTATCAATATTTGTTAAATGATCAAAATAAAAAACAAAAAAAAGAAAATGGATGTTTCAAAAATATGATTTTATATTAAATAATATTATATTTTCAGACACTAGTTTATTGTGCTGAGTTTTTCAACTTGTTGCAAGCTTTAAGGAATCAAAAAAAGGTTGTTAGGTAGCTTATTGCATTTATAAATTATAATTGCTATATTTAATAATGTGTAATCCTTATTATTATCAATATTTGTTGAGTGATCAAAATAAAAAAACAATAAAATAAAAATGGATGTTTTAAAAATATGATTTTACATAGATTAATATTATATTTTTATACACTAGTTTGTTGTCCTGAGTTTTTCGACTTGTTGCAAGCTTTAAGGAATTAAAAACAGGTTGTTGGAAAACTTAATGCATTTATAAATTATTATTGCTATATTTATTAATGTGTAATCCTTATTATTATCAATATTTGTTGAACGATCAAAATAAAAAACAATAAAAAAAAAATGTATGATGTTTTAAAAATATGAATTTACATTGATTAATATTATATTTTTACACACTAGTTTATTGTGCTGAGTTTTTCAACTTGTTGCAAGCTTTAAGGAATTAAAAAAAGGTTGTTGGAAAGCTTATTGCATTTATAAATTGTTATTGCTATATTTATTGATATGCAATCCTTACTGTTATCAATATTTGTCAAACGATCAAAATAAAAATAACAAAATAAAAATTGATGTTTTAAAAATATGATTTTACATTGAATAATATTATATTTTCATACACTAGTTTGTTATGCTGAGTTTTTCAACTTATTGCAAGCTTTAAGGAATCAAAAAAAGGTTGTTGGAAAACTTATTGCATTTATAAATTATTATTGATATATTTATTAATATGTAATCCTTATTATTATCAATATTTGTTGAACGATCAAAATAAAAAACAATAAAATAAAAATGGATGTTTCAAAAATATGAATTTACATTGATTAATATTATATTTTTATACACTAGTTTGTTGTCCTGAGTTTTTCGACTTGTTGCAAGCTTTAAGGAATTAAAAACAGGTTGTTGGAAAACTTAATGCATTTATAAATTATTACTGCTATATTTTTTAATATGTAATCCTTATTATTATCAATATTTGTTAAATGATCAAATTTAAAAAAAACAAAATAAAAATTGATGTTTGAAAAATATAAATTTACATTGATTAATATTATATTTTTATACACTAGTTTATTGTGCTGAGTTTTTCAACTTATTGCAAGCTTTAAGGAATCAAAAAAAGGTATTGCATTTATAAATTATAATTGCTATATTTATTGATATGTAATACTTACTATTATCAATATTTGTTAAATAATAAAAGTAAAAAACAATAAAATAAAAATTGATGTTTTAAAAATATGAATTTCCATTGATTAATACTATATTTGATCCAACAGTGACTGTACTTACAGAGGACTGTTACTGCCTGCAGTAACGAGTTTGCATACGCCCACTACGCACTCGTTCACGCATACCCCAGTTTCACTTATAGAAAACCCATGATTGAGCCAAATCAATTCTTCAATCTTTATTTTTCTGTAGCTACATCAAGAGATTGTGAAATGATGTACAATTTATTATGTGTGTTCACTTCTGTTTCCCCTAACGTGCCCTAAATCTGTCCAAATAAACGAGCTCCCGGCTTTAGAATAAAAAAACACACGTCTGTATTGGCTCACGCCCGAGAAAAAAATAAAGAATTGGTCGCAGCTTTCGTCGCGGTTCACAAAATCGAGAGCGAGAAATAGACTTCCAGCGATTGCGGAAAAAAGTTCAAACCAATTTGAAAGTCATTAACGAAGCTGAAATTTAAACCACAAACTGACTCGACGCTTTCACGGAAATTGAGAAGCGCAGTCTCATTATATTTAAGCATATCGCAACAAATATACCTTTACAAAAAAAAAAAAAGTAAACGCTGACGTTTTAAGTTACAGACTTAATATTACTTTAAAAAAAAAATAATTTACAATAAAACCGATCAGCTGCCAATGTAGCAAATTTGCTGCATTGTAGGAATAACTTTTTTCAATGCCTTTTTTTAAAATACAAATTTAATCATTCTTAAAAAATAGAGCAAATAGTAGAATTGAAAAAGTAGAATGGAAAAAGAAGATCGAATTTTCCAAGTGTCATTTTCCTACTGTTTTGATATTTAAAAAAAAATTGTCCAAAATAAAGAATTAAGTGGCAAAATTTCTGTTGTTTGCTATTAAAACCGATTATTAAAAAAAATATATATTGTTTAATTAAATTATGAATAGTGCTGGCAAAAGTGGCAAAATTTCTATTGCTTGCTATTAAAAAAAATATATATTGTTTAATTAAATTATGAATAGTGCTTATATTAAAATTAATTTTAATAATAATATTACTTGCCAATGTAGATATTTAAATACTTAACTGCTGTAAATTAATATTGGCAGTGTTTTTGAGAAGATATAAATTTTATTTTAATTAATTTCCATATTTTAATTAATCTTAATAATAATATTACTTACAAACTAAATAAAACTCTAAAACCACTCTTTCTCTGACTCTTTTAGTTACGTTTTAGGTGTTTTGGATGCTTTTCTCCTTCTTCTTAATTATTATTATTTTTTACTTCTGTGCACTCTTTAGCGTACTCACGTTCACAAAAAATATTATTCTCACTCTTCCCCATCAACACAATCATAAATAAAAAATTTAAAAAATAAAAAAATGTTACAACCTCATACCGCTTATGTTTGTATTTTTTAATAAAAAATGTAAAACTGCTCTGGCTGAAGGCCCTCGGGCCTGCCATAATTGATAACTATGGCAAAAACAATAAATAAATAAATAATATTACTTGCCAATGTAAATAGATATTTAATTACTTAACTGCTGTAAATTATTATTGGCAGTGTTTTTGAGAAGATATAAAATTTAATTTAATTAATTTTTATATTGAAATTAATTTTAATAATAATATTACTTGTCAATGTAAATAGATATTTAATGATTTAAATGCTGTAAATTAGTATTAGCCGTGTTTTTGAAAAGATATAAACTTTATTTTAATTAATTTTAATAATAATATTACTTGTCAATGTAAATAGATATTTAATGATTTAACTGCTGTAAATTAGTATTAGCCGTGTTTTTGAGAAGATATAAACTTACCTCGAAATTGCACTAGTTATATGTAAACCCTTCGACGTCGCGTTCAGCGGTGAGTGAAGAAAGACGCCTGAATCGGTCGCTGGACCGGTACTGACTGCGTCCAAGAGGCCTGCTTCGAGTCTCCAGAGGCATCGAGATGATCTCACTGCTTCTTCCTACACCCCAGCTTGATCTCTCCGCCATATGCGTTTATGCTATCACTATCTTTTTTTTTTTTTTTTTTCTCTTCGAAGCGTTTGAACTGTGCGTTATAACGCAACCGACAAGTTACGCAGTGCGCTAAAACTGGATGATTTAATATGCTTCTCGGGTTCCCGGAAAAGAGAACGCCGGATTTGCGAGACACATGACTTTTGGAGATCCAGTAGGATAATTACATTAAGAATTTTCACTGCGAAAAAAAAAAATGTAGAATTTAACTAAATCGACGTTTGCCTTCGATCAAACGAATTTCTCGTTTAGGACAACCAAATTTTTAGTTTCTTCAATAATTATTTGATTCAGTTGACTAAAATATATTAGCGGTAATCAAAATATTTGTTATACCAACACTGTAAAAAAAATTTACTTAAAATTTAATTCACTTGACTGAAATATATTTGCGGTAATCAAAATATTTGTTATACCAACTCTGTAAAAAAAATTTACTTAAAATTTAATTCAGTTGACTGAAATATATTTGCGGTAATCAAAATATTTGTTATACCAACACTGTAAAAAAAATTTACTTAAAATTTAATGTACTTTTACTGGAAGTTTTTATGCATAAACTAGCATATTAAATTTAATATACAAGTCCAATGTAAAACAATGATGCAAAGTAGAACCTTGCACATTGCTTCCTCATTATTTTTCGCGTTTGACAAAGCTACTTCTATGAGGAAGTATGTTATTCAATTTTTGGCTTCCTCATAGAGGAAGCTTTATAAAACGCGAAAAATAATGAGGAAGCAATGTGCAAGGTTCTACTTTGCATCCTTATTTTAATTAGATAAATATACATGTTGTGGATTCGCTTTTTCTATTTTGTTATTACGTTATTTCGTGATTATTAGATCGTTTCCGAAAGTGAATGTGATAATGTATATTTTTAAAAATAATTCAACATTCCATAAAATCAAAAATTTCATACCGTTCGTCACTAAATTATACATATATAATGGCTACACATTGTTTCATTTATATACAAAATTTGAGCTCGCTATCTTAAGTTTTGCAAAAGTTACAATAGAGTGATAATGTCAATTTTTTGAAGAATTCAAAACGTCATAAAATTTTAACGGCTCAACCGATCTGAACCAAATTCAATAGCGATCACCGGCGTATGAAAGCTCACATTCATACCAATTTTAAGATCAATATCTCGAAAATTGAAAGAATTATCGCGTAAACAGACATTTTTAAAAAAATTTAAAAACGCGTAATAATTTAACGATGAAGTGGATTTTAACTAAAATCTGTATGAACAATGAGGCTTGATCCCTCTATCTATGGTCCAAATTTCAACTTGATATCTCAAGGCATTCCCGAGTTATAAAGTTTACATTTTTCGATCGTGTAACATACACACACACACACACACACACACACAGACATTTTTTCTAAATGACTTTTCTCGACGTTTTGACACATTCTGAGTGTACTGACATGAAAATCTCGAAAAAAAAAATTTTTTTCGAGGATAGTACAGCACATTCAATAATTTACTTTAATTTTACGGTAAAAGTACTTGAATTTTAATAATTTACTTTAATTTTACTGGAAAAGTACATGAATTTTATACCACAATTGTAAATTAAATTTCAGTTACGAGTTTATGCATAAAAACTTCCAATTTTTTCTAACAGTGAACTAAAAATTCATTTGTACGAGGGTGAACGCCGATTTAGTTCATTCTAACATTTTTTTTTCTCAGTGGGTTAACACTTAACAAATCAAGTGTTAAATATGGCGAAACGAACTATTTAGTTGTTGGTATTAAATGTATGTTGAGCCAAATAAGATTAATTATTAAACTAATCTCCTACCCATACAATATTAGAAATACTAACAGCTCTGACTACTACTGAATAATATGTAAAAAACAAAAAAAACCAAAATAAATTTTTTTTTTAAATCACGGGCTGAAGGACTCCGGTCGATGGCCAATTGGACTAAGAACGCGTTAAAAAAAAAAGTTAAATGTATCTCACAACATCGATATTGTATACGTCTCTCCAATAAAATTCTTCTACTACTATTAAACTAAAGACGTTCTAAAAACGTCTTTAATATGTCCTAAGACATTATAGGACATTGGCGTCAATGTCTCCGAGTCGCCCTAAGGTCTACTTCAAGACGTTTTTAGGGCGTTCTATGTCTGAACCCTTGTCGACCTAAAAACGTCTGGGGATGTGCTCAAAGACATACCAAAAAAGACGGCCTTAATGCATCCTAAAAAAGACGTCCTAAAAATGTCCCAAAAAAAAATGTCCTTAGGACGTCCCAAAAAATACGGTCTTCGGACATCCAAAAAAAAATGTCCATAGGAAAACCGAAACAAGATGTACATTTCTAATTATTTAATTTGGAAAAAGTGGTTTATGATTGTAACTATACCTTTACATTTTAATGAAGATATATGAGATGGATCTCCCAGAAACTGGAGTTATTTGATAACATAATTTTGCAAAATTGATATAAAAATAATGTTTAATTACAAAAGCCAACAAGTTGAAGCTGCTTATTCTATTAAACAAGCCTCTAAATTTGAAACTGCAGATTGTTTCCTTATTATAGCTTTTATAGCACATTACGATAATAATTTGTAAGATATACTGAGGACATTTTAGAGACGCCATGAAGATATCCGTCAAGGACGTTTTAAAGATAGCAAACGGCGGAACATTGCACATTTTAAGGACATCCTTATGCTGTCTTGTGTCAGTCCTTAAGGATGTAGGAGCGCGATGGGGTGCTCAACTTCCTAAAAAGTGAGAATTCAGAGAGAAATTCGAACACTTCTCGATGGATTAAAAATCTGAAAAAAATCAAGCATACAAAAGGTGCGGAAAAGATTAATTTTGCATATTAATAATTGCAAAATGTTATTAACAAATAGATAAAAAAAATTGTTCAACAAATTATCCGTCAACCTAATTTTTTTTCGAATGAAAATGATTCGTTAAATTTTCTGAATACGTATGAATATTTTCAGAATTTCGTCTAATGTTTGAAAATTGCGGTTTCTTTTTCTTGTACGAGCTGTATTCGTGAATCTATTTGATCAATCGTTTCGAAACTTCTTGGGTGTAATGGGTGGTTTTGTGACAAGCACATATGAAAAATTCGCGACTTAACATGCATTTAAAAAAAAATGAATTCCAAAAAAAAAAAAAAACGAAATTTCGATGATTAGAAAAAATTCTGAAAAAATTCATGCGTATACAGAAAAAATAACGAATCATTTTCATTTGAAAAAAAAGTTATGTTGACGGATAATTTGTTGAAGAATTTTTTTTTTCACCTATTTGTTAATAACATTTGCAATTATCAACATGCAAAATTAATCTTTCCCGCACCTGTTGTATGCTTGATTTTTTTCAGATTTTTATTCCATCGAGAAGTGTTCGAATTTCTCTCTGAATTCTCACTTTTCAGGAAGTTGAACACCCCATCGCGCTCCTACATCCTTAAGACTGTCATGAAAAGAAACGTTTTTAGGATGTATCCTTGACGTCTATAGAACATCTTCGTTTAATGTACTGAAGATGTCCTCGAAAATACGCCTTTAGGACAATTATTTAGCTTAACTTAGATTCAATAATAATAACTAAATGATTAATTTCGCCATATTTAACACTGTTTTTTGTTAACTGTTAACAGATTCTTCTCTCAGTATAAAATGATCAGAACTGTCAACGCTAGCAATCACGACGACTGTCAAAATGACACAAAAACTTCACTGACATTTTTCGCTGTCAGTAAAGTTTGAAATTTATCAAAGTTGCAACGATTTTACGGAGGTCAGCGTGTCCATAGTTGTCAATGAGGTTTTTAATTTTTTTTTCACCATAAAGGAAGAAATTCTCGCTTTTCAGCAAGACTTTTTCTAATAGAATATATTATTCTGCTAATTTTAAAAGCAGTTTAACAATTACACTTCCTTAAGATTCATTGGCATTACTAATCACGATCTATTAACAATATAAAAATCTGTATAAATAATCGTTATAAAAGATTGTTTTTATAACGATTATTTATATTTAACATGACGTGAAAATTCAGTCACCTTATAGTGAATCTGAAAAGCTCATATGTAGACCCTACGCCCACCGTGATTGGGTTGCAATGTGATAGCAAGAAATATGATACTTGTTAGAAGTTTCTCATTACCAAACGTAATTAAAAAAAAAAAAAACGTTGTTTGGTCCAACCAATACTGTAATTCAAGACATCTATTAATTTTACTACGTTGATATTTGAGTAAAAAATCTTGCATTTGCATGTGAAATAAAAATATTGCATTAACAAGTGCTTATTGATGTCACGAATTCTGACGCTCCTAATAAAATTTGGTTTAATTTGCTTTGATCACATCAGAGTTTGTAAATTCCAAAATAAAGTGAAGAAATATACTTAATGAGGCTGAGCTATCTGATGAAAAAAATAAGAACATACTTTTTAAAGATGATATTATTGCTTTAGAAAAAAAAAACTTACATTTCAACCTAGTAATGCATGTCAAGCACTGTAAATCTGCCATTATTAACGGCCATAGAACGGTACGAAATTAAGAATAAAAATTGTAACTTGCACTGTTAGACTTTTTTTATGAAAATTAATATAAAGTATTGAAAGTTTTTTTTGCGGATACGCGTATATTAAATTTAATATACAAGTATTAATTAATATACAAAAAAATGGTTGTAAAATTAATGCAAAGTATACTAAACACTTCATAAACATTGTGTTTATAATACAATTATTGGAATTTTACAACATATCTGTATATTAAATGAAATTTATTATTAAATGAAATTTGATATACCGTATCTGCAAAAAAGCTTCCAATACATATATTAATTTTCAGAAAAAAACGAGAACATACTTTTTAAAGATGATATTATTGCTTTAGAAAAAAAAACTTGCATTTCAAGCTAGTAATGCATGTCAAGCACTGTAAATCTGCCATTATTTACAGCCATAGAACGGTACGAAATTAAGAATAAAAATTGTAACTTGCACTGTTAGACTTTTTTTATGAAAATTAATATAAAGTATTGAAAGTTTTTTTTTGCGGATACGCGTATATTAAATTTAATATACAAATATTAATTAATATACAAAAAAATGGTTGTAAAATTAATGCAAAGTACACTAAACACTTCATAAACGTTGTGTTTTTAATATAATTATTGGAATTTTACAACATATCTGTAGATTAAATGAAATTTATTATTAAATGAATTATTAAATGAAATTTAATATACCGTATCTGCAAAAATATTTCCAATACATATATTAATTTTCAAAATATTTTTAACAGTGTGGGACAACATTCAGATGAGCTCTACACTGTTTAAAAAGATTGGAAGTTTTTATTCATAAACTCGTCATCAAAATTTAATATACAATTGTGGTATAAAATTCATGTACTTTTTCAGTAAAATTAAAGCAAATTATTAAAATTAAAGTACTTTTACTGTAAAATTAAAGTAAATTATTGAATGTGCTGTACCATACATTAATTTTACATTACACTTGTATACTAAATTTAATATACTAGTTTATGAATAAAAACTTCCAGTAAAAGTACACTAAATTTCAAGTAGATTTTTTTTACAGTGTAGCAAGTTGTGCGGTCGCTGCTTTTTAGAAACAATCAACCCATTGATAAACGGATGCGTCAGTTGTGAAATCAATTGAATCGTAAAAAATGGCCAAACGTATCGCATTTTTCTGCTGGCACTTTTTTTTTCGGTTTTCACAACTGAAAATGTACCCAGCTTTTTAAAATGTTATTTATAAAATATTAACTTGTGCTTTATTAACACCGCTGCTGAATTCTTGATATGAAATTCAAAGATCCAAATATCGTGTTTAATTAAACGTAAATAAATATCTTATGTATTCCGAAAAAAAAATGTTTGGTCATTTTTCGATTATGGAAATCGATATCGAACCGAATCAAATTTCATTTACAAAAATTCGACTCGCATCGGTGACGAAAACTGAAGAAAGACACCAACAGAAAAATGCAGTACGTTTCGTTGTTTTTTGCGATTCGTTTTATTCCCCAACGAAGGTTTCCGTTTTTTCATCTGTTTCGTGGTCAGACAATCAGAGTTGTAAATCCCCATTAATTCATGAGATATAGTTTACAGTACAATTTGTTTTGTAATTATGATTTCATAATAATAATATGTAGTGATTATAAAATAGAGTGTAAACATTTGAATAGCTGAAAAAAATACTAATTTTCGCTTTAATATTGCAAGAAATAGTGGAAAAATGGGAGAAATAAGTAATGCATTACTTATTTTTTTTCCAATTTTTCAAAAGGATTACCGTGAATTTTTATTGAAAAATAATAATTTTTGCAGCCATTCCAAAGTTTAATCATCATATTACAATCGCTACGTGTTATTATTATAAAATCATAATTATATAGCTGATCGTATCATCATCATTATTTCTATAATTATTTGGCATTTACAACTCTGTAATCAACTTGCTAGGAAAAGAAGTGACCGCAATTTAAGCTTTTCGAGTATAGAAATTCAGGATGCAGTGAGAACTAAATAAATGCCGTACTTTTTTATAGTCGTGACAAGCTCTTTACACACATTTAAATTAGTTAACTTGTCGTGCAGTCTTGTCGTGCAGAAAGTCTTTATACACGGTCCAGAAAACATTTTATTTCAAATAAAATTAGATTTCGCACACTGAAGTTCGTTTGTTCACAACGTAGTTATAAATTATAAATGCAATATTTCTTTTCGCAACATTTTGCTGCGCTTTTATATGTTTGCAGTGACTAAAAAATTGCTGATTCATAGCTCAATGCGCACATTATGTATGAATTTTGAATACAAGTTTTTAAATCCTACAGCATTATTAATAATAAATATTTTTTATGCCGTTTTTTCAAGTAATTTGAATTTTTAAGAGACAAAATACTGCCATTTAAAAAAATTATTGATTAATACTTCCTCGATAAATTAGACCATTACAATATTTAGTGTATCAGTCATGATTAAGCTATGTAAAATGAAAATTATTTTTAATATTGTTTAATTAATTATTAAAAAAATTAAAAAATCTTCAACAATCTTCTGAGTAGTCCGTCTGTCATCGTAGTATTTTTCTAAATATTTCTTTATAAGTGCAGGTACATTTAATGTTGTTTGGTACAGATTTTCTGGAGTGTTGAAATTTTCCAAAAATTGACGTTATTGCATTAACTTTTGCGAAAATGATCTAGCGAATCCGAATTACATACATAAATGAAATAATAATCAGCTATATATGAAAAGAGTTCGGATTTTATAGGAATTTAAAGTCCTCTTTATTATTTCTTCGCAACTAAAATTTCAATAAACTTAACTTCAGTTTTGAAAGTTTATTTAAAACAAGACTGTAAAATAGAACCTTGCATATTGTTCTCTCAATATTTTAATTATATTCCGTTTCATTGCATATACGATAGGGTGGTCCATTTTTGCACGATATTTTTTGTTTTACGTGGCACCTCTCAAAACTGTTCTCTATTACGAAAAATAATTCCTCGTAAATCATCGATGTGATAAAAAAATATGTAGAGGTCGCGACGAAATATTAAAATTTTCTTCTTTTAAACATTTTTTTCAGTGGAAATTCTCATATATATCTTTACATTTTTTGCATTACATGAATGTAGAGATACTGGATATCACTCCGACAGTTCGTTATTGTTTTATGGTAGCTTTAGAGTACGAAATAATTGCAACTGCGAAAAATATGTGCTGTGAAAGAGAAAATTAGAGGATGAGCAGATATTTTCAAAAAATTCAAAATGTGATAAAATTTTTATCGCTAAGCCGATTAACGCCGAATTAAACCCGATATCCTGTCTGATAATAGTATACTTGTGTACCAAATTTCAGCTAGATATCTGCAAAATTGTGGAAGTCGGAACGAAAAGAAACTTAAAAAAAAATTACAAACTTCGCTACCGGCGTGATGTGACATATTTATCACAGAATAACTGTGCTATATCAATACTAAAAAATTCTCGTATAAACAGTGAATGATAATGATAAACATTTGGCCACAGGATTAACAAATTACATTCTGGAGATGCCAGAAACAATTAAGTATATTATGAGACACTCTATTACAACAATAATTGTCCGAAACCTTCAAATGTTTACAATTATCACTTGCTCTTTTTACGAGAATTTTGTAGTTTTTATATAATAGGTTTTTTGGGATAAATACACCATATTATACAGATAGAGATTGACCGAGATAATTTTATAATTTAAAAATTATAATTTTATAATTTTTTTTTAAGTTTGTTTTTGTTCAAAGGTCTATAATTATTTAGATATCTAACTTCAATTTGATTTATAGGTAGAATATTATCAGACAAAGGTTGGGATTTAATTTGGCATTAATTCTCTTAGGGATTGAAATTTTATGGCATTGTGAATTTTAAAAAAATATTTGCTCACCCTCTATTTTTCACTTTCACAGCACATATTTTCGCAGTTGCAATTATTTCGTACTCCAAAACTACCATAAAACAATAACGGACTGTCGCAGTGATATCCAGTATCTCTGCACTCATGTAACGCAAAAAATGTGAACATATACATGAGAGTTTCCACTGAAAAAAATTATTAAAACTAGAAAATTAAAAAATCCCGTCGCAACCTCTACATATTTATTATCGCATCTATGATTTATAAGGATTTTTTTTTTCGTAATAGAGAACAATTTTGAGGGGTGCCTCGCAAGAAAAAAAAATATTGTGCCAAAATGGACCACCCTAATATACGATTTCAACGCTTGTTTCCAATAACGTTGCAAGTATCGTTTATTGAACCATATTATCATCGCTTCAACCATAAAACATTGCAAGCATTCCTATATTTGTTTTATCGTGTGAAATCGTTAAATCAACGATATGCTTTTTTCTCAGTGTAACTTTGTGAACAGGGAAAAATAATCAGAAAGCCACCTGCAAGTTTCTACTCTGTAGTGTTGTTGTCAAATAAACAAACAATAAAGTGTTTAGCGAAAAATAAGCGTGAGTAACGCGGGTTAACATTCGCATAACTTTGGATATTTAATTGGTGAAGAAATGAGTGACTGAAGGTGCTATTTCTACAAACGCTACCGACGACAAACAGTGAGACGAGCATAGAGTGTCATGCAATGGTGTACATAAATATACATGACAATACTATCTTAATGTTGACTGTAAAATATCGATGGTTTTACTGATAATGTCGATTATAGCTCGTGAAATAGCGCCTTTAAAATAACGAGAAATCAACAGGTGTACTTTTCTACAATTTTGGTAGTAAGGTAGGTATATTATACTAAATGCAAAAAGGTACAATACATTTGATGTTTGTTTGTTTTTCATTTTGTTTTTAACATTATCTTTCTTTCTTTTCTTTTTTTTTTTTTTTTTTAATTAGGTATCGTAGTAACGTTGTCCACGGTTGTACACACAAACTGGCCCTTCTTTTGTGGGGACCAAAATAAAAATGTATTCTACAAAAATTCACAACTTAATTATCGCCATCCTCTATTTATAAATCGTTATAATTATTTGTGTCTCGCGTTTCAGTTGTTTTATTTTTATTTTCTTTTTTCATTTTCTTCTTCTTATTTTCTTCTGCCTCTCGCTTCCTCATTTGTGTATTATTTCATTGTTATTGTTATTTAATAGTCACTTAAAAACGAAAACATTCACACTAAAAATTTGCGGAGCTCGTGGGTTTATCTTTTTCGCTTGAGGGTTTTGTTGCGTCGCGTCACCGAAACTGTAACTTTGATCATCTTCAATATTTAAACTCTTCGTCACTTGTCACCGTCGAGACAACGTCGAAATTCCACCCTTCGTCTCCACACAACGCGAGAGTTCGTTAATCGAAGATTCAACGTTGTTTCCCATTATGTTAAATAACAAACAAACAAAAAACAACGTACGATGTCCCGGCACTTTGGAAGCTTTTTTTACCTCGACGTAGTATCGAGGATCGTCGGAGTCATCGTGGAGAACATAATTCTTCTAGGCCAGACACATTTTTTCGTTTCCATTTCCCGCTGGTCCAAAAAATCTCCTCTTCAAACGTGTAAATTGTGCTGAATTGACTCTCTCTCTCTCTCCATTATTAAACGACAATTAATGACCGAAACCTTCACAGTTTGGTGCAAGAAACATAGAAAAAAAAAGAATTCTTGCACACTTAGCTACAGTTTTTTTTACGGCTGATTCTCTGTAGCTACATATTTATCACAGTTGAATTAGCAAGAATATAAGTTAGCTTTGCTTGCGCCAATCTGTGAACGTCACAGGGCTGCCAATGAATACACTTTTCGATCTGTGATTATTATTTTTCAAAAGCTTTTCTTTACTTTTTGATCGATTTAGGCACTGGCTTCTCGTAATTCATTGATCGTCGGGATGGAGATGAAGTTGTACGGCGTATCCGAAATGTTGAAGTAGTCGTCGTTGAACGAGCCGAAAGAGTGATTCGTGCCGATTCGCCGCTTACGGTATACATTTATTTTAGTCTAATAATAATATTATTAATAATAATCGTAGAGCACTAATAGTAGTAATAATAGTAACAGTAACGTCGAGATTTCGAGGAAAGAAGTTTGCGGGCGCGAAATGTTGCTATTTACGAACGATCGCTATCGCGCCAGTAGAATCCTTTTGCCTCGTAAGCTCGGACGACGAATCGGCTATCGAGGATACAGAATCGGAGACGCGAATTTACTTTTCTTTTTTTCTTTTTTTCTCTCTCTATTATTATCACCCTGGAAATATTTATGTTATTTGTTACGAAGCTGAGTTGACTCGTGGATTTTTACTTTATTTTTTTTGCGGACGCTAGTCGAATCTCTTGAGATCCGAATGCTCCAGTCACCGCACAATTTTTTTTTAACGTCTAACCAACAGCTCGCAAATTCTACCTCGGATGGATCGTGATATTCAATTCGGCGAGCGAATACCAAATATTTCAATTCACGTGGGTACCTGAGATATAGTTATAAACCGGTATGATCGTCAAATCAATGAAAATGTATTTTAAATAATTTTTTTTTAACAAATAACTATGATTTATTATTGCGCAAAACTTGGAACTTATGCATTTCTGCAATAATTAGGAATAATTTGGATCGTTCTTTTACGATGAATTCTAATATTTATTAGGCGCAATAATCCATAATTATCGAGTTATAAAATTATTAAAAATACATTTTCATTCAATAAACGCTCATACCCGCATATAGGCTGACAAAAAGTGGCGGAGTGGAAAAACGCGCGCTCTGAATTAAACGAAGGAAGTAATAGTGCTGAATAGGGGAGAAAAAATGCGAAATTTCCAGTTACATGTAAATTGGCAATGTGTAATTATAAATTTTCGCATGATTCTTTTTTTTTTTTTTTTCTTTCTTTATAAGATGAATATCGGGTGAAGGATGACGCAGGGTAAGGGCGGGGTGTAAACGGCGAGACCAGCTGCATTCGGGGTTGACTAAATGATTCGTCAATCGATACCGGTCGATTGACTCTTACGGCAGTACGTAAAGCGAGAAAACGGGATTTTTCTTCTCCTCTTCTTCACACTCGCCACGGGGTTTAAAAAAAAAACACCGTTGCCCAAAAACGGACGCTTTTGTCGTCTTAAAAATTCGACAGTTTTTGACTCGGTTCTACCATAGAGTTTACCGACTACGTGCAATAAACATACAGTTTATAAGATTTTTTTTTGGCAAACATTCATAACAACCATTACGAAGACATTGAAATATTTTCATAGTTGAATGCAAAAATCTTAACAAAAAATTGTGGAAATTTGTATTCAATGCATCAAAATGTAGAAAATATTTCAGACTATCCAAATCGGTTGCTGTAAATTAATTACCATTTTTTAAATTCTAGCGTTTTTCTCACGAAAGTTCTATAATCGATTAAACATGGATTTCTCATCGCTCGGCTTTTTGCATTGGTGATAATGTGTGTTTTTTTCTTTTTTCGTTTCTTATAAATCCTTCCTCGCGTTTCGGTATCCACCGCAAATTGATATAAAAGGAAGTTGAAACGAAAAATCGAGCGACTCGCGAAGCAGATTCCGCCGAATAATTAATCTGCTCGCTGCTTTCTCTAACTTATTCACCGGTTTTATTTTTTTTTATTTTTTATTTCAATTATTAGGGAATGTTATCGTTAAACGTTGAGGATAAAAATAACTGCGTCGAGCAAGACAACAGTAATAAAAAATTAATGAATTTGAAGGATTTTTGTTCTTGCATTTCGAACCGCAGATTTTTTTAGACTCTCGCGCTCATCGGTAAAAAGAAAGAAAGCTTATGCGCGCCGCTCGATGCGAGGAGATAAACGCTATGTACTTCCACCTTAAACGCTCGAATTTCACTGATTCGTCTCGTACTTCGGCACAATAAATGCCACTCGACGTACAAGAAAAGAAAGGAGAAATACAAATGCAGCGAATCGAACCCTCGTAAACCGATAGCTAAAATCTCATTTTCCAATCAATTTCCGACAGCAAAAGAAATAACTATTGTTATTCCTGGCCGTTTATTCAATTTTTTTAAGTAACACTGATTCGCAGTTGTCATGTAAGTTAGTGAAATAATAATTGTAAGATACGATTGCGACAGCCAGAAATCGAGATTATTTCTTTTCATTCGAAAATCAATGAAAAAATGAGATTTTCGTCAAATTCCGAGCCTTCTATATGAACATTCAGGAAATTCGTAAAGGAAATTCGTAAATTGATTATGGCAGCGCGGAGCCCCGGAGATCGCATTATTTTCTTTTCTATTATCTGCGAAATCGACAAAATCACTCGAATTGATCTGCGTGTCTTCCATTAGATTCACTCTTACCGAGCATCGCGACGGCGTGGGCGACATCTGCAGACGTTTCTGGACATCGTGGTTCTTTTTCTTCTTTTGTTGATACTTTTTTTTTTTTTTTTTTTTTTTGGGTGTTGGCTATGTTTTCCACTGAGTTCTTCGCTTTTTTTTCTGGGATGAATGATGATTGTGGCGGCGACGTGGTGGTGATGGACAACGCGGCACGATCAGCCGCACGCTGCTTAACGAGCGCGGTTTTGATAGTTCGGATTGCCGCCTGGCTGTCTCATTCCTCCGCCGCCTCTGCCGCCTTCGCCGCCGCGCGAGAAACCACCGCGACCGCCTCTTGCGCCGTGCTGACCACCTCGCATTGGTCCACCTGGACCACCTGAGTAACCGGAAGAATAGGCTGCTGAAGTTTTAATACTATGTTTGCTAACTTAAAGGTAACGAGGCGAAAGGGTTTACCCAGAGTTAAACATTGCATGAATATTATCTTTTCCAACGGTTATGAAAACGATTTTGAATATTTTCATCCTGTAATTGTTAAGGTGATGTGACACATGTTCGAAAACTGCTGGGAAACTGCAATCGGTATAAAAAACTGTAATCAAAACTACTCAGTGGCGCTTAATATTTTAGATGAAAAAAAAATAGGTTTTACTCCGTCGTAGATAGACGAAGTCAAAGCTAATTTGCTTTAGTCTGAAATATTAACCGGCTTTGAGTAGATTTGATTAGTTTTCGATATCGATTGCAGTTTTCGAACATGTGTCACATTACCTTAAGGAGGTTGGTGCGCTCCACACTAGTCAAATCAGTGCTGAATTTTTAAAAGCGTTTTTACAATTTCAGATGGTTTAATAATCGGTTCCAAGGTGTTAATCACATAGCAGCATTAGTTCTTGATATTCAAATACATTCACAGCTGTGATATCAACAGTAAATCGATCAATATCTGCAAATTACCGATGTTATGTTTTTTCATCCAGTTTTTTAAAAGGGTAAACCGTAATATCAGTCCGATTATGACGACCAATAGCTCATTTTGTTTATTAAAAGATATTCTATCTATTAGCCGTCTATTTTTTAAAATCGTATTAGTAGTTCAAAAGATACAACCGTTTGTTTATCCTATCAACCTAACATCAAGTATACAAATGGCTGTAACTTTTGAACGCCAGATACTATATAAAATCTGGACGGTCAATCGATTAAGGATCTTCCACTTATCAAAATGAGCTATGTTTCGTCATAATCGAACTGATATTACGGTTTACCCTTTTACAAAACTGGATGAAAAAACATGACATCAGAAATTTGAAGATATTGATCGATTTACTGTTCATATATGACAGCTGTGAATGTATTTGAATATCAAGAACTAATGCTGCTATGTGATTAACACCTTGGAACGGATTATTAAACCATCTGAAATTGTAGAAATGCTTTTAAAAATTTAGCACTGATTTGACTAATGTGGAGCGCTCCAACCTCCTTAAAACGATATAGGTGAGTTCAGCCACTTTTTTTTCGACCCTCTCAGATCTATCTCATAATTGGCCTCATTTTAGTACCACTTAAAAGCACTCTTTGTGAATTTTTTCAGATTCCATAATCCATCCATTTAGGAAATGTATATTTTTTTTTGTTATTCATATAACTTCGATGGAGTAAATCTGACAAAAAAATCACACATACAAAAAAATGTTGTTTTTCACTTAACTTTGTATTGGAAAATGGCTCATATTTTTATTCGTGTTGCAAAAGCTATTTACAGCAAAAAAAATATTACACAATTTTTTTTATTCATTCGGACACCTTCGATATCACTGCCAATTTTATACAAGTTACAGGGATATGTCAAAAGCATACCAAAAAAATTGGCATAGTGGTCATCGACTATTTCAAGGAGGAAAAAAAAATATTTTCCAAAATTTTCGATCCAATAAATGGCTATAGGCACGAATAACTACGTATGTAAACTCTGAAGGCCGTGTCGTCGTTACACGTCAAGTAGCTCAGTGGATCGATTATTTGAAGGAATAACAAAAAATAAGTGAAATAAAAAAATATATAAAAATAAAAAAACAATTAAATAAATATAATTAATTTTCTTTCTTTTTTTAATCCTTCAAGTAGTCGAATCCCACTACACCGATTTTTATGAAGGTTCTATACATGTCCCTACAGCTTATAAAAAATTGAGAGTAATATCGAAGGTTTCCGAATGAATGAAAAAAATTGTTTAACATTTTTTTTTCTGAATATCGCTTTTGCAACACGAATAAAAATATGAGACCTATTGTATTACAAAGTTGAGTGAAAAACATTTTTTTATACATGTATTTTTTTTGTCAGGCTTACTCCATCAAAGTTATATGAATAAATAAATAAAAAATACATTTCCCAAATGGATTGTTTTAAAAATCTGAAAAAAATTCACAAAGAGTGCTTTCAAGTGGTACTAAAATGTGTCCAATTATGGGATAGATCTGAGAGGGTCGAAAGAAAAGTGGCTGAACTGACAGAGAATGCCTTATAGACAGATCCAAATGGCTGATATTTATTGACATGAAAGAGGTTTTGAAAAATTTCCTTCCGCATTTGTTAAGAGGAGATAGTAAGGCCTAAATTGATGATATTCATTGACAAATATCTCACTGGTTTATCTGGTGATGACGTTAAAATAGTATATTACGATACGAGTGCGGAAAAACTTTTTCTCACGAGAAACTGAGAAAGAGGTTTTCCGCCGAGTATCGTATCAAAGTTTATTTGTGAAGGTGCGAAATAAAAATATGTATGGGGTATTCTTGGCCAACTCAGTAAGCATTGTACCCCGACCCCCTCCAATTCGCTTCATAATCTTTTATACTATTCTATATGCTCGAAAAAACACTTAATCTTTTTTAGATTTTTTTTACTGACGTTTTTTTCCATGAATTATGTAAATAAAAATTTTGCTCACGAATTAAAAAATTGGAAATTATTCTCAAAAATCCTGTATTAGATATAAAAATTATTAGGTGTCAAATTATAAGATATAAAAATGATTACGACCCAGAGTGGGAAAACGTTTGTGTCGATTTTTTGAGCCATATTTTCACTTGATTCTTTAAACATTCCAGAAGGGCTGCTTAATTCTTAAATTTACTAAAAGCGTCTTCAACATTTTTGAGGAAAATTGACTTTATTTTTTTTTCTAAATTCCCAAAGTGCCGTTATACACTTCGAGGACATTTTTAAGCTGAAAAACATGTCCCTAGTGATGTTTTCACATGAAAAGAACATTGGGAGGATCTAATAAAATGATCTAACTCTGGGTTAACCCTTGATCAATATTTAATTCTCACCTGGACCGCGCTGCTGTTGTTGTTGCTGTTGTTGCTGTTGCTGACCACCGGGAGGTCTCATATTACCATCATTGAGACTGGGCCGACTGCCACCACCTTCCATCGACAATCGGGGCCTCATCTTCTTTTCCTCAATGTTCAACTTTTGGCCATTCTCATCCGGATAGCATATGGAACCCGCTTGAAAAACTTTGAATACAGACTGTGTGTCTTCGAACGTGATAAAGCCATAGTTGGGCACTCTACCCATGTTGTTCTGACCCTGAGGTCCTTTTCCTCCACCGGTGTTCTTGCTGTGAATTCGGAGATCTACGACTTTGCCGTAGCGGCTAAAAATCGCCCGAAGTTCATCGTTGGTCGCCTGGTGGGGAAGATTGCCAAGGAAGAGTTGGTGCTCGTCGCTGTAACCTCCAGGTCTGCTGCCTCGTCGATCGTTATCTGATATAAACATTTTTATTACCTACACTGTTAAAAATGCAACTGAATTTAATATACAAAACGATATGAGATTTACGAAACGAGTAGGGTGGAGTCACCAGTAAATGAACGGTTTGTTTATCATGGGTTTCTATAAAATATAATATTTCCAGACTGTCTGTGAAAATTTTAACGAATGACCAGAATGTCAAATTATGTGATGGAACTTAAAAAATATCGAATTTTCATCGCAAAGTATATAAAAATAAATACTGAAAGACAAAAATCCAAAAACACCAGTAAATGAACGGGCCAATCTAACCTACACTTTTTATCGAAAACAGGCGTCGGCGACACAATAATCACTGTAGATAGCTAAAAAATAGAAAAATTAAAAATCTAATGTTCAGCCAAGTCGGCAGAATTTCTCGTGACTTCTCAAAAAGCGGTTGTTCATTCACTGGTGACTGGTCCATTACTGGTGCATTCATCCTGTATGATTTCTATGTTAATATACGTTTATTGTAAATCTAAGAATGGTATAAGAATTCTCCGATACTGATATTTGGAAATTGTAGTACGTGAGTATTATAATCTTTATTTTAATATACCAATATTGTATTTGTCAATGACGAATGCATCTGAAAATTAATATACGTTATATGCATCCGAGCTTCGTATACGGTATATTAATTTTCAGGAAAAAGTTTTAAACGATGAAACTTCGCATCATTGATATAAGAAATTTATGAGCAAAGAATGAGGCCTATTTATGAGGCTTTCCGCACCATCTGAGCCACCCAAATTTTCTGAGTGCTCTGAAAATTATGTGATTTCGTGACATTGAAGTACTATATACACACAAAAAAAAAAAAAAAAGTACCAAGTTTTAAGAGGTTCAGTGTACACATTTACGAAATAACACTATTATCATTATTAATTTTTAATCCGTGATATATCGACAACCCTAAACAGTATCATAACTTTGAAAAAGCCAAAATTCTAGTTTTCTTAAGATAGAAATTAAAATTTACAAATTTTTCGAATTGTACCCTAAAAATGTGCACATTTTTTTTCTTTAAGTAACCATTTTTCGAAAAGGTCTCGTTTGAACTAATTTTTTTTTCTTTAAATTTTAGCAGACATCAATTTTTTAAATAGCAGTATTCTATTTTTTAGTTCAAACATTCTATGTAAAATTAGTGATTTTAACAACACCAAAGGACCAATTTTTATTGATATTGAAGGGAAATAAATTATAATTCCTGTATCAACCGATGGATGCAGTTAGCGCAGACATAATCGTGAAAACTACGAGGTAAATGATTCAGAATGGTCCATAGTAGAGATTATGGTATCTATAATATTATCGTGCAGCTTATGCAGGTAGACAGGGAATATATTATTTCAATTTGTGACGGGTATAGGTATCGATCTAAGTGTGTCTTAAGGATGTAGGAGCGCGATGGGGAGCTCAACTTCCTAAAAAGTGAGAATTCAGAGAGAAATTCGAAGACTTCTCGATGGAATAAAAATCTGGAAAAAAAATCAAGCATACAAAATGTGCGAAAAAGATTAATTTTGCATATTAATAATTGCAAAATGTTACTAACAAATAGGTGAAAAAAAATTGTTCAAGAAATTATCCGTCAGCCTAACTTTTTTTTAAATGAAAATGATTCGTTAATTTTTTTGAATACGTATGAATTTTTTCAGAATTTTTTCTAATCATCGAAATTTCGTTTTTTTTTTGGAATTCACGTTTTTTTAAAATGCATGTTAAGTCGCGAATTTTTCATATGTGCTTGTCACAAAACCACCCATTACACCCAAGAAGTTTCAAAAATATTGATCAAATATATTCGCGAATACATTGTTACAGCTCATACAAGAAAAAAAAACCGCAATTTTCAAACATTAGACAAAATTCTGAAAAAATTCATACGTATTCAGAAAATTTAACGAATCATTTTCATTCGAAAAAAAAGTTAGGTTGACGGATAATTTGTTGAACAATTTTTTTTTCCACCTATTTGTTAATAACATTTTGCAATTATTAATATGCAAAATTAATCTTTTTCGCACCTTTTGTATGCTTGATTTTTTTCAGTTTTTTATTCCATCGAGAAGTGTTTGAATTTCTCTCTGAATTCTCACTTTTCAGGAAGTTGAGCACCCCATCGCGCTCCTACATCCTTAATAATTAACAGTGATGCCAGAGTGATGCTTCACTGAAAACTCACTAATTTGCAGTACGTCCCATTCGAATCTAAAGTTCAAACGCGGAACAAAAAATAGTGGATCGAATAAAGTGGTGGAAATGCCTAAAGCTTATTTCACAGGATGACACTTGGTACTTAAAGGTTTTTAAGATTGCTTATTTCAGGTTTCGAAATAAAAAATGTTTGAAATACAAAATTAATTATTGTGGTAAAAAAAATTGATATTTTCTAAAATGCAAAGATAAATAAAATAAATAAACAAAGATTTTTTAAAAAGGCAAAGTTTCCGAAGGATCGAAATGTGTTCGAACTCTTACCACGCGGCGCTGGACCTCCCCGTGGTGGTCGTGGTTGTTGCTGCTGCTGCTGCTGTTGCTGCTGTTGCTGCTGCTGCTGCGGTGGCTGATTACTTCGTGTTCTGTGCATCTGTTGTTGTCCCGGAGATATGTTACTCGACGAGGAGAGTGTTGGCCCGCTGCTAGCAGAATGAACTATCGATCGGTCATCGGATACACGGAGATTTGTCATGGGCGGCTGCAAAAATGTAACCACCTTGTTATTTTCATGTTCGTTTATAAATTGGGCATTATACACCGATCGGACCACCTTTTACCACGACCGTCGTTGATATAGTTTGATAATAGTACTGAATAATCATAAAACAAAAATGAAAATAAATAGGCACAATTAAGGATGTTCGACTATTTCACACTAGTCAAATCAGTGCTACATTTTTGTAATTGTTTCATTAAAGTTGAATGCATTATATAAAAATAGTAGAGAGTAGTTGGAATTGAAGCATGTATACTTAACCCAAAGATTAATAGTGCCGGATTTGTATACAGATTAACTAATCATCGTTACTTTCCAATGGGATACATTTTCGTTCAGTTTTTTCCAAGAATAATCTATAATTTTTTGCCAATTTTGATGTGTGATGGCTCATTCTCTTTCTTGAAAGATGGTCTACAAATTTACCGGCTGGATATTTGATATTATTGATCGTTTAATAATCGTAGCCTGTTGTTTAACAAAAATCAAAATACTTTCGTAAACAATTAGCTATAATTAATTATTTTTATAGTCATTCACCCAAATAGTTGATTATTTTTATAGTCATTCACCCGAATGGATGGAGCATGCTCAATTTTTTTCAAATATTTCATCGTATAATTCGAGCAGTTGTGAATTTATAAAAATTGCTCGAATAATTGCGTTTAAAAAGTTTCGAATGCACGTATCTTCTTGGATAAAAGTCGTATCGTAAAAAAACGTATATAAAAGCTTTTCATTTTGAAGTATAGTTTTATGCAAATTTATTTAAAAAATTCTTCAACCCCTCGGAAGCATTGATTTTTAATTAATAAATATAAAAATCGATTTTTCAAAAACTTGGATATTTTTTATTTCTTCCGAAAAAATCTCGAAAATACTACTCATGAAGACGAACATTTTAAGCCTAGACGGGAAGTGGGAGATCCTTTTTTCGAATTTTTATGAGAGTTTAAAAGATAAATAAAAAATGAAAACTCTCATGAAAAATCGGAAAAAAATTGTCCCACTAAAAAGTTAGCAGCGAGACAATTTTTTCCGATTTTTTATGAGTTTTAATTGTTTAGAGATTTTTTTCGAAAAAAATAAAAAATGTCCAAGATTTTGAAAAATAGATTTTTATGTTTATTAATGAAAAATCAATGCTTCGGAGTTGAAGAATTTTTTAAATAAATTAACATAAAAGTATACTTCAAAATAAAAAACTTTTATGGAGGATTTTTTACGATACAATTTATATCCAAGAAGATACGTGCACTCGACAGTTTTTAAACGCAATTTTTAGAATTTCACAGGTGCGCAAAATGTGCAATGAAAATTTTGAAACAAATTTATAATGCCCCAAATATAAATGCTGGCATCTTATACTTGTTACATAAATTTATCTATAACTAATTGTAATAACAATAATAACAATTGATACACATTTATTAAGTAAAATTTTCAAAGAAGATTAAACGTTTGCTTACCGGAGACACGGACATTTTTGGAGGTTGAGAGCTTGTTGGAGGCAAAGGGTTCGAGAAGGTCGAGCTGAAGAGATTAGCGAATGTCTTTGGCTTGTTACTGTTGGCGCTCGCAGTTGATGTCTGCTCGGCTTCTGTTTCACGTCCAGACGTTGCAAAATTTTCAGATCCCGGCTGTTCCTGCGACTCGTCCGTTTGTGCCTGGTTATCCTCTTCACCCTGTTGCTGCTGTTCTACCGCTGTGTCGATTTCCTGCTCCTGAGTAAATTGTTCCTGTTCCACCGGCTCGGATTTTATGTACTGATGTTGCTGTTGTGTTTGTGATGCCTGTTGCTGATTTATCAGCGGCGTCTCCTCGTGCACTGATCCGTTAATAACCGGCTGCATCATTGCGTGTACCTGCATGACGAAAATTAAACGGTATTATTAAAATATTAAATTTATATATATAGAGGTAATATTGAAATTAATCAATTATAGTCCTTCTCTAAAAAGTATGTTGCGAGATTTTATCGAATTGCGAGTTGGTCCATTGTTGTCACGTTATTCGTGCTGTGATTGGTCCAAATTGGCGCGAGATCAGATCGAGACCGAGACCGAGTTCGTGTTTAAAACGTTTGACAGTTGCAATTCTGACAGTTTTGTCAAGCATATCGGGCGCGCGAGGTTTGAATTTCCAAGTTGGTTGACTTTGCAATATTTGGGGGTTTCCGGATTATGTTAATTGCGAATATTAAACTAGGCTTAAGATGTTGAACGACAAAGTGCGACGTAGTGTCTACGGCAGCAACAAAACCAGGCGCACGCGGAGTCACTACATGCGGATCAACAGAACAATCGTGAATAAGATGATAGGCGAAGAGATCGGGGAGAATTGAAATTCTGCAGTCAAGTAAATCAGACCTCTTTGTTCACTGTTACTTTTAGCAAAATCCATGCTAGGTTTCCAGAATTGGAAATCCTGTATTTATTTCATTGAGCAAAGACGTCGTACTGCTTTACTAAAAATGTAAAGCCCCATATAATGATGGGACTTTACATTTTTTTCTAAAGTCTGGAAATGCTCTAGACCTCGCAAATTTGAAGTTATCAAAGTAAATACTAATTTATAATTGAAAGAATGTTAAAGGACAATTGGTAATCAATTTGAGTCAAATCTATAAAGAGTTTCCGATTCGATAAGATTTGAGATTATTGGAAAAATTTGTTAGATCTCTTAATATTTGGGAATTCTGATTATATATATTATATGTATTAAATAAGATCGCTGCACCGACACACGATCTCTACTTGCGCGTGGAAATTTTCTAGTCTTCTCAAAAACTGTATGCTTACACTTGTCTCGTCAAAATTTAATTGATATTTAAAAAGTTATTTAAAAAAATTGGTCAAGAATAAATATCGGGTAATAGCATTTAAGGACGTTGGAGCGCTTCACACTAGTCCAAATTAGTGCTACATTTTTAAAAGCATTTCAACAATTTCTCTTGGTGCTACAGCTACTGTTTTGTAGTGATGTTGCCTTGTGCTGCCCATCGGAGGCAGACAAGCCAGCACCACAGACTAGATTTGCCGTTTTATAATCGATTAATCGAAAGATCGATCTTTTTGTGACCAATATTACGATTTGTGGATCGATCTTTTTTGGTCAATTAATCCACTGAATTGGTAAACTCAGTTCAAGATCGATCCACTTTTTTTTCACACAATAAGATCTGTATAACATCTTAATTCTAGAAACTTGTATAAAACTGACAACAGATTGCTGCGCGAGACTGTATCAGAAAATAAGACAATAAAGATTTCTTACAAGTGTGCTTGAAGCGTTTTGTTTTCAAATATGTTTGCTGCCATAATTTGAAATTTTTATATATTAAACATAATAAATAACCATTTTCAGGACATATAAAAGAACCCGGGTCGTGGCGGAATTTTTTCACAATTTGTTTCAGATTAAAATTTGTCGATTGTGGCTGCTTGATGAATTAATTTAGGTTATTAAGCAACTACAGTCGATATTTGTAAAAGATTCGCATCAATGAAATTTGAATTGGGCTTAGGTTTCGCGCGCTTTGAATCTGACGATCACTGCCGCAGACCCAAGATGTGCAAGTTCGTAAAATTCCATCATAAAAAATATTGATCGAGAATAGTTGCATACGATGAAAAAGTAACATACAAAAAAAGATCGATCTTTGATAGATTGATTTTTTCCTACACAATTTATGTCTGGATTGATGATTGGAGCACAATTCGATACAATCTGAAAAATTGATCTTTTTCAAATAATGCGGCAACCCTACCACGGAGTCAGTGCAGAGTTATTATTGATTATTTCTTTTTTGTGGCATACCACTATATTTTATGGTTTTAGGTTTATTTGGCCTATCTGAATTCAACGACTATTGTAAAACCAATTAATTCGTTTTAGTAGGATTATTCAGAGCAGCAAATTGCGTCTAGGACTGGGATTATTGCCCTAGCAGCAACAATTATATTGAGTTTCTCCGATGTAATGTAATTCAGAGTGATGCGGCTACGATTCGGCCATCTCCTAGCATGTATTGGAGTGTATGGGAGAAAGGTGATTAATTTCCTCCGTGTGAGTTAACGTTTCGATCCTTGGCGTTGACCCTCTTCACAATTTTAATTGCATAATCAAGCTGTGACTCACAGATTTGCAAATTTTTGCATAAATCATAATGATGGTGATGTTATAAAAACGCAGAACAAATCATCGGACAACAAATGCTTACGAAATTAATTTCCTCGCATTTGTCAGGAGGTATCCGATGTAATGATTCAGTGTTTCTATTTTGAAAAACTCTTCATAAATTCTTTTTAGGGTTTTCAAAATCTCATTTTTAGCTTTATTAATCTTTTTTTCCCAAGCTTTAATTTGCCAATTCAAATCATCTATTTCTAAGTTTAATATTTTTCTAAATGTGAAGTTACGCGTTTTCTCCAATTTAATTGTGTTTTTTTGTAAAAAGAAGGTTGTGTTGTTAATTCTAGTATTATCCAAATGTTTAGTAGTATCCGATGTAGTTATTGACAAAAAGATAGTTCGATATCCCAATTTTGTACGTAACTAAACAAACTTTTTCTTTTTTTGCGTTTTCCCCCCTTATCAAGTCTCCGATGTGAGTCTTATAGCGGGTCGGCTCGGCTTTGCGTACAGTATTATTTAATTATTCGTCATCCGAAGCATTTCTGCCGCGAGCCAGTCCCCCCAGAGTGCGGCCGCATCCAACTTCCCCTCCATATCGCATTCCTATGCCCATAGTATTTCTGCTATGGGCATAGGAAAACTGCGGAAAACCTATGCCGATATAGCCCGTCTCGAGTTCGCCTTCCGGCACCGGAGCTACGTCACGTTTCGTCAAGAACGTAAACACGGACTACAGCTGTATACATGTGACTCCCACAGGCAGAACATGGTGGCCGTTTTTTTTTTTCGGAAAAAATTCCCTGACTTTTCCCTGACTAATTTATCAATTTTCCCTGACCGAAATTTTAAGGACATCTGCTAAAAAATGTATAACGCGAATATAAAAAAATGTATTAGAAACAGATACGTGATTTTGATAAGTTATTTATTTCTCGATCAACAACGAATAGTACTTTCGAAGATATATTTTCTCTTTCAAAACATAAACGGTCTTTGGAATTATAATGCTTTAAATCCGATTAAATACTGATGTGAAGTGTAATACTTATTTTAGTAATATATAACACTTTTTGAACTTTTTTGTTCAATGCTTCGATTTGTCCGAATAGATTTATGTTGTAATGTTTATATCAATTTTTATTTGTTTTTTTTTTCTTTTCAAATATTTTTCGGTTGTTTTTTTTTCAAGTCTTTCTTTTATGGATTTTTATTCAGTTATTGAAACTTTGGCAACAATCTATTTTTTCCCTGACTAATTTCGATATTCCCTGATCAATTATTTATTTCCCTGACTTTTCCCGATTTTCTCGGTTTTCCCTGAATGCGGTTACCATGTAGAAATACCTGTGTGGGTCTCATGTATACATCTGGAGCTTCATCGCGTCCGTATTTATATTTTCGACGAAAATCGATGGCACCGGAAATCGAACCCGCGACCTACCAATGCTCTGGACTAGAGGCCAGTACGCTAACCACTAGACCATCGCACTGGTCAACTAATCAAAATTTGTGGGATGGTAATACAATTTCTCCGGGTCAACCACAAACCGAATTGTCACATCATTAATGACTATATCCAACGACTAGAATCTTCGATGTAATCGCTAGTGTTACAGTCGATAAGCAGCAGCAAATATTATTTAACATTGTTAGCACTGATAGAACGTAGCAGAATGGCTATATTAATATGAACTTACAGGTTGTTGAGGTGGTGGTGCATAATAGAGAGCCTGTTGTTGCGGTAGAGGCTGTTGTTGGGTAGGAATCAACGGTGTATGAGATTGTTGATCAGCGGTAGTGACGGTCGTTGAATGTTGCTGCGGCTGTTGTTCGTCTTCCTCAGGTTCGGAGCCTCTACCCTCATCAGCTTCGCGTTCGCCACCGTCGCCTAAACCACTCTCGACACCCTCAAGCTCGCCCTCTTCCTCGTCCGGAAAGCCAAGGTCTTGATAGCGAAAAATGTCGTTGTGAACGTAGTAAGTTTTCGGTGCCTGAGCGGCGAGAACAAACGTCTGGGTGAAACGCCGCATCGGTTGTCCGGCATTGGAAAGTTCTCCGGTCACCTGCAATTACAAATTTTGATTTTTTATTTATTTTTCATCAAATTTCTAATATTCTCCTCCCTTGACATTCCCAAGCCAGTTGATATTCAAAATAATCATCTATTTTAATTGGTGATGTGATGTTTACAAGAATAAACAAGGTGGATTGGAAAAATTGAAACAGAATTTACTTTTTTGTAAAATATAACCCAAGTATATTAGATTGTAGGTATGTGATACCTTTTATTTTTTCATGTTTGTAATGGAAAATATCTCGACACTTCAGGTTTAAGGAGATACGATTCTAACATGTAGTTTTAAGAAGCTACCGAAATAAATTTTAAAAAATCTATAAAAACCACATTAAACTATCATATTAGATTTCAGATACGAATAAAAAAATGTTGATTCGATTCTATCAGAATTTGAGGAATTAACAACATGAAAAAACATTGATTTAACAACGCAGATACTAAAAACATTGATTTTGTATAACACTAATGATTCAAATTTCTTTTTCATAAAAATTCCTAACACATTCTTCTCTTTTGACATTCTGAAACCAGTTGGTAGTCAAAACTTATCTATTTGTATTAGTCATGTGCTGTTAAAAGAGAAAAAAAAAGTAAACGGAAAAAGTGAAACGAGATAAACTTTTTTTTGCAAAATATGATTCAAGTATATTAGATTGCAGTTTGTTATCGCCAACAGTATCTCCTTTTTTAAAAATCTTAATATTTTTTCCACATGAAATTGATTCTTAGATTTTGCGTCGTTATTCTTTTTTTTTCTTGCATTTTGTCTCATTTTAATAATCATAGGTTCTAATTGTTTTGGATTGTCAGTTAGTCCAATTTAAGCACGAAATAATTATTTAGTTTATGCTAAACTCTTTGATCAGTGTTAGTTTCTTGGGTGTTTGAATAAAAAGTTTTATAAAGTACCTGCACGACGACACCGTCACCCAATGTCGCCTGGGAATCCACTTGGCTGATTTTGGCATGACAATCGCGGAAGTTGAGCTGCTGAATTTTCTGGTGTATCTGTTTCTGACCGACCGCGGGAATTATTTCACGATCGGGAGCTCCCAGACCGCCGTGAACGAACGATGAATTGTTATTATAGAACCTGGAACGATATTTGTCAATTATAAAGTGGCACACATACAGATTTCTCATAGAGGGTTTTTTCAGTTTAGAATCTGATCTTAGTATTTTTCCAACAGTCTATACAAAGTTGTAAATCCCCATTAATTCATGAGATATAGTTTACAGTACAATTTGTTTTGTAATTATGATTTCATAATAATAATATGTAGTGATTATAAAATAGAGTGTAAACATTTGAATAGCTGAAAAAAATACTAACTTTCGCTTTAATATTGCAAGAAATAGTGGAAAAAATGGAAGAATTAAGTAATGCATTACTTATTTTTTCCATTTTTTCAAAAGGATTACCGTGAATTTTTATTGAAAAATAATAATTTTTGCAGCCATTCCAAAGTTTAGTTATCGTATTACAATCTCTACATGTTATTATTATAAAATCATAATTATAGAGCTGATAGTATCATCATTATTTCTAAAAGTATTAGGCACTTACAACTCTGGTCTATAGCTATATATAGATTGCTATTGCTATAAACAACTTGCTAAATATAGTGAATTCTACTATAAAAATAATGAAACGTGCCATAATTTAGTTGCTAGATACATTATTTATTGTTACAGCAATCATAAAAACATAGTTGTCCTTTCAGGGAAACATGTGTATAGTTGAATTCACCATAAATTTTATTGAGTGTATAAGGAATCTATAATTTTTTCAAACCTATCAATTATTGATCATGTAAAAATTCAACTACATTGCCTAAAAAAATATGTAGACTCTTAAGGCTTATCCTAGATTGTACATGGGATAACATATCCCTGGTAATAAAAAAATGATAGAAAACGATTATAAAAAATTCTAACGTTCCGAATACGGACTTTGGTTCGTGAATTTACGATGTATTATCATAAATTTACGATCGAAATCCTATGTGTTTCGTCCATATCCTATATTATTATAAATAATATAATTTTTGTATTTAATTTAGTAATAAAAATATACGATTGTACGTATATACCCATGATGTACTATTCCAAGCAAAAAGAAAAGAGAAATCGACCGGATAATTACGTTTTTGCTTCCTCATAGAGGAAGCTTTGTTTTCGTGAAAATTTTTTTTTTCGAGATTTTCATGTCAGTACACTCAGAACGGTCCAAAATATCGAGAAAAGTGATTTAGAAAAAATGTCTGTGTGTGTGTGTGTGTGTGTGTGTGTGTGTGTGTGTGTATGTGTGTGTGTATGTTACACAATCGAAAAATGTAAACCTTTATAACTCGGGAATGCCTTGAGATATCAAGCTGAAATTTGGACCATAGATAGAGGGATCAAGCCTCATCGTTCATGCAAATTTTTGTTAAAATCCACTTCATCGTTAAATTATTACGCGTTTTTTAATTTTTTGAAAAATGTCTGTTTACGCGATAACTCTTTCAATTTTCGAGATATTGATCTAAAAATTGGTATGAATTTGAGCTTTCATATGCCGGTGATCGCTATTGAATTTGGTTAAGATCGGTTGAGCCGTAAAAATTTTATGATGTTTTGAATTTTTCAAAAAATTGACATTATCGCTCTATTGTAACTTTTGCAAAACTTAAGATAGCGAGCTCAAATTTTGTATATAAATAAAACAATATTCAGCCATTATATATGTATAATTTAGTGACGAACGGTATGAAATTTTTGATTTTATGGAATGTTGAAATATTTTAAAAAATATACATTATCACATTCACTTCGGAAACGCTCTAATAATCACGAAATAACGCAATAACGAAATAGAAAAAGCGAATTCACAACATGTATATTTATCTAATTAAAACAAGGATGCAAAGTAGAACCTTGCACATTGCTTCCTCATTATTTTTCGCATTTTACAAAGCTTCCTCTATGAGGAAGCCAAAAATTAAATAACATACTTCCTCATAGAGGTAGCTTTGTAAAATGCGAAAAATAATGAGGAAGCAATGTGCAAGGTTCTACTTTGCATCCTTTTTTTTCTGGTCACCCATCTTTGTAGTGACCGCGGCTCAAGCTGCTTAACTTTCATGATCTCTGATAGACTGCCTAACTATTCCATCCAAACTCGTTTTTGTAAGATAATATACATCAATAATATATAACCCGCTTCACGTACTTTTGAGTAACAACAGTAAGTTGAGCAGTTTTTTTCATCTTTCTTACTAAATTATTTACGTTAATTAACTCTTTAAGAATGCTTCACGTATACATTCGTTACCGAAAGTTTTATTTTATCCGTATTTGAGTACTTCGCGATACGAGAAAAATCTAATAAATAATCAAGCATATCAAGATACTAATAAGAGCATTGATTTCGGATAATACGAGGTCTAAGAGTAGTAGTAGTAAAATGTATTTATTGGCATACTCTCAAGTGAGGTACAATATTTACATGGACTATACGAATATAATGGGAATGATGATGCCAATTGGCCATCGACCGGAGTCCTTCAGCCTTGCTTTTCTACTATACTAGATTCGTTAATGTTTTATGAGGGAACGTTGACTTAATAAATAAAATCATACGGTGAGTTACAATACACTAGTCAATTTCGTTTGCTAGGCTTATGAGCTGTTGATATGTGGAGTGAATTGGGTGTTTAGCTTTACGTGTGATATTGAGCGCAGGTTAACTACATAGTGGTTCGATGTTGTTTGTTTGGCAAGGTCTAAGAATTTATTTAAAAATTAGTTTAAAAAAAATTATAACATATTATAAATTCGTTAGTGTACCATACATCCCGATAACGTATCTATCGTATTTAACCAATAGAAAACGAAAACTAAAGGAAACTAATAACAACGATTCAATTTGTATAAATTGATCAAAGTCCTAATAGATAGAGATGATAACATACGATTAAATCCCATTCAAATTTTATCGATATCTATCAATCTCTATAATATATTTTTACCAGGGATGATTATCCAATTACTTTCTGTAAATTGTTGTTGAAGATAAAATAAATATTAGACTGGTGATATAAAGTTGATAATTGGTAATAATAAAGCAACAATTACACACTTCACAATTTCATATTTCAGGCAATTTTTTATTATCTTTATTTATAAGAAAATTTACCAATTGTACTCCACAGATCTAATAATGTATCAGATACTTTCATTTTGCAGATTAAGTTTATTTAAAAATTTAAACAATTAATAGAAATTAATTTTTTTATTTATGAACTTAAAATTGATTTATGACAGAATAATGAAATGTTAAAATAATCTAAGCACTATATCTAAAGAGTAGACAACATCTTGACACAGAATGTGTATATATTTATGTGTATGTATATATTTATTCATATCAGTTTGTATAAATTAGAATCTGATTGTTATTTCGCTTGTAATTGAAGTAAATTAGCAATTCAAATTCTAAAATTTGATAATATATTCAGTATCCTTTATCACCAGAATAGCTGTTTCTTTTTATCACAAATCTAAATCTTCTTTACAGTTCTCATGAAATTTCATGAAAAGTTCAAGGAAAATGAAAGGTCAAGCATAGAATAGAATCGTTTTAAATGATCCCACCCCTTTGTTATATTTTTAAATGAGGTAAGAGTGAAGTATCATCTTGATTTTTATTGTTATAATCGGAAAGCTTAATATCATTCATGATTCACAATATAAATAGTGTTGCTCGATTAACAATACAAGTTCTAGAAATCATTATGTTCTTTAAAATTTTCCTACAACTACAATGACTATGAATTTTCATTATACATAGGCAGAATATTCCTTAAAATTCTCATGATATTTATGATTCATAGGTGAACAAGAGCACAGCAGAGGTATTCAAATAAAAATGTTTTCGCAATACATTGTGGTTAAAATAGCTTTAAAAAAATTTGTCATAAACAGCAACGAAAAGATGCCAATTGGCCATCGACCGGAGTCCTTCAGCCTTGCTTTTCTACTATACTAGATTCAATAATGTTTTATGAGGGAACGTTGACTTAATAAATAAAATCATACTGTGAGTTACAATACACTAGTCAATTTCGTTTGCTAGGCTTATGAGCTGTTGATATGTGGAGTGAATCGGGTGTTTAGCTTTACATGTGATATTGAGCGCAGGTTGACTACATAGTGGTTCGATGTTGTTTGTTTGGCGAGGTCTAAGAATTTATTTAAAAATTAGTTTAAAAAAAATTATAACATATTATAAATTCGTTAGTGTACCATACATCCCGATAACGTATCTATCGTATTTTACCAATAGAAAACGAAAACTAAAGGAAACTAATAACAACGATTCAATTTGTATAAATTGATCAAAGTCCTAATAGATAGAGATGATAACATACGATTAAATCCCATTCAAATTTTATCGATATCTATCAATCTCTATAATAAATTTTTACCAGGGATGATTATCCAATTACTTTCTGTAAATTTTTGTTGAAGATAAAATAAATATTAGACTGGTGATTCAAAGTTGATAATTGGTAATAAGCAACAATTACACACTTCACAATTTCATATTTCAGGCAATTTTTTATTATCTTTATTTATAAGAAAATTTACCAATTGTACTCCACAGATCTAATAATGTATCAGATACTTTCATTTTGCAGATTAAGTTTATTTAAAAATTTAAACAATTAATAGAAATTAATTTTTTTATTTATGAACTTAAAATTGATTTATGACAGAATAATGAAATGTTAAAATAATCTAAGCACTATATCTAAAGAGTAGACAACATCTTGACACAGAATGTGTATATATTTATGTGTATGTATATATTTATTCATATCAGTTTGTATAAATTAGAATCTGATTGTTGTTTCGCTTGTAATTGAAGTACATTAGCAATTCAAATTCTAAAATTTGATAATATATTCAGTATCCTTTATCACCAGAATAGCTGTTTCTTTTTATCACAAATCTAAATCTTCTTTACAGTTCTCATGAAATTTCATGAAAAGTTCAAGGAAAATGAAAGGTCAAGCATAGAATAGAATCGTTTTAAATGATCACACCCCTTTGTTATATTTTTAAATGAGGTAAGAGTGAAGTATCATCTTGATTTTTATTGTTATAATCGGAAAGCTTAATATCATTCATGATTCACAATATAAATAGTGTTTCTCGATTAACAATACAAGTTCTAGAAATCATTATGTTCTTTGAAATTTTCCTACAACTACAATGACTATGAATTTTCATTATACATTAGCAGAATATTCCTTAAAATTCTCATGATATTTATGATTCATAGGTGAACAAGAGCACAGCAGAGGTATTCAAATAAAAATGTTTTCGCAATACATTGTGGTTAAAATAGCTTTAAAAAAATTTGTCATAAACAGCAACGAAAAGATTTGGAAAAGTGATTATCCCAAGACTCATTTAAGAAAAGTTTCATTATACTTTGGGACTTTCAGAGTCCATTAAAATGAATTATAGTTATTCAAATGACAAAACTTTATGACTATATTTAAGATATTTCTAGCCAATTCAATACATTTTTTTATTTCTAACCCATTTGATACATCCCATGGTTTTATATTATTGCAAATGCCAAAAAAAAACTGTGATTTAATTTTTAGTTGTAGTAGTAAAAGAGTTTATTGACAATACATTGTATAATTTTTGTTGGACATGGACTTTATACACTAAATTCATACAGTTTTTAACATTTATTAATAATACTTCATCCCTTTTAATTTTTACTTATCAGAAAATCCCTTTTTCCTCAATTTGAAAACCAGAAAGAATTTTTTTTAGTCAGTTGTTGGAAGCCCAAGAATTTAAGCCTATTGAGAATATGTAAAAGATTATTTTTCTTCAGATTTAAAAGTCTTCAAATTGTTTAAAATTTCTCTAAATGCTTTGACTCTGAAAATCTTTATGCAAACGAACCAAATAATTTGATATAAATGAACTAGCATTCAACACTATTACAAACCAAATGTGCAAAGTATTAATGAAAGTATAAATAACATAAAATTTAGGAATCAGCTAATTAAAAAAAAAAACTACTTTTACAAAAAATTGAATCACAGGACACATTATAACGGGTTATGCTAAAAATCTTATCAACCAGGTGAAGAATCTCTCATTGATATTGGAGTATCTTTAAAAAAAATCTTTATCCTTTTTTAAATGCGATTGAAACTGTATTGAAACCAGAGTTGTAAATGCTGAATACTTATAGAATTATAATTATGATTTTACAATAATAACATGCAGCGATTGTAATACGATGATTAAACTTTGAAATGGCTGCAAAAATTATTATTTTTCAATAAAAATTCATGGTAATCCTTTTAAAAAAATGGAAAAAAATAAGTAATGCATTACTTATTTCTTCCATTTTTTCCACTATTTCTTGCAATATTAAAGCGAAAATTAGTATTTTTTCAGCTATTCAAATGTTTACACTCTATTTTACAATCCCTACATGTTATTATTATGAAATCATAATTACAAAACAAATTGTACTGTAAACTATATCTCATGAATTAATGGAGATTTACAACTCTGAAACTATATTCTAATTCAAACTGTATTACCTTACAGTCAGTAAAAGCACCATTTTATTGGAAAGCCATTCAGAGTTTTTAAAAACATAAATAAATATAACTAATGATAAATGAATAAAAAATATCTATGCTTTTGCAATCTGCCTTAATAATTTGCAGTAATCATTTTATTAACACGATTGATAAAATATCAATCAATCAATGATAATCTATAATACGATCCATGAAGAAAGTATTTAAACTTAGTATGTTAGGCGTGACCAAATATTGTTATTATTAATTTTTATTGACTCTTGGCGGTTTATGTTTTTCTGATGGAATTTTGCGAAGCACTTCACGGGTCTGAGACCGTGAAAGTATTTAAAATTCTATTCTATTTGAATGATGCTTATCGCTGCTTATAGTTAGTTATCTAATTGTTGTTAATACCTGTGAAGATGTGCGGGTGCTTGATTGAGCAGAGTGTAATACTGTCGGACGAACTCACGACCGACACACTGAGGTGTGGGGGATGCCTCCATGACCATTTCCTTTTTTGCTTCCTAGTTTTTCCACGCTTCCCAAATAAATTGTATACCGTTTGTGCGCTGCCTTCAGCAACTTAAGCGACTCTTGATATAAGAATCTTTGAATTCCTAAGGCAGGTGTCTGAAACAAAGGGAATGCCTGTTTCTAAGATAAGCTGCTTTGTGCAACATTCAAGGTCATAAAAAATAAATTATTTTACAGCAAATTCTTTCTCAACCAATAAAAAAAAAAAAAAAACACTATTATTCCCAAATGATAAATTTTAAAAAAAAATCATACTAAAAGTTACCCATTGCGAAAAAAATATTCAGCATTCGTAACCTCAACGTCCCGAAACGCCAATATATTAAAATTCAACCAATATTCGCACGTGAGTTTGATATTGAAAAAAAAAAAAAATAATAACGCTGTCGGATTTGCCAATAGCGTCGAAACAGCCGAAAATTCGTGCGTTTAGAGGCAACGCGTAGGAAGCTGGAAGACAAAGACGAGAGAGAGGAAGAGAGAGAGAGAGAGAGACGCAAAAATCTCTTATCGAAGTATTCGCGACACATGGCGAATTTTTAGCAATAATCTCGAGCCCCAGGGGGGGGGGGGTGGAGGGGAGAAAAAGGGAGAGAGAATTTTCGTATTAAAATAATGGAATTGTCGATTAATTATTTTTATTCGATGAAGCGGAATTGGAGGACGGAAATCATCGATTTTATTACGCTTAAAGGTAGGGCATTAACCGCGTGTGGCATGCACGCGCTTCGAGGCGTCGTGAATTCTCCTCTGTGCGGTTCTCACTGCGAAAAAGCGAGAGAGCGAGGTCGAGGCCAAGGGGGGACCGCCCGGCAGGCACACACAAAAGCATGGCGATTTTAGCAGCTAGACTCTGACTCTCGAGAGAGGACGCGGTAACACGGTAAAAATTCCCCAGAATCACGTAGAATGGTTTTCGAATCTACGGGAAGCATGTGTCTCGCTAGGGTTCCAAAACCGGCGTAGAAATGTTGGTGTATAAGAGAGAGAGAGAGGAGATAAGGAGGGATTTATAGTGATCGTGTTACGACGTTCGCAATAGTCTGAAGAAGCTGTGATGGCTCGGTAATCGCGTAGGATATCGAAGTGGGAAAAACATCGACGATGCCGATTGCCCGCGAGGTTCGCGAGGCAGCACTCACCCAAATCTTCGGCTTCTTCGGCGTTCCTTCAGCGTTTATCACTTTCTTCGGATGTTAGATGAACTCTCGTGGCCGGTATGGCACTTACGATGCCGGTGGTATATCAACGATTATCGTCGGCCGTTCAACAACAGTTCACAATAATGTTTTAATGGTTATATTTAAAAAAATACACAGAGCTTTGGAGTGTATACGGGTGTTCGGAGCACCGTGGTGTCAGCACATGCAGCGGAACCTGCACTGAGAGGAGCCGGTCGCACAAAGAACAGCGACTCGGTGCTTCGTGAATTTCGTGCGCATGCTGCGCTACCCCTCGGACATTCGGCAAAAATAGGAAACTTTGCGCGACAGCGTGGTTTACAATTTTAAGGTAGTTCTGTCGTGAAGGCAATCCAAACTCATATGCGTGAATTTTTGACATTTTGTAATTTAGCTATTCAATTTTACTTGCGCAAAATCTTGAAGGCTTTTACCGAGTATTTGAATGAACAATTAAAACTTGAAAATCGATCTTTTTACACGACGCTCACGGGAGGGCTGGAAAAATTTATCTTTAAATCGAAAATTAACATACTTGGATCAAAGATAGAGATAAAATAAAAAGTACTACGGATTCGCAAATCATTCAGGAATTGATGCTCCATGAAAAAAGGTGAAGTCTCCGGAATAATGTTTTATTGAACCAAGGTCAAAGTGCACAATACCGGGCCAAATGGCGTTTCCTAACCTAATTATCGTAAAAATGAAGTCAAATTCGCACTAAATTTATCAACTATTTACAAATAATCGTTTTTATTTGAATACGACAATTTCGAAGGATTCTCGATTATTTTTTATATTATTATTGAGACAGTCAAGGTGATGCGTATGATTATTTTTTAATGTCATATAGACTCCAAGATTTATGACTCCAGCGTAACTACCTTAAGGTAGTTCTGTCGTGAAGGCAATCCAAACTCATATGCATGAATTTTTGATATTTTGTAATTTAGCTATTCAATTTTACTTGCGCAAAATCTTGAAGGCTGTTACCGAGTATTTAAATGAACAATTAAAACTTGAAAATCGATCTTTTTACACGGTGGTCGCAGGAGGACTGGAAAAATTGATCTTTAAATCGAAAATTAACATACTTGAATCAAAGATACAGAAAAAATAAAAAGTACTACGGATTCGCATATCATTCAGGAATTGATGCTCCATGAAAAAAGGTGAAGTCTCCGGAATAATGTTTTATTGAACCAAGGTCAAAGTGCACGATACCGGGCCAAATGACGTTTCCTAACCTAATTATCGTAAAAATGAAGTCAAATCCGCACTAAAAATATTAACTATTTACAAATAATCGTTTTTATTTGATTACAATTTCGAAGGATTCTCGATTATTTTTTATATTGTTATTGAGGCCGTCAAGGTGATGCGTATGATTATTTTTTAATGTCATATAAACTGAGATTTCTGACTCCGGCGTACCGACAGAACTACCTTAAGGTAGTTAACGACAGAACTACTTTAAGGTAGTTCTGTCGTGAAGGCAATCCAAACGCATATGCATGAATTTTTGACATTTTGTAATTTAGCTATTCAATTTTACTTGCGCAAAATCTTGAAGGCTTTTACCGAGTATTTGAATGAACAATTAAAACTTGAAAATCGATCTTTTTAGATGGCGCTCACGGGAGGACTGGAAAAATTGATCTTTAAATCGAAAATTAACATACTTGAATCAAAGATACAGAAAAAATAAAAAGTACTACGGATTCGCATATCATTCAGGAATTGATGCTCCATGAAAAAAGGTGAAGTCTCCGGAATAATGTTTTATTGAACCAAGGTCAAAGTGCACGATACCGGGCCAAATGACGGTTCCTAACCTAATTATCGTAAAAATGAAGTCAAATCCGCACTAAACATATCAATTATTTACAAATAATCGTTTTTATTTGATTACGACAATTTCGAAGGATTCTCGATTATTTTTTATATTATTATTGAGGCAGTCAAGGTGATGCGTATGATTATTTTTTAATGTCATATAAACTGAGATTTCTGACTCCGGCGTACCGGAGTCTACCTTAAGGTAGTTCTGTCGTGAAGGCAATCCAAACGCATATGCATGAATTTTTGACATTTTGTAATTTAGTTATTCAATTTTACTTGCGCAAAATCTTGAAGGCTGTTACCGAGTATTTGAATGAACAATTAAAACTTGAAAATCGATCTTTTTACACGGCGCTCACGGGAGGGCTGGAAAAATTGATCTTTAAATCGAAAATTAACATACTTGGATCAAAGATAGAGATAAAATAAAAAGTACTACGGATTCGCATATCATTCAGGAATTGATGCTCCATGAAAAAAGCGGAAGCCTCCGGAATAATGTTTTATTGAACCAAGGTCAAAGTGCACGATACCGGGTCAAATGACGTTTCCTAACCTAATTATCGTAAAAATGAAGTCAAATCCGCACTAAATATATCAACTATTTACAAATAATCGTTTTTATTTGATTAAGACAATTTCGAAGGATTCTCGATTATTTTTTATATTATTATTGAGACAGTCAACGAGATGCGTATGATTATTTTTTAATGTCATATAGACTCTGAGATTTATGACTCCGGCGTACCGACAGAAGCCGTGAAGGCAATCCAAACTCATATGCATGAATTTTTGATATTTTGTAATTTAGCTATTCAATTTTACTTGCGCAAAATCTTGAAGGCTTTTACCGAGTATTTGAATGAACAATTAAAACTTGAAAATCGATCTTTTTAGATGGCGCTCACGGGAGGACTGGAAAAATTGATCTTTAAATCGAAAATTAACATACTTGAATCAAAGATACAGAAAAAATAAAAAGTACTACGGATTCGCATATCATTCAGGAATTGATGCTCCATGAAAAAAGGTGAAGTCTCCGGAATAATGTTTTATTGAACCAAGGTCAAAGTGCACGATACCGGGCCAAATGACGGTTCCTAACCTAATTATCGTAAAAATGAAGTCAAATCCGCACTAAAAATATTAACTATTTACAAATAATCGTTTTTATTTAATTACGAAAATTTCGAAGGATTCTCGATTATTTTTTATATTATTATTGAGGCCGTCAAGGTGATGCGTATGATTATTTTTTAATGTCATATAGACTCCAAGATTTATGACTCCGGCGTAACTACCTTAAGGTAGTTCTGTCGTGAAGGCAATCCAAACTCATATGCATGAATTTTTGACATATTATAATTTAGACATTCAATTTTATTTGCGCAAAATCTTGAAGGCTTTTACCGAGTATTTGAATGAACAATTAAAACTTGAAAATCGATCTTTTTACACGGCGCTCACGGGAGGGCTGGAAAAATTGATCTTTAAATCGAAAATTAACATACTTGGATCAAAGATAGAGATAAAATAAAAAGTACTGCGGATTCGCAAATCATTCAGGAATTAATGCATCATGAAAAAAGGTGAAGTCTCCGGAATAATGTTCAATTGAACCAAGGTCAAAGTGCAAGATACCGGGGCAAATGACGTTTCCTAACCCAATTATCGTAAAAATGAAGTCAAATCCGCACTAAATATATCAACTATTTACAAATACTCGTTTTTATTTAATTACGACAATTTCGAAGGATTCTCGATTATTTTTTATATTATTATTGAGGCAGTCAAGGTGATGCATATGATTCTTTTTTAATGTCATATAGACTCTGATATTTATGACTCCAGCGTACCGACAGAACTACCTTAAGGTACAGGAGAGCGTCGATTATCCGAACGTCAATCATCCGAACGATGATTTGGTTTATCCAAATTGCCAATCGTCCGAACAGCGATTGGGTTTATCCGAATTTTCGGTTTTCCGACCGTGATTTGCCAGCGCGAAAAAGAGTTTCTGCCGTGAAACGGAAAAAAATCCTCGATTTTTTCCCAAGAAAATAGCATATTATATAGAGTCCGGCGGTTTTATCGGAATATATAATATACACTAACAATGATATATTAAAAATATTAATTTTCGATAAATACATACATATTATATATACATGTATTATATTATCTCTCTATATTATAAAAAGATCTCGCCGCCGCCGTGTCAAGAATCAAAATTTTGGAAATATTGGAAATTTTGAAAATTTTGGAAATTTTGGAACCCTTTCACAAAATATTGATGTTCGGTCATCCGAATTTTCAATTAACCGAACGATAGTCGGTCTCAATTAGTTCAGATAATCGACGCTCTACTGTAGTATGAGCGTTTTGTGTCTCCCTGCTTAGTAATTCCGATTAAAACTGATAGAAACCGATCAAATGGACAAAATTCCGATTGACAAATAATCGGTTCTAACAGGTTTCAATCGGATTTTTGTCCGTTTCATTGGTTTCCATCGGATCGTTTAACTTAGGGCTGACGTCGCATAAGTTCGAGGGAGATTGAGAGAGAATTACGAACAGTTCTCTATGAGATAAACATATCGCCAGTTCCTTTGACTAAATTTATCATTAATAATCAATAATCGTGAAATCATGTTGAAAAATGCAGGTGGATATCTCAGAATTTACAGGAGCTGAAGTCTTCGCAGATATTAAAAAAAAAAATTGAAATTGCAATAAAATTAGAACCATCTTATGGATTCTCGCCAAATTTGGTATACATCATGGTTTTATGGTAGTCCATTTACAAACAATGTTTCAGCCAGATATCTCTTAATTTGCGAAAGTTATAGCGTGAAAACGATATTTTCAAAATTTTCAAAATTCTGCAAATTTTGAATCTTCCAGCTGATGTGCGTCAACTAAAATCCCCAAAAAAATTATTTCACGAAAACAAAATAATTTGTTGAAAAATTATTTATTTCAGTAATTTGTTAATAACAGTTTTCAATTATTATTGTGCCAAAATAATCTCTTTAGCACCTTCCATATACTTGATTTTTTCAATTTTTTCTCATCGAGAAATGTTCGTAATTTTTTCTCAATCTCCCACGAACTTATGTGATGTCAGACAAGGCGCTTATACTACCTTAAGAGACATGTACAGTTAGGTCAATCGGTAATTAAGAGCTTTGAAATTATTTGTACACGTTATCAAAGGAAAATTAGTGTAAACGAAAGTCAAACCGGATTAAAGGAATTCTACTTAATGTAGGAACATTTTTTTTAGCAATCAACTTACAGAAAAATAACTTTATTGACGCTAATAATCACAGGAACATATGGGGTATTCCTGGCCAACTCAACAAACAAACTTAATTTTTTTATACTATTCTATTGGCTCGATAAAACACTTTCCATTTTTTAAAGATTTTTTTTAGATCAAACTTTTTTTTTCATGAATTTTTTAAATAAAAATGTTGAGCTCCGATGTAAAAATTTGAAATTATTCTTATAAATCCTGCATTAGATATAAATATTTTATTGTATATTTTATTGTAAAAGTTGTGACATTTTTTAATTCAGGGATGTTTACAGAGTTCTATAAACATTTATCGTATTATTTACTTAACAGTTATTATTTTCCAATAATTACAAGCTTTATTTGAAAAGTCAAATTTTAAAGTAATTGTCTCCGGAATAAAAATGTCATAAAATTTCGTAAGAATTTTCTTGACAAAAAGTTAAGATCTTATTTAACGCATTGAAAAATAAATGATGAGTCGTATACTTACATTTTTGTCCACGATTGTTTGTGAAATTTCATTAAATAAAGAATTATTTTTATTAGATATCAGAGAATTTGTCAATTTTCAGATATGATCAGCAATGGATAGCATTCGAATATTTAGATTACTTAGCAAGTTTAATAATTACAGCTAATTATTATGCATCAGAAAGAAAATTCACGCTGTTCTAATAATTATGACACACTGAGAATAATTATTATTCAATAATAAATTGTACCAATTTGCGATGCACAAAAAAAGCATAATTTCTAAATTTCCATATATGATAATTTCCATCCGAATGTACAATTATTAGAAATATTTTCTTCAATAAACAATTCACTTATTGTTGGGTTGGTATTAAAAATTGTCACATTTTTAAAATATTTATGAATAATTAAATTTATCTTGTAATAAATAACAATATTTGTAGATATAAAGATCGATAATTAATTAATGAAACAAATATTTGAAAACGTTTTCATTCAAATAATGCCCATCTCGGGATGAGATATATGCGATGAAGATGACCAACGTGATATCACCGGTGATTAACAATTTCGCGCGTCGCAAATAGCCACTCGATGTTGTCGCCATCTTGAATTGATACGGACGTAATATCTAGTTGTTGATTGCCTTATTTATACTGCAACCTTTATACAGGTTTTTTAAAGCCCCATTACTTTAAGAAATAAAGTTTAAAGTACAATTCGTTTTGCAGTATTAATTTCGCAAAAATAACCTGCAGTTATTATGAAATTATATGTGAACTTTTATACACCTGAAAAGAAATCTTATTTTCAATCAAGCCTTGAGAAAAAATGCGGAAAAAATGGAAGAGTACAACTTTCCATTATTTTCGCAATGCATTAACTGTTTTTGTCCATTTTTTCAAGAAGACTACCATGAAATTGAACTGAAAATTAATATTTTTTGCAGCTACTGATGATTTCGCAAAAATAACCTGCAGTTATTATGAAATTATATGTGAACTTTTATACACCTGAAAAGAAATCTTATTTTCAATCAAGCCTTGGGGAAAAATGCGGAAAAAATGGAAGAGTACAACCCTCCATTATTTTCGCAATGTATTAACTGTTTTAGTCCATTTTTTCAAGAAGATTACCATGAAATTGAACTGAAAATTAATATTTTTTGCAGCTATTCAAAAGTTTAAACATCATATTATAATCGCCACATTTTTATTTTATGGAAACTTAATCGTAAAGCCAATTATATCGACTATATTTTTAGAAGAATTAGAGTGTTTCTAATGCGACAAAAAGTCTATTTCAGGGGTATTTATAATATAATTGTCTAGATTATTGATATATCTATGTTATAATGTAAGTCTCTCGCATATAATTTAACGGACTCAAAATTTGTAGATATTAGATTTTCAAAGTACGAGTAAAAAAAATGTTATACTTTTTAAATTTTATTTAGTTACTATGGTTCAATTTTGTTAGGTATTGACAATTGTTTAAAAAAAACATTATATTTATTGTAGCTGTATGAAGAAGAGATTTTCAGCAAGCGCTTGTCTCGAATCATTTTTATTTTTTGTATCTTGTAGCGTGTTATATTCAGAGTTGTAAATCCCCATTAATTCATGAGATATAGTTTACAGTACAATTTGTTTTGTAATTATGATTTCATAATAATAATATGCAGTGATTACAAAACAGAGTGTAAACATTTGAATAGCTGTAAAAAATACTAATTTTCGCTTTAATATTGCAAGAAATAGTGGAAAAAATGGAAGAAATAAGTAATGCATTACTTTCTTAATGCATTACTTATTTTTTCCATTTTTTCAAAAGGATTACCGTGAATTTTTATTGAAAAATAATAATTTTTGCAGCCATTCCAAAGTTTAATCATCGTATTACAATCGCTACATGTTATTATTATAAAATCATAATTATAGAGCTGATCGTATCATCATTATTTCTATAAGTATTAGGCATTTACAACTCTGGTTATATTTAAACGTTACTTGTAAATGTTTCCCTTCATGAATGAATTACGATTTTGATGTACAGTAAAACGTAAACGTGGGCATTTCGTTATTAAAAAAACAGATATGTATTTGGTGAGAACACTTGAAGCATTGTGAACAATTCTTTTTTTCCTCCAGCTATTTCCTCGACAATTTTCAAAACGATATACATTAGCTCTGTAAATCTCTACATTTTTATTTAATTTATATTTATCGGTGAACTGAGCCGATTTTTTCGCACCTATTATTTGCGATTTTCGGTAATATTTTTTATATGTGCAGAAAAATTAGAAATTCAAAAAAATATACAAATTTCTTGAAAAATGAGGACATACTCCATTTTTTCCCACAATTATTCGTGAAATCTTGATCGTAATTATTTATTTGCCCTACTTAAAGACATATTTTTAAAATAATTCTACAAATTATTAAGGATTAATCTAAACTACTAAACAAAACTCTAAAACCACTCTTTCTCTGACTCTTTTAGTTATGTTTTAGGTGTTTTCTCATTTTTCTTAATTATTATTTTTTACTTCTGTGCACTCTTTAGCGTACTCACGTTCACAAAAAATACTATTCTCATTCTTCCCCATCAACACAATCATAAATAAAAAATAAAAAATGTTGCCATCTCATCACCATACCGTTTATGTTTGTATTTTTTAATAAAAAAATGTAAAACTGCTCTGGCTGAAAGCCCTCGGGCGATGGCCTGCCATAGTTGATAACTATGGCAAAAAACAATAAATAAAATAATAAATAAATATTAATCTAAAAATCTAAATAATGATGGAATCCTGATAATACAACTACTATTTGGAAAAAAAAACTATAACTTTCTAAAAGTTATTTAATGTTAGTAATATGATTAAATAACTATTTCAAAATCGCATCAGTCTGTAATTTATGTTTTAGCATAAATGCTTGTTAATTTTTTCTTATTAATAATCAGCAAATAAATATAATTTCGTAAATATAGAATTGACTATTGAAAGGCATGCAACTTACATAAGAATTCGTTTTAAGTATTTATTGTCTACGAAATAAAAAATAAGATTTTTCGTCTAACAAAATACGGAAATGTGATCATAAAGTAATATTTTTCCACAACCGTATTATGATGTAAGTAACTAAAAATTAGTAAGAGAATTTGTATGCTTACCATTTTAATCCAGCGCAAACGAGCGAAAACTTCAGGCTTCATAGATGAACACGTTGTTGGGAATTAAGAATATCGCAACGAAAAAAAAATAGAAAAACGTATTCTCCGATGCGTTATTAAATGTATTTGAACATTCGACAAAGTCGGATAGAAGAGTAACAAAAAAAAGAAAAAAACAATTCCTTCACGCGGACGATAATTATTTTGTACGATTACGCTCATTTGTAAATCGAGTCGTAGCCTATGTATTATTTTAATTTCATTTATTTTCTTCCAGTGGATCGATAAAAAATACTGTCAATTGTTGATTACGTATTTAAACGCAATCGATTTTATTCGATTTTCCTCTTTTTCCCTTCATTTGTTCGTTTTTGCCTATGTATCAATTTCACATATATCAATTCCACACAAAGATAAGGTGAATGAGTCATCAACCAGAATACCAGTAATCGACAATGTACGCTTTTACTGTAGTAAAATCTTCAGTATCACTATCAAAACTGTTGGTTACTGGTATAAACTGGAGCGAAACATCCACCCTGAATACTCATTCATTCACACCGGCGCATTTACTAGCGGCTTAAAAAAAAACAGAAAGAAATTCACTACTAGGATTCTTTTTTTTTTTTTCAAAGGTTGAACTGGAAAGTTCAAAAGCACAAAAGATGTATTATGTACACAAAATGAATTTATTATTGTATCCTATATAATTCTTATTTCGATAAGGAAGCAATAATCTTTTTACCACAATTGTTTCATACCTCACGCAATCATTATAAACAGTTCCACAGACTGTTAGACTTTTGTTTTGTTGAACGTATTTGTGTGTTCGTTTGTTTGTTTGTTTTTTTTGTTTTTTTTTCTCCGTGTAAAAAGTACATTGCCTGCTTACTCCTCTATAGTATAATAGGTAATCCGCCTCATTTAAGTTTAGTTATAGACAAAATTAAAATAATCTTATTGTTAAAAATGGTTGACATGGTTATTTATCCGTTTACTGCCATGTCCTTCGAGGTTGAATAAGAGAGAATCTCGATATCGCGTTTTTCTTATGCTTCTCTTCTCTACTGGATCGCAATTCAACGTATTTCGCTGTTGTTTTTCTTTTTTGTTTTTAAATATCTCTCGATCTGCAATCCTTGAATTCTTCCTCTCGTACAAAAAAAATAACGAACGGTGTGTGTGACGAGGAACAGCTCGTTGCATCGAGCCGATTATGTTTATGGCCGACGCAATTCGTTGATCATGGAGGATTAATGATAAATACGATAAGTTGAGATACAAACCAATGGACGACATGAAATATAACGTACCGCGCTTTGTACGAGGGGCTCAAGAGAATTAAGAACGCAGTCGGAGTTTAACCGGCGCGCGCGCTTTAGTGTTTAACATACATATGTATATGTTTTGATGCATATACATATATATATATACATACGGTATGCGTGTGTATTTAAATGTGTTGTGTTTGTGTACAAACGTTTTTCCGTCTTTCTATAAATACGAGCGTGCGGAGGGCTTCTGCTTTCATTTTCTTGTTTGTTTTAGTTTCTTTTGTTTCATTGTTTGTTTTTTTCTCTTTCTTTCACCCAGAAAAAAGTAACTATTGCTGCTTTTGTTGCGGCTCTTGATGATTGAAATCGTTTTGCGGCAGTTGTCTGCGTGGTTGTAAATAATTGCGGGATTTCATGGAATGATGATTTGACGAGTTATGAGATTTGTTGTAGGACTGGGGACCTGAAAAACCATAAAATATAAAACATTAATTAACTTATAAAATGCTGATTTCGCAGCCAGCGAAAAGAATAATTAAACATAAATTAAAACATAAAAACAGCGATCGATTTGAAAGTTAATACTTTTAATAAGGAAAACAAAAATCCCGATTGTCAAATGTGAACGAGGCTGAAGATTTTTTCACCATAAACTGCACAATTTTTATTACTTTCATTCTATAAAATTTTACATTTAATATAATAACTGGAAGTTTAGCACTTAATTTTTTTTTTTCAAATTTTTTTTGCAAAAACTATAATTAAAAAAACCATAAAACCAAATTTAATAAATAAAAAATAAAGAAATGAATGCAAAATAGAGAAAAACACAAGAAAAATCGTTCGTATTTGAGTATCGGACAATAATAATTGACATGCAGGTCGGGAAAAATAAAAACACGATAAGAAATGTAATGGGCTGTAAAAATGGGAGAAATGAAATCAATAGAAATGGATTGGGTTATTTTAAGGTAGCCTAGAGAGCGCAAGAGGCTTAGCGATCGCGTGAGAGGAGAGTTCGTCGTATATATATATATATATATATATATGTTGAATAAAATTTCGAACACGGTTAAAATAAAAAATAATCAGGGTTTTTTGTTGTTTTGGATTAACAAGGGACACTCACCAGCGGTTACAATGCGAATTGCATTGCGGTCGCGAATAAGGATTTCCATTAATAGGGTTGGTGCCTTTGGTTCTGGCGACCACCACCCCTCTGCTTGCCGCCGTAGCCTGAGCCTCCTGAAACACACCCATGTCGCACTATTAGTCCAACATTTCTGGACATTCCCCCCATTTGCACCTTCCACCGATATTTCGTTATATCAGAGAGAATCGAAAAAGTGACAAACGACCAGTCACCGAGGTAAACGGTCGGCAGAGTAATTTAAAATCTACCACACGCACACTTGTAAACGAATAATCAGATTATTTCATTATTAAAAAAAAAATGATTAAAAAAAATAAATAAAATAACGGTAATTATTAAAAAAATATATATAAAACAATTAAACAATTGTAAAGTAATAAAATTACAAAGGTACGAGAGAAGACTAAAGAAATTCTACATAGAGGCTACAGGCTAAGGTAGTAAGCTGTAGGCTGCGTCCCAATTCGTGAACCCTTCTCCCCTTTACGCCCTCTCAACATTTCTGGATCGGCCCCGCGTTTATCGATCCGCTTGGACCGCGTTTCTTTTTTTACCTTTTTTTTTTTTTTAAATCGTGACCTCTAGCAGAGACCACGCCCAGTGTTAGTTGCATTCCACCAGTACATTACCAATTGATTTTTTTTTTCTTTTTTTTCTCTCTATAAAACGTCGAAATCTTGCGGCTGGGTCTGTTGAATAATAGGTTGAATACAGATTTGCCAGTCGATGCCAGAAATGTCGGGGGGGTGTTTAAAAGGGTCAACGGATTTTACACGTCGATTGAAACTAGTCCGAAGGGTGTACAAGTCCACAGAAACAGCGATTTACAAAAGACGCTCGATTTACAAAATTCTCACGAAGCATGCTTCAGATTTTTTTTTGTACTTTACGTTTCTTTTTTTTTTTATAAATACAAAGCGCGTTAAAAAACGTGCATCCACCGATTTCACGAGACGACGATAAAAATAATGTTGGGAACGTGAACTATTTTTGGGGTGGTATAAAAAACATGCCAAACGATCGAATTACAAAATCGGGCGTTTGAGTGAGCACGCGGTAATTTTGATTTTTCTTATTTTCTCTCGATTAAGTGTCACGAAATCACGTGCAAGCTTAATAAAAATAAAAATAAAATGTATATATATGTATATATATAGAAATGGGATTTCCGATAATCGCGTACAAGCCAATTTTAACGTAACGAGAAGGTTCAACAGCGTCGGTAGTTAGCGCGGAAAAGATCTATTTTCTATGCAGTAATTATTATTATTATATATATAATTTTAAAAAAATATTAAAAAGTAAATAAATTATTGATAGGGTGTCGAAGCAGGCATTGCGAGTCGCCCTCTTCTCCCTCTTTCCCAAGCCTCTCGCACGCAGTCGCATTGGCATCACTTAATTGAAAAATTGGAGCAGAGAGTAGTAGTAAATAGGTGTATGAGTCTCCGGACGCGAGACGAGAGGATGTAGGGAGAGAGAAAAGGCGGCATTATCGTGTAGCCAAAGATTTCTTTTTTTATCTTTCTTTTTTGTGATTAAAAAAGAAAATCGTCGCTCTAATAGGAAAGTTAGTTAGTTAAATATAGGAAAGAGGAGAGAGAGAGAGAGAGAACGTTGGAAAAAACAGTTGGAAAATGATGATATTTTGGGAAAGAACAAAACCAATAGAGAAGGAACGCTAATGCGTACCTTTACCGCGTGCACCACCGCGCCCACCACTGTAGCCACCATCGTAACTACCACCGCCATAGCCGTAGCCGTCTGCGTATCATGGAACACACGGTACAACAAAGTCAATGGCATCATTATCGACGTAAATCGTCGTTGTTACTTTTTTTTGTTTTTTGTTTTATTTATTTATTTTGTTGTGAGACCCTCTCGTGCGCTCCGAATGAGCGTTATTCAATTATAATGACAAACGAATTGCTTATCGTCGTCAACGCCCAAGAGTAAGCTGACAACCGGACGACACTTTTTTTTTTACCTCCAATATCTTGAACCTTCGAGAGACGAGTTTCGCGTTTTTTCGCCGTTTAAACAAATTGCTTCAGTGCGAGTAAAGTGCAGCAGCGTGTAACAAAGATTTAGATAAATGGCCCTCATTAATTAGCCTATTAATATCTATTCAACAAATTCTTTGAGACAAGAGAAGAATCTGATTTAACATTGATTTAAAATAATAGTAATAACGAAAAGATATTGATAAATTAGTTTTAAAAAATGATTTGAGTGATTGTTATATTTTGCGAATTAATCAATTGAGTTTTGTTTACGAATTTGAGGGAAAAAATGTGTTTAAGGGCCGTTTATCTTTAATGCATTGCTTGATACTCGAAGAATACAATCGTGCTTGCCATTAAGTCTCGTTCCTTTTGTAATTATCACCAATAATGTCCGGGAAGTCAACGAAATATCGATAGTCTTCCCAAGTTTATGACAATATTATAAAATGAAATTAAAAAGAAAACACTCGATTGTAGACTAAAAAAATCGCACACTAAGATGCATGCACGTGTCTCCGTGAAACATTAAAAATAAAAATTCAACATTCAGTTTAATCTACGAGGTCGGTCGTAATTGTTTCGGGGTTTAGGAAAGTAGGAAAAGACGTGATCGCGTTGAAGAACTCACTCCATATTTTCATCTGCCGAACGTGATATTATTTATCATTTTCACGACAAAAGTGGGGACATCAAAGACTTGTGTATCGATTTTTTTTTAGTAAAAGCTGAATTTACTGGCTTGAGAAAAAATTTGAAAATTGCCGGGAATATATTTCTAAAATTTGTATTTCGAATCCAAAAACATGCTTGGCGGTAATTAATTTTTTTAAATGATAAATGAATCGTATAATTTAGAAAAAAATTCCCAATTTTCGAGCGAATTTTAGTATCCAAAGCAGCGAAAACATAATATTTAATAAAGAAAAAAAAACCATTGACTGGCAAACGTTGAAAAATATTCGAACCATGCATGACAGGACAATTGGCTGGATCTGAAAGCGGGATTAGAGGGTACAATATACCATTTCATACGCCTCATTGTGCTGTACACTTTTGCTTTAATTTTCTCCACACATCTTTCATAGATTATATAATTATGTTACAGTGAGTGCGTGTTTTTTTTTCTTTTTTTTTATTGAAGTCAGTAAGTCTGTAGAATTCATGATTAAAAAAAAAAAAAAGAAAAAAAATAGCATCAAATTGAAAAAATGAAAATAAACGAAAAAAAAAAGAATAATTCCACCGATTCACTGACATCAATCAGTGAACGTATGAAATATAGATATTCTTCCATTAAAAAATGATTTCGACATGAAAAGATCAAGAAATCATCGTACATTTAGTCGAAGATTGAAAGACAAATAATTAAGAGGGTAATTTGATTTTTAAAAATTGCAAGATACTCTGAATTAATGAAATTTTTGTTTTGTAGAACGATACGTTAAATAAGTTCATTTTTCACGTTTCATCTGCCTTCACACTTTCACTGTTACATATTATATGCTGCTCTCTTCTCTCTGTCTCTAGTATATATATTCGTTTATACGTCATATACTCATTTTCGTATATATACACATATATATATATATAATATATATATAATATGTTAGTTAAATATTAAAACATTAAAGAATATAATAAATTAGCAAATCGACAGGTTAGGTCGGTTTAGTTGGTCACACATCGTAATAAAAAACAGCATCTTGTGCCGTGGAAAGTGTCGAACATTTTCCTTCGGATTATGTTCAGCGAATCGTGCACCGAAACTTGGAGATCAATTTAATCATGAAATATATTGTCCCTGTTAAGCTCGTCAGGAACATAATTCGAACGATCAGTTCTGTGATTTGTTCGTGTCGCTGATTTACAAACAACTTTATGCCGCTTCATTGCGTCTCCTTGAGCGAGAGACGAGCCCTACGGCTAATATCTGTGTGAACCCTAACATTCTCTTCGCGCTTTTACCGATCCGATAAAAATAATAATAAAAATTATAATAATTTACACGCGGTCGATAAATAAAAAAAAAAAAAGAAAAATGTGTAGGACGTAAACCGTGTGTAAAACTGGTGCGATCTAATAACTCGGTGGCTGATCCGCCTGCAAACCAGCGCTAACGCCGCGTCATTCAGCTTTTACGATTAAAATATCACACACATTGTTCATAACCGTTTCGAACGGCACGTAAAAACAGGCGTTTTTCTCATTCCCTTCCTTTCTTTTCTTTTTTGTAATTAAATATAAACCTCTTTTCGAACTACGAGGTAGTATCGTACGAGGCGGGCGACCCGAGACTCGTGAACATCGTCTATTCTTCCTCACCACATCGACAAATATTAACAAAATGTTATCAAACTGACAAATCATAAATTACGACTGAAATCGTAAAATTTTCAAACGAATAATAGTTATAAGCATATTATTAACGGTATTTTGTGAAAGTTTAAAAGTTTAAAGAATTAAGCTAAGAATTATTGTTTTGTAATATAAAATTGAAATGTATTTTTCCGATTTTCAGTCGTAATAAGTGATTAGTTAATGTGCTAATAAAATTTTGCATTCTTTGCAGGTTCGAAAGACAAGTTCAACGAGTATTCGTGTACATTAATCATTGGCCAATTTAGTTATAGGAAAACTCTAGTCCGATTCGTGTGTCGTTTGTGTCATACCATCAGAGACTCGTGAAAACAGTCTAGTTTTTCTCGCTACATCGACAAATATTAACAGAATAATATTAAAATTATCAACCATAAATTACGACCGAAATTACGGTTATAATAAGCATATTACCACAATTATAATGTTATTTTACTGTGATAAAATAGATTTAAAAAATAAGCTGAATTATCGTAATTTTCAGTCGTAGTTTGTGATTAAGTAACTATAATAAAATTTCGCAGAATTCTGTCGCACGATGCAGAAACAATTGGGGGTTCGAACAAATTCGAACCAGTTTATCATACATTAATTTTTGGCCAATTTTAATAGAAAAACTTTCGAGTCCGAGTCGTCCATTTGTTATCGGACGGCAGCGGTGATCCGCGCCTTCCGCTTTTGTTTTCAATGCCGAATTTGTGTTAATTTAATAAAAATTATTGAATAAATAATATGTAAACGGAAATGACGAGGACCGAATCGTCGAATACGGAGATTTGACTTTGTCTACGAGCGACCTAATAATATTCAATAAAATTACCGTATCCGGTGTAGTCGCCGTAGCCACCATAGCCGCCGTACCCACCGCCATAGTAATCGTATCCGCCTCCGTAGCCGCCGCCGTAACCGTCATAGCCGCCGCCGTAGCCTCCTTGGCCGTAACCGCCGCCATATCCTCCCTGTCCCCAACCTCCTTGGCCACCGAAACCTCGTCCACGACCTCCTCGGCCTCCACGACCGCCACGTCCACCGGCAGCGCCACGCATACCTCCCATACCATCGGGTTTCGGCGTTGCTTTCTTCACATCGACCTATTTAATCAAACAGAAAATACAAAAATTATAAAGAAGCTCATTTTGCTTCCTCTTAGAGGAAGCTTTGTTTTAATGAGATTTTTTTCCCTAGATTTTGATGTCACATGGTGGCCTTTTTTTTTTTTTTTTTTTTTTTTTTTTTTTTTTTTTTTTTTTTTTCGGAAAAAATTTCCTGACTTTTCTCTGATTTTTCCCTGACTAATTTATCAATTTTCCCTGACCGAAATTTTAAGGACATCTACTAAAAAATTTATAACGGAAATAAAAAAGAATGTATTTGAAACAGATACGTGTTTTTGATAAGTTATTTATTTCTCGATCAACAACGAATAGTACTTTTGAAGATATATTTTCTCTTTCAAAACATAAACGTTCTTTGGAATTATAATGCTTTAAATCCGATTAAATACTGATGTGAAGTGTAATACTTATTTTAGTAATATATAACACTTTTTAAACTTTTTTGTTGAGTGCTTCGATTTGTTCGAATAAATTTATGTTGTAATGTTTATATCAATTTTTTATTTGTTTACTTTTTCTTTTCAAATATTTTTTGGTTGTTTTTTTTTTTTCAAGTCTTTCTTTTATGGATTTTTATTCAGTTATTGAAACTTTGGCAACAATCTACTTTTCCCTGACTAATTTCGATATTCCCTGATTCCCTGATTAATTTTTTATTTCCCTGACTTTTCCCGGTTTTTCCTGACCGCGGCCACCATGCGTCAGCACATTCGGAATGGCCCAAAACGTCAAGAAAAGTGGTTTAGAAAAAATGTATGTGCGTGTGTGTCTGAAAATTCACATTTTACAGCATTTTGAAAATTTTGAATTTATCGTTTTCACGCTATAACTTTCGCAATTTAAGAGATATCGGTCTGAAATTTTGTACACAAAAGGACTACCATCAAAACAAGATGTGTTACAAATTTGGCGAGAATTGATAGGGTGGTTATAATTTTATTGCAAATTCGATTTTTAAAAAAATTTCTTCAAAGACTTCATCTTCTGTAAATTCTGAGATATTCGGCTACAATTTTCGACATGATTTCACGATTATTGATTGTTAATGATGAATTTAGTCAAAGGAACTATCGATATGTCGGTAAATCTCGATTTTGGTGAATAAGAAAAAAAATGCCGTCACGAAAACGAAAATTTTGAAATTTTTCACAATTTATCTTAAATTTTGTTCACATATGGACTCTATCATCGAAAAACATTTGAGTAGAAATTTGACGCAAATCTGTCCAGCCGTACAAATTTAATGGCATTTTGAATATTTCGAAAAATTTCATTCTCGCGCTGGTTTGTGCAAATTACAAGATACCAGGTTCTAATTTGGTCCACATATGGACTACTATGTTACAAGGTTTTAGTGCAAATTTGAGAAAAATCGGTTACACGGTTAAAATTCTTCGACACTTTGAATTTTTCGAAAAATGTCTAGAGAATAAACAAGCCTGCAAAGTAAAACTTTGCAAATTGTTTCCTCATTATTTTATCGCTTTTTACAAAGCTTCCTCTATGAGGAAGCCAAAATCAATAAACATTAACTTCCTCATAGAGGTGGCTTTGTAAAAAGCGAAAAATAGATCATTTTTCAGTAAAATATCCGACACTTGCCTCTTTTCCGTTGATCGTCTGTTTCGGAGTCTTCAGCAGCTCATTCACAACCTGCTCGGACTCGAAGGTAATGAAGCAGAAACCTTTCCTCTGGTTCTTTGTCTTGTCAAACGGCATTTCCATCTCGACGATCTACGCATACGATAAAATCGCAAATTAATTAAAAAATTAGTTCTTTATTTTTTAAAACACTTTAACATTTTATTTGTCACAGAGAAATCGAGTATAAAATACTGTTCAGAATATAAACTCAGCATAAAAAAACTTTAGAAATTATTCACGAAATTTGATATTTTTTTACAGGATGTTAGATGTTATTTTATTCTACACAAACGGCATTTTATATGCTTATTTTTAATATTAGCTCAAAGAACATTTTAATTCTCATACATTTTCCCCAAAAATGTGTAATCGAAAATTTTAAGATGAATAATTAATAAATTAATTTGGAAAATTCATTACTGCAAACCAAACGTAAATTCGTTTTTCTATGAAACATTTCGATTATTAATAGATTTCTTGTTTGTTTAAATGAACAATCGATCTTTAATTGAAAAACTAATTTCTCTTAAGGTCACAAGTCATTTTTTAAAAATGTTTGTTAGTTGAACTTACGGAGCCGAATTGGGAGAAGAAACTCTTGATGTCGTCATCGGAAAGCTCTGTCGAGAGTCCACCAACGAAGATTTTGCCATGGCGCGCCTTCGCCTTCTTCGGATCAACCTTTTTGTTGTTTATGGTGTGTTCCGGTGCGGCCATGATCTTTAAGAAAGAAAATATTTCCACAGTAAGAAAAGTATTCCAGCCACGCAAAATCATTTTATTTAATGCTAAAAAGCTTCAGGTGTCAAAATTGTCGTCACTTTCCATTCAGTAGCAGAACTGACTTTGGAGAATCATCATGTAAAGTACAAAATAATTTTTTTTAAAATCTATATGCAATTTAATAAATATATATATATTTTTTACTAATTACCTTGTCTAACGACTCTGCTTTGGCGAAGACGATGAAGGCGAACCCTCGCGATCGTCCAGTATTTGGGTCTGTTTTGACATTGATGCTTTCAATGTCGCCGTAGGTTCCAAAGTGGTCCCTCAGTTCCTCTGAAAAATTATTAAAATATTGTCATTAGTCAAATGTTCTTTAAATCAAAGTTTGAAATTTTTTTATTTTTAATTTCAAGCTCAGATAATTCAAAATTGGTAGTCTCATACAACAGTGCCATTCTGTTGTCTGAAGGTGTCCTAAGATATATACATCATTGGATTGATTTTTTTTTAATTGTTTACTTTTCTACTTTTTTTAAAAAATTTTTTTTAGGTAATATTAAAAAATAAAATCGTTTTAACTTACTGTCTGTGGTTTCCCAGCTAAGTCCGCCAACAAACAACTTCCTGCAATTGACAGAAACAGAGAAGGTAAGAATTAATAAAAATCAAAGAAAAAAGCGTGTGTATCGTTTAATCTCGCGTCTTTAGGCCACTTATCGATCGAAGTAATCGAATTTGTCGGGATAAAAAACAGTTTAAACAACAAACAATTGAATATTGTGGAATAATATTATTTTTCACAGGCACGTGAAGATGTCGGCAAATTTTCAAATCTCAGCAACTGTGCAATTGAATGATCTGCAATAAAAACGGTGAAAGAGATATTTGCGTTGCGACAAGAAAAAAATATTAATATTCAATCAAAACACTTTGTTTTTCTTTCTTTCCGAGAGAGTTACAGCTGGCTAACCATCCGGATATATAACTTATGCCAGAGACACGTTGGACCAATGTGTGTCGATCGGATACTAAAGGTTTTCCGATTGTCCCTCGACACTCTCTCACTCCCTCTCTCTGACTCGCTGATCGAGACGAGTTTCTGGGGCCAACGTGAAATAAAGAAAAGTAATAAAAATATTTGAATGTACCTATCGTTCAGAGACTCCTGGTTAGCCACGGCCGACCTGCAAAGCAATTGAACGGTTTTATTTTACCAGATGAATTTTGCAATTTTTCTTTTGCGTCGAGAATATTTTATTTTTCTTTTCTCTTTTTTTTTTGTCTTTTAAATAATTAAAGAACGCTGCCAAAAAGTGTTTTCTAAATAAATCTTTGATACAAAAAAAAAATATCCATTTCTCTGTTCGTTTAAACGAGACTACTCGAGAGACTTGACCCCTGGAATAAAATCTAGAATTGCTGTTAAAAATATAACAAAAAAAAATGGCAAACACCGAGATTAAAAATCACACAAATTCATAGAAAGTTCGAGTACGTTTCGTACGACAAGGGGCACTTGGACAATTTGTTTTATCTTTCGATGACATTTTTTTTTCTTTTGCGCTACATTACATTTAATATGGAAAGGAACTTTCGCTCTTAAGCAGCTATTTTATTTATACAATTACTCTATTAAAATTTTATACGTATTATATATTAATAAATAAATATAGATTATATATTTAGGTTGACGCTAGTCTAAAATTGTAGAAAGCCTGCGTGTTATATATTTTAATAATTTACTATAATCGAATTTTGAAGATTTTTATAACAGTAAGTAGTAGTAATAGTAATAGTAGTAGTAGTAGTATCATACCGTTGCTAGAACAAGCAGATGATCTTCCTGGCAAAGGATAACAATATGAAAAGAAAGGGGTATGTGATACGCATCTCGAGGTGAAAAAAGACCAAAGAGAGGAGCAGCAGCATTACCAGCTGCAAATCGGATTTGCGCAGATGCTAAACTCAAATAATTTCAGGCGCTAATGCCACAAAAAGAACAACAAAAATTGAGAGTAAAAAAATTAATGGAAATTACAAAATAAAATTTAAAAAAATTGTTAAAAAAAAAAAAGTGAAGGAAACTTTTACGACGTGCGAAACCGAGCAATAGTTTAACAACTCCAGTTGAGAGACACAGCTGCGCCTAAGGAAAACAAGATTCAACTATGTTCCAACCTGAACACAACACTCTGACTGCTGATTGGCCCAAAGAATTGACAATAGGTAGATCGACTGCAACTCTATTGAGAAACAAAATTCGCTAGATAGATGATAATAAATATCGGTTTGTACATAAACAATTTGTAGTACGTTGAGACGGTTATTATATAATCAATATCACAATCCTCATAGTTGTACACGTATTACATATAGATTATCTCTCTCTTTCAGTATTTAGTCATCGACAATTGATCTTTATATCGTTTTTTTTTTTTATGCTTTTGGTTTTCGAGTCGTACTTTTTTTTTTTTTTTTGTATCCTTGCTTTTTCGTACTCAAATAGCTGCGAGCTGCGTTGCATATTTTTCTCTTTTATATTTTGGCTTTTTGTTTGTTTGTTTTTTTTTTGATATTTTTATATATTCATTTTTTGTCAGTGTGGTAGTTTTATCTTTATCGAGATATATCGGTCTTTTCATATATCGTCTAGGGCTGGTGATAAATACCGTGGGCACCAGTCACTCGCCGGTACTCAGTTGTTGGTCGGGTCACGGTTAGCCGGTTGCGAGCCGCCCGCCATATTCGCACTGGGTCGTTTGCCACCTGCAGACCAAGCCACATAAACTGGGTTAATGGCGTTCCGACCTGTTCGGAGGAGTTGACGGTTGGCCCTAGTGACTCTGTGCTCTGGTCACGCATCCAAACTTGCATCGACATCGGATCAGAATTTGTGACTCTACTGCGTGACCCAGCAGGAAAGTGTGTGTCTGTGCGAGACTCTGATTGATCTGACGCAATTTTTTTTGTTTTTTTACTCGATTAACTCTCCAGTGCTTGTGTCGTGACGATAACATGACGTACTTGAGAACTTGATGTTGACTTCGTAGCTAAATAGATATATAAATATATTTTGTTCGAAATTTATATTTATTTTATTATTTGATTATATATATATATATATTTAATTTTGTCTTTTTCTTTTTTTTTTTTTTTAAGGTATCGGCAACGCTTTTCGCTTTTTCACAGAGATCCCAGGTAATATTCGTCGATCGTGCAAACTCACGATCGACCGACCACAAGCCGGCTGCAAATCACAAGGAAGAAGAATCTCGGCTGGCCAATCAATGCGAATCGACAAACTCTCTCTTTTTACGCTCTATATAAAACACATTATTACAATTGTTGTGAAAAAAAAGTAAATAAACGATTATGATTAAATCAAGAAATCTTTTTTTTTCTTTATCCACAGGGGGGAGGAGAAAATTGTTACAATTTGTTTGTTTTCTTATTTTCTTTCTACAAAAAATACAACAGTTTCTCGTACAATTGATTGAGGTGAGGGATGGAGAACAGGAATTTACACACTTACAAATTTTCTAGATTGATTTCACTCGTGAGTTCTTTGTCATTTCGTTTTTCTCTTTCTTTTTTGGATTGTAGAACATTATTGAACGCATTAATCCGAAACAAGTGGAAATAAACACATGACACAATATTTATCTACATTACTAAACAAGTTATTCTTAACAGCACGGTATTATATACGTAAATCTGGCTTATAGTAAATTTGTTCTTTTTTCGTTTAGCGATTATTAGAGCATGCAATATATCAGTGGAGAAATATTGTTGTTTCGCAAGTTATTACCGAAACAGTGGAGCGCCGACCGTTGGCCTTGCGATAGCCTTTTTTCGTGAGCGTTTGGCCGCGTCCCCCTCTCCGTTATAGCGTTTACGTCGCCGCGGGCGAGAGGAAGCGTAACTTCAAATTTCGTATTTATCAAAAATCACTTTGCAAAAAAAAAATGCATTTCCTCCAATTTTCGATTTTATCATAAATTACACGTAATAGAACTACAAAAAATTCCTCAAAATTTCGTATTAATCAAAAATCTTCATTAAAGAAATAAATGCCAAAATTCTTCAAACTTCCGTATTTATCATAAATGATTTGCTAAATAAATAGATTTGAAATTTCTATTGATTTAAGATTTGAAGATAAATGCGTCCACTTTACCGCCGGCGCGTCTCTCGTAACTCTATTTTTTCATACTAATTTTTCTAGAAGAAAAAATGCTTACCCATTTTCGCGCGCAAAACATATCCCATAAATAAGATCGATCAAGGGAAAATTGCGACAATCCAAGGCTGTTGGGAATGCTACGAATTTTTCGAAATAATATACTTTTCAAACGCTGTTATCGTTGGAAAAAATTGATAAAATAGGAGAGAAAAAAAAATTGTATACATATGTATATGAAGAAGAGAAGCAACAAGAGATAACAGGATATTTACAGAGAGATTAATATCCCGCGTACACGGTTTAATATAATATTAATTATCCGGAAATCGGTCTTGCTCTCGAGAGGTACTCCTTACTGACGCTGAAAATGGTGTAAAAGCAACGTGCGCTGGCGTCGCGCAAACAAATTTCTTACAGACTATAGTTACAGAGCGAGAACAAGTTTGAATAATAATTATGTGAAAACATTGGTCCAGCGCCATTACAATGAGACAAACTTATCACGTATTAAACGTACGTAAAAAGAAAAGAAAGAAAGAAAATTTGAAAAAAAGAAATAAAAATGATTTGTATACTAGTATACTAAATGCGTTGATCGCTATACGTGCAAGATACGGGGGACGCGCGCTCTTTTTTTCCATCAATGAACAAAAATGAGTAATAGTTTGCGATAAATTGAACATCGCCATTTTAACGTCTCCCTTTTACGTGTCGCTTAAGCGTCGATGCGTGGGCGCGTCTACCCGAGGCGCAGCGGCCGGCGTCTCCACTTGTTATAAACGTTCTAACGAAATAATATCGCGAGTCAAGGACTCGTTAAATTCGAAAAATGTGCATTGCCGTTGAAATATGTTGACACTGTCTAACGAAATAACTCGCTGAAAATCGTAAACGTAACGAAACGTATGCGATGCGAGCGGATTACTTAATGAATTTGATATCACGAGTGCAAAGAGCGTCAGCCATTTTGTTCGTGCTACTCGCATCTCTCACCGCGTACCGACGCAGTACCACGAAATTGCGTCAAAAAATTACGTCGCACGTATTAATAAAGAAGAAATAACCTCTAATCGGGGTTTCTTTAATAATGGCACAATGGCACGCGGGCCTTAAGTGAAATAATAATTTATCTTTTTATCATAATATGAAAAAACATTTACCTGTCCTCCTGGGACTCCTGGCCATTCTCCGTGGCGTCACCGCCGCCGTTTTCAGCCTCGCCGTTTTGCTCGAAGTTCTGGTCGGCGACATCCTCGCTGAAGTCCTTGTTCTCCTGATCGGCCATGTCTTTAGATATTTTAGTTATTTTACTTTTACTAGTATGAAACACGCTACACAGTTAGTCTTCTCACGACTAAAAACTCTTCGGAAATATCGGTAACACTTGATTCCGAGCTAACAAATAAATTACACGTCCGACCCGTACGGCTGCCGAAAGGAGAAGGGAGAACTGCCGGAGCGAGTCGTCTCGTTTCACGAGTCTGCGCCCGATGCATCATGGGATATCCTCTACTTCCCCCACTATACCAGCCCGACCAATAGCAGCAACGCTGCACGCTCGTAGCGTCGAATTTTGGAACCCTCTATTATCAAAATAACTAACAAAGCCGATTTACAAAATTCCACAGCCCACTCTAAATATTACACTACTAGTTTTATCAACAATAAAATATTACAAATGTCTCTCTAATAACTTATAATATTTTATAAAATCATTCGAAAAATAGGTAGGATCTTTTTTTCGTGACTTTTCGACTTTATTATGAACATCCGGCAACCGGCCTAGTTCGTGGAATTTTCCACCGATAATGCGTGAACAATTGACAAAAATAACGCGATAAGAAGTCTGGATACGATGATGATAGTGTGGAATTATTTACTCACGCATTTTTCAATTATATATTGTGTTGTTTAGGGCTGTAGATTCATTAATTTTTATTGTATAGCGTATAGCCGCAAAGTGCCCTGAAAATAAGGACCCCGTTGTTACGGCCCTGCGTCTCAAATCGATGCTCGGCGTCGACGACGAGGGGAAGAGTGGGGGAAAGGGAAACGAGCTGTGTATGACGCTCACGCCTAGTCCAATGAAATCGGCGTCGTTTGGTCGAGTAAAAGCGCATTGACCAATAGTCAACGAGAATTCGGGCCCGCTTTATTCGGGCGCGTCACTTCCCCGATTGCGTGCGCGCGACCGCGCTTACCAGGAAATCAATAAAGCGTGGGATCATCTCCCGCGCAATTCACCAACGCATCACAAGCTGGATTTTAATTCAAAATTTTATTCATCCCTACAAACCAGCGATGAAAATATTATTTGCCAACGAATATTTTAACGATTATTTGCAGGATAAATGTTTATTTACCGGCGAAAAGCCGCGTTGGCGTCGAACGTTCATGCGCATGCGCAGTAAACGACGCGCACAGCTTCCGGTGCCGGTGATGTGAGACTTTGCTCAGTTTCTCTCTCTCTCTCTTTTTCTATATACACGATGCTCTAAAAATAATTCTTGGACATCTGTATTTTTGGTAGATCTTTGACGATATGTTTTTAACCGAGGGCTTTACACGCGAACGTATCTACGGAAACCGCAAACCGAATCGAGACTTCTTCACGTATGTGCCGCGCATTTCTATGTCCTCCACGCGACACGCGCTATTTTGTTTCCCCTCGATTTTTCTTCTCTCTCTCTCTCTCTCTCGCTCCTACTCTCCTTCTCTTTCTCTCTTTTTCTCTTTCACGCTCTCGACAGACGCCAGCAGAAGCGGCAGCTGCGTCTGGCCTTGATCCACCCGGCTTCTGTATAACGGGTGTTCAATTATTAAGAAACGTCGAGCGTGAGGGAGACGCGGATATCGAACCGAACTGACGCTTGTATAATTTTTAATTATTGTGTGCTTTAGTAAAATATTAAAACATTTCGAATGATGTTATAAGAAAAAAAGATGCAACGTAGAATCTTGCACATTGCTTTCTCATTATTATTTTTTTTTATTGAGAGAGAAAAATATACAGAGTGACCTTTGGGAATTTGTACTTCCCGTTAATTCGCAAATTTTTCTCTTAAACTTCCTCATTATTTTTCACTTTTTGGCTTCCTCATAGATCAGAGTTGTAAATCCCCATTAATTCCTGAGATATAGTTTACGGTACAATTTGTTTTGTAATTATGATTTCATAATAATAATATGTAGTGATTGTAAAATAGAGTGTAAACATTTGAATAGCTGAAAAAAATACTAATTTTCGTTTTAATATTGCAAGAAATAGTGGAAAAAATTGAAGAAATAAGTAATGCATTACTTATTTTTTTCCATTTTTTCAAAAGGATTACCGTGCATTTTTATTGAAAAATAATAATTTTTGCTGCCATTCCAAAGTTTAATCATCGTATTACAATCGCTACATGTTATTATTATAAAATCATAATTATAGAGCTAATCGTATCGTCATCATTATTTCTATAAGTATTAGGTGTTTGCAACTCTGTCGTAGATGAAGCTTTGTGAAAAGCGAAAAATAATGTGGAAGCAAAGTACACGATTCTAGTTTGCATTTTTTTTTAATTACATTTTTACGTGAGTTATAGCAAAATGAAAATTTACGAAAATATTCAAAATGCCATAAAATTCGAACCGCTTTACCGAACATTACGAAATTTGATACGTAGAAGCACTGAGTAATATTTTGTTAGTCTGTAGAAAATTTTAATTAATTCGGCTAAATTGTACGTGAGTTAGAGCAAAACGTAAATTTTTCGAAATTTTCGAAATTCCATAAAAACCAAACATATTTATAGATTCATCCCAAATTCAATAAGGATCCTCCTTTAGCATGAGTTTATTTGTAAAAAAATGATTTAGCTCGATAGCTACAAATTTACGAAAGGCAGACATTTTTTTTTAAATTAAAAATTGAATAAAAAATAATCTTATATTTAAATTTTTTCAATAATGATCACAAAGGTAGACAATTTATATTTTTTCATCAAGTTTTCTATGCGATAGTAGTTAAATTATTAATTCTTTTTGAGACCACACGAACATTATTTTTTAGCAAAATATTAAAATGAATTCTGTTGTGGCCTATTTTTATATAGAATTTTCATTGATATGTGTACTATCGATAATAAAATCGGCAGTGTAGTGTCTAATTTTTGAGCAAACGAAAAATTCAAAATATCCACTTTTATCCGAAAACGCACGATATAATTATAACTTTTTTTTACTGGTTACAAATCATCGAAAATTCTTCAAAATCTTAAGTTAAATAAAAGATATCTGATTCGGCGAAATTTTGGAAATTTTTTTTAAGTTTCAAAATTAAGTTAAAACTCATGGAAATGAAACATATTCATTTTTCTTGTCTAATTTTTTTCATTCCAAAATGTATATGTTTTTTTTTTAAACTTCCTCATTATTTTTCGCTTTTTGGCTTCCTCATAGATCAGAGTTGTAAATCCCCATTAATTCATGAGATATAGTTTATAGTACAATTTGTTTTGTAATTATGATTTCATAATAATAATATGTAGTGATTATGAAATAGAGTGTAAACATTTGAATAGCTGAAAAAAATACTAATTTTCGTTTTAATATTGCAAGAAATAGTGGAAAAAATGGAAGAAATAAGTAATGCATTACTTATTTTTTTCCATTTTTTCAAAACGATTACCGTGCATTTTTATTGAAAAATAATAATTTTTGCAGCCATTCCAAAGTTTAATCATCGTATTACAATCGCTACATGTTATAAAATCATAATTATAGAGCTAATCGTATCATCATCATCATTATTTCTATAAGTATTAGGCGTTTACAACTCTGTCGTAGATGAAGCTTTGTAAAAAGAGAAAAATAATGTGGAAGCAAAGTACACGATTCTACTTTGCATTTTTTTTTAATTACATTTTTACGTGAGTTATAACAAAATGAAAATTTACGAAAATATTCAAAATGCCATAAAATCCGAACCGCTTTACCGAACATTACGAAATTTGATACGTAGAAGCACTGAGTAATATTTTGTTAGTCTGTAGAAAATTTTAATTAATTCGGCTAAATTGTACGTGAGTTAGCGCAAAATGTAAATTTTTTTAAATATTCGAAATTCCATAAAAACCAAACATATTTATAGATTCATCCCAAATTCAATAAGGATCCTCCTTTAGCATGGGTTTATTTGTAAAAAAATTATTTAGCTCGATAGCTACAAATTTACGAAAGGCAGACATTTTTTTTTAAATTAAAAATTGAATAAAAAATAATCTTATGTTTAAATTTTTTCAAAAATGATCACAAACAAAGGTAAACATTTTATATTTTTTTATCAAGTTTTCTATGCGATAGTAGTTAAATTATTAATTCTTTTTAAGACCACACGAACATTATTTTTTAGCAAAATATTAAAATGAATTCTGTTGTGGCCTATTTTTATATAGAATTTTCATTGATATGTGTACTATTGAAAATAAAATCGGCAGTATCGTGTCTAATTTTTGAGCAAACGAAAAATTCAAAATATCCACTTTTATCCGAAAACGCACGATATAATCATAACTTTTTTTTACTGTTTACAAATCACCGAAAATTCTTCAAAATATTAAATTAAATAAAAGATATCTGATTAGGCGAAATTTTGGAAATTTTTTTTAAGTTTCAAAATTAAGTTAAAACTCAAATATATTGTATTAAAAAATTCATGGAAATGAAACATATTCATTTTTCCTGTCTAATTTTTTTCATTCCAAAATGTTTTTTTTAAATGCAATTACTAATGGGATAGAAAATCGGAAAAAATACACAAAGTATAAAAATACCAGTAGTAATAAAATTTAGCTGAATGCAGCGCAAGAAGTAGTAAAATCTGGCTAATTATAGCTCCTGTTGTAGCAAAATCTGTAAAGACAAAGAAAATGCCTTGTATGATTGAATTTTGTAGAGTCATTCATATTATTAGATATGCTTCACACGCGATGAATACGACTATGCGTATAGGGTCACGAAAATCATTGATTTTTCTTCGGGACCCTTTATTTCGGATGATTCTTATTGGTCCATGACTATATACACTAGGATGGTCCATTTTGGCACAATATATTTTTTTTCTTGCGGGGCACCCCTCAAAACTGTTCTCTACTATGAAAAAAAATCCTTATAAATCATAGATGCGATAAAAAAATATGTAGAGGTCGCGACGGAATTTTTAAATTTTCTTGTTTTAATAATTTTTTTCAGTGAAAATTCTCATGTATATGTTCATATTTTTTGCATTACATGAGTGTAGAGATTCTGGATATCACTGCGATTGTTGTTGCGGTTATTGTTTTATGGTAGTTTTGGAGTATGAAATAATTGCAACTGCGAAAAATATGTGCTGTGAAAGTGAAAAATAGATGATGAGCAAATATTTTTAAAAAATTCAAAATGCCATAAAATTTCAATCCCTAAGAGAATTAATGCCAAATTAAATCCCAACCTTTGTCTGATAATATTCTACCTGTAAACCAAATTGAAGTTAGATATCTAAATAATTATGGACCTTTGAACAAAAACAAACTGAAAAAAAAATTATAAAATTATAATCGTAAAATTATAAAATTATCTCGGTCAATCTCTATCTGTATAATATGGTGTATTTATCCCAAAAAACCTATTATATAAAAACTACAAAATTCTCGTAAAAAGAGCAAATGATAATGGTAAACATTTGAAGGTTTCGGACAATTATTGTTGTTATAGAGTGTCTCATAATATACTTAATTGTTTCCGGCATCTCCAGAATGTAATTTGTTAATCCTGTGGCCAAATGTGTATCATTATCATTCACTGTTTATACGAGAATTTTTTAGTATTGATATAGCACAGTTATTCTGTGATAAATATGTCACATCACGCCGGTAGCGAAGTTTGTAATTTTTTTTAAAGTTTGTTTTCGTTCCGACTTCCACAATTTTGCAGATATCTAGCGGAAATTTGGTACACAAGTATACTATTATCAGACAGGATTTGGGATTTAATTCGGCGTTAATCGGCTTAGCGATAAAAATTTTATCACATTTTGAATTTTTTGAAAATATCTGCTCATCCTCTAATTTTCTCTTTCACAGCACACATTTTTCGCAGTTGCAATTATTTCGTACTCTAAAGCTACCATAAAACAATAACGAACTGTCGGAGTGATATCCAGTATCTCTACACTCATGTAATGCAAAAAATGTAAAGATATACATGAGAATTTCCACTGAAAAAAATGTTTAAAACAAGAAAATTTTAAAATTCCGTCGCCACCTCTACATATTTTTTTATCACATCGATGATTTACGAGGAATTATTTTTCGTAATAGAGAACAGTTGTGAGAGGTGCCGCGTAAAAAAAAAATATCGTGCAAAAATGGACCACCCTAATATACACGCTATAAGTTTTCCCACCAAGGCATAAAGTAAAATTCACTATTTCTCCGAATACTCAGTGTGTCTATAGAATTTTCTGTAACTCCAAAGAAATTTCATGATTTGCAAAAGTGAAAAAGCAAATAAATTATCAATAAATCGTAAAACATTCACGATTTTTCCCACCACATTTTTTTTTTAATTCGTTCACCTAAGAATTTTTATAAATATTTGCAAATACACAATTTTTTCAAAACGTTGAATTATTAAACAAAATATTCCTCATATTTTGAGAAATTCTGCAATTTACTAAAGTGTTTATTTATTTTATATATATTTGGAAAAACAGATTTTCGTATTTCTTTAAATTAAAAAATAAGAAGTCCTTTAGAAATACTCGAATAATTTTGAGAAATTCTGGAATTTACTTAAGTGTTTATTTATTTTATATATATTTGGAGAAACAGATTTTCGTATTTCTTTAAATTAAAAAATAAGAAGTTCTTTAGAAATACTCGAATAATTTTGAGAAATTCTGGAATTTACTTAAGTGTTTATTTATTTTATATATATTTGGAAAAACGGATTTTCGTATTTCTTTAAATAAAAAAATAAGAAGTTCTTTAGAAATACTCGGATAAATTTGAGAAAATTTTGTTGCATTGTTTGATGTTTTCCCAAATAGTTCATTTTTTTATATATATAAGTTTAATATAAGGTTATTGGGAAAGAATACTCTTGATGTCCAAGGGATGCAAACCCCTTATCGTTATATGTTTGATAAAATTCGAACTTTTATTATGGAAAATATTTTATTTATTTACTTATTGTGCGACTATTGTATTAATGTTTATTTTACATATTGTGTTGGATACAATAAAATAATTGGACTTGAACAATCATCCTTAATGTGTCGTAGTTTTTTTTATACATAAAGTTTAGTATATAGTGATTTCGACTCATGTAATCATTGCTTTTAGAACAAATTGATTTTGGTAGATATTCCAATTTAATGTTTGTTTTATATTTTCCAAAAAAATGTTATTTTGTAATCTCTTGAAAAATTTCAGGATTGGGAAGTGGACTAAGAAATTATGCATAGAAAGGAATTTATAATTCATTATCAACTATGAGTTAAAAGTATCACTTCAAATTAATTTTCTTAGCATTTGTAATTACTCATTTTTTTCACATTTTTTTTTTATTCTCATGTTGTCACAAAGAACACAATTTTCGAAAAAAAAATGTCTGTGCATGGAAATCACTTTCTTTCTTTTCTGATTTCATAAAAGTCGTGAAATTTTTATTTTTTCACGTCAATTTTACTGTAGTTTTTAAGTATAAAATGGCAATTCTGTGAAATTTTGAAAAAAAATCGGAATCCTGTCTAAACGAAAAAAAAAAAATTACATTATTTTGTCAAAAAATGGCGGATTTTTTTTCAATCGACTGTGGAAATTTTTTAATTAAAAAGTTCATTCAAAAACTTAAATTTTATACACAAACAAATTTTTTGTACGATAGGTAATTTTGAATATGCAGCGAATTGAAAAAAATGAAAGGAAAAAATCGTTATTAAATTTTGGGAAAATCGTAGGTGCTAAAATTCTGAAATAATTTATGGATCATCGTGATACTCGAAAAAACTTTTGAAAAAATAATGAAGACTTTTTACAACCATGCTAAATTTGGAGATTGTATGAAGACGCTTCATACAATTTACCTGTAAGTGAAGTTCTATCGAACTTAAGTGAAGTTCTATCGAACTTCACTTAAGGTAAATTCGTTTAATCGATCAATTTTTCTAATGCTGATGAATTTTATTTTTTTTGCAGGAAAATATATTTTCATGCTTTCATATCATCGGCACCCTTTAAACCCTTGTAACCCGTTTCTTGGCAATACCTTGGCACACTCTTCACTCTGCATAAATTACACGTTTGTGTACACTAGCTTCATGTACTTCGTAAGTTCTTCGGACCAATGAACGCTTTATGCTCAAGAAAATTAAATGAGCAAGAATTCATGAGAGAAGATTCACAGCACTCGTACCATCACGTGTTCGCCATACAACGAGCTCGACCCATACATATGTAAAATCACTATTCCATATGCCATGGAATTTACAGAAAAAAAGAACATCTGGAAATTCCCATCTGCGCCTATTTTCACGTATCCAATTTTCCGACAAGGCACATCATCGGTTCGTTGCAAAATTTTTTCGTTCGTGACAAATATATTTCGAAAATAAATCATCGAAATTGTCGAAAATGCCGGAAGGAACAAAGAAGGTGCGAGACAATATTCTAGTTATATCAACTTTCAAAAATTCTGAAAAATACAGTTTCATATACAAATTTTTAAAAATATTTTTTTATAATTTTTTTAATAAAAAAAGTTTTAAAACTATGTTAAGAATAATCTACGCTTTGGCTCTAAGCTAGAAAATTTTGAGATTCAACAAAGTATTTTTCTGAATTTTTTCAGATTTTTAAATTATGGCATGCTGGTGCTAGAATATTCTTAGTTCAGAAAAATTTGACAGATTCCTAAAAATCGGAAAAAATTCTAAAAAATCTGAGTTTAAATAAACGTTTTACCAATCACCTGTAGTACATTAATTTTTTTTCTATTTTTTCATAATTTTTCTAAATCAAAAAAGCTTAAAAACTATAAGGACATTCTTGCCCACTTTGGCTATAAGCTAAAAAATTTTCGATATTCAACAAAGTATTCAGTAACATCTGGAAATTCCCATCTGCGCCTATTTTCACGTATCCAATTTTCCGACAAGGCACATCATCGGTTCGTTGCAAAATTTTTTCGTTCGTGACAAATATATTTCGAAAATAAATCATCGAAATTGTCGAAAATGCCGGAAGGAACAAAGAAGGTGCGAGACAATATCCTAGTTATATCAACTTTAAAAAATTCTGAAAAATACAGTTTCATATACAAATTTTTAAAAATATTTTTTTATAATTTTTCTAATAAAAAAAGTTTTAAAACTATGTTAAGAATAATCTACGCTTTGGCTCTAAGCTAGAAAATTTTGAGATTCAACAAAGTATTTTTCTGAATTTTTTCAGATTTTTAAATTATGGCATGCTGGTGCTAGAATAGTCTTAGTTCAGAAAAATTTGACAGATTCCTAAAAATCGGAAGAAATTCTAAAAAAATCTGAGTTTAAATAAACGTTTTACCAATCACCGGTAGTAGATTAATTTTTTTTTCTATTTTTTCATAATTTTTCTAAATCAAAAAAGCTTAAAAACTATAAGAAGGACATTTTTACCCATTTTGGCTATAAGCTAGAAAATTTTCGATATTCAACAAAGTATTGTTCAGAATTTTTTTAGATTTTTAAATTATGGCATTCGATATGTCACTTTTAAAAAATATTAAAAAAAAAAATTTGCATAGAAAAAATAAAAAAATAAAATCTGGTGCATTTGAGGGTCTAAACAATCCTGCAAAAAATTACGAGCCAAATCGAGGAGGTCGAGGGTCAGATCCAGGTCGAATTGGGATGAAATGCCCTATTTTCAGCTTCAAGAAGAGTTTTAACGAATGTGGATATCACTGAAGCATTCGATGAAACTCTTTTTGAAGCTGAAAAATTTCAGCATGCGTGATAAAAGTTGATTACAGTTTTTATTACCGACTGCGGTATTGAACATGCTCTTAAGGGGAAGCTGGAGTCGAGTGTAGAAGCATGTTTTTACCGACCGAAGTCGGTAAAACCAGGCTTTTTCGTAGTTTTGATTATTCTTCGTTAATACGCTACAGATATGCTTCAAATTATACACGATTGTAGTATCAACATAAACAAGTGGACGTACATTCGAATATTGGGTGAATACGTACAGTGAATGAAAATATTCATTCACTGTACGTAGCTTAAAAACTATAAGGACATTTTTGCCCACTTTGGCTATAAGCTAGAAAATTTTCGATATTCAACAAAGTATTTTTCAGAATTTTTTTAGATTTTTAAATTATGGCATTCGATATGTCACTTTTAAAAAATATTTAAAAAAAAATTTGCATAGAAAAAATAAAAAAATAAAATCTGGTGCATTTGAGGGTCTAAACAATCCTGTAAAAAATTACGAGCCAAATCGGGGAGGTCGAGGGTCAGATCCAGGTCGAATTGGAATGGAATGCCCTATTTACAGCTTCAAGAAGAGTTTCAACGAATGCGGATATCACTGAAGCATTCGATGAAACTCTTTATGAAGCTGAAAAATTTCAGCATGCGTGATAAAAGTTGATTACAGTTTTTATTACCGACTGCGGTATTGAACATTCCCCTCTTAAGGGGAAGCTGGAGTCGAGTGTAGAAGCATGTTTTTACCGACCGAAGTCGGTAAAACCAGGCTTTTTCGTAGTTTTGATTATTCTTCGTTAATACGCTACAGATATGCTTCAAATTATACACGATTGTAGTATCAACATAAACAAGTGGACGTACATTCGAATATTGGGTGAATACGTACAGTGAATGAAAATATTCGTATATTACTAAGCCTGCCGAAATCAACATGGCCGTCAATGTTTGACAACACCACCTGTTTGGGGTGACATAAATGATTGTAGAATTCACATACATAAAAACGAAATGTACGTCCATTCTTTAGTGGTCTCTGAATATTCCACGAGCGTCGGAAAGTCAATTACACAAAAGGAATCTACACAAAACCGAAACTACGATCACGTAGTCTGGTTGCGATCCCCGCGATGGTCCGGGCTTAGTAATATACGAATATTTTCATTTATTGTACGTATTCACCAAATATTCGAATGTACGTCCAGTTGTTTATGTTGATACTACAATCGTGTATAACTTGAAGCATATCTGTAGCGTATTGACGAAGAATAATCAAAACTACGAAAAAGCCTGTTTTACCGACTTCGGTCGGTAAAAACATGCTTCTACACTCGACTCCAGCTTCCCCTTAAGGTTATCGCACACGGAATTGGTAGACGCGGGCGATAACAGTTTTCGTTTTCTGAAGTATATTTACGGACTGTAAGTAACATTCATTACAGTTTCGGTTACCGACTGCGATATTTCAGAAATTGTCTGAAAGGAAGATAGAGACTTTTATATTAGACAAATCCGTGGTAAATATTTGATAGAATATTTTATACAAAGTTTATTGGGTTATTAAGGTAATGTGACACATGTTCGAAAACTGCAATCGGTATCGAAAACTGTAATCAAATCTACTCAAAGCCGGTTAATATTTCAGACAAAAGCAAATTAGCTTTGACTTCGTCTATCTACGAAGGAGTAAAACGTATTTTTTTTCATCTAAAATATTAAGCGCCACTGAGTAGTTTTGATTACAGTTTTTTATACCGATTGTAGTTTCCCAGCAGTTTTCGAACATGTGTCACATCACCTTAACAACAGTGAAGAGTTACTTATATTACCATGGATGGATAAGAATGTTAATCAATTATAAAAACAATTTTGGAGAAGGTTAATTCTTGTTCAGTATTTTTCAAAATGAATGCGTAACTTTCTGTCAATATTGAATCGACACGACTTATTCTGTTTCGTAAAATATGCTCTATAAATTGACTACCTATACATTTAATAATTACCTATAGACGTTTGCTCATACAGTTTTCATTAGTTATACTTATACATCATTAGAATTGGCTGAGATTTAAGGATTACTCTTGGGAAAATACGACGAAAACGTACTTTCGTGTAAATTAACGTTCATTAACTAATGATTTTGCAAATCTATTATCCGTAATGATCCTTCGACTTAATGGGAGATTTCGTTAACTCGCATAAAAACGGGACAGACGGTAATATAGAGATCGCGTGAACTGAGAGAGTGTTGAGTTTCCCCTTAAGAGGGAGTATTATTTCCTCCACCAATTTCTAAAATTTTAGACCAATTTTGCTTCCTCATAGAGAAAGCTTTGTTTTCATGAAAAATTTTTTTTTCGAGATTTTTATGTTAGATTACTCAGAATGGTTTAAAACATCGAGAAAAGTGGTTTAGAAAAATTTTCCGGATATATGTGTGTGTGTGTGTGTGATGAAAGGTCAAAAATTCATTTAACTGTAACTTTTAAACTATTCGACCGAATCAGCTAAAATTTAAACAACATGTACAGTAATGGCTAATCTTCAATTGGTATAAATTTCGGGAAAATCGATTGACACATTTCATTTTTATAAGAATTTTTAAATTTCGAAAAAAGTACGTAAATGCTCTAGCTCGAACGAATTTTGAACTATCGGGCTGAAACTTCGTATTAAAATTCAACAAAGTGATGCGACCTTTGGTATTGAATTTGGGCCAAATCGGTAAAGCGGTTCGGTTTTTATGAGATTTTGAATTTTTCGAAAAATTTTCGTTTTGCTCTAATTCAGGTAAAATTTTAAATAATCGAGTGAAATTTTCTACACAGGAAAAAAAACATTCAGCCCTGCTACGTACCAAATTTGGTGATGATCGGTAAAGCGGTTCGGATTTTACATTAATTTGAATTTTAAAAAAATTGACGTTTCGCTCTGCATTTCGTAATACATCAGAAAAAAAAGAATAAAATAAAACAAGAATGCAAAGTAGAACCTTGCACATTGCTTCCTCATTATTTTTCGCTTTTTACAAAGCTTCCTCTATGAGGAAGCCGAGATTGATTAACATACTTCCTCATAGAGGTAGTTTTGTAAAAAGCGAAAAATAATGAGGAAGCAACATGCAAGGCTCTACATTGCATCCTTTTTTGATTTGCAAAAATTCCAATAAACTTTTACGTCACTGCGGCATGGAAAGTGAGGTTTTCGCGAAACTCATTTTTCGAATCTTTTGAAGTAAAATTGTATACGATACTCAGCGGAAAAACGTTTTCTCAGCTCGTGTGATGGTAAACTCACACTCGTGAGAAAAGAGTTTACGTGGGGTCGTGACGTAATATACCATTTAGTCTCAAAATTCACCAAGAAAAAAAAATACTTTGCAGCATTGTTTAAAAATTTTTTAAATGGCATTAGTTTTGAACCCCTTGACAGATTCTCGTCAGATTCGAACTGATGCTTAGTTTACCCACACTCTACTTGTGGACCAAATTTGAGCCCGATATCTTAAAAATTGCGGAAGTTAGAGCACGAACAAAAAAATTCAAAATGCCATAACTTTTAAACCCCTTAACTGATTGACGTGAAATTCACTGCCAAACTTTATTTAATAACAGTGTACTTGTGGACCAAATTTGAGCCCGATATCTTAAAAATTGCGAAAGTTAGAGCACGAACAAAAAATATCAAAAAATTAAAAAATGTCATAAATTGTGAATCTTTTAACGGATTCACACCAAATTTAATCCCAAATACTATTTGATAACATTCCACTTCTGGTCCAAGTTTGAGCCGGATGTCATAAAAATTGCGGGAGTTTGAGCCCGAGCTGACATTTTCCAAAAAGTTCAAAATGCCATAACTTTTAAACCCCTTAACGGATTGACGTCAAATTCACTGCCAAACTTTATTTAATAACAGTGTACTTGTGGACCAAATTTGAGCCCTATATCTTAAAAATTGCGAAAGTTAGAGAACGAACAAAAAATATCAAAAAATTTTAAAATGGCCTAAATTGTGAACCTCTTAACGGATTCACACCAAATTTAATCCCATACACTATTTGATAACATTCCACTTCTGGTCCAAGTTTGAGCCGGATATCATAAAAATTGCGGGAGTTAGAGCCCGAGCTGACATTTTCCAAAAAATTCAAAATCCCATAAATTTTGAACACCTTGATGGATTACCTCCAAATTCAATCCAATACCTTGTTTAAGGACAGTTTACTCGTGGTTCAAATTTGAGCCCGATATCTTAAAAATTGTGACGTCTATCGTGTTAACAAAAAATTGTGCACATACGCACACGCACACACACATACACACATACACACACACATACAGACATTTTTTCTAAACCACTTTTCTCGATGTTTTAGACTATCCTGAATGTCCTGACATGAAAATCTCGAAAAAAAAATTTTCACGAAAACAAAGCTTCTTCTATAAGGAAGCAAAATCAATGTGAAACAAACAATAATTTATTTAGTTAATAAAGAATTGCCAATAACAATTGAACGACCGCGAATTCAGAAAAACACCTTATATATACGTGTTCAAGTGGTCAAAATCTATCGAATGGAACAAAGTTATTTCGGCGACCACAATTTGCATCCGAACCCCGCATACATAAAAGTATGGTCTCAAAAAGTCTTCATAATTTTTTCAAAAGTCGTTTAGAGCATCACGAACATCCATAAATTATTTCAGAATTTTAGCACCTATGGTTTGCCTAAAATTTAATAACGATTTTTTTTATTTCATTTTTTTCAATTCGCTGTATATTGAAAATTACCGATTGTACAACAAATTCGTTCCTGTATAAAACTTAAATTTTTGAATGTATTTTTTTAATAAAAAAAAGTTTCCATAGCTACTAAAAAAAAAAATCCGCCATTTTTTGACAAAATAAAATAATAATTTTTTTTTTCTTTGTGATCGACCATTCCGATTTTTCTCAAAATTTCACGGAATTTCCATTATTATGCTTACAAACTATAGAAAAATTGGCGTGATGGCAAATTAATGGCTCTCTTGGCATGGAATTACTCATGTGCAAGGTTTTTCTATTTTTCCACTTTTTTTTTGTAAACTACTGACATTCTAGTTGTCGTATTTTTTGGTTGTGAATTTATGTCTAGAGCGGTATAAATTTTCACCACGTTTTGCTTATTTCAGGATCTTAAGCTACAGGATGTCTGGCGTACCTGCAACAAAATCCGGGCGGCCATTTTTCGCGTGGGTCTAAATCTCTGGGACTATTACAAGCCCCTCGACCCCAACAACGAGAGTCTTCTCTCAGGTATAAGGGTATATTTAGGTATAAGGGCAACATCTGTTTCTATAGAAGTACTGCAAAGTACAAAAGGGTCGGTCGACAGCGAGAACCCTTGGCAAACCATTTAAGAATTTCCGAGTTTAACACTAAATTCTTGTATGCAGTTACAGTCGCGTAGCTATGTCCAGGTAGTTAAGATATTGCAAGTAAGGATAATCATCGTCTGAAAACTTTCTCTTCTTTTGTGTTCACGGTCTAGAGTCAAAATTTGTTTCGGTGCTGACCGGGCCTCTTAAGGGACCAATCGGTTTGTCGGACGCCGAGATCGGTAATCTTGCAGATTATTTTCGAGTACAGGATGGACGGATCCTCTATTCCCAGATGTGCGAGGTCATTCACGATAGTGGTACGTCGGAAAATTTCTTGTAAATGTGCCAGACTGTCGCTTAGAGCAAGAATTGTGATCGGAATCAATAAAACATACATGAAGTCAATAGAAAAGAGTATATTTTGTACATTGACTATAATACTGTACCTACACTGTTAGAAAATATTGGAAGTTTTTATTCATAAACTCGTCAACGAAATTTAATATACAATTGTGGTATAAAATTCCCAGTAAAACGTTGTCAAAGCGTTTAAAATGGTCTGAAACGTCGAGAAAAGTGGTTTAGAAAAATTGTCCGGATGTATGTATGTGTGTTTGTGTGTGTGTGTGTGTGTTTGTGTGTGATGAAAGGCCAAAAATTCATATAAGTGTAACTTACAAAGTATTCGATCGAATCAGCTAAAATTTAAACAACATGTACAGTACTGGCTAATCTTCAATTGGTATAAATTTTACAAAAATCGCTTAACGCATTTCATTTTTATAAGAATTTTGAAATTTTGAAAAAAGTACGTAAATTCTCTAGCTCGAACGAATTTTTAGCTATCGTGCTGAAACTTCGTATTAGAATTGAAGAAAGTGATACGACCTTTGGTATTGAATTTGGGCCAAATCGGTAAAGCGGTTCGGTTCTTATGAGATTTTGAATTTTTCGAAAAAATTTCGTTTTGCTTTAATTCAGGTAAAATTTCAACTAATTGACTGAAATTTTCTACACAGGAAAAATAACATTTAGCCCTGTTACGAATCAAATTTGGTGATGATCGGTAAAGCGGTTCGGATTTTACGTGATTTTGAATTTTTTAAATATTTATTGGCGTCGCTCTGGATTTCGTTAAACGTCAGAAATCATTAATTTCGTAAATAATTTTCATCTTTCGCAAAGCTAACTCTATGAGGAAGCCAAAAATAAAATAAAGAAACTTCCTCATAGAGATGGCTTTGTAAAAAGCGAAAAAAAATGAGGAAGCAATGTGCAAGGTTCTACTTTGCATCCTTTTTTTAAATTTTTAGACCAAAACTAAAGTATAAAATGAGTAAATTTTCGATTAGCTAGATTTATTAAATGAAAATTTTAAGCATTTTCAGTAATAACCGCGTGGAAATGAATTGTGTCGATTGTGGCTGCTTGATTAATTAATCAAATTTATTTATTTATTTATTTTAATTCGCAGATGAGTTTCGTAAAATTCCATCATTAAAAATTGACTGAAAATAGTCGCATATAATGACAAAGTAATATTCTGGTATTACAACAAAACTTCCTCTATGAGTGACCAAAAATTAAGGTGCAAAGTTCAATATAGGGGCGATGGGGGCAAAAGGGGCATCACGACTGAAAATGACAATTGGGGGCAAAACGGGCATCGTTTCAACTTTTTCGAACACGGCTTTTTTCAATTTCCTGACATTTCTTACTTGAAAATTTCAGAAAATAATTGGTGGTGTCAATAAAATAGGCAGGGAGGCAAAACAGGCATCTCGGCTAAATATAAGTATCGGTGTCAAAATTGGCACCAAATCATAAAATGAGAATTTCGTTCTAATTGATTTCTTTACGATATACCGACTTTTTTTTCAAAGAATTAATTTGATTATAAATTTTTTGAAAAATTCATTTGACTATATTTTTTTTCTTTGCTCAACAAAGTATCGAAAAAAAGTTCTGAACGGATGGTTAAAAAAATTCTGATCTGATGAAGATTATCAATTTTTTTTCATCACCAATTTGACGTATTTTCCGCACTTTCCCTATCTAAGGAACGTAAAAATCTGAGATAAATCGTTTTTACGAAAGTTGAGACGGTGCCCGTTTTGCCCCCAATCCTGATTTTTAATGGAGCTGCCCGTTTTGCCCCTATCTCCCCTACTAAACTCCGTTGTTTCAATAACATCTTTCGGGAATTTCCAGTGCCTGAATTTGGCGATTCGAAGCCTCTGGTCACTGGTCTCGAGTGGGAGGATCCACTTCACGTCAACCGTGTTAGTTTGTCTGAGCACAGAATGCTTAATCTAATCATAACGAAAATTGCAGTACTTTTAAATAAAAGAAAAATGATTTTGAGACCGTATTTCCAAGATTACGAATTGGTAAGAGTAAATAATAATACATTTCAACCCTGGGGAGAGGAAAAATTTTTACTCCCCAGCGTTGAACCATATTTTTTAGCACTACGTCGGGAAAGTGTACTTTCCTGGACAGAGGACTGAATTTTTTTTTTTTACAATCAAAGAATTGAATGGAAGAGATGAAGACAGAACAGGCAGTGGTTATTTTAATCTAACTTTTCTGAAATATGTACTTAACGGATTTTTGACAATTTTCAGACGTAGTCTGAAATATGATAATTCTGTAAATATGATAAGTGTGGATAATCAGTTGAAAACATAATTAGAAAATAAGAGAAACATTATATAAATTTCTTATGAAACTATTTTTCCAATAATTTTGTTATGATATTTTTTGACAACCTTTTTTCATAAAATCTTTTTTTCCATGATGGGTAAAAGGCTGTAGTATTTTGGAAAAAAGTGGGAAATTATAACAAAATCGTCGACAAGGCCAAAAATAATAATGTTGTCGAATTAAACAGCCGAATTTTTCAAAGGCGCAATTATTTAGATTTAAAAAATATGCTGATGAAATAAAGAAAAAAAAATTAATTATGATAAGAATGTCATCAAAAGATCTTGTGAGAAAAATTTTGAATATCAATTTTTCACTTATCTCGTTTAAAGAACGTATAAAAATGGTAAAAACTAGTGTTTAGGAATAATTCGATTGTTAAAAAAAACTGCCGATTCTGTCCCGTTGATCTCTGAATACAAATTTTGAAATTTATCAAAGATGCCACTATTGCAGATTGCTAAAAATGCTGGAACGGTGACTTTTGCACACTTTGGAAGAGTCCTGAAATTTCTAGGCATCATCATGAACTCGAAAGAGTTTAATCTCCTTGTCAAGAGATTTGCCAAAGATAATTACACCGTCAATTATATTGCTTTTATGAAAGCTATAGACGAGGCTCAGAACTACATGGATCAGCATGGAATGCTGGATTTGGGAGGCGTAAGAAAATATTTTCTGTACTTTCTGTCGTATCCTGTTGAAGAGTTTTTATAGAAAACTGTTGATATACTTAAATTGAAAAGCACTTTCACAAAAATTCCATATATTATTTTCATTCTATATTTCTCCCGAAATTACGTAAATTAATCTCTTGAATAATTTGGCACCACGTACAAAATGGCGAATCACAAAATATTAATTTATAAATACGCCAACTTTGCATGTTACACCGAAACGAGAGTTCTGAAAAAAACGTCACTTTCAAACTTAAGGTAGTTCTGTCGGTACGTCGGAGTCATAAATTTCAGAGTCTATATGATATTAAAAAATAATCATACGCATGACTTTGACTGCCACAATAATAATATAAAAAATAATCGGGAATCCTTCGAAATTGTCGTAATAAAATAAAAACGATTATTTGTAAATAGTTGATATGTTTAGTGCGGATTTGACTTCATTTTTACGATAATTAGGTTAGGAAACGTCATTTGACCTGGTATCGTGCACTTTGACCTTGGTTCAATTAAACATTATTCCGGAGACTTCATCTTTTTTCATGATGCATCAATTCCTGAATGATTTGCGAATCCGTAGTACTTTTTATTTTTTCTCTATCTTTGATCTAAGTATGTTAATTTTCGATTTAAAGATCAATTTTTCCAGCCCTCCCGTAAGTGCCATGTAAAAAGATCGATTTTCAAGTTTTAATTGTTCATTCAAATACTCGGTAAAAGCCTTCAAGATTTTGTGCAAGTAAAATTGAATAACTAAATTACAACATGTCAAAAATTCATGCATATGAGTTTGGATTGCCTTCACGATAGAACTACCTTAAACGTGTTTGTTTATTTATTAAATTAATAATTGAATAGGAATTTTTTGCTTTTCATATTTTATTATATGGATAATAATTAATATAAAAGTTCCATTAAAAATTATAGAAATAGTACATTATGCTACAAGGGAGGGAAGAGCGCGATTTTCACCGAGTGCGAGGTTGGCTGCCCGAGCGAAACGAGGGCTGCTCGAGCACGAGGTGAAAATTGCGCTCCCTCCCGCGTAGCATACGATTCTTTTCTTTCGATTGCGTTGAGATATGACGTCATTTCTGTCGCTGAAAAGCGAGAGGAAAAATTCGATGATACCTGGCCGTGAGCCGTGTGCATGGACAGCGGGAAGATATACGAGGCAAGACTCCATGGAACCTAGAGGTAAGGAGTACGAACTCTTATGGAAATCGCGGTTGAGAATCGTTCGCCAAACCGTGGAAAATTCTTTTGGCGGGAACCGAAGTGAAGTGAGCGACAAATTGGTGGGAACCGAAGTGAAGTAAGCGACAAGTTGGCGGAGACCGAAGTGAAGTGGTCATGGATGTTGAACGCAGCCCTGCGGTTTTTGACGACGACGCGTTGTTCCGGCTCAATAATGCTCATTTTGCGAGTAACCTGTATCAGAGATTGTTGTAATTGCGTCGTGCGTCAATTGTTGTCAATTTTCCGCCATTCATATCATCGCCAATATGGCGCCACTTTGGGGTGCGTTCGCTTCATTTTTATCGGGGGCTAACTTCATCTCGGTTCCCGATGATATTCAGTGGTGCTCAGTCCGCTAAAATTTTACACAGTTTCGCGAACGTTTTTTTCAGCCTGAGTTCGTACTCCTTATCTCTAGGCTCCATGCAAGACTCGCTCGGGCATCGTGGCCCCTGTTTTTGCGCGCTTCGAGGTCCGCAGCGCGAGCGCCGCGGCACGCGGCGGTCCCGCTGGGAACCTCGAAGTGGGCGAAAATAGGGTGCAAGATTCCCTAGGGAATTTTGGCTCGTATATCTTGCCCGCTGCACATGCGCACTGCTCGCGGTCAGATATCGGCGACTTTCCTCCCGCTTTTCAGGGACGGAATCACGTTATTTCAGCGCAGTCAGGAGAAAAGAGTTTTTCCACAGAAAATTCTTACAAATCTTCTGAGTTTAAAGTAACTAATACTTTAATTTTCGATTACTCTTTATTCCATATCATTTATTCTTGTTTTCATAGTACTTTAAGATGAATCCATGTGGAATATTTTTCGCTATTGATTTTTATCAAGATTTGTTAACAGTTTACTTATTTCACAGAAACTGATTTATTAAATAGGTTAAATTCTTTTGATATTAATATTAAATATCCAATATTTCATAATCGTATTAAAATATATTGAAAAAAATAATTTTCTCTTTCGAATTTTCGATTTCAGTGACATTGCACGTGGAAAGAAATGGTGTAACGTAGTCACATCGTTTTCTATCGGAGTTTCCGTAACTGATCGTTTTGATGATTTTACTCGTGTTACACAGGATATCTTAGATCAATTTCCTGGACGAATTATCACGGCCGACCTCCCCAAGTTACCCAGACCGGAAATAGGAAGGATCACGCCCAGCAAAGTGTTTGGCAAACAGACGGTTTTTCATCCAGTGATGAATGAACAAAAAGAGCTAATGCCAATTCGAGAAGTTATTCAGAGACTGCAAAGACATGTGCTGGAACGTCGCATACGAATTCACGATTTTTTCAAGGTCTTCCTCTTCTTTTATTCTTGTTTACCAATTTTTTTTTTCTCCAAATTTTAATGATTATTCAACGATTAGGACTTCGATATATTGAACGTGGGTCGAGTGACGATATCGCAATTCAAACGAGGTCTCGACGCTCTTCAAGTATCGTCGCTTGGTCATCTTTATCTCGCTGAACCGGAAATCAATGCTCTGACAGCTTTGTACAAGGATCCTAACGATCCGGATCGTGTATGTTGGAGAACGTTTGAGGATGACATTGATCACGGTATAAAGCTGTTTAATAATTTTTTATATACGTACACTGTAAAAAAAAAATCTAATGTAAAAAATTTAATGTACTTTTACTGGAAGTTTTTATGCACGAACTAGTATATTAAATTTAATATACAAGTGTACTGTAAAATTAATGTATGGTACAGCATATTCAATAATTTACTAAAATTTTACAGTAAAAGAACTTGAATTTTTTAAATTTCTTTTACTTTTACTGGAAAAGTACATGTATTTTATACCAAATCTCGGTATAAAATCGGTACAATTGTAGACTAAATCTCGATTACGAGTTTATGCATAATAACTTCCAGTTTTTTCTAACAGTGTAGAGAGAATTCCAAAGATGTTTGTGAAGTTGATTGAAACTTTACAGGCCACTTTTTAGCAATGCCACTTGAATATTATGGGCATATTTCACGGAATTAAATGATTGGTTGTGATAATTACTACTTGAGATTTCCGTTAGCTCTCCGACAATAATTGCAACAATTCATTAATTAACTGCCATAACTAAAGGACACGGAAATCCATTTTTTATGATTTTTTTGCATAAATCAATGCTGGAGAGTTTTCCGTATTAAACACAGCGATCAACTTTTGGGAGAATTTTTTTTTAGTTCTAACAAAGTTGGGGAAAACTAAAAGAAATCTAAATTTTTCAATTTTTTAAACACCCTAATGTGTAATATATACGAAACCCAATATATATGGGGCATTCCACCGGTTATCGACAGGGTTGCGACCCTCAAATTTTTTAAATGTTTTCCTTTTAAGATGTTGTAGAGTAATATAAAAAAAACACTCTAGAATTTTTTTTTAGATTAAAAAAATTGATTTTTTTAATTACCAAAAATTTGATTTTCCCAAAAAGTACGTCGATGTTTTTTTTTAAACATTTTTTACAGTAAATTCTGGATTTCAAAACAAAATTTTTAAGACTAAAACGAAGGGCGGGGGGGGGGGGGGGTGAAAATCCTGTAATTTAATTACCAAATAATATTTAAAAACGTTTGTTATTTTTTAATTAAATTTTTTTTGCTACTATTCTAAGCTGCCCCATTTTCGCACTAGACTCAAAAATGTTGGTTTTGAACACAGTATGTACTGTAAAAAATTCAAATAGATAGTCGACGTAGTTTTTGAGAAATTCAAATTTTTTGGAGAATTTTATTTTTAGTTGCTATTCTAGACTGCCCCCCATTTTCGTTCTAGTCTCAAAAATTTCGTTTTCGGACACAGAATTTACTATACATTTTTTTTAAAAATCTTCGGCGTACTTTTAGAAAGATTCAAGTTTGTGGTATTATTTTACATTTTTTTTTAAATTTTGTTTTATTTTTAGCTGTTAATCTAAGCCTCGCCCCACTCTGGGCCTAGGCTGAAAAATTTTGTTTTTGGACACAGTATGTACTGTAAAAAAAAAAAAATCGTCGACGTAATTTTTGAGAAAATCAAATTTTAAGTAATTAAAAAAAACAATTTTTTTAAATCTAAAATTTTTTAAAATATTTATCTACAACATCTGAAAAGGAAAAAAAAGATGCAAAGTAGAACCTTGCACATTGCTTCCTCATTATTTTTCGCTTTTTACAAAGCTCCCTCTGTGAGGAAGCAGTATGTTATTCAATTTTGGCTTCCTCATAGAGGAAGCTTTGTAAAAAGCGAAAAATAATGAGGAAGCAATGTGCAAGGTTCTACTTTGCATCTTTTTTTTTTATACCTTGTGTCTCTTTTGCAGAGGTGTTTTATACAGCTATAAATCACCTCTGCAAACACCGTTACATCTAATTTTGATTAGATACAAATTTTTGTCGTACTTTCTCAACTTTTCCGGAAGTTATAGCGAAAATCTACATTTTTTTTTAAATGAAAAATGGTGTAAAATCCGAACGACTTTACCGATCATCACCAAATTTGGTACATGGCATTTCTGAATGTTATTTTTCGTCTGTACAAAATTTCTGTTCATTTGTTGAAATTCGACGTAATTTAGATCAAAATCTATTTTTTTCGAAAAATTCAAAATTCTATAAAATCCGAACCGCTTTACCGATTTCGTCGAAATTCAATACCATACAACATTGAACGTATCTTCAGTTATGAAGAACTATTTAGCCAAATCGGCGAACTTTTACGAAAGTTAGAGCGACCACGCCCTTTTTTCAACAAATTAAAATCAACATAAAATCTTAATGACTTCACATATTTTGGCAAAAATCACAACATTCAAAGAGGGGCAGCTAGTCTACTTGCGTGCCAAATTTGAGCCGGATCGCTCGAACGGTTACCGAGTGAGAGGAGATTGAATTTTCGAAGCCCAGCACACACACACACACACACACACACATACATACATACGGACATTTTTTCTAAACCACTTTTCTCGACGTTTTAGGTGATTCTAAGCATACTGACATGAAAATCTCGAAAAAAAAAAATTTCATGAAAACAAAGCTTCCTCTATGAGGAAGCAAAAAAGAAAAAAATATGAGGATCGCGACTCTGTCGATAACCGGTGGAATGCCTCATATATGGAAAAAAAACTGTACATACTTGGCACTTAAATTCATATAGCGTTTCAGGCAATATAATTGGTTTGGGTTGGCTGTCTTAAGTCCGATAAAGTTGTTATCTTTCCTTAAAGTGTTTACCATAAAGGAACTCGAGAAGCTGCCGATGTTGAGGGTGGAGAAACCTCCACCTGAGATAGTTGAGCTGCCTAGAAGAGGGCAAAAGAATTGGCAATGTGAAAATAAAAATATGAGAGAACTCTGCGAGGAAAGTTTGCAGAAAGTTCGTCACAGAGTGGAAGAGCGAAGAATTTTGTTAAAACAGTTTTTCAAGAACTACGACAAGTATATAAATGCAATATGATAAAAAAAACAATATTTAAATGAAAGACCGTACAGATATGGAGCAATCCATACCGGTTCGATCTGGATCTCACCTTTTTCAAGGGTCAACCCTTCGCATTTTTAAATATGATTGGCGTAACTCTTAAAAACACTTAATCTTTTTTTTTAATATTGAATTGTCTATGATTTTTTTAAACAAAAATATCGATCAACACACTTTAAAAATTCGAAAAAAAGATCGGTATTTTTTTTTGGTCAAAAGTATAGATTTTTGGATTTTATCTTGCACTACCAAAATGTGTTTAAAATACTTAGATGTGTTTTTTTTAGATGCCCACAAAAGAAGGACTTTTTTTTTTACAAAGAGTGACTGTAAAATACTTTCTTGTGATTAGAGTTACGTTATTAGAGTCATTTGAGCAACATTAAGCATATTCGACTATTTCACACTAGTCAAATCAGTGCTAAATTTTTGTAATTGTTTCATTGAAGTTTAATGCATTAAATAACTGTAGTGGAGCGTTGATTTGTACACCGAGAGAAAAGATTTCATTGACGCCAAAGAAATGGGTGAATTTTTTTTTTCATTAATTTCAATGAAATAGTGCATTTGAATTTTAATGAGAACATTTCATTGCCTGTAAATAAAGATTTACTTAGTGAACATATAATAAAGAAACAGTTTCATTGTTAAGAGACGTTCTCATTGGTTCAAAGAAACGTTTTCATTGATCTCTCTCTCGCACCTAACCTCACTTTTTTGTTTTCCGGTTCTTACGAACGAACGGCTTCGAGTTTCGAGGAGCCACAAGCTTAGCCTATTTCTGCCGTACTTCTTTATATACTCACAAAATTTGAGCTTTATTTGCCGCGTACTTCAGGAAAAAATAGGTTTCGAAATTTTGAGCTGGTAAGAAGAAGGTTTCAGTGAATCAGAGACGACATCTTTGAAATCAATGAAAAAGGTTCATTGGTTTAAAGAAATGTTTCTTCGTATCAATGTCATTACTTTTCATCGAGTTTGAGATCATTCAAAGAAAAGATAGTATTGAAATTCAAGTATTTCATTTCATTGGCAAAGATTTCCGTGAATCAATGAAACTTTTTCTCTCGGTGTATTGAAGCATGTACACTTAACCGAGAGAAAAATGAATAGTGACGGATTTTCATTTTCGTTCAGTTTTTTCCAAGAATAATCTACAATTTTTTGCCAATTTTGATGAATGATGGCTCATTCTCTTTTTTAAAAGATGCTCTACAAATTGACCGGCTGGATATTTGATATTATTGATCGTTTAATGATTATAGCTATTTGTTTATGAAAGTATTTGGATTTTTGTTAAACAACAGGCTATAATTATTAAACGATCAATAATATCAAATATCTAGCTGGTCAATTTGTAGAGCATCTTTTACGAAAAAAAATGAGCCATCACTCATAAAAATTGGCAAAAAATTATAAATTATTCTTGGAAAAAATTCAACGAAAATGCATCCCATTGGAAAGTAACGTTAATTAGTTAATCTATATGAAAATTCGGAACTATTAATCTTTCTCTGGATTAAATGTACATGCTTCAATTCAAACTACTCTCTACTATTATTATTTAATGCCCTAAACTTTAATGAAACAATTATAAAAACTTAGCACTAATTTGACTAGTCTGAAACAGCCAAACATCCTTAAGAGCCACTTCAATGACTACAGCGATAGTATATTGATATAGAAGTTTTCCAGTCTGCGTATTTCCATACACGTAAGGTCAATATTTAAAGAATATCAGCATATATAATGAACACTTCTTGAATATACATAACCGAGATTATAAAATTAGCAATATGTCAGCATTTCTGTTTATTCTATGAATCTTCGTTTGTATTTAGACTGAATCGTGGCCACGTGACACGCAGTCAAATGCGTCAAGTCCTGAAAACTGCGGCGATTCTTCTTTCGCGGGAAGAAATTTTTTCCCTCGAGCAGAGATACAATGACGATTTGGGTTTCAATTATTCCTGGTTTCTCGAAGAATTGGAAGCACGACCAGTCGAAACTCCATTATATCATGGCATGCTCGATGAAAAAAGGCGACTTAATGCACCGCGAAAAGCGTCAAAACCTTCAGAGGATGAAACAAACATAGTTGTTATTCTCGCCAAGATTAAGGCCAAAGTCGTTCGTGAAAGAATTAATGTAAATTTTTATAAAATGAAGATAAATCGCGTAGACGAATTAACGCGTGGATTTATCGGTTCTGAGATGCGATTTTTAATCAACAGGTCACGGAGTTCATGAAGCCTTTCGATATTCGTAACGAACAGGTAATCTCAAAACAAAACTTCGTCAGAGGTCTCGATCAACTTCGCTGTAATCTCAGTTGTGCCGAAGTTGCTACGATAATGGAAGTCTTCAAAGCACCATTGAGGTTTATTGCTAATTTTATTAAGAGATTAAAGTACTTTTTAATAAGATTAAATTTAATGAAATGATAAATTTATAGCATAAACTAGAAATTTTAATCTCGACATTTGATTAATTACAACAACAAAAAAAATAATCGGTATAGGGGTGATGGGGGCAAAACGGGCAGATCCATTAAAAATCGGGATTGGGGGCAAAACGGGCACCGTCTCAACTATCGTAAAAACGATTTGTCTCAGTTTTTTACGTTCCTTAGATAGGGAAAGTGCGGAAAATACGTCAAATTGGTGATGAAAAAAAATTGATAATCTTCATCAGATCAGAATTTTTTTAACCATCCGTTCAGAACTTTTTTTCGATACTTTGTTGAGCAAAGGAAAAAATATAGTTAAATGAATTTTCCAAAAAATGTATAATCAAATTAATTCTTTGAAAAAAAAGTCGGTATATCATGAAGAAATCAATTAGAACGAAATTCCCATTTTATGATTTGGTGCCAATTTTGACCCCGATACTTATATTTAGCCGAGATGCCTGTTTTGCCTCCCTATCTGTTTTATTGACATCACCAATTATTTTCCGAAATTTTCAAGTAAGAAATGTCAGAAAATTGAAAAAATTCGTGTTCGAAAAAGTTGAAACGATGCCCGTTTTGCCCCCAGTTGTCATTTTCAGTCGTGATGCCCGTTTTGCCCCCCTGCCCGTTTTGCCCCCATGCCCGTTTTGCCCCCATCTTCCCTACGGAGTCAGTTGGTTCGTTAAGATCACCGGCCAGTTGATTAGTACTATATTGAGTTCGTTGAGATTGATAATCGGTTGATCAATCTAACAACTGGTTGGTCGCGTGTAATAATCTATCGGTTAGTAAAATAATTGGTTCGTTAAAACTATCAATCAATTCGTTAGAGCAACAAGTTATTAGTCGAGACTATCCATCAGTTGGTTAGCCCAACAACTGGTTTTTCGTGACTAACACCTTAGCAGGTCCAATGACAGGCCAAACGACCGAAAAACGACCGATTGTTAAATGCAACAAAAAAAAAACCATTGACAAGAGCCAAATGACCAAGAAAGGACCATTGAAATTGTTTTCGTTATTTGTTTGGTTACCAATAATAATTTTAATGGTCGTTTTCTTGGCCATTTGGCTCTTTGTCGTAGTTTTTTCATTTGCATTTAATAATCGGTCGTTTTTTGTCGTTTTTGAGGTCACAGGGTTTGTTAGGGCAGGCAATTGGTTAGCCCAAAAATTGGTTCGTTAGGGTTCATTTATTTAGTTAAAAGAACAAAATTTACGTTAGTAATTTCTAACGATTTCATTGTATGACATTTTATTAGTATTAACAAAATATTGTTATTTCTATTTGGAAAGGCATGAATTTATCGAGTATGCAAGATTCGCTTCAGCTGTGGAAGAAGCTGTGGCCACTGGATCTTTGGAAAAGACACCACTTCTAGTTCCCGTTCAACACATACCTTCCGAGGCTTGCGGAAGGACATTTTTGAATTTTGAGGAGAGAAGACTTCTTGCTCTGGCGATGGACAAACTTGTGACCGTGAAACATCCAAATCTCGAAGAGTTATTCACGGTAAGATATCTTCAATTTATTTCACGGACCAAAATTGGCAACTTCTGGTGGACAAAAACATAATTATAAATACGCATTCTCAGCTCTAATTATATATGAAGCATTCTCTGTCAATTGAGCCACTTTTTTTCGACCCTCTCCGATTTGCCCTGTAATTGATTATATGAATGTACCACTAAAAGACACTCTATGTGAATTTTTTCAGATTTTTTAAAATAATTTTTCAGAAAATGGCTTTTTTTTATTCAAGTGCCAATATCTCAGAATTTTGAAGCTACTGAAAAAAAATGTCTGCACATAAAAGTTGTCGTTTATTGTTAGCTTTCGAGCGGAATATTCCAAATAATTGTCACCATCCTGTGAGTATGATTTTTTTCCGAAAAATGGAGGAATTATTATTTAATTAAAAAAAGGATATTTTTTTTACTGAAAAAATTACAGAGTATTGCTACATGACTGTTGATATCACAAAAAAATCGCCAGAGTGGCACCGATCGATCTTCTGGTATTAAAAAATGCATTTGTGTGAAAGTTCCGAAAAACGGGGGCATTATTATTTTTTTGATAAAAAAAAGGTTACTTTTTTTTGGCTAATAAAATTACAGAGTATTCTTGCATGACTGTAGATATTGCAAAAAAATCATCAGAGTGGTACGGATCGAGCTTCCGGTATAAAAAAAAAATAATTTCCCCGTTTTTCGAAACTTCCACACGAATAATTTTTTTTATATATAAAAAAAGCCATTTTTTATGAATAAAAAAAGCCATTTTCTGAAAAATTATTTTTAAAAATCCGAAAAAATTCACATAGAGTGTCTTTTAGTGGTACATGCATATAATCAATTACAGGGCAAATCGGAGAGGGTCGAAAAAAAAGTGGCTGAATTGACAGAGAATGTTTCATATATTGATTTGTGGTGGTATTGCCAAGGTTATCGCCACCGTTTTTTAAAAATTACTTCGTTCTTCAAGGACATCTTTCAATTATTTCAGATTTTTTAAACCTCATCATTTGAAAAATTCTTGAAAATTATTTAAAAAAGAATATTAGCCCATTTACGCTCTTCATGCGATCACTTGTTTGCCGTTACCTACGTAGGAGCCTGCAACATTTACAAAAGCTTAGTGCTGGAGATATACTGAAAAAGCGTCAAAGGCATTCCGCTTTTGTTTGTCCACATGCAATTTATAGGTCACAATATAGAACCAGAATATGACTTCTTTGCAAATATCTACTTATTCTCTTATTAGTCCCAATAGCACACATTTAAAAAAAATACTTATAATAATTCCAATATTCTATAACAAATTAAAATTTTTTCTGGCTGTCTAAAAAAAACTGTCAAAAATTTCACGGAAATGGTGCGGGTAAGAAAATCGAGTAGTTATTTGTGGTGTCATTAATTTTTCCAAAATAATATAATAATGCAAAATACCCAAAAATCGATGTTTGCCAGAAAAACAAATTATTTTCTCTGAAAAAAGTTAACAGATGACACGGTGACTTAAGGTAGTTCTGTCGGTACGCCAGAGTCATAAATCTCCGAGTCTATATGACATTAAAAAATAATCATACGCATCACTTTGACTGCCTCAATAATAATATCAAAAATAATCGAGAATCCTTCGAAATTGTCGTAATCAAATTAAAACGATTATTTGTAAATAGTTGATATGTTTAGTGCGGATTTGACTTCATTTTTACGATAATTAGGTTAGGAAACCTCATTTGGCCCGGTATCGTGCACTTTGACCTTGGTTCAATTAAACATTCTTCCGGAGACTTCACCTTTTTTCATGATCCATCAATTTCTGAATGATTTGCGAATCTGTAGTACTATTTATTTTTTCTCTATCTTTGATCTAAGTATGTTAATTTTCGATTTAAAGATTAATTTTTCCAGCCCTCCCGTTGGCGCCGTGTAAAAAAATCGATTTTCAAGTTTTAATTGTTCATTCAAATACTCGGTAAGAGCCTTCAAGATTTTGTGTAAGTAAAATTGAATAGCTAAATTACAACATGTCAAAAATTCATGCATATGAGTTTGGATTGCCTTCACGACAGAACTACCTTAAGGTAGTTCTTGGATTGCCTTCACGACAGAACTACCTTAAGGTAGTTCTTGGATTGCCTTCACGACAGAACTACCTTAAGGTAGTTCTTGGATTGCCTTCACGACAGAACTACCTTAAGGTAGTTTTGTCGATACGCTGGAGTCATAAATCTCCGAGTCTATATGACATTAAAAAATAATCATACGCATCACTTTGACTGCCTCAATAATAATATAAAAAATAATCGAGAATCCTTCGAAATTGTCGTAATTAAATTAAAACGATTATTTGTAAATAGTTGATATGTTTAGTGCGGATTTGACTTCATTTTTACGATAATTAGGTTAGGAAACCTCATTTGGCCCGGTATCGTGCACTTTGACCTTGGTTCAATTAAACATTCTTCCGGAGACTTCACCTTTTTTCATGATGCATCAATTCCTGAATGATTTGCGAATCTGTAGTACTATTTATTTTTTCTCTATCTTTGATCTAAGTATGTTAATTTTCGATTTAAAGATTAATTTTTCCAGCCCTCCCGTTGGCGCCGTGTAAAAAAATCGATTTTCAAGTTTTAATTGTTCATTCAAATACTCGGTAAGAGCCTTCAAGATTTTGTGTAAGTAAAATTGAATAGCTAAATTACAAAATGTCAAAAATTCATGCATATGAGTTTGGATTGCCTTCACAACAGAACTACCTTAAACGTTAAAAAATAGTATATATTACGGTACAAAAACTGCCAATTTTGTTTCGAACCGGGAATCACTAAGATGTTATGTTACGTTATGTAATATACGATCTTGAACTTGTATCTCTGACAGGATTACGACAAGGAAAACATCGGAACGGTGACGAAGGACAGACTGACCAAGGCTCTTTCCGTTCGGAATATGTTGCCGTTGATCAGCTCAACCGAATTGGACGTGATACACAAATGTTTTTCGATCGAACGTGGGGGACGTTTGGAGTTGAATTATCGTGATTTCCTACGAGCTTTGTATCTCTTAACGGAGAACAAAAAAACGTTGCCCTTCTAATGAAGTCGTGCAAATAACATGATATAATCTTTGGTAAATCCATACATTTTTTTGTTTGCGCTCGTGGCGGGTGAACGCACCATTTTGACCTTGCGGCGATGCGCTTTCATTGGATAACGAGTCATTTTAATACTCGTCAAACCACCTGTATCATCTCATTTGGTTTTGTAAATAGGAACGTGATTTCCTATATAAAAGGAGCTGCATACAATCTGTACCATCGTCTTCTTCTGTTAGTCGTCAGTGAACACAAACACGAAGCAATTTTTGTTCACCTGATAATTATATTGTGAGTATACCGTCAATTTCCAACAACTTCGTGTACGGAAAGTTATTTAAGGATACATGTATGTGTAATCTATTATTTGTGCAAATAATAGATTTATTTGTTTTCAATAAAGTGTATATTCTGTATGGGCATAATTTTGATCGTTTTCGCATTAGGAATAGAATAATATATTTTAATAGTATGTTATATTCTACAAGGGAGGAAAGTGGGTGATTTTTGCCGGGATAAATGAAATGAAAAATTGTCCATTTTTTACATTGATGCCGGTAGTTATTTTTTTAATTAACGGATTGTTGTTCTGCATCGGAGTTTAAAGAATACTTTAGAGTATCCGAATGTACTAGTCGTTATTAGAATCCTGGAAAAAGTTTAACTATAAAGTATCGTTGATAAAAAATGAAGAATCAGAATTTGGAAATAATCAATTGAAAGAAACACACACTTTCATTTATTTTATGCATATTTGTACGTATATTTTCTAATTGAAATACTTGATAATATACAGATTAAATATATGGCGAAAAATTCGATTATTGCCATTTTTGACAAATGTACGCAGAATTTTTGACTTTATAGCTTTTTTTTAAAAATAAACGGACTGATAGCTCAAACTTTTGTAAAATTTACGATATTTCGCTGAATAGTTCTTGATCAGTGCAGCTGGGATATTTAACGTTGTTTGCTATTGAATTTGGCCGAAAACTTCTGTTTTTTAATTGTCGAGAAATTGACGTTATTACAGTAACTTTTGCAAAACATAAAGCCCAGCGAGTCCATTTTTTTAAAAAGTACACAGAATAGTATCCGGTGATGTATAATTTAGTGGAGATCAATAGAAGTTTTCGGATTACATAGGAATTCGAATCTTTCGATATTATTTCTTGACAACTAAAATTGCGCCTGAATTCAATTTTTTAAAATTTATTTACACCAATGATGTAAAGTAGAACCTTGCATATTGCTTCCTCAGTATTTTTTACTTTTTGCAAAGTTTCATCTATGCGGATGCTAGAATTAATAATCGTATTTTGTCATAGATAAAGATTTGTGAAAATTACAAAATAACGACGAAGCAAATAAGCAAACTTCTACACCGCCTCCTTATTTAGAGTGTAAGTATCGAAGTTTTATATAATTCTATCGATGGAGCATGAGCGAATGCTCAATTCAAATAGTTTGACGGTGGCGCGCTAAATTGTGCTTCCCCTTATATACCAGTGGCATCTATCGAGATTCTCGTACACTAAACTATGTACCAACAATACATATAATGGATCGAAGCTTCTTTAATCGTCTCACAGATGGCGCTGCCATGTTCTCTATGCACGTCAAAGTTAGACGGTGGTTCCTGATAGATGGCACTAGTATTACTATGAGATCCATACTCATTCACTGTAAGAGGAAAGTCAGAGTTTAGTGGGAATTACCTATTTCCAAAGCTCCTATCTAGAGATGTGAGCGGTAATTTTACCGTATTTTTGCCGTAAAAAAAAACGGCACGTGACCGCTTTAAAAATTACCAGATTGGTAGTAAAATTATACGGTCCCATCGTGATTTAAAATCTCGTCAAGATTAGAGATGTGAGCGGTAAATATGAGCGGTAATTTTACCGTAAAAAAACGGTACGTGACCGCTTTAAAAATTACCATATTGGTAATAAAATTATATGGTCCCATCGTGATTTAAAATCTCGTCAAGATTAGAGATGTGAGCGGTAAATATGAGCGGTAATTTTACCGTATTTTTAACGTAAAAAAACGGTACGTGACCGCTTTAAAAATTACCACATTGGTAATAAAATCATACGGTCCCATCGTGATTTAAAATCTCGTCAAGATACGGTAAATTTACAAAAAAATGTTACGGTAATTTTACCAAAAAATTTGTTACCGGTAATTTCACAACTATATAGACGAAGTTTACCATTTTTTATGGTTAATTTACCAACAAAATTTGTGACCGGTCACATTAACGAGCAATTTTCGTGACTGTATTTTTACAACACAAAATTGTAGAAAAACTGACAGTAAAATACCGTATTTTCGCGGTCATTTTACCGAAAATAAAAATATCGGTATTTTCACATCCCAGCTCCTATCTATGGAGACTAGAGTACAGGAGGCGAACGTAACGCTGTCGAAATAACCCCCAAAACGACCTAAAGTAAATCCTGCTGAAGGCGACAGAGGCGCGGCCGGCGCTATGTACTATGAGAGCGGGAATTTCAAACTGGTCATTTTCTACTCTTTATTGTACGTGACAATAAATAAGAAATAAAAAAATTACACTAAATACACGTTGTAGCTATACACAATTCACACAATATATTCTTTCAAATTAAGGTAGTTCTGTCGGTACACCGGAATCATAAATCTCAGAGTCTATATGACATTAAAAAATAATCATACGCATCACTTTGACTGCCTCAATAATAATATAAAAAATAATCGAGAATCCTTCGAAATTGTCGTAATCAAATTAAAACGATTATTTGTAAATAGTTGATATGTTTAGTGCGGATTTGACTTCATTTTAACGATAATTAGGTTAGGAAACGTCATTTGGTCCGGTATCGTGCACTTTGACCTTGGTTCAATAAAACATTATTCCGGAGACTTCACCTTTTTTAATGATGCATCAATTCCTGAATGATTTGCGAATCCGTAGTACTTTTTATTTTTTCTGTATCTTTGATTCAAGTATGTTAATTTTCGATTTAAAGATCAATTTTTTCAGCCCTCCCGTGTGCACCGTGTAAAAAGATCGATTTTCAAGTTTAAATTGTTCATTCAAATGCTCAGTAAAAGCCTTCAAGATTTTGTGCAAGTAAAATTGAATAGCTAAATTACAACATGTCAAAAATTCATGCATATGAATTTGGATTGCCTTCGCGACAGAACTACCTTAAGACGAACCACGCGGAACGCTTTGATCGAAAATAAAAATGTCGCATACAATCGATTTCGAATAGTTTCTCGACACTCACTTCACTCTATTACCAAACGCTTACTTCACGTCAGTACATAGCGATGACAGCGACGCTCGTGATTATATTCAGAACCCGTCCTATCCGACGTTTCGGGTGACAAATTTTTGCGCCTTCGCAAAAATTTACGAATCTTTTATATTCATATTATATTTTCATCTCAAAAAAAAAAAAATTAAAAAAGATACTTATTCGCTGGAAGAAGAAATTGAGAACTTGATGGATTTTTTTCTTAAAAAAAAAAAACAAAAAATGAAAAAACACTTAATTGATTCCCCGACATCAGCGGACGCGTGGTTGGTGTGAGGTTACGGCCGGTACTTGGATGGGTGACCGCTTTAATTTACTATTCGTAGTTGAAAAATGCTGACAAAATTTAAGTAATCCTCTCAAGATCATCAAACAAACTATACAATAAAAATTTGAATAGATATTACGTGCTTAATTTGCTATTCTTAGTTGAAAAATGGTAATATAATTTGAATAAATCAGTCAACAAATTCCAAGTGTAATAATTTGATTAATATTAATATGCAAATAAAAGTTCGGTGTTAATAGATAGATAATCGCAATTCAATTATTCACTGATCCTTTGAAATTAATTGTTTAATGTTGGATACGAGATATCGGGTTTTTTTTGCCTCAGGAAATACGTAGGGGAGATGGGGGCAAAACGGGCATCACGACTGAAAAAGACAATTGGGGGCAAAACGGGCATCGTTTCAACTTTTTCGAACACGACTTTTTTCAATTTCCTGACATTTCTTCCTTGAAAATTTCGGAAAATAATTGGTGATGTCAATAAAATAGGCAGGGAGGCAAAACAGGCATCTCGGTTAAATATAAGTATCGGGGTCAAAATTGGCACCAAATCATAAAATGAGAATTTCGTTCCAATTGATTTCTTTATGATATACCGACTTTTTTTTCAAATAATTAATTTGATTATAAAATTTTTGAAAAATTCATTTGACTATATTTTTTTTTCTTTGCTCAACAAAGTATCGAAAAAAAGTTCTGAACGGATGGTTAAAAAAATTCTGATCTGATGAAGATTATCAATTTTTTATTCATCACCAGTTTGACGTATTTTCCGCACTTTCCCTATCTAAGAAACGTAAAAAACTGAGATAAATCATTTTTACGAAAGTTGAGACGGTGCCCGTTTTGTCCCCAATCCCGATTTTTAATGGAGTTGCCCGTTTTGCCCCCATCTCCCCTAACTGCCTTAAGGAGAGGGAGTCAGGTCAAAAAAATTGATTTTGGAAATTCAATATCATCCAAATCCTATTACATATAAAAATGTCCAACGCACTATATTGTTGGTGCTCGATGAAAGGATTTTTTACTTTCGTCTGACTTGCATATGCTTTTCGATGTTATCTTAAGCAAAGTTCTTAGGTTTTCCATTCTGCGCATGATTCAGATCAAACTACTAGGCAGATTGGAATGGTTGACGTCTCATTTTCTTCTTCATGAAAAGATACACCGGCTAAATGGAGCAAACTATTTTTTCTCATTCTGAAAGCAAAGATAATCACTGATTTAGAAAATAACATAAAATTCATTTATCAATAATTATGTTACTTAAAAAATATTACATTTTATTAACATTTGCTCCATTTAGCCGGTGTATCTTTTCATGAAGAAGAAAATGAGACGTCAACCATTCCAATCTGCCTAGTAGTTTGATTTGAATCATGCGCAGGATGGAAAACCTAAGAACTTTGCTTAAGATAATATTGAAAAGCATATGCAAGTCAGACGACAGTTAAAAATCCTTCATCGAGTACCAACAATATAGTGCGTTGGGCATTTTTAAATGCAATAGAATTTGGATGATATTGAATTTCCAAAATCAATTTTTTTGACCTGACTCCCTCCCCTTAATGAAGATTAGTCCTGATTTTCATTATCACAAAAATCTTAAGTAACAAGTTGTCATTAGAAGAGAAGAGAGTGAAAAAAAATAACACAAGAATATATCGTAGGTTGCTTCCTCATAGTTTTGGTCCTTCATTTTCTCAATTTCCTGTATATGTGGAAAGTCCAATAATCGATAAATTTGGATTATCCACACATGCACACACATACAGATCGGTATATTTTTATCTAACTGTAAATTCAGGACTATTCCGACGATTTCAAACTCATTCGAATGTTGAAAAAATAATTATTAATTATCTAAAAAATTCCTCTATAAAGGAGACAAATTATGTATCACAAAAGGTGAATATTAAATTCTGATCTATATTATTTCACTCATATAAAGTTATTTAGGCGAGCGTTATCTGGCGCTGAATAAAAGGTTTCCTTTCACTTCTTCGAATAGAAGAGAAAACTATTCAAGAATACGTCGGAAAATGAAAGGACCTGAAAAAAGATAAAAAAAGAAAATACGCCGGAAATAGTATATCTGGATAAAAGTCCTCCGGATGAAAAGTACTTGGAAAAACTCGTCATTTTCCACGACCCTTTTATCCGGAGAAAATATTCTTCCGGGGATCTTTTATCGAAGGAATTTTATATTTCTGGCGAACGATTTTCCCATGTATTTTTCTTCCACGGCCTTTTTTTTCAAAGTATTTTTTTCCGAGACTCAAGTAAAAGTGTATCGTATAAAATAGAATTTATCACTTCCTGCATTTCCGTGATTTTTCCGAAATTAATTGCGATATTTTTGCAAATGTTTTATAAGATTCTAAATTAAATCACATAATATTTAAAAATACAATAAAATAAATACAAAAAAAATAAATTAAATAATTCATAAACTATTTATAAATTCGTCAGAAAATGAAAAGACCTGAAAGAAAAAAATCCGGAAATAGTATATCTGAAAAAAGTCCTCCGGATGAAAAGTACTTGGAAAAACTCGCCGTCTTCCACGACCCTTTAATCCGGAGAAAATATTCTTCCGGGGATCTTTTACCGAAGGAATTTTTTATTTGTAAATAACGTTTTTCCCATATATTTTTCTTTCGCGCCATTTTTTTTAAATTTCTTTTTCCCGGGACTGAAGTGAGAATAATATCGTACAAAAAAAAAACATAATTTGTCACTTCCTGTATTTCCGTGGTTTTTCTAAAATTAATTTTGATATTTTTACAAATATTTTCCAAGATTCTAAATTAAATCGTCGTTCCTGTGGTTTCAATATTACAAGGTAATGATGATATAGTACTAACGGATACTCTGGTAGAATTCATCTTTTATCGAAGGAATTTTTTATTTCTAACAAAAGTTTTTCCCATGTATTTTTCTTACACGGACTTTTTTTTCAAAGTATTTTTTTCCGAGACTCAAGTAAAAGTGTATCGTATAAAATAGAATTTATCACTTCCTGCATTTCCGTGGTTTTTCTGAAATTAATTGCGATATTTCTGCAAATGTTTTATAAGATTCTAAATTAAATCACATAATATTTAAAAATATAAAAGTCCTCCGGATGAAAACTACTTAGAAAAACTCGCCATTTTCCACGACCCTTTAATCCGGAGAAACTATTCTTCCGGGGATCTTTTACCAAAGCAATTTTTTATTTGTAAATAACGTTTTTCCCATATATTTTTCTTTCGCGCCTTTTTTTTCAAATTTCTTTTTCCCGAGACTTAAGAATGATATCGTACAAAAAAAAACATAATTTATCACTTCCTGTATTTCCGTGGTTTTTCTAAAATTAATTTTGATATTTTTGCAAATATTTTCCAAGATTCTAAATTAAATCGTCGTTCCTGTGGTTTCAATATTACAAGGTAATGATGATAGAGTACTAACGGATACTCTGGTAGTATTCATACACTAATAATCGACTACACCTTTCTCAGCGAAGTCACTTTTGCAATCCATTCAATTAAACTCAATCAAATAATAATTCAAGCCTGAATCCGAATAAACGTGAGGGCATTACGAAAGCTTCTCTCTGCTCGATCGCCGGCTTCATCAGAAGCGCGTGTTGTGTACCTCGAGTACCGGCGAGAATAAAGCAACAACGCCGCATGGTCTCGGTCTTATAATCATTTCCTAACATCAGTTTGATGCTCGCTCGACGATGACGACGATTATGAAGACGATGAAGGAGACTGTAATACTATAAGGTGTAGACACGTGAGCTTCTCATGCGGTCTCGCGTGGCACCATAATATCGCCGTTGGGATCTTCTGATATACGTGTTATACACGTTTTTACCCTCTGTTAAATCAATTGTAAACGGTGACCTGTGTTCACAAGTTAATGCAATTATGTATATGAAATTCTCACCGATATTAATTGGCATGGAATATTCCCACGATTTATATTAACACTGTATTTCGTGGCATTCATATACACACTGTTAGAAAAGATTGGAAGTTTTTATTCATAAACTCGTTATCGAAATTTAATATACAATTGTGGTATAGAATTCATGTAATTTTTCATTAAAATTAAAGCAAATTATTAAAATTCAAGTACTTTCACTGTAAAATTAAAGTAAATTATTGAATGTGCTGTACCATACATTAATTTTACATTACATTTGTGTACTAAATGTAGTATCCCAAGTGAAAATATTATATGAAGATTATATATAAATATTTATATAGAAGCTATATACGAAAATGGACATATAGAATATTCACATATTTTCTATAGTCCATAAGAACTTCTGTAATTAATTTTTAAAGAACTATATAGAATCAATATATGATACTATCTAGAATATATTTGATTCTATATAGTTCTTTAAAAATTAATGCCTTAAATTCATATGGACTATACAAAATATATGAAGATTCTATATGTCCATTTTCGCATATAGCTTCTATATAAATATTTATATATAATCTTCATATAATATTTTCACTTGGGATACTAGTTTATAAATAAAAACTTCCAGTAAAAGTACACAAAATTTCAAGTAGATTTTTTTTACAGTGCATTCAAAGTGACAAGGATGCATTATACGTATATTCTGGTAACAGCCCCGGGAAAAACGATTCATATATAATCATATATAATCATATATAAACTGCTCATATATGATTGTATATGAATTTTGTCTCTATATGATCATGCATGATCATATATGACTATGCATGATCATATATAATCATATATAAACTGCTCATATATGATTGTATATGAATTTTGTCTCTATATGATCATGCATGATCATATATGACTATGCATGATCATATATAATTGTATCTGAGCATATACAATCATATATAGTTATATGTGATTATATAAGACGATGCCTAAATAGATATAATCTTCTGAAAGTTGGAGAGTATATTTGCAAGACACCAAATCTCTTGAAGAAAGTAATGTAAAAATACAATGAAGTTGAACTTCATCACGATATACGGTTAAGAAATATCATTACTAATGTTATATTTCGATTATATGTACAACGTATAAGGTCCCGAACTGTTCGTGTTAATTTCTGTGCACTATTACAATAAACGATTATCACGATCCTTTTATGTTGATATTATTTAGTATAGTAATCTTGATCATTCTTATTAATATGCGACCGTTTCAATTCATCAAGTGGAAGGTTTTAATGAAACGTCCGCCCAGGAAAGCCAAATATCTTCATTAATCGTTGCGAATGAGCATGTGATTATAAAGAAAAGAACCGCATATGCAAAAATACCTATAACTTGAGCGCTTCAAACAAAACCGGATGATTCACGCATTTACAAAACGGATATTAAATGCTTAGTTATATAACCATATAACAAATTTTACATCCGTATATAAATAAGACGTGAACATCGAAATAATTCGTGAATATTATATAACAATAGATTATGGAATACCATATAATCATACGTGCACGATCATACATGAGCTGTCAGTTCTCTGTGCGCAGTCATATATGATTGTATATGATCATATATTGCACAGTCGACACACAGAATAGATCTCATATACAATCCTATATGATCATATCTGTTTATATATGACATGGTAAACAGGCAGTTTTGGTGTTATATATGGTCATATATAGGGTCATATATGCCAATGTATATATACATATAAAGTTATATACGCTCATATACATTTGTATATGGATCCACATACAATCATATATGCGCTAAAAATGGGCGATATATAGTTGTATATAACTATATATGATCATATCTGTTCATATATGACATCGCAAGCTGGCGGTTTTGGTATTATATATGATCATGTATACCACTGTATATGTACATATAAACTCATATATGCTCATATATGTTTTCATATACAATGATATATTACGTTATATACAATTATATATAATTATATACAACTATACATGAAATTATATACAATTATATATGATTATATATGAACCGTTTTTCCCGGGAGTTTGATTCTATACCTATAAAAAAGACGTTTTTATGCGTAAGAAACTCGTCATCTAAATTTAATTTGCTATTGTGGTATAAAATTAATGTACATTTGCGGTCAAATTAAAGAAAATTACTAAAGTTCAAGTACTTCACTCACTGTTAAAAAATATTGTAAATTCACTGTGACAAGTAATATGAAATTTACAAAACTGGTGTGTGAAATAATTATTAGTATAATATTCACTATAAAATTAACATTAGTAGAGTAAATTTATATACATGAAGATTAAATTTTCGAATATTTTAATGAAAATTATAAAACTTCTGCAGTAATCTAGTTATTACATGACCAAAATTGTAAAATTTCAGTTAAGTTCTTAATATTAGTTAACCGATTTGTAAATTCATATACAGGACTTTTATATCTGTATAAAAATTAAAAGTTCATCATCGTGGAATTTTCCAAGATGTTAATTTTCATGCATCTTGGAAACAAAAATATAGAATGCGGATAATAAATTTTCAGGCAGCCGCGACTGTAATTTCAGGAATTAAAAACAGCTTTTGATTTTATAATAAACATGCGCACGAAATTTACAAACGACATGTAAAAAAAAAAAAAATAGAATCTAAATTCCGAATATTTTGTAACAATAAATTTACAAATTTCTTAAATCTTTTCCAGTACTGTTATTTAAATATCTAATACAGATTGACAAGAAATTTGTGGTACAAGTTGTGAATAAAAACTTCGACTCCGATACTGTAATTTTCTAGTAAATCTTTTTAACAGTGCTGTAAAACTAACGTAAATTATTGAATTTGAATTTTTAATTTAATATACCAGATTTTGCATAAAAACTTCCAGTACTCGTATATTAAATTTCAAGTAGATTTTTTTTACAGTGTATTAGAATGTGGTACTTTACGATAAGAGAAAAATTCTGGAAAAAATCAACGACATTGAAGGTACTAACCATATGGACTCTTGATAATATTAACGCTAAGATGTTATCGATATAACAGTTGAAAAATTGTTTACCCTAATTCAGAAAGTCCTTTGACTTTAGAATTAATTCTTTAACTATTACGAATACTCATATTATTTTTTTTAGAAAAAAAATTTCTGATCATTTTGGAAACTAATTTTTATTTTGTATTTTGGAAAGCATATAAGATGTTTAAGGGTCATTGACCTAAGAGTTTTATAAAAAAAACAGCTTTAAAAAAAAATTCCGGAAACGTGCATTCCTAAATTGTTAAAAAATTCATTAAAAAAATCATATGTCTAAAAAGATTGGGACATTTATTTAATCTGAAGAACAGAGATGGGCAAATTACAATCTGAATGGTTTTTCACTCGAAAAAACATTTGTATCATAATTTGAATGGTTTTTTATTCGGGAAAACATTTGTATCATAATTTGATTGGTTTTTTACTCGAAAAAGCATTCGAACTACAATTTGAATGTTTCTTCACTCGAAAAAGCATTTGAATCATAATTTGAATGTTTCTTCACTCGAAAAAGCATTTGAATCATAATTTAAATACTTTTTCGAGTGGAAAACCATTAAAATTGTAATTTTAATTAGATGGTGCCCATTCCTGCTGAAGAAAGTTAAAGTTTTTTTTTTAAATTCGGTAAACATTTTTTACACATTTTCATTTTGCGAGTAATATGTATTTCTATATATTAGTTTTGTATATACTAGTATTATACAAACTTAATGTCCTTAGTTTCTCCAGTTATGTTAATTTTTTTCCCGATTTCCATTTTGTCAAAAAGTACAGGAATTCTGATAGAAACTTATTTGAGATATATAATTTAGTTAATATATATGTACTTATATAAATGATATAATATAAATGATTAAAAATAAAATTTAGTAGTTGCTTCTAATTTTTTAAATTACAAGATATAATAAATTCTATTTTGAATTGTATGTTATTATAATTCAGTTAAAAAAATTTCCGATTGTTGTTGATTTATACAAATTCGTGGATAAAATCTTTTAGTCATTCCGAAATTAATTAAAACATAGTTTTTACAATTTTAGATTCCGTTTGAAATGATAAAATTTAGCACTCCGTCGTATACATTCAATACATTCAATGCATTCAATGCCTCAAATAAAAATAGTCTTTATTATCGAAAAAAATACAACTGAATAGTCAAGCATATTCTGAATATTCGACGTCATAGAACTATCGATTTTCAACGGTGCATATATTTGCGGATGTTATTCTTACTATTTTCTTTGTTGGACTCAAAGCAAGTCGATTATACAAACGTCCTTTGGCATGTTTTAGTTTCACGAGAGTATTTCTTCTGTCACATAATATACGATATATGCAAAGATATACTTTTACTATGCAATGTGCTTGCAACTTTTTAATGAAAGTAAAATTGAAACTTTAAATATGCCCCTTAAGATCTTTTTGCATGGGAAAAAGCATTGTGTATCCAAATATATTCACAAAAAATATTACCAACAACATTTGCATGCTTTCTGTAATTTTAAGTAATTTTTTAAAAACAATTACACACACCGTTTTTCTAAACAATTTTTCTCAAAATTGTCGATCATTCTGAGTGTCTTGACATGTGAAGCTTGAAAATTTAAAAAACAAATGCAAACCAAGCTTTTATTCTCAGTAAGCAAAATTTTTTTTTACAGACGTTTTGATATTTACACATTTTACACCGAGAGAAAAGATTTCATTGACGCCAAAGAAATGGGTGTATTGATTTTTTTTTTCATCGATTTCAACGAAATATTTCTTTGATTTCAATGAAATAGTGCATTTGAATTTCAAAGAGAACATTTCATTGCCTGTAAATAAAGATTTACTTAGTGAGCATATGATAAAGAAACAGTTTAATTGTTTTAAAGAGACGTTTTCATTGGTTCAAAGAAACGTTTGCATTGATCTCTCTCTCGCACCTAACCTCACTTTTTTGTTTTCCGGTTCTCCCGAACGAACGGCTTCGAGTTTCGAGGAGCCAGAAGCTTAGCCTATTTCTGCCGTATTTCCTTACATACTCACAAAATTTGAGCTTTATCTGCCGCGTACTTCAGCAAAAAATAGGTTTCGAAATTTTGAGCTGGTAAGAAGAAGGTTTCATTGAATCAGCGACGATATCTTTGAAATCAATGAAAAAGGTTCATTGGTTTAAAGAAATGTTTCTTCCAATCAATGTCACTACTTTTCATTGAGTTTGAGATCATTCAAAGAAAAGATAGTATTGAAATTCAAGTATTGCATTTCATTGGCAAAGATTTCCGTGAATCAATGAAACTTGTTCTCTCGGTGTATATTTGCGGATGTTATTCTTACTATTTTCTTTGTTGGACTCAAAGCAAGTCGATTATACAAACGTCCTTTGGCATGTTTTAGTTTCACGAGAGTATTTCTTCTGTCACATAATATACGATGTATGCAAAGATATACTTTTACTATGCAATGTGCTTGCAAGTTTTTAATGAAAGTAAAATTGAAACTTTAAATATGCCCCTTTAGATCTTTTTGCATGGGAAAAAGCATTGTGTATTCAAATATATTCACAAAAAATATTACCAACAACATTTGCATGCTTTCTGTAATTTTAAGTCATTTTTTAAAAACAATTACACACACCGTTTTTCTAAACAATTTTTCTCAAAATTGTCGATCATTCTGAGTGTCTTGACATGTGAAGCTTGAAAATTTAAAAAACAAATGCAAACCAAGCTTTTATTCTCAGTAAGCAAAATTTTTTTTTACAGACGTTTTGATATTTACATACTTTACACCGAGAGAAAAGATTTTATTGACGCCAAAGAAATGGTCGATTGATTTTTTTTTCATTGATTTCAACGAAATATTTCTTTGATTTCAATGAAATAGTGCATTTGAATTTCAAAGAGAACATTTCATTGCCTGTAAATAAAGATTTACTTAGTGAGCATATGATAAAGAAACAGTTTCATTGTTTTAAAGAGACGTTTTCATTGGTTCAAAGAAACGTTTGCATTGATCTCTCTCTCGCACCTAACCTCACTTTTTTGTTTTCCGGTTCTCCCGAACGAACGGCTTCGAGTTTCGAGGAGCCAGAAGCTTAGCCTATTTCTGCCGTATTTCCTTATATACTCACAAAATTTGAGCTTTATCTGCCGCGTACTTCAGCAAAAAATAGGTTTCGAAATTTTGAGCTGGTAAGAAGAAGGTTTCATTGAATCAGCGACGATATCTTTGAAATCAATGAAAAAGGTTCATTGGTTTAAAGAAATGTTTCTTCCAATCAATGTCACTACTTTTCATTGAGTTTGAGATTATTCAAAGAAAAGATAGTATTGAAATTCAAGTATTGCATTTCATTGGCAAAGATTTCCGTGAATCAATGAAACTTGTTCTCTCGGTGTATATTTGCGGATGTTATTCTTACTATTTTCTTTGTTGGACTCAAAGCAAGTCGATTATACAAACGTCCTTTGGCATGTTTTAGTTTCACGAGAGTATTTCTTCTGTCACATAATATACGATGTATGCAAAGATATACTTTTACTATGCAATGTGCTTGCAACTTTTTAATGAAAGTAAAATTGAAACTTTAAATATGCCCCTTTAGATCTTTTTGCATGGGAAAAAACATTGTGTATTCAAATATATTCACAAAAAAATATTACCAACAACATTTGCATGCTTTCTGTAATTTTAAGTAATTTTTTAAAAACAATTACACACGCCGTTTTTCTAAACAATTTTTCACAAAATTGTCGATCATTCTGCGTGTCTTGACATGAGAAGCTCAAAAATTTAAAAAACAAATGCAAACAAAGCTTTTATTCTAAGCAAGCAAAAATTTTTTTTGCAGACGTTTTGATATTTACACACTTTACACCGAGAGAAAAGATTTCATTGACGCCAAAGAAATGGGTGGATTGATTTTTTTTTCATTGATTTCAACGAAATATTTCTTTGATTTCAATGAAATAGTGCATTTGAATTTCAAAGAGAACATTTCATTGCCTGTAAATAAAGATTTACTTAGTGAGCATATAATAAAGAAACAGTTTCATTGTTTTAAAGAGACGTTTTCATTGGTTCAAAGAAACGTTTGCATTGATCTCTCTCTCGCACCTAACCTCACTTTTTTGTTTTCCGGTTCTCCCGAACGAACGGCTTCGAGTTTCGAGGAGCCAGAAGCTTAGCCTATTTCTGCCGTATTTCCTTACATACTCACAAAATTTGAGCTTTATATACCGCGTACTTCAGCAAAAAATAGGTTTCGAAATTTTGAGCTGGTAAGAAGAAGGTTTCATTGAATCAGAGACGATATCTTTGAAATCAATGAAAAAGGTTCATTGGTTTAAAGAAATGTTTCTTCCAATCAATATCACTACTTTTCATTGAGTTTGAGATCATTCAAAGAAAAAATAGTATTGAAATTCAAGTATTTCATTTCATTGGCAAAGATTTCCGTGAATCAATGAAACTTGTTCTCTCGGTGTATATTTGCGGATGTTATTCTTACTATTTTCTTTGTTGGACTCAAAGCAAGTCGATTATACAAACGTCCTTTGGCATGTTTTAGTTTCACGAGAGTATTTCTTCTGTCACATAATATACGATGTATGCAAAGATATACTTTTACTATGCAATGTGCTTGCAACTTTTTAATGAAAGTAAAATTGAAACTTTAAATATGCCCCTTAAGATCTTTTTGCATGGGAAAAAGCATTGTGTATTCAAATATATTCACAAACAAATATTACGAACAACATTTGCATGCTTTCTGTAATTTTAAGTAATTTTTTAAAAACAATTACACACACCGTTTTTCTAAACAATTTTTCTCAAAATTGTCGATTATTCTGAGTGTCTTGACATGTGAAGCTTGAAAATTTAAAAAACAAATGCAAACCAAGCTTTTATTCTCAGTAAGCAAAATTTTTTTTACATACGTTTTGATATTTACACACTTTACACCGAGAGAAAAGATTTCATTGACGCCAAAGAAATGGGTGTATTGATTTTGTTTTTCATCGATTTCAACGAAATATTTCTTTGACTTCAATGAAATAGTGCATTTGAATTTCAAAGAGAACATTTCATTGCCTGTAAATAAAGATTTACTTAGTGAGCATATGATAAAGAAACAGTTTAATTGTTTTAAAGAGACGTTTTCATTGGTTCAAAGAAACGTTTGCATTGATCTCTCTCTCGCACCTAACCTCACTTTTTTGTTTTCCGGTTCTCCCGAACGAACGGCTTCGAGTTTCGAGGAGCCAGAAGTTTAGCCTATTTCTGCCGTATTTCCTTACATACTCACAAAATTTGAGCTTTATCTGCCGCGTACTTCAGCAAAAAATAGGTTTCGAAATTTTGAGCTGGTAAGAAGAAGGTTTCATTGAATCAGCGACGATATCTTTGAAATCAATGAAAAAGGTTCATTGGTTTAAAGAAATGTTTCTTCCAATCAATGTCACTACTTTTCATTGATTTTGAGGTCATTCAAAGAAAAGATAGTATTGAAATTCAAGTATTTCATTTCATTGGCAAAGATTTCCGTGAATCAATGAAACTTGTTCTCTCGGTGTATATTTGCGGATGTTATTCTTACTATTTTCTTTGTTGGACTCAAAGCAAGTCGATTATACAAACGTCCTTTAGCATGTTTTAGTTTCATGAGAGTATTTCTTCTGTCACATAATATACGATGTATGCAAAGATATACTTTTACTATGCAATGTGCTTGCAATTTTTTAATGAAAGTAAAATTGAAACTTTAAATATGCCCCTTAAGATTTTTTTGCATGGGAAAAAGCATTGTGTATTCAAATATATTCACAAAAAAATATTACCAACAACATTTGCATGCTTTCTGTAATTTTAAGTAATTTTTTAAAAACAATTACACACACCGTTTTTCTAAACAATTTTTCTCAAAATTGTCGATCATTCTGAGTGTCTTGACATGTGAAGCTTGAAAATTTAAAAAACAAATGCAAACCAAGCTTTTATTCTCAGTAAGCAAAATTTTTTTTTACAGACGTTTTGATATTTACACACTTTACACCGAGAGAAAAGATTTTATTGACACCAAAGAAATGGGTGGATTGATTTTTTTTTCATTGATTTCAACGAAATATTTCTTTGATTTCAATGAAATAGTGCATTTGAATTTCAAAGAGAACATTTCATTGCCTGTAAATAAAGATTTACTTAGTGAGCATATGATAAAGAAACAGTTTCATTGTTTTAAAGAGACGTTTTCATTGGTTCAAAGAAACGTTTGCATTGATCTCTCTCTCGCACCTAACCTCACTTTTTTGTTTTCCGGTTCTCCCGAACGAACGGCTTCGAGTTTCGAGGAGCCAGAAGCTTATCCTATTTCTGTCGTATTTCCTTACATACTCACAAAATTTGAGCTTTATCTGCCGCGTACTTCAGCAAAAAATAGGTTTCGAAATTTTGAGCTGGTAAGAAGAAGGTTTCATTGAATCAGAGACGATATCTTTGAAATCAATGAAAAAGGTTCATTGGTTTAAAGAAATGTTTCTTCCAATCAATGTCACTACTTTTCATTGATTTTGAGGTCATTCAAAGAAAAGATAGTATTGAAATTCAAGTATTTCATTTCATTGGCAAAGATTTCCGTGAATCAATGAAACTTGTTCTCTCGGTGTATATTTGCGGATGTTATTCTTACTATTTTCTTTGTTGGACTCAAAGCAAGTCGATTATACAAACGTCCTTTGGCATGTTTTAGTTTCACGAGAGTATTTCTTCTGTCACATAATATACGATGTATGCAAAGATATACTTTTACTATGCAATGTGCTTGCAAGTTTTTAATGAAAGTAAAATTGAAACTTTAAATATGCCCCTTAAGATCTTTTTGTATGGGAAAAAGCATTGTGTATTCAAATATATTCACAAAAAATATTAGCAACAACATTTGCATGCTTTCTGTAATTTTAAGTAATTTTTTAAAAACAATTACATACACCGTTTTTCTAAACAATTTTTCTCAAAATTGTCGATCACTTCGAGTGTCTTATGAGAAGCTCGAAAATTTAAAAAACAACTGCAAACCAAGCTTTTATTCTCAGTAAGCAAAATTTTTTTTTGCAGACGTTTTGATATTTACACATTTTACACCGAGAGAGAAGATTTCATTGACGCCAAAGAAATGGGTGTATTGATTTTTTTTTCATTGATTTCAACGAAATATTTCTTCGATTTCAATGAAATAGTGCATTTGAATTTCAAAGAGAACATTTCATTGCCTGTAAATAAAGATTTCTCACTCACTTAGTGAGCATATGATAAAGAAACAGTTTCATTGTTTTAAAGAGACGTTTTCATTGGTTCAAAGAAACGTTTGCATTGATCTCTCTCTCGCACCTAACCTCACTTTTTTGTTTTCCGGTTTTCCCGAACGAATGGCTTCGAGTTTCGAGGAGCCACAAGCTTAGCCTATTTTTGCCGTACTTCCTTACATACTCACAGAATTTGAGCTTTATCTACCGCGTGCTTCAGGAAAAAATAGGTTTCGAAATTTTGAGCTGGTAAGAAGAAGGTTTCATTGAATCAGCGACGATATCTTTGAAATCAATGAAAAAGGTTCATTGGTTTAAAGAAATGTTTCTTCCAATCAATGTCACTACTTTTCATTGAGTTTGAGATCATTCAAAGAAAATATAGTATTGAAATTCAAGTATTTCATTTCATTGGCAAAGATTTCCGTGAATCAATTAACCTTTTTCTCTCGGTGTATGCTCTGAGATAATTCTTGCTTCCATAACTGCGTCCAAAATAATTAGAGGATTGGGCCGTGGGTGGTATTTATTGCATTGGATTGGAGGGTTGAATCACATTTCTCTTTATACAGTCAAGAAGAAAATAAAGAGAAAATGTTGACACTAAACTTACGTAGCTGTACAGATTCACTGAGAGAAAAGCATATTGTTGATTTAACGATTTCACATAATAAAACGAATATAGGAGGGCTTGCAATGTTTTATGGTTGAAGCGACGATAATATAGTTTAATAAACGGTACTTGCAAAGTTATTGGAAAAAAACGTTGAAATCGTATATGCAACAAAACGGCATATTTGAAACTATTATCATTATGATGATTGCTACTATAATTATTTTTGCTATAACCATAAAATAGAGACGTTCCTTCTGGGAACTATATTTATGGTTCATCCAATTATTTTCTTATATTTGCTATAACCATAACGTAGAGATAGGAAGATACACCGACTAAATGGAGCAAATGTTAATAAAATGTAATATTTCTTAAGTAACATAATTATTAATAAATAAATTTTATGCTTTTTTCTAAATCAGTGATTAACTTTGCTTTCAGAATAAAAAAAAATCGTTTGCTCCATTTAGCCGGTGTATCTTTTCATGAAGAAGAAAATGAGACGTCAACCATTCCAATCTGCCTAGTAGTTTGATCTGAATCATGCGCAGAATGGAAAACTTAAGAACTTTGCTTAAGATAATATTGAAAAGCATATGCAAGTCAGACGACTGTAAAAAATCCTTTCATCGAGCACCAACAATATAGTGCGTTGAGCATTTTTATATGCAATAGGATTTGGATGATATTGAATTTCAAAAATCAATTATTTTGCCCTGACTCCCTCCCCTTAAATCACTATGTTTTTCTCTCAGTGTTCGTACATTTTAATACAGGTCGTGGATTTAATTCCATGGCCCGAATCTCGTATGTCACGTGGTATGACGCGATATAATATGAAAATTGAAAATTTGTTTCGGTTGTACGGTCACGCTCGGCTCGAAAGTAATTAGACGTGGGGTAATAAGAGAGCATAAGGCTGTGCGGCTCTCAAGAGATTTCCGTCACTCATATAGGGGTGAAACGACGATGACGATGACGAAGAGAGTCCCTTCGGAGATCGTGCCTCCTGACCCAGTTCGCTCATCGAGAACCACTTCCGCCCTGAAGAGGCTACGCTAGAGAGCGGAACGTGCCACTCTGTAGCTAAATTCATGTCTCGTTCAACATATATACAAACCACGTGCGGTATTGCGCAGAGAATGGGAATTAGGATTGGATTTTAGTAATCTCATCACTGAATGTTTACTTGTTATCTGTAAATTTATAGATACCACACGTCGGATTAGGCAACAAACTAGACCGACTTTAACCTTACTATCGTCTATTGCAAAGTGTACAGTTTAAAAATAAATATTCCTTGCTAAACGTCATCAAGTATTTTACCTCTTGATGATTGTCGAAATTGTGTTGCATTCAATAAGAATTTATGTGTCGGTGCAGCGATCTTATTTAATACATATAATATATATAATCAGAATTCCCAAAAATTAAGAGAACTAACAAATTTTTCCAGTAATTCCAAATCTTATTGAATCGGAAACTCTTTATAGATTTGACTCAAATTGATTACCAATTGTCCTTTAACATTCTTTCAATTATAAATTAGTATTTACCTTGATAACTTCAAATTTGCGAGGTCTGGAGCATTTCCAGACTTTAGAAAAAAATGTAAAGTCCCATCATTATATGGGGCTTTACATTTTTAGTAAAGCAGTACGACCTCTTTGCTCAATGAAATAAATACAGGATTTCCAATTCTGGAAACCTGGCATGGATTTTGCTAAAAGTAACAGTGAACAACGAGGTTTGATTTACTTGACTGCAGAATTTCAATTCTCCCCGATCTCTTCGCTTATCATCTTATTCACGATTGTTCTGTTGATCCGCATGTAGTGACTCCGCGTACGCCTGGTTTTGTTGCTGCTATAGAGACTACGTCGCACTTTGTCGTTCAACATCTTAAGCCTAGTTTAATATTCGCAATTAACACATAATCCGGAAACCCCGAAATATTGTAAAGTCAACCAACTTGGGAATTCAAACCTCGCGCGCCCGATATGCTTGACAAAACTGTCAGAATTGCAACTATCAAACGTGTTAAACACGAACTCGGTCTCGGTCTCGATCTGATCTCGCGCCAATTTGGACCAATCACAGCGCGAATAACGTGACAACAATAGACCAACTCGCAATTCGATAAAATCTCGCAACATACTTTTTAGAGAAGGATTTATGTTTAATATTCGATCAAATGATAAGAGAAATTAGTCGCAATGGTTAAATATGCACCAAAAAATGGCTCAAAATAACTAACAATAGAATCAACTGTTTGTTTGACCAATCAATTAATTGGCTGCATTCAGAGCAAATTATAGGAAGGTTCAAAATGAGTAATTCTATCGTTTAGGGTAAATTTCTCCAATTATAATATAAATATAATTATACACTCTACATTTCACGGTATTGTGATAAATATCAATTATGTGTATAGCAAGGGCGTAAAAAGTGAAAATGCGGGAAATCACACGAGTGAACAATGAATTGTTATAAACAAATTATGAAAATACACCATAAGAATTTATGTTTTCAGGGGAAAAATTTTTTGGTACTTTTTAAAAAAATATATATATTTTTCCATTACAAAATTTTAGTCACTCAGTCGATATAGCAATTTTTCCAAATTATATTTTGCATAAAAAACAGGATTTTTGACTAAATTCAATTTACGTAGAACACAAGTTGAAATTTTATAGCTGTTTTATTTGCAATGGTTACGACTCTTCGATGATTGCGTTTCGCATGAATCGGGCTCTGTAAAAAATCTAATTTGTATGCAGAATATTATTACAAAATTTTGAATACTGCGGTCTTTGAAATCGAAACTAAATTTCTTGAAGTATAGGTATTTAAAAAGACACTGTTATATTTTCACAGATTGGAATCTCTTGAAGAAATACTAAAAAAATTGTTATTTTCTTACAGTATCTGAGAATATAATGTCAGCGACGATATCCGTCAATTCCTTTAAAAAAAAAAAAAAATCAACGGAACGTTTATGTGAAATCGGGTCTAGAATTTAACCGAATGAAATATGCATGATTTTAATTTCTGGTGGCACATAAAAAAAACCCAAATTTTTTATAAAATTAATTGTTTCTGATATATAACTTTACGGACAAAAATATTTTTTTTAAATTCTATTGAAAAATTTTTATTAATTTTTTCACACCATTTGATCTAGTTTAGAGGACGACTAAAAACTATAAAAGCCGTTTTTATGAGCAATAAGATTGTTTATCTCATTTTGCTCTGTGGTCCCCTACAAATTATTGAAATATTAATTAACCGATAATTTTTTTCACTCAATCACTTCACGCAAAAATAAATTGACTGTTTTTTTTCTGCAAAAAAATATTCCATTGCGTATCTCGTATATAACACTTATAATACTGTATACCGAGAGAAAAAGTTTCATTGATTCACGGAAGTCTTTGCCAATGAAATGAAATACTTGAATTTCGATACTATCTTTTCTTTGAATGATTTCAAACTCAATGAAAAGTAGTGACATTGATTCGAAGAAACATTTCTTTAAACCAATGAACCTTTTTCATTGATTTCAAAGATATCGTCTTTGATTCAATGAAACCTTCTTCTTACCACCTCAAAATTTCGAAACCTATTTTTTCCTGAAGTATGCGGCAGATAAAGCTCAAACTTTGTGAGTATGTAAGGAAGTTCGGCAGAAATAGGCTAAGCTTCTGGCTCCTCGAAACTCGAAGCCGTTCGTTCGGGAGAACCGGAAAACAAAAAAGTGAGGTTAGGTGCGAGAGAGAGAGATCAATGAAATCGTTTCTTTCAACCAATGAAAACGTCTCTTTAAAACAATGAATCTGATTCTTTATTATATGCTCACTAAGTAAATCTTCATTTACACGCAATAATATGTTCTCTTTGAAATTCAAATGCACTATTTCATTGAAACAAAGAAATATTTCGTTGAAATCAGTGAAAAAAAATCGATCCACCCATTTCTTTGGCGTCAATGAAATCTTTTCTCTCGGGGTACTTGACGGTAAAAAAAATTGCGAAATGAATATTACCTCGAAAGTATTAACTTTGTCATGATTAATGAGCCTACGGTCAGTAATTGCATCGCGAATAAAATTTTTTCGCTAATTTTTTCTCTCCATTATCGTCTTACAATATAAGTAGTCACGCCCAGTATATAAACAGGGCTTTTCCTAATTGAGACATAGTGAGACGTTAGAGACGCGTTGCGAGATCGCGATCAGTGAAATCGCACTAACATCTCATCTCAATCGGTTTCCATCGATGGTTTTCCCTCAGTCGATTCCCTTTCACCACTTCTCACGAGGTCCTCGTTTTTATCGATCAACGTTAGCTTCTATACCTGTATATTTACAAAGTACGTGTACCTATAATCGATCGATGAGGAAATACAGCAGCGAATGCGCCTCGATCGTCTCTAATACCTTGAGGTGTTTATTTTTCATTAAAAAAATATCTAATCGTCTAATTCCATGGAAAATTCGAAGTCTTGGCAACGCAACAGGATGAGAAATTTAAAAAAATCGTATAAAAATTTGAAAGAACGATAAGAGCAGCGGCATTATTTTTTAAAAAATGTCTTTATATCTTTGTTTTTGATCTTTGAGACTCGGTGCAGTGAGCGATAAGCGCATTTAATAGCTTACCGGGGATTAACCGAATATCTAACTTGTTTTATTGTCGAGCATCGACGCTACGTCTTCCTGAGGAATTAAAGAATTAGTAGGCGCTAGTGCTTTTCAACAAGTTGGTGACAAATGTCGAGTCGCCTTCATCTATCTACTAGCGTTCTATAGGGTATAAGACTGCAACTATTTAAGGTGATAATGTCTAGTAGTGTTTCTTCGTGGGAAGTGAAACAATCGCCATTTGTATCCAGTAGAAATTTTGCTAACAGAGGTTAATAACTCTAAAAAATGATTATTCCGCATTATAATATAATAATAATATTCCGCATTATATAATAATAATTCCACATTATAATAAAATCATTTTACAAAAAAATTCTAAATATGGCTTTTAAAAACTTTTTTTAAAATTTGTTGATCTGTTTTTAGTTTTTTGTTTAGAAGTAACTGAATTTTCAAGGTATACATCTTTGTGAAAATTATTGATACTAGTTTATTATTAAGTGGGCCACGAATTAGTCATATTGTATATAGATATTCAATAATGTATCCATTAAATTTAAATAATGTCTATAAAATAACTTACAAAAATATTCTAAACATTGCTTTTGAAATTGTTTGTTTTTTTGTTGATGTGTTTTTTTTATTTTTGTTTAGAAGTAACTGAATTTTCAATGTATACAAGTTTGTGAAAATTATTGATGCTAGTTTATTAGTAAATAAGCTATGAATTGGTCATATTGTATATAGATCTCTTATTCAATAATGTATCCATTAAATTTAAATAGTGTCTATAAAATAACTTACAAAAAATTCTAAACATTGCTTTTGAAATTCTTCGTTTATTTGTTGTCGTGTTTTTTTTAAATTTTATTTAGAAGTAACTGAATTTTCAATGTATACAAGTTTGTGAAAATTATTGATGCTAGTTTATTAGTAAATGGGCTATGAATTGGTCATATTGTATATAGATCTCTTATTCAATAATGTATCCATTAAATTTAAATAGTGTCTATAAAATAACTTACAAAAAATTCTAAACATTGCTTTTGAAATTCTTTGTTTATTTGTTGTCGTGTTTTTTTTTAAATTTTGTTTAGAAGTAACTGAATTTTCAATGTATACAAGTTTGTGAAAATTATTGATGCTAGTTTATTAGTAAATGGGCCACGAATTGGTCATATTGTATATAGATCTCTTATTCAATAATGTATCCATTAAATTAAAATAGTGTCTATAAAAAAACTTACAAAAAATTCTAAACATTGCTTTTGAAATTTTTTATTTTTATGTTGATGTGTTTTTTTATTTTTGTTTAGAAGTAACTGAATTTTCAATGTATACAAGTTCGTGAAAATTATTGATGCTAGTTTTTTAATTAAATGATTATGGTGTATCTCTTATTCAATCATCCATCCATCAAATTTAAGTAGTGTCTATAAAATAAAATATTATGTCAATACTGAAAGTTCTTATCCGTAAACCAGAATATTAAATTTATATCTACGGGTATGAATTAAATGATCGTAATTTTATGTTAAAAGCTAGTTCTTAATGTTTTTACTATTCCACGTTATGACTAATGCCCCATTTTTATGATTTAGAAATTCATTTAAAATATAAGTGTTTAATTTTTCGTTTTGCAGAAAATAACACAAAATGCAGGTCGCACTTGGTCTTGCTTGTCTGATGATGGTGGTCTGCGTTTATGGTGCTCCCCAACCTGGACCACCACCAGTACCAGAGGAATCTCTTTCGCCACAATGCCGGAAACCAAAATGCCCAGCAGGTAATGACGTCAATCTCCCATACCCCATGGACTGCCTTCTTTATGTCAAGTGTACCCAGGGAGAGAGCGCGGTCACGGCATGTCCTCCAGACACCCACTTCAATGAGGTACGTTTGGCACACAATATCATTTCAGATTTTAAAAAACTAGAACTTTGCAAATTGCTTCCTCATTATTGTTGGCTTTTTACAAATCTACCTCTATGAGGAAGCATGTTAATCTATTTTGGCTTCCTCATAGAGGAAGCTTTGTAAAAATCCAACAATAATGGGAAAGCAATTTGCAAAGTTCTACTTTGCAGCATTGTTTTAAAAATGTTTAAATGGCATTAGTTTTGAACCCCTTGACAGATTCGCGCCAGATTCGAACTGATGCTTAGTTTACCCACACTCTACTTGTGGACCAAATTTCAGTCCGATATCTTAAAAATTGCGGAAGTTAGAGCACGAAGAAAAAATTCAAAATGCCATAAATTTTAAACCCCTTAACGGATTGACGTCAAATTCACTGCCAAACTTTATTTAATAACAGTCCACTTGTGGACCAAATTTGAGCCCGATATCTTAAAAATTGCGAAAGTTAGAGCACGAACAAAAAATTTCAAAAAATTAAAAAATTCCATGAATTGTGAACCCTTTAACGGATTGACACCAAATTTAATCCCAAACACTATTTGATAGCATTCCACTTCTGGTCCAAGTTTGAGCCGGATATCATAAAAATTGCGGAAGGTAGAGCCCGAGCTAACATTCTCCAAAAAATTCAAAATGCCGTAAATTTTGAACACCTTGACGGATTAACGCCAAATTCAATCCCATACTTTGTTTAACGACAGTTTACTCGTGGTTCAAATTTGAGCTCGATATCTTAAAAATTGCGACGGCTATCGTGCTAATGAAAAATTGTGCACATATGCACACACACACACATACACACACACACACTCACATACATTTTTTCTAAACCACTTTTCTCGACGTTTTAGACCATTCTGAGTGTCCTGACATGAAAATCTCGAAAAAAAAAATTTTTCACGAAACAAAGCTTCCTCTACAAGGAAGCAAAAAACAAAATAAGTTAATTAATAAAACTTGCGACATACAAAAAAAATGTTATAATAAAAAACAATAAAAAATACAGAATGAGATATTTTTCAATATCATTTTAACTATCAAAACATTTGAATTAGAACGATTCATTTCCTACCATCACTACAATCGACGACGTATTTTACTGCATTAGTCAATATTGCATATAATATATTATTTTTCAATTTTTTTATAGACCATACTTCAACGTGTCTCTACACGGAGAGAAATTTCTGTGTCGTGACAACATAAAACAGTGACAAAAAAAATCGTTTTGTTAGGCTAACACAAAAATTTGTCCGCCGAACAAAAGATTTGTCAGCCGAAGAAAAGATTTGCCAGCCTAACCTAACGATTTTTGTTGTCCTCGTTTTATGTTGTCACAACACAGAAATTTCTCTCCGTATAGATACATATGTAACAAAAGATTGCGATGTTTAGGACATGTCTCCCGACTGTGAATTGAATTTCCTACACTGCTTCAGTAAAAATACAATACATTAAATTATTATATAGTATATGAATTTTTAAAATATTTTTTACAATGTACAATTTATATATAAACCCAACTTCACAGGTATTCTTATATATAAATTACATACAGATTGTATGTAGAGTTTATACAGGTTATATATGTCCAATTCCATATGTCGGACTATACATAATTTTTTTCCTTGGGGCGGTTCGAAATGGTCGAGGACAATATTTTTAAAACTTTTGTTGCATCAACAAATCAGTTGCTAATATAGTGACAACAAAGCCTTATTTCTTAGCCTAACAAAAATTATTTGTTATGCTTGTCAAAAAATTTGCTAGACCAGGAAAATTATTTGCTAAGCTTGTCAAAAAATTTGGTAGACCAGCAAAATGATGTGCTAGGCTTATCAAAAAATTTGCTAGACCAGAAAAATTATTTGCTAGGCTTGTCGAAAAATTTGCTAGACCAGCAAAATGATTTGCTAGGCTTGTCAAAAAATTTGCTAGACCAGAAAAATTATTTGCTAGGCTTGTCAAAAAATTTGCTAGACCAGCAAAATGATTTGCTAGGCTTGTCAAAAAATTTGCTAGACCAGAAAAATTATTTGCTAGGCTTGTAAAAAAATTTACTAGACCAGCAAAATGATTTGCTAGGCTTGTCAAAAAATTTGCTAGACCAGAAAAATTATTTGCTAGGCTTGTCAAAAAATTTGTTAGGCCAGCAAAAACATTTGCTAGATCAGCAAATGTTCGGGCAGTCACTGCATCTTCAATTCTATTGGGATCGTCGAGGAGAAAAAAACCTTGGAAGATCCCCGGTTAATCTGATCCAGTTTAATCGGGTTTCTACTGTATGTTTACATTCGCACATAAATACGATAAAATATTTTCACTTTCAAGTTTAGATATAATAATTTTTTTTTTCAATGTATATTTGGAGTTGCGTGCCGTGTGGATTGCTAGAAAAGTATTCAATAGTGCATGGCATACTATAAAAAGCCACTACTATATTTCCAAGTATCACGTGACGGCACGCGAGCTACGTCGCCAATTAACGAGTCGGTGCAGCCACGTCGCAGTCACAGAGTTTTAGTGAACGAGCTGAAAGTCATTCTGTGAGCTTCTCACTATCGCTGCATCCTATATCGTGTCCCACGTGCGGCTAGTTTTATATGGGTCATTCCATACCAAGCGGGCCATTAATTTGCCATCACACAAATTTTTCTGTAGTTTGTAAGCGTAATAATGGAAATTTTGTGAAATTTTGAGAAAAATCGGAATGGACTGTCTCACCGAAATAACGTACTAATATTTCTTATATTAGTACTTTATTTTCTTATAAAGTACTAATATTTCTTATAGTAGTACTTTATTTTGTCAAAAAATGGTGGATATTTTTTGGACAGGCTATGGAAATTTTTTTATTAAAAATTACATGCAAAATCTTAAATTTTATATAGAAACAAATTTTTTGTACGATCGGTAATTTTGAATATACAGCGAAATGAAAAAAAAAAAAAATAAAAAAAATCGTTATTTAATTATGGGCAAACTGTAGGTGATAAAATTCTGAAATAATTTGTGGATACTTTAAACGATTTTTGAAAAAATTATCAACACTTTTTGCGACCATGCTAAATTTTGGTGGCCTACTTGGTATGGAATTAACCGCATGTTACGTGAATTTTCACCGCGTCTATGGGAGCGGCTATGGAAATTTTTAAATTAAAAACTACATTCAAAATCTTAAATTTTGTACAGAAACAAACTTTTAGTACGATCGGTAATTTTGAATATACAGCGAATTGAAAAAAATGAAATAAAAAAAATCGTTATAAAATTTTGGGAAAACCGTAGGTAATAAATTTCTGAAATAATTTTTGGATACTCGTGATACTCTAAACGATTTTTGAAAAAATTATCAACACTTTTTGCGACCATGCTAAATTTTGGTGGCCTACTTGGTATGAAATTACCCGCATGTTACGTGGATTTTCACCGCGTCTATGGGAGCGGCTATGGAAATTTTTTAATTAAAAACTACATTCAAAATCTTAAATTTTGTACAGGAACAAATTTTTAGTACGATCGGTAATTTTGAATATACAGCGAATTGAAAAAATGAAATAAAAAAAATCGTTATAAAATTTTGGGCAAACCGTAGGTGATAAAATTCTGAAATAATTTGTGGATATTCGTGATACTCTAAACTATTTTTAAAAAAATTATCAACACTTTTTGCGACCATGCTAAATTTTGGTGGCATACTTGGTATGGAATGACCCACATGTTACGTAAATTTTCACCGCGTCTATGGAAGCTATGGAAATTTTTTAATTAAAAACTACATTCAAAAACTTAAATTTTGTAGAGGAACAAATTTTTAGTACGATCGGTAATTTTGAATATACAGCGAATTGAAAAAATGAAATAAAAAAAATCGTTATAAAATTTTGGGCAAACCGTAGGTGATAAAATTCTGAAATAATTTGTGGATATTCGTGATACTCTAAACTATTTTTAAAAAAATTATCAACACTTTTTGCGACCATGCTAAATTTTGGTGGCCTACTTGGTATGGAATGACCCACTTGTTACGTGAATTTTCACCGCGTCTATGGGAGCGGCTATGGAAATTTTCAAATTAAAAACTACATTCAAAAACTTAAATTTTGTACAGGAACAAATTTTTAGTACGATCGGTAATTTTGAATATACAGCGAATTGAAAAAAATGAAATAAAAAAAATCGTTATAAAATTTTGGGCAAACCGTAGGTGATAAAATTCTGAAATAATTTTTGGATATTCGTGATACTCTAAACTATTTTTAAAAAAATTATCAACACTTTTTGCGACCGTGCTAAATTTTGGTGGCATACTTGGTATGGAATGACCCACATGTTACGTAAATTTTCACCGCGTCTATGGAAGCTATGGAAATTTTTTAATTAAAAACTACATTCAAAAACTTAAATTTTGTACAGGAACAAATTTTTAGTACGATCGGTAATTTTGAATGTACAGCGAATTGAAAAAAATGAAATAAAAAAAATCGTTATAAAATTTTGGGCAAACCGTAGGTGATAAAATTCTGAAATAATTTTTGGATATTCGTGATACTCTACACGATTTTTGAAAAAATTATCAACACTTTTTGCGACCATGCTAAATTTTGGTGGCATACTTGGTATGGAATGACCCACATGTTACGTAAATTTTCACCGCGTCTATGGAAGCTATGGAAATTTTTTAATTAAAAACTACATTCAAAAACTTAAATTTTGTACAGGAACAAATTTTTAGTACGATCGGTAATTTTGAATATACAGCGAATTGAAAAAAATGAAATAAAAAAAATCGTTATAAAATTTTGGGCAAACCGTAGGTGATAAAATTCTGAAATAATTTTTGGATATTCGTGATACTCTACACAATTTTTGAAAAAATTATCAACACTTTTTGCGACCATGCTAAATTTTGGTGGCATACTTGGTATGGAATGACCCACATGTTACGTAAATTTTCACCGCGTCTACGGAAGCTATGGAAATTTTTTAATTAAAAACTACATTCAAAAACTTAAATTTTGTACAGGAACAAATTTTTAGTACGATCGGTAATTTTGAATATACAGCGAATTGAAAAAAATGAAATAAAAAAAATCGTTATAAAATTTTGGGCAAACCGTAGGTGATAAAATTCTGAAATAATTTTTGGATATTCGTGATACTCTACACGATTTTTGAAAAAATTATCAACACTTTTTGCGACCATGCTAAATTTTGGTGGCCTACTTGGTATGGAATGACCCACTTGTTACGTGAATTTTCACCGCGTCTATGAGAGCAGCTAAGGAAATTTTTTAATTAAAAACTACATTCAAAAACTTAAATTTTGTATAGGAACAAATTTTTAGTACGATCGGTAATTTTGAATATACAGCGAATTGAAAAAAATGAAATAAAAAAAATCGTCATAAAATTTTGGCCAAACCGTAGGTAATAAAATTCTGAAATAATTTTTGGATATTCGTGATACTCTAAACGATTTTTGAAAAAATTATCAATACTTTTTGCGATCATGCGAAATTTTGGTGGCCTACTTGGTATAGAATGACCCACTTGTTACGTAAATTTTCACCGCGTCTATGGAAGCTATGGAAATTTTTAAATTAAAAACTACATTCAAAAACTTAAATTTTGTACAGGAACAAATTTTTAGTACGATCGGTAATTTTGAATCTACAGCGAATTGAAAAAAATGAAATAAAAAAAATCGTCATTTAATTCTGGGCCAACCGCAGGAGATAAAATTCTAAAATAATTTTTGGACATTCGTGATACTCTAAACGATTTTTGAAAAAATTATCAACACTTTTTGCGAACATGCTAAATTTGGCCGGATTCCCACTTGGTATGGAATGACCCATATGTTACGTGAATTTTCACCGCGTATATCCAGTTACGCGATGTACAACGCGCCTAACGCACGTGGCACATTCGAACAGGGTGCTTCACCTGGCACGTGGCGATTTTTAGTCCAGCGACCCGCGTTTTACCGCCCAAACGATATGTATAGATATATACTGATATATATATATATAAGCTACTCCACTATAATGCACGACGAAAGTCCTGCTTGACTTCTTGACACCGGGACGCGAGCTTACGTCCGGTTCATTGCCTTCGTTATGGCTGGATCAACCCTCGAGTCGAGAAGCGGCGGCGTGTAATCGGATCGAATCGTACAAAGCATAAACCAGTAATAACATAACTTGAGAAACATTATCAATTGAATGTCCCCTGTGTAATACGTCAATCACTCACTCTCTTCACTCTCCAAGAGAAGAACCTTTAAGGGTGAGACAAATTTTGACGTGGAAGCTCGTTTGCGTCACTTTCATTAATTACATCCCGTTAAGAAACTTCTTGAGTTTGATATAGGCGTAAAGATAAGAAGGGTTCACGTCGTTCTTGATTATTTCTGGGGCAATGTATTTAGTCGGTAAATCAATTTATAGGGTAAATATGATGTTATTAATAATCATTAAAATAATAATCTCTGAGCTTCAACTTGATGTATTAGTTAATAACTATGAATTCTGCTGAAATATATTTATTTTTGTTGTTGCACTGCGAGAAAATTATGGTATTAGTAAGTATAAAGTGACAACTATTCATTTTTAGTTCCTACGAACAATTTATTAGTAGTTGCCATAACTATCAAATAGTTATTATAACTACCAAATACACGGAAAAAAAGTGTTGGTTAGAACAACCAAGTGCCTTGGTTATATACGCGCCAGACAATTAATTGGTTAGACCAACCAAGTTATTTGTTAGGCTACCAATTTCTTGGTTGGTCTAACCAAGTCACTTGGTTAGCTTACCAAGTGACTTGGTTACTTTTTTCCGTGTAGTTGCATGGACTAAAAAATCATAGTTGTCACTTTATAGTTGATTGTACTACTACCCCACATAGAAAAATATATATGTAAGATATATGTTAAATATATGGCGCCAAAAAGTTCTATATGCTGCATATATTCTGCATATATGTGTGCAAAAATATATGTAAAATATATGAGATATATATATGGACAATATGTAAAATATATTTCATATACGTTTAGCGCCAAAAAGTTCTATATGTCGAATATATCGTGCATATATTTCTATTTCCATGTGGGACCATTTCTCTGAGTGTTTAAATACAGTTGCGCTTTTGATACTTTTTTTCTATCATTTCATGTAATCTTTCCCGTGTAGAAAAATAGTTGGGGCTCTGACTTGGCCCTTTCTAGTTTGCCCCAGTTCTATTAGGGGCCCTACTAGGCTAGTCACGCTTGAAGTACGCTGCATTTAGAGACTCAATATGGGCGACCCTAGTGAGGGTTCCACATTTAAGCCTGATTAGGCCCCGACGTTTGTCGTGGCCGCCTCTGTTGAGCCTAGTAGGGTTCTAGAGTAGATTCCCTATTGTGGATGCCATGTTTATACCTAAAAAGGCCCCTTATTTAATCGCGGCTGCACCGAGAGAAAATATTTCATTATTGCCAAATAAATGGGTGGATTGATTTTTTTTCATTGATTTCAACGAAATATTTCTTTGATTTCAATGAAATAGTGCATTTGAATTTCAAAGAGAACATTTCATTGCCTGCAAATAAACATTTACTTAGTGAGCATACAATAAAGAAACAGTTTCATTGTTTTAAAGAGACGTTTTCATTGGTTCGAAGAAACGTTTTCATTGATCTCTTTCTCGCACCTAACCTCACTTTTTTGTTTTCCGGTTCTCCCGAACGAACGGCTTCGAGTTTCGAGGAGCCAGAAGCTTAGACTATATCTGCCGTACTTCTTTACATACTCACAAAATTTGAGCTTTATCTGTCGCGTACTTCAGGAAAAAATAGGTTTCGAAATTTTGAGTTGGTAAGAAGAAGGTTTCATTGAATCAGAGACGATATCTTTGAAATCAATGAAAAAGGTTCATTGGTTTAAAGAAATGTTTCTTCGAATCAATGTCACTACTTTTCATTGAGTTTGAGATCATTCAAAGAAAAGATAGTATGGAAATTCAAGTATTTCATTTCATTGGCAAAGATTTCCGTGAATCAATGAAACTTTTTCTCTCGGTGTGCCCGAACTAATTTCTGCACGGGTTGTGATTTATTGCATTTGAAGATTTGTGTTTAATTTGGATTGTTATATTTGTTTTTCAGGCTGCTGGAACCTGCACGGATCGCGCGACTGCCAACTGTGTTAACTGCTGGCAAAAGGCTCCCACTCGTTAATCAATTACATTTTGAGTAATTACCGAAGCGAATATGAATACGATTGTGGCTAGAGTTTATGCATTGATGTAGTGTTACATTGATTTACTACTGTTGGCGTTGCAGAGCATCGCGAATGTTATCGTGCTTTAGATAATTCAAGTTCTTTGTCCACTACAATGGCTATTGTAATAATAAAATGATTTCATAATGCGAATGTGATATATGCTTTATTTATTCTTTGTTGATTTTCCTCTTCTATTATTATTATGTATTATTATTCAAGTATTATTGAAAATGTATGTATTTATAAAACCCTCGTTTAACCCTGAACCACTGCAATCTCCGTAATTCAAAACGTGAAGTTTTTTTTGTTGGGTAAAGTAGTTAGTAGTAATTCTCCTGCTTTATGCGATTGGGAGTAAATCTTCCTTTTACATTGTGAGTTATCCTTCTCTATTTACAGGGTTCATAGTTTCTGTTGATTTTGCACCCACTTTAATGCTGGTTCTGTGTGTGTTTAGATGTGTCTACTCTTTAACGTGGTTTGCGAGCCAGAAGCTGGCAGATCAACCAAGTTATTAGTTAGCGCAACCAAGTTCATTGTAAGGCAACCGATAACTTGGTTGCACGGAAAAACAGCTTCGTTGGGCCAACTAACTATTTATTAGTTGAGTGAAAATTTGTTACCACAACCATCCGGTTGGTCGGTGTAACGACCTGGTATTAGTGACATTTACCATTCCGACTTAGTTGACTTAAATAAGTCACACAACGAATTTTATTCGTGTTCCAACTAAGTAAGATAGTTGGCGCCACAATAGTAGTCGGCCCAACTAACTATTTAGTTCGAGCGTCTGAAAATAGTTGACCTAACCAAGAAATCGTCTGTCTCTCAGAGAACTAAGTCGCTTGGTTGGGTCCAACTACTTTCTTCGTTAACCTAACAAAGTCGTTTTTTCCGTGTGGTTTAACCAATTAATCGGTTCGCGCATATTTAACTAAGCGGTTGGTTGTTCCAATCAAGCCTTTTTTCCGTGTGGATGACTTTGTACCCTATGTCTACGCTCCCTCTGAGATTTTCTATACGATCAATTAATACATTTTTGCTTCCTTACAGACTAATTTAAAAATTATGCATGGCTGTCTGTGTGTGTAGGGAAAAACGGGACCGAAAGTAACACGGGTCAATTGTAACAATTGCACGAAGAAAAAAAGTAGTTGTTACAAGCACTTTTTTATGAATTAATTAGCAGTGGATGCGCGTTTCGCGCGCTAATCATCAAATCTCGGTGTTAAATTTTTTATTAGCGTACTGTGACTTTTACAGATTATTGCGAGTGAACATGCATTTTCGATATAAGAACTCGAGCCATTTTATTATTTTCGTGAATTGCTATTAGAAGTGGTGCATGGATAGAAATTATACAACTATTAAAATATCATGTAAAATAAAATTCGGTTGGATGTTCCGACCAAAAGTCGGATCTGTGAATTCTGGAATCAGAACGGACCAAAAGTGACTTTTTCAAAAATCATCGTAAAAAGGCATGTAACCGGTACTTTCTGAGGTACAATATGCGCCTTGAGAACGATAGTGAAGGCCAAAATTTGATATCTTGAAAAAGAAAAAAATTAAGGTTCTTTAGGTTGGATTTTCCGACCAAAAGTCGGATCTGTGAATTCTGCAACCAGAACACTGACCAAAAGTGACTTTTTAAAACATCATCGTAAAAAGGCATGTAACCGGTACTTTCTGAGCTACAATATGCGACTTGAGAACGATAGTGAAGGCCAAAATTCGATATCTTGATGAAAAAAAAATTTAGGTTCTTTAGGTTGGATTTTCCGACCAAAAGTCGGATCTGCGAATTCTGAACACAAAACCGACCAAAAGTGATTTTTTCAAAAATCATCGTAAAAAGGCATGTAACCGGTACTTTCTGAGGTACAATATGCGACTTGAGAACGATAGTGAAGGCCAAAAATTGATATCTTGAAGACGAAAAAAATTTAGGTTCTTTAGGTTGGATTTTCCGACCAAAAGTCGGATCTGTGAATTCTGGAATCAGAACCGACCAAAAGTGACTTTTTCAAAAATCATCGTAAAAAGGCATGTAACCGGTACTTTCTGAGGTACAATATGCGACTTGAGAACGATAGTAAAGGCCAAAATTTGATATCTCGCAGAAGAAAAAAATTTAGGTTCTTTAGGTTGGATTTTCCGACCAAAAGTCAGATCTGTGAATTCTGAAACCTGAACCGACCAAAAGTGACTTTTTCAAAAATCATCGAAAAAAGGCTTTTAACGGGTACTTTCTGAGGTACAATGTGCGACTTGAGAACGATAGTAAAGGCCAAAATTTGATATCTTGGATTTTCCGACCAAAAGTCGGATCTGTGAATTCTGGAATCAGCACTGACCAAAAGTGACTTTTTCAAAAATTATCGAAAAAAGGCTTTTAACGGGTACTTTCGGTGGTACAATATGCGACTTGAGAACGATAGTGAAGGCCAAAATTTGATATCATGATGAAAAAAAAATTTACGTTCTTCAGGTTGGATTTTCTGACCAAAAGTCGGATCTGCGAATTCTGAACCCAAAACCGACCAAAAGTGACTTTTTAAAAAATCATCGTAAAAAGGCATGTAACCGGTACTTTCCGAGGTACAATATGCGACTTGAGAATGATAGTGAAGGCCAAAATTCGATATCTTGATGAAAAAAAATGTAGGTTCTTTAGGTTGGATTTTCCGACCAAAAGTCGGATCTGCGAATTCTGAACCCAAAACCGACCAAAAGTGATTTTTTCAAAAATCATCGTAAAAAGGCATGTAACCGGTACTTTCTGAGGTACAATATGCGACTTGAGAACGATAGTGAAGGCCAAAATTTGATATCTTGAAGACGAAAAAAATTTAGGTTCTTTAGGTTGGATTTTCCGACCAAAAGTCGGATCTGTGAATTCTGGAATCAGCACTGACCAAAAGTGACTTTTTCAAAAATTATCGAAAAAAGGCTTTTAACGGGTACTTTCCGAGGTACAATATGCGACTTGAGAATGATAGTGAAGGCCAAAATTCGATATCTTGATGAAAAAAAATGTAGGTTCTTTAGGTTGGATTTTCCGACCAAAAGTCGGATCTGCGAATTCTGAACCCAAAACCGACCAAAAGTGATTTTTTCAAAAATCATCGTAAAAAGGCATGTAACCGGTACTTTCTGAGGTACAATATGCGACTTGAGAACGATAGTAAAGGCCAAAATTTGATATCTCGAAGAAGAAAAAAATTTAGGTTCTTTAGGTTGGATTTTCCGACCAAAAGTCAGATCTGTGAATTCTGAAACCTGAACCGACCAAAAGTGACTTTTTCAAAAATCATCGAAAAAAGGCTTTTAACGGGTACTTTCTGAGGTACAATATGCGACTTGAGAACGATAGTAAAGGCCAAAATTTGATATCTTGGATTTTCCGACTAAAAGTCGGATCTGTGAATTCTGGAATCAGCACTGACCAAAAGTGACTTTTTCAAAAATTATCGAAAAAAGGCTTTTAACGGGTACTTTCGGAGGTACAATATGCGACTTGAGAACGATAGTGAAGGCCAAAATTTGATATCATGATGAAAAAAAAATTTACGTTCTTCAGGTTGGATTTTCTGACCAAAAGTCGGATCTGCGAATTCTGAACCCAAAACCGACCAAAAGTGACTTTTTAAAAAATCATCGTAAAAAGGCATGTAACCGGTACTTTCCGAGGTACAATATGCGACTTGAGAATGATAGTGAAGGCCAAAATTCGATATCTTGATGAAAAAAATGTAGGTTCTTTAGGTTGGATTTTCCGACCAAAAGTCGGATCTGCGAATTCTGAACCCAAAACCGACCAAAAGTGATTTTTTCAAAAATCATCGTAAAAAGGCATGTAACCGGTACTTTCTGAGGTACAATATGCGACTTGAGAACGATAGTGAAGGCCAAAATTTGATATCTTGAAGACGAAAAAAATTTAGGTTCTTTAGGTTGGATTTTCCGACCAAAAGTCGGATCTGTGAATTCTGGAATCAGCACTGACCAAAAGTGACTTTTTCAAAAATTATCGAAAAAAGGCTTTTAACGGGTACTTTCCGAGGTACAATATGCGACTTGAGAATGATAGTGAAGGCCAAAATTCGATATCTTGATGAAAAAAAATGTAGGTTCTTTAGGTTGGATTTTCCGACCAAAAGTCGGATCTGCGAATTCTGAACCCAAAACCGACCAAAAGTGATTTTTTCAAAAATCATCGTAAAAAGGCATGTAACCGGTACTTTCTGAGGTACAATATGCGACTTGAGAACGATAGTGAAGGCCAAAAATTGATATCTTGAAGACGAAAAAAATTTAGGTTCTTTAGGTTGGATTTTCCGACCAAAAGTCGGATCTGTGAATTCTGGAATCAGAACCGACCAAAAGTGACTTTTTCAAAAATCATCGTAAAAAGGCATGTAACCGGTACTTTCTGAGGTACAATATGCGACTTGAGAACGATAGTAAAGGCCAAAATTTGATATCTCGAAGAAGAAAAAAATTTAGGTTCTTTAGGTTGGATTTTCCGACCAAAAGTCGGATCTGTGAATTCTGGAATCAGAACCGACCAAAAGTGACTTTTTCAAAAATCATCGTAAAAAGGCATGTAACCGGTACTTTCTGAGGTACAATATGCGACTTGAGAACGATAGTAAAGGCCAAAATTTGATATCTCGAAGAAGAAAAAAATTTAGGTTCTTTAGGTTGGATTTTCCGACCAAAAGTCAGATCTGTGAATTCTGAAACCTGAACCGACCAAAAGTGACTTTTTCAAAAATCATCGAAAAAAGGCTTTTAACGGGTACTTTCTGAGGTACAATATGCGACTTGAGAACGATAGTAAAGGCCAAAATTTGATATCTTGAAGACGAAAAAAATTTAGGTTCTTTAGGTTGGATTTTCCGACCAAAAGTCGGATCTGTGAATTCTGGAATCAGCACTGACCAAAAGTGACTTTTTCAAAAATTATCGAAAAAAGGCTTTTAACGGGTACTTTCGGAGGTACAATATGCGACTTGAGAACGATAGTGAAGGCCAAAATTTGATATCTTGATGAAAAAAAAATTGAGGTTCTTTAGGTTGGATTTTTCGACCAAAAGTCGGATCTGCGAATTCTGAACCCAAAACCGACCAAAAGTGATTTTTTCAAAAATCATCGTAAAAAGGCATGTAACCGGTACTTTCTGAGGTACAATATGCGACTTGAGAACGATAGTGAAGGCCAAAATTTGATATCTTGATGAAAAAAAAATTTACGTTCTTCAGGTTGGATTTTCTGACCAAAAGTCGGATCTGCGAATTCTGAACCCAAAACCGACCAAAAGTGACTTTTTAAAAAATCATCGTAAAAAGGCATGTAACCGGTCCTTTCCGAGGTACAATATGCGACTTGAGAATGATAGTGAAGGCCAAAATTCGATATCTTGATGAAAAAAATGTAGGTTCTTTAGGTTGGATTTTCCGACCAAAAGTCGGATCTGCGAATTCTGAACCCAAAACCGACCAAAAGTGATTTTTTCAAAAATCATCGTAAAAAGGCATGTAACCGGTACTTTCTGAAGTACAATATGCGACTTGAGAACGATAGTGAAGGCCAAAATTTGATATCTTGAAGACGAAAAAAATTTAGGTTCTTTAGGTTGGATTTTCCGACCAAAAGTCGGATCTGTGAATTCTGGAATCAGCACTGACCAAAAGTGACTTTTTCAAAAATTATCGAAAAAAGGCTTTTAACGGGTACTTTCCGAGGTACAATATGCGACTTGAGAATGATAGTGAAGGCCAAAATTCGATATCTTGATGAAAAAAAATGTAGGTTCTTTAGGTTGGATTTTCCGACCAAAAGTCGGATCTGCGAATTCTGAACCCAAAACCGACCAAAAGTGATTTTTTCAAAAATCATCGTAAAAAGGCATGTAACCGGTACTTTCTGAGGTACAATATGCGACTTGAGAACGATAGTGAAGGCCAAAAATTGATATCTTGAAGACGAAAAAAATTTAGGTTCTTTAGGTTGGATTTTCCGACCAAAAGTCGGATCTGTGAATTCTGGAATCAGAACCGACCAAAAGTGACTTTTTCAAAAATCATCGTAAAAAGGCATGTAACCGGTACTTTCTGAGGTACAATATGCGACTTGAGAACGATAGTAAAGGCCAAAATTTGATATCTCGAAGAAGAAAAAAATTTAGGTTCTTTAGGTTGGATTTTCCGACCAAAAGTCGGATCTGTGAATTCTGGAATCAGAACCGACCAAAAGTGACTTTTTCAAAAATCATCGTAAAAAGGCATGTAACCGGTACTTTCTGAGGTACAATATGCGACTTGAGAACGATAGTAAAGGCCAAAATTTGATATCTCGAAGAAGAAAAAAATTTAGGTTCTTTAGGTTGGATTTTCCGACCAAAAGTCAGATCTGTGAATTCTGAAACCTGAACCGACCAAAAGTGACTTTTTCAAAAATCATCGAAAAAAGGCTTTTAACGGGTACTTTCTGAGGTACAATATGCGACTTGAGAACGATAGTAAAGGCCAAAATTTGATATCTTGAAGACGAAAAAAATTTAGGTTCTTTAGGTTGGATTTTCCGACCAAAAGTCGGATCTGTGAATTCTGGAATCAGCACTGACCAAAAGTGACTTTTTCAAAAATTATCGAAAAAAGGCTTTTAACGGGTACTTTCGGAGGTATAATATGCGACTTGAGAACGATAGTGAAGGCCAAAATTTGATATCTTGATGAAAAAAAAATTGAGGTTCTTTAGGTTGGATTTTTCGACCAAAAGTCGGATCTGCGAATTCTGAACCCAAAACCGACCAAAAGTGATTTTTTCAAAAATCATCGTAAAAAGGCATGTAACCGGTACTTTCTGAGGTACAATATGCGACTTGAGAACGATAGTGAAGGCCAAAATTTGATATCTTGATGAAAAAAAAATTTAGGTTCTTTAGGTTGGATTTTCCGACCAAAAGTCGGATCTGTTAATTCTGAAACCTGAACCGACCAAAAGTGACTTTTTCAAAAATCATCGAAAAAAGGCTTTTAACGGGTACTTTCTGAGGTACAATATGTGACTTGAGAACGATAGTGAAGGCCAAAATTTGATATCTTGATGAAAAAAGAATTTAGGTTCCTTAGTTTGGATTTTCTGACCAAAAGTCGGATCTGCCAATTCTGAACCCAAAACCGACCAAAAGTCACTTTTTCAAAAATCATCGTAAAAACGCATGTAACCGGTACTTTCTAAGGTACAATGTGCGACTTGAGAACGTTAGTGAAGGCCAAAATTCAATATCTTGATGAAAAAAAATTTAGGTTCTTTAGGTTGGATTTTCCGACCAAAAGTCGGATCGGTGAATTCTGCAATCAGAACTGACCAAAAGTGACTTTTTAAAAAATCATCGTAAAAAGGCATGTAACCGGTACTTTCTGAGGTACAATATGCGACTTGAGAACGATAGTGAAGACCAAAATTCAATATCTTCATGAAAAAAAATTTAGGTTCTTTAGGATTTGGATTTTCCGACCAAAAGTCGGATCCAGAAGAACTAAAAGCTGGCTTCTTTTCGTTCTTCCATTTATTATCAGCAGATCACAGTCTCTTCTCAAGCACTCGGGTCATTTGCTTAATGCGGTACCGCGTTTGAGGCCACTAGTTGGTCATCAGGAAGATACAGACGCACGTGCCTCGTGAAAATTCTTCGGATCCAATGTCCGTTATCTTGAACGGGATGAGAAGGAAGAAGAGTACAGTATTACGGTGCAAGAGCGTTTGTCGGCGAAAGGAGAAGGACGAGGTTGTGTAAGGTCTCGTGCGCGGTCGATGGATTCCATAGAGTGGGTCAAGTGATATCGATCCTAAACACAACGTAACTCTCAATGTATGTGGTGCACCTCTCATACACATTGAACTTTCATTTAGTGTCGCGCTAACGATTGCACACTGTACAGTTAGATCCTGCATAAGTTAGAAACATGCTTGGCACTGTACTTTGCTTCTGCGTCCCCTACTCCCTGTCTCTTCTGCGCGTGGAGCATGCGTACCGATTACGATATTCGTCAAAAGCACTGGTTAATGTAAAACTGTGGCTATTCGAGGACAATCACAGTACGTTAATGGTTTATTACAAAGGGAGATTATAAATCGTTTATTAGCTCATTAAGGGTCTTCTTTTAACGACACTACATTGCGCTTTACAAATTTCAATACTAATACACTGAAAAAAAAAATCATTGATTCAATAAATCCATCGTTTGCGGGCTGCCAAAGTAAATATTTTTGAATTAATTCTAGTCCTTATTCGTTCAATTCCATTTGACATTGAACCAATAAAATATTATTTTGCTTATTTTAGAGTTATTGTTTCGATCTCGTGTGGAATTGGAGGAATTAGAATTCAAATTAAATTGATAACACTTGTTTTTGGCAGCCTGCAAACGATGGTTTTGTTGAATCAATAACTTTTTTTTTCAGTGTATTGATTTCGAGTGAACCAAGTACTAATTGCTCGGCCATAATATAAAGAAAATGGTAACTTAGACAAGAAGCGGTCACTAACGCTTTCACTAGTACTAGTTCGTCCCTAAAAGATCAAAAGGTTTCTTGGTGAGCTGCAAATTTTAGATATTATAGTACTGACCGTCAGGTCAGTCAAACGGTCATCCACCCAAATACTAACGAAGTAATTCACGCAAATAATGAAACAAGCAACTTCGTCGAATATGTTTATAGGTGACAACAACGATATAATGTACCCTTTTTTATATAACCGATATATAATAAAACAAAATATGTTTAAGAATTTTGGAAGTGGCGGCGAAGTGACGCTTCTTCTTAATAGCGACGCAGAATCTTAGTTATTTCCGGCAGATCAAACGAGTTTATGACGCCAAAGTATTTCCAATATGGTATCATTTACTATTTGGCGATACGTTTTTCTATCTGGGATTATAACAATGCGATTTCGAACCGCCGAGGGACTGACGAGAATTTCTATAAACTGGAATCTATGATTCGTATTCGTTAGAGATGGATATATAGAAAGTCTTACGGATATAGAGTTGCACCACAAAAGAGTGAAGACATGTCACAAAAATTGGAACCATTGTGCTATAGTTCCAGACCAATTACTTTTGCTGATGCGCCATCTAAGACGCTATGACGTCAGAGCCAAACGTCTTCGGAGTTCGGAGTATATTGCCGAAGAGAGACTGAGTAAAACAATGGTTTGAACCAACCTCACGACACTTACTAAGTTACTACGTATCCCCGACCTGCTAGAACCCTCGAACCATGTCGTGTCACCACCCTCGGTAGTTGATTCGAGGTCACAAACTTCTCTCACGAATCGTAATTAACTTCTACCTAGAATTCCAAGACATACTGTGATGTAGATTAGTAACGTCATATATACAGTTTACAAAGCGACGCTTTAAATTTATAATTTGTTCCATGGAGACTGGAAGTAAGGAATACGAACTCAGGTTGAAAAGTCGTTCGCGAAAGTGTATACAGTTTTAGGGGACTGAATATCAACGAGAACCGAGATGAAGTTAGCGCCGAGCTCACTTCACTTCGGTTCACTGAGAAAAATGCTTGGCTGGACTTACTAAGACCTTGGTTAAAAATTGTAACAAGAAAAATTTGGTAGACGCAACCAAATTATTGGTTAGGCATACTAAATATTTGATTGACTTACCAAATCCTTGGTTATGTTAATGAATAACTTGGTTGAGCCTGCCAAGTTTTCTTGGTAACATTGTTAACCAAGTTTTTGGTAGTCTTAACCAAGCCTTTTTCTGAGTCTTCCAGCCAACCTTCCGCTCACTTCACTTCGGTTTCCGCCAACTTTCCGTTCACTTCACTTCGGTTCCCGCCAACTTGTCGCTCACTTCACTTCGGTTCCCGCCAACTCGTCACTCCTTTCACTTCGGTTCCCGCCAACTCGTCGCTCCCTTCACTTCGGTTCCCGCCAACTTGTCGCTCACTTCACTTCGGTTTCCGCCAACTTGTCGCTCAATTCACTTCGATTCCCGCCAACTCGTCGCTCACTTCACTTCGGTTCCCGTCAACATGTCGCTCACTTCACTTCGGTTCCCGCCAACTCTTCGCTCACTTCACTTCAGTTCCCGCCAACTTATCGCTCACTTCACTTCGGTTTTCGTCAACTTGTCGCTCAGTTCACTTCGGTTCCCGCCAACTTGTCGCTCACTTCACTTCGATTTCCGCCAACTTGTCGCTCACTTCACTTCGGTTTCCGCCAACTTGTCGCTCAATTCACTTCGGTTCCCGCCAACTCGTCGCTCACTTCACTTCGGTTCCCGCCAACTTGTCGCTCACTTCACTTCGGTTCCCGCCAACTCGTCGCTCACTTCACTTCGGTTCCCGCCAACTCGTCGGTCACTTCACTTCGGTTCCCGCCAACTTGTCGCTCACTTCACTTCGGTTTCCGCTAAAAGAATTTTCCAGGCATAGAGACTAGAGGTAAGGAGTACGAACGAGCGCTGCAATAACGTTCGCGAAACTCTGTAAAATTTTAGGAGACTAAACACCACTGAATATCACCGAGAACCGAGATGAAGTTAGCGCCAAGTTCACTTCACTTCGGTTTCAGCCAACTCTCCGCTCACTTCATTTCGGTTCCAGCCAACTTACTGCTCACTTCACTTCGGTTCCCGCCAACTTGTCGCTCACTTCACTTAGCTTCCCGCCAAAAGAATTGTCCACGGTTCGGTGAACGGATTTCAACCGCGATTTCCATATTCGTTCGTATTTCTTACCTCTAGTCTCCATATTTCCACAGTTCGGCTAACGAATCTCAACCGCAATTTCCATAGTAGTTCGTACTCCTTATCTCTGGTCGCCATGCTTTGTTCTTACGCACCTCTATTGTGCCATACAAAGATTCAGAAACACGAGAAGCAAAACAATCCATTCACAAATGGTTTCTAAGAATATTACCTTGAATTTTATTATTGATAACTGGTTCTCATCGCTTATGAATGGAAATAGACTGTGTGGCTTTAATGTAGTCGCCCGCCGTCTGCACGCAACGCCTCTAGATGGACGCATTTTTTTTCAACATCTCCAGCTTGTCACAACAATGATATATTAATGGCGTCGCTATACCTATATTTACCCTAAGTTTTTGCTAATATTCGAAACGGACATATAAGACGGAGTAGATCACTTTTAACTTTGAAGCATGCAGACTTCTTTCGGTTGTTCTGCATATCCATATTCATACAAATGGATGTAGGTACTACAGCCTGACCCATCAGCGCTACTTACAGAACATTCGTTGTGTGACGGCTAAAAATGTAAAGCTTTAAATGAGTCTTATGGTCGTAACTTACATTTTTTATTGGTGGAGACTTCTTTATGACCACGTGATCAGGTGATGGCAGCACCGCCAATGGTCGTCAGTTTTGCAAATTGGCATCTAGCGTCATGTCTTTACTTTTAATTTGGATGTCACGGCCATTGAAGATTTAAAGGTTACTTCAATGAAAATGAAGTATATCCGATATATATAGTAAATTCATATAATATACATAGGGCTTTCTCTGTCAGCTTAGTTATTTTTTCTTTTTATAAACGGCGTTTCGATGTCATGAAATTTTTCAAAATTGTCCAAAATTTCGATAAACGAGGTTTTTACCAGGGTTCGGAATGTTACTTATTAAAAGTAATGCGTTACCGTTACCGTTACTCCTTGAGAAAAAGTAACGCGTTACCGTTACCGTTACTCCTTGTGAAAAAATAACGCGTTACCGTTATCGTTACTGAAAATGTAACGCTTCCCTTACTTTTCGTTACTTAAAAACATATTAATCATATAACAAATTTAGACGTATATAATTATTAACGTGTAGAATGAAGATCAGTAACGAAAAAACGAATAATTCAGAGAAAGCGTTTAGTAACGTTGTGCAAGTAGCTTTCGTTTATTTTCGTTGGTATCTCGCCTCTTAGAGGGAATTCGAACAGCTACTTGTTAACAAACATTTTGTATCTCAAAAAGTAACGAAAAAGTAACGGCAATTTCGTTACTTGTTACAAACAATTTGTAACGAGCGTTGTCTTAGAATTACACGAATAAAAATGTAACGACGTTACAGACCGTTACCACCATAAAGTAACGAATTCACTAATGACGTTACTAGTAACGCGTTACTTCCAAAGCCTGGTTTTTACAAAATGGTTGCATGTGTGTATGAATATTTTCTTGTTAGTATGATAGCTCTAGTAATTTGTAATATATCGGGATAAAATATAGTACACCAGTGGATTATCATTAAAAACAGCTTGGAATTTTCTTTCGTTCAAATCGGTCGAGGAATTGACATTTTATAACATTATGAAATTTTTTTGAAATGTCTTTAATCATCTACTTGAAGAAAATGATGAGATATTGGTCTGAAATTTTATACACAAATTGCTCATATGTTTAGCTGAAACATGGTGTACATACAGACTATTATTAAATAAGGTTTTAAATTAGTTTAAAATAATTTGTAAAAGAAATAAAGATAATTATTTTTTAAGTTTTATATTAATAATAAATCAAAACTAAAAAATCCGATTATACCGAATTTGTGTCGGATGAGCCTTTACTCATATTAAATACTTCATGCATTTTCCACAGTTCATGCAGAAAGTGTATGTTTAAATTATAGTGGGAATAGTCTCGGAAACGTGGAGTAGTATGTTTTTTTAAAGCTACTAAATTAGCGCCCTTGCAGTGTGTGGGTTCACTTGAAACCACGCCAAGTGTTAAGTTATGCATATAAAAAGTGCTTTCTGTGAGGTATTTTGCCAGCTCGCGTATGACTTCGCCAAAGCTCGTGTTATGTACAGCCACCCACACGCAAATCTTATAACACCTACTTGTGCAGCTCAAACCTATTTTGTACGAGTGCAGTTCCTAAAACAACAAAAAAAAAAAACGTGTTATACGACTTGCACCTAGAAAAATGTATGGTTAATTTTACTATACACATGTTTCCCTGAGAGGACAACAATGTTTTTATGGTTGCTGTAATAATAAATAACGTAACCAGCAACTAAATTATGGCACGAGTAATTATTTTTATAGTAAAACTCGCTATATTTATCAATCTATCTATATAATATTCGAACTTTATTACCGAATTACATTGGAATAATACACTTGCAGAATGTTGCAACGTCTTTTAATATTTCTCTCTGTATTATACAAATTTCTTGCCGTTGCGACTGCCGCTTTTTTAAAGACATATGGGGCATTCCATGTCAAAAGAGCTGTCCTCATTCGATTTTTCTAATTTCCTTATGGTTTGCATTTATTTTAATTCCTTCCCCTAACAGTGTTGTAAGTCCCCATTACTTCACGATATAAAGTTTACAGAACAGGATGATTTGTAGTTACGAATTTGTGATGATAACCTGTAGCGATTATAAAATAATATGTGAACTTTTCAATAGCTTTAAGAAAAATCAAATTTTTTATTAAATTTTTATTAAAATTTGCATTAACAGTATTTCTCCATTTTTTAAAATAAGATTATCATGAAATTTTATGGGGAATTAATATTTTTTGCCTTTATTCAAAGGTTTACCCATCATATCATAAGCACTGCAAATTGTTATTATAAAAACATAATTATAAAGCCAATTGTAGCATCAATTTTGTTTAAAAAATAATTAGGATTTTACAACTCTGGCCCCTAAGCGCGAATTTATTTCTATTACCCCATGGACTTTTTCTAAGTTTCTCATGGATCCCCAAGTCTCGATTTTTTCCCTTATGAGTCCTCGAGACGGTTTATTCTGAGTCCTCGTGTGAACCCGCCCAATAAAAGAGCTTAACGTCCCGTTAATACTACTAAATAAATAAATGAATGAAATTATCACCATAACTATTTGATCAAACAAGTTTCCGTTCTTTCAGTATTAGACTTGTTACTGTAAGTTTTAATCTACGGCCGGATCCTGATGTTTTCTTAACGTTAACATATGGGAAAGTTACGATAACGGCGTGCTAATGCTACGGAAGCTTAAGGATTCAGATAATCTCTGGTTATAGAAAGCCAAGTGAGGTGGAAGTTTTGTTGAGGCAGAATTGGAATGAATAGTAATAGTAACTTTACCATAAGTTAATGTAGTGAAGAGTTTAGGAAGTAGAGCTGTAATAGGATAACGATTTTTTCAATACGATAATCAATTAATGGATCTTTCCAGAGTGAAAAAAAAAATCGATTTTTTTTTCGTCTTATCCATTAGTATATACGGTCAAAAACATTCTCTCAAATTTTTAAAGTGAAATTCGAAATACTTCGCTGGCACACATGGAAAAAAAAAGATTAGTTGCCATAACCAAGAAATCAGTTGACACAACCAATCGATTATTCTATTTTCCTAGCAACTCAAATGGTAATACCAATGATTCGAATGATAATACCGACGATTCGAATGGTAGTCCCAACTATTCGAGTGGTAGTTCTAACGATTGGATTAGTTAACCTAACTAATCCAATCGAGAACTAATCGTGAATAGTTGAGGTTACTATTCGATATGGTTGAGGCAACTAATTTTTTAGACATTGTGTAGAGCAAATCGAAAACGTAGTTGCCACAACCAAACTTTTTTTTCCGTGCACTTTGTGGACTGGCATCGCCGATTAGTCGTAAGTACACAATTTAGGTATATGAAATTTCTACACTCGAAACTTTAAACGCGTTTTTCTCGAAACGACATTTTTCAAAACGGTGGACATTCTTCAGAGAACAGTTTTCAAGCGATCGTTTTCAAATTTTAGGAGAACATTCTTCACGCTACTCTCTATTGTGCTATGGAAGCTTTTTTTTTTAATCTTCCCATTTTTTTAAAAGAAAAACTGTTGAAAAAAACGGCTAAAATCGGTACTTTTTGTTCAAACCGCCGCCATTTTGTCAATTTTGATTTAAAAAAAGCCTCCATAGCGCGATAGCCAATCGCATACTAATTAATAATCCTTTGGGTTTTTTTTTAGATCAAGTTTGCGACCCCTAGGATGTCCACCATGAGGCTATCTTTTTTATCAACATTATTTTCAACAATAAAAAAAAATATTTAAACAATAAAGATCGTCTTATAAAAAATCATTTTCTGTCATTCATGATTACCTTAATATGTCATGAAAATTTCAGTTTGATCGGCGTATAGTAAACGTTTTAAAAAAAATCGTGAAAATTGGCTATTTTTCGGGCCGTCACACTGGAAAGATTCCTTAGGGGAGATGGGGGCAAAACGGGCATCACGACTGAAAATGACAATTGGGGGCAAAACGGGCATCGTTTCAACTTTTTCGAACACGACTTTTTTCAATTTCCTGAAATTTCTTACTTGAAAATTTCGGAAAATAATTGGTGATTGTCAATAAAACAGGCAGGGAGGCAAAACAGGCATCTCGGCTAAATATAAGTATCGGGGTCAAAATTGGCACCAAATCATAAAATGAGAATTTCTTTCTAATTGATTTCTTTATGATATACCGACTTTTTTTTCAAAGGATTAATTTGATTATAAAATTTTTGAAAAATTCATTTGACTATATTTTTTTTTCTTTGCTCAACAAAGTATCGAAAAAAAGTTCTGAACGGATGGTTAAAAAAATTCTGATCTGATGAAGATTATCAATTTTTTTTCATCACCAATTTGACGTATTTTCCGCAACTTTCCATATCTAAGGAACGTAAAAAACTGAGACAAATCGTTTTTACGAAAGTTGAGACGGTGCCCGTTTTGCCCCCAATCCCGATTTTTAATGGAGCTGCCCGTTTTGCCCCCCTGCCCGTTTTGCCCCCATCTCCCCTAATTGGTAACGATAGTTACCAATGTGTCCTTGTGTTCACTCTACTTAGCATATGACCTTAAAAAAATGCCGATTATCGAAGGTTATCCGATAATCTAAAGTCAAGTGAGGTATTTGCGTGTCTGTGGTCTCAGGATTTTGTTCCCAATGGATTCACGTCATAATAGATTTTCCTTTGTCTACGTTACACTGTTCGCTAAATTCCCAATCCATCGAACACACGTTTGTCTTTGTATATATATCATGACCGAGGAAATTGGAAAGGTGGTCACGTGCCTCATTTTCAACGGCCCTAAAAATGGTTAGAAGCAATCCACGCGAAATTGGTTTCCACGTACTCTAGGGACATTCGTGATGGGGCCGGAATCGGGTTTGAAGCTCGCAACACCTTTCATTTGTTATTCCCCCTTTTTAAAATCCTGAATCTCTTCAACAATCCCCATTTTCGTGAATATAAAATAAGGTCATTAATCGTGGAGCTTCGCGAATTTTTCATTTTAATGACCGAAAAAAAGTTGAAATAAGCAATTTGCTTACTTTTTTTTACGAAGACAACTTTTACAGTGTTGAATTCATGACGTGTACACTGTTAAAAAAATGTACATACAAAATTACAGTACCAGAGTGGACATTTTTATTCACCTGTACCACAAATTTCTTGTCAATTTGTATTAGATATTTAAAATAACAATACTGAAAATTTTTTGAGAAATTTGTAAATTTAGTGTTACAAAATACTAGGAATTTGTATTCTGTATCTTTTTTTTCTAATGCCGTTTGTAAATTTCGGACACATATTTATTATCAAATCAAAAGCTACCTACAAAAAAAACAATGTTTTTGAATTTTTTAAATTACAGTTGCGATTGACTGAAAATTTATTATCCGCACTCAATATTTTTGATTCCAACATTTTGGTTCCCGGACGAAAGTTAATGACTTGAATAATTTCAGGGTGATGAACTACTAATTGTATACAGGTTCTATATATGAATTTACAAATGGATTGTATAATTTAAGAATTTACAATGTTGGTCATGCAATAACTAGACTACTACAGAGGTTTTGTAATTATCATTAAAATATTAAAAAATGTAATCTTCACGTACATAAATTTACTCTACTAATGTTAATTTTACAGTGAATGTTATACTAATCATTATTTGTAAATTTTATATTACGTGGCACAGTAAATTTACAATGTTTTTTAATAGTGTAGGTATAACCAAGTAGATGTAATGTAATATTTTACAGTACAATTTGTTTTGTAATTATGGTTTCATAATAATAATATCTAGTGATTATAAAATAGTGTGTAAACATTTGAATAGCTGAAAAAATACTAATTTTCGCTTTAACATTGCAAGAAATAGTGGAAAAAATGGAAGAAATAAGTAATGCATTACTTTCTTAACGCATTACTTATTTTTTTCCATTTTTTCGAAAGGATTACCGTGAATTTTTATTGAAAAATAATAATTTTTGCAGCCATTCCAAAGTTTAATAATCGTATTACAATCGCTACATGTTATTATTATAAAATCATAATTATAGAGATGATCGTATCATCGTCATTATTTCTATAAATATTAGGCATTTACAACTCTGGGTATAATTTTATCGTGGTGACGAAGATATGGTTCGATAAAAAAAAGGTGTGTAATTACTCGTATAGAGCTGGTTCCGTGTATAGATGGGTTTAGTAGAATTGGGGTGCGGCGTTCGACTTGTCATTGTGTAAGGTAAAGGTCTCAGAAACCAGATATAAACCAGTAAAATTAATACAACTAATGAAAATACTGCTAAATGGTTCCCCATTATTCATATTAACTATATCTAAATTGACAAAAAAATAAATTTCCTTCCCACAATAAGGAAAACTTATAATGAGATTCATTTTTTTGGAGAACAATTTTCTGGGCTACTTTGGTGGGGCCAATTTACGTATTATCATACTCGTTTAGCCTTTGCTTTGACATTTACAGAAAATAGCGACTAAGAAATAAAATTATTAGTCTCCTAAGGTAGAATAACTTTTATTTGTAAAATCTACACATATGTTCGGTCATTTCGTAATTTTCAGAGCGAGATTAAAGGGGTGTTTTCTGAAAAAAAATAAAAAATAGTATCATTTTTCGTGAAAAATTAACTTCTAAAAATAAATTTATGAATAAAATGTCATTGCAAAATTCATAGAAAACTACAAAAGTTATTTGTGTGAACATTTTTCCTTTAAGAAAAATATTTTTTAGGATACATCGATTTGAAAAAAAAAATTGATCATTTTCCACACTATTAAAAAGTTCATAAAATTTCACAGTGAGTACTTTTGAGTGGTACCATAATGTGCCTACCCGCGCAAAAATAAAAGTATTAAAACAGTATTAAAAGTATAATATCTCAAGTATGATCTATTGGACTAAATTAATACTAAAAAGTATTAGACTGTATTATTAGTTTTCAGGGTCCGGGTTGATATGTCCATGGTTTTCGGTATCCAGGTCGATATCTCCATCGCTTTCGATGTCCAGGTCGACCGCCCCATAGTTTTAGTTGTCTAGATCGATTGCTCCACAGTTTTAGGTGTCCAGATTGATATCTTCATGGTTCTCGGAGTCCAGGTCGATCGATTCATAATGTTTGTTGTACAAATTATATTCGTTTACAGTTTTCGAGCTGTAGGTTAATCGCGCCTCAATTTTCAGTAACCAGTCCGGTCTAGATACTTAAAAAACAAATGGGAGTATATCTAGACATCGAAAACTATGGAAAAATCGATTTGATCACCAAAAACTATGAAAAAATTGACCTGAACACCTAAAACTATTAAGCGATCGACCTGGACACCAAAAGCTATCGACCTGGACGTAAAAAAACATGGAGATATCGACCTGGACACCAAAAACTATGAAAATATCGACCTGGATACCAGAAACCATGGAGATATCGACCTGGACACCAAAAACCATGGAGATATCGACCTGGACACCAAAAACCATGGAGATATCGACCTGGACACCAAAAACTATGGAGATATCGACCTGGACACCAAAAACCATGGAGATATCGACCTGGACACCAAAAACTATGGAGATATCGACCTGGATACCGAAAACCATGGAGATATCGACCTGGACACCAAAAACCATGGAGATATCGACCTGGACACCAAAAACCATGGAGATATCGACCTGGATACCGAAAACTATGGAAATATCGACCTGGACACCAGAAACCATGGAGATATCGACCTGGACACCAAAAACCATGGACATATCGACGTGGATACCGAAAACCGTGGACATATCGACCTGGATACCGAAAACCGTAGACATATCGACCTGGATACCGAAAACCGTGAACATATCGACCCGGGCCCTTAAAACTAACAATACGGTCTAATACATTTAGTATTAATTCAGTCCAATAGATCACACTTGAGGTATTATACTTTTCATACTTCTTTAAATACTATTTTAATACTTCCATTTTTCGGCGGGTAATTATGGGACATATCGGGTAGGATTAAAAAAAAGTGTCTGAATTTGCTAGATATTGCTGTACATATAATGATATTTCAACCATGTACGGAAATAGTCAACTAGAGTAAGTTATTAAAAGTTGTTATTTGATAACTTTCAGAACTGTAAAAATTTCTCTGAGTGCAGGTATATCCTAATATAGCCTGTATTGTTCCTAGGACCTTTACCACGACCCTGCTCCGCTATTTTCACTATTCGGAGAACGAAATACATTCTCAAACTATAAGGTTTCCAGTACGTATTTAGTTCCGAGGGGTAGCATTGAATTTATTATAATTAATGTGCGCACGAGTAAACCAGAAACATCAGCCGTAGTGAGTGGCCCAAAGGTCAAAGAGCCACCATTTGAACTCTTGATGTTTGACCTCAACCGTTTCAACCCTCCCACGGAGGTCCAGGTAAAAAATAAATCCTGACACAAGCAAAAGTCCCGGTACATCTACAATATGGAATAAAATTGACTCTTCGTTGCAAACAATGCTATTGAATTGTCTTTAACCAAGAAAAGAAAGAAGGGAACTTGAGAAGTTGGTTGGATTTCCTATTCACGCGAGATACTGAAGAAATTAGTGTTCGCAGAGGACACGATGTAAGAGAGAAAGAGAGAAAGAGACAAAAGGGTGAGAGATCTACGGCAAAAGGTAAGAGCGTCGTACCAGGGTTAGCTCTTATCAGTCTGGGCGAGCCCTGGCTATGGTATGAGGGGTTCGAGGGGTGGGTTCGCCACCCCGCATGTCGGGGGTGGTTTTCGGGGCGCAGAATCGCGGGCTCGACCGAGTCCACGCCTCTCGCGCGCCCCCGCAACCAGCTGAAAGCAAAAGGGCGAGTGAGAGGAAACGAGGGTGCGCAAGGGTGCGACGAAGCGCGAGGGGGTGGCTGCGCACCTCCGTTTGTCGGTGCTTGTGACGTCATGCGGGGGGCGCGAATCAATATCCAAGTCGTCCCGCGCCGCTCTGCCAAGCGGCCCTCGTCCACGGAGATATTCGAAGTGCCTTCAGTGCGGGGAGGTCGCCGCGACGTTTGGGACGTCGAAACCACGTCGCTCCGACGACCGGCGACGTCCACGGCAATTCTATATAACGAAAACAATTATATATAATTACAATACAATTAAGCAATTCAAACAGTAAATAACCTATTAACACAAACAAATGTAAAGAAAAAAATCGCCGAATGAAACGTGAAATCGGATAAAACATTACAAAAAACAAGATGACAATTGATTAATCGGAGATGACAGAAAATTTGGTTGAACATAATCAGTGCGTGTGAAATTGGATCTCGTTGTCGCTTGACTTGGACGTCAATTTCCGGTTGCGTGCGAGCCAAGGATTGTGTAAGCCAACGTGCTGACACGGTGTTACTCGAAGACGTCGTCGCTGCTTTACCCTGCTGAGGATTTCAAAGGATCGGGAACGACGATCCGTGGATCGGTGAGTTACAAGAATAATCAAAATTCCAGCACTGCAAGCATTTTTATCTCGTTTGATAGACCAACTTGAAATGTCTATAAGGGTCCCTGGACTATCCCGCAGATATTAGTATTATTTATTTACTATCACTACGAGTATAGTTTACGACCGGTTTGCAAAGTGGTGTCTATAGTTGAGGGTCGCGAGTTCTCCTCCATCCACCGCAGGATCGATAGTGCCGCGGCTCGGCTATTTTCGTCTGATCGATCCTGCATAAGGTTCCTTAAATATTTACAGCTCGGTTGTCTTTGTCAACGATTGTCGCATATTTATGATTATTAATAAAAATACTTAACCACAAAGTGAAAAGGAGATTAACGAAAGGGTGGATTTATTTGAGAATTGAACAAAAAAGAGGTATTGGACATTTTATCCTTACCGTCGGATCATTTTTCATTGCGCATATCCCCCGAAATGTCCTGCCTTGCATGAAGGACTTTATCGCTAATGTAGATGACAGGAATCGTGTTGTTCGCCACGATTAAACGGGAACACTGACACCAGGTGGGCGAGGACGAACGAAGGGCGATCAGCAGGAGGAGGTGGGTGGGAGAAGGTCGAAAAGGAAGAGGAAGTGAACGAAGAGGAACCATCAGGAGTAACAGTAGCAGTAGCAACAGCAGAAGAAGCAGGGCCGCCGGTGAGTTGGGTGGAAATCGATGGCCATCAGCGCCCATGGGCGGCCTCGCGTTTAGGACAAGGAATAGCCCCTCCCAGAAGACCTCGCTACGGTGGGGTGACTGCTGCCCCCCGAACATCGAATATCTCAGCCCACCGGCGTCGTCGGCCGTCCTGAAGGACCGTCACCAGGACATGCCGCCGGTGCCCGTGTGAGGCTGTCCCCCGCTGTTGCGTGATTGTACCCCACGGGGTCTTCAGAGGTATATCAACGTTTCCTATTGAGTTGTCAACAGAAATTTACTTTCTCGAATGCTTTTGTTGTTGTTGATTAAGCATTAGGTTCATTCCATACCAATTGGGCCATTTGCCAATTTTTCTGTAGTTTGCAGACATAACAAAGGAAATTCTATGAAATTTTGAGAAAAATCGAAACGGTCTTTCTCAACGAAAAAAAATACTATTACTTTATTTTGTCAAAAAATGGCGGAATTTTTTTTAGCACAGCGATAAAACATTTTTTATTAAAGAGTAGATTCAATAACTTGAATTTTATATAGGAACAAATTTTTTTTACCGTCGGTAATTTTGAATGTACAACGAATTGAAAAAAAAAAAATGGAATAGAAAAAATCGTTATTAAATTTTGGGCAAACTATAGCTGCTAAAATTCGGAAATAATTTATGGATGGTTGTGATACCCTAGACAATTTTTGAAAAAATTATGAACACTTTTTGCGATCATACTAAATTTGGGTGGCCCACTTGGTATGGAATGACCCGTTACTCAATAGTGCAAGAATCTCGAGATCAATGCCAAATCTACCATAAATGAAGGGTCGATGGATGATGCGGGAGACAGAGACCCATGTAGAAAACATCCGGAGTCCAGGATGGAATCTGGGCAATCCAAGATGGAGTCTGGGTAATCCAGGATGGATTTCAATATGGCCAATGGGATCCGATCAAATCCCATTCTTCATCAAGGATGCTGCCATGGATTCTATCCGGGACTGCCCAGACTCTGTCCTGGACTTATCATTTTTACGTGGGACCGCACTTATGGGCTCACCTGTGGACTGGTGTTTGGGTTCAACATACGTCCGATCTGTCACATGTATACACGGAAAAAAGGCTTGGTTGGAACAACCAAGTGCCTTGGTTATAACCAAGTTATTTGTTAGGCTACCAGTTTCTTGGTTGGATTGAAGTGTCTAACCAAGTCACTTGGTTAGCTTACCAAGTGACTTGGTTACACTAGACTTAGACTAGACTTGGTTAGTGACTTGGTTAGTCACTTGGTAAGCTAAACAAGTGACTTGGTTAGACCAACCAAGAAATTGGTAGCCTAACAAATAACTTGGTTGGTCTAACCAATTAATTGTCTGGCGCATATATAACCAAAACACTTGGTTGTTCCAACCAAGCCTTTTTTTCCGTGTATGAAGTCAATCCGTTGTCGATGAGATTACCATACATATGGGCGCCATGTACAGCTTGTCGGTCTGCCATAAGTATGGATCAAACTCACGCCCATCGATTATGCCGTTTGGAGGGGTCGAACGGGGGCCCATGCAAGAATACTGTAAAACTAAAACTCAAACTACTAGATGGAAGTTCTCATTTTATGGTCCGAAGAGTGCCCCCACATATAGGAACTTATATGGATAGATAGATTTACATCACGTACCATTTCATAGAATTAAATATAATTGAGATATGACAAAATCTTCAGCTTCTTGGATTTTACTTGCATTTCGTATACCGACATTTCACTTAGATTTGGCATCGATTTTACAAATCATGGTTTTATACTTGTACTGCATTTGGTTTATGTTCTTACTACTACTCGTAATTGGATCCATATCCTGCAGGATGTATAACAAACTTTTTGAATGTGTTTAGTTGCCTTAATATTAGCAATCGATTTGCATAGAATGAAAGTACTGTTTGCCTAGAAAGTATTCGTTACCTGTTTGCGTGCGTATTCACAATGCAATACGCACTTCGTCTCCGTCTCCGTTCAGGTATCCAAACGTTCCCAAATCAGATCGTATCCCGAACCTCTCGGACTTCCGACTCCGTCAACTCGAGCTAACGCCGGTGGACCTATCCTCTCCGAAGATGATCAACGTCGCTGGCTTCGTGTCGATCGTACTATTCTACATTCTGATCCTGGGCGTCGGAATATGGGCGGCCAGGAAGAAGGAAGCGGGCAACGACTCCGAGGAGGAGGTGATGCTGGCCGGCCGTTCCATTGGCCTCTTCGTCGGCATCTTTACGATGACGGCGACATGGGTCGGCGGGGGATACATTAATGGCACCGCCGAGGTTGTTTTCACCAAGGGACTCGTATGGTGTCAAGCGCCATTCGGTTATGCCCTCAGCCTTGTATTCGGTAATCATCTTCAATAATTCTTGTTACATGGCAAAACGATATTGTACGGGCGATATAAATACCAGAGTTGAGTACACGGAGAGAAGGGTCTGATACTTTAAACCATATTTCTAGTAAAAAGCATCGTAAACTCTTAGTACAAGGAGCCATGACGCCACTTATCAAGAATTACGAGAACAACAAGAATTTTTACCACAAAATATCGTAAAAAATTCTATGCATATGGTAGAAATTCTCATAGTTCTCGTACTTTTCATCAGGTGGCGGCTATGGCTTCCCAATACCAGACGCGTTTGATAATTTTTACCATAGTGTCTGGTAAATTTTAACAGATCCTTCACTCCGTGTATGGGTGAGAAAAATCCAGAGATCAGTAACATCCTCAAGTCATCCTTGAAATTGCAATGTGGCATTTGCATTAAAGTCGTCAGGATACTTTGAGTCTACGCGGAGAAAAAAAATTGGTTGCCTCAACGATTCGCATGACTAAATACGCTCCAAGCGACTAAGTCGGTTAGGTTAACCAATTTCTTGGTTGGATCGACAAACTAGTTGGTTGTCACAACCAATTCGTTAGTTGTTAACCAATTTATTTTCTGGCCTATTCAACTGGTTTGTCGTCTCATTTTACTAATTTGTTTCTGTAATCAACTAGTTTATGGTCCCAACCAATTTTGTCGTTTGTAGCCTATTCAACCAATTCTTTTTTTCCGTGTATAAACATGCATGACCTGAGATTCATGTCGCCTATGTTACAACAGTTTTCGCCCTTGACCTAAATTAACCAACTCTTCTAAATGTATGACACGAAACATCATTGTTTCTTGCCAGGTGGTATATTTTTCGCCAACAAGATGCGACAGCAGGGGTACATTACGATGTTGGATCCGCTCCAGGACGCATTTGGGGAGCGAATGGGCGGACTCCTATTTCTACCAGCTCTTTGTGGCGAGGTCTTTTGGGCAGCTGGTATTCTAGCTGCTCTGGGTGCTACAATCGCGGTCATCATCGACATGGAGCAGAGTACATCGGTTATACTGAGTGCCTGTATCGCCGTATTCTACACACTATTCGGCGGTTTGTATTCAGTCGCCTATACAGACGTCATCCAGCTCTTCTGCATATTCATCGGACTGGTGAGTTATATATATATATTTAATAGCCTACAAATTAATATGATATACGCTTGAGATCATTCCGTAATCCGCGTCATTTCATCCGTCGCTCAAAAAGAATCCTTGGAAAGTTCTTGTGTAGTCCTTTTCCCTCGAATCCTTAATCTAATGATCCGTGAAGTCGACACTGGTCTTTTTTTCAACGCGGATACCTTTGCGATTACGGTAGGACTACCGAAAAGAAGGAAACCTTTGAAGGTACCTTTCATTTGGTGGTCCCCTTATATTCCCAATTGCTGCTTTCTTGAATGCGCTTCAACGAATATGGTTTCACTGGCTTATACGCCTCAGAGATCGCACACTATATAACAGAATTGCGATTTAAGTAACTCTGCTTATGGAACAAAGTATAAGTGACATCAATGTCCCGAAATATTCTATTGCAATTTTTCGCAGAGTCGCTATACTGTTGTTATGTAACGTTTTTTGGTACCAATGTATAGTATCAGTGTGACTGAGTATTAGCTATGGGCATGACCAGAATTGTACCCGAGTTAAAAGTTAAACCCTTCCAACACCCTTCGTTGAATTATAATGGTTAAAATCAGGGTTCGGAAAGTTACTTATTAAAAGTAATTCGTTACCGTTACCGTTACACCTTGTGAAAAAATAACGTGTTGCCGTTATCGTTACTGAAAATGTAACGCTTCGGTTACTTTTCGTTACTTTAAAACATATTAATCATATAATAAATTTAGACGTATATAATTATTAACGTGTAGAATGAAGGACAATAACGAAAAAACGAATAATTCAGAGAAAGCATTTATTAACGTTGAGCAAGTAGCTTTCGTTTATTTTCGTTGGTATCTCGCCTCTTAGAGGGAATTCGAACAGCTACTTGTTAACAAACATTTTGTATCTCAAAAAGTAACGAAAAAGTAACGGCAATTTCGTTACTTGTTACAAAAATTTGTAACGAGCGTTGTCTTAGAATTACACGAATAAAAATGTAACGACGTTACCGATCGTTACCATAAAAAAGTAACGAATTCACTAACGACGTTACTAGTAACGCGTTACTTCCGAACCCTGTCACTGTTCGAGGTTTAGAGGCTAAGAATCGCATCTTACTCTGTACAACCTAATTGGAGGTCCAAATATAAGAATTTCGATCTACATTAGATTCCGTTTACTCCATTCGGGTAATATCTGCCATTTTCTGAGGTTTTGGCGAGTGTCAAAGGAATGGAGGAACCTCCGTTTCCCGTGCAGAAATTAGTTCGGGCAGCCGCGATTAAATAAAGGGCGTTTTTAGGTATAAACGTGGCATCCACAATAGGGAATCTACTCTAGAACCCTACTAGGTTCAACAGAGGCAGCCACGACAAACTTCGGGGCCTAATCAGGCTTAAATGTGGAACCCTCACTAGGGTCGCCCATATTGAGCCTCTAAAAGGTAGTACTTTCAAGCGTGACTAGCCTAGTAGGGCCCCTATTACAATTAGGGCAATCTAGAAAGGGCCAAGTTGGAGCCCCAACTATATTTCTGCACGGGTTACCCCGCGGGACTGCTACATTTAGGTTTTGAAGAGGGTCTAAATTTCAACTCGGACAAATCCTCAATGCTTATACAAATAAAGATGTTGATACAATTCACTCTATAATTATGATTTCATAATAATAAAATTGCGCAATGATAATTTAATGTGTAAACTTATAAATAGCTGCAATAAATATCAATTTTTACCAAATGGCACGTTAATCCTTCTGAAAAAATGGAAAAACATAATTAATGCATTAAGAAAGTAATGGAGGGCCGAGTTCTGCCATTTTTCAACTATTTCTTCCAATATTTAAGTGAAATTTAGAATTTTTTGTAGGTATTCGAATATCTACACTGAATTTTATAATCAATACAGGTTATTTTTATGAAATAAAAATTGCAAAGCAAACTGTACTGCAAACTATATTTCCTGAATTAACGGGGCTTTACAACTTTGGGCATAACACAATTACGTAGTCAGACTTGACACCTAACGCTTTTGTTAGGTGTCAAGTCGAAACTCCGTTAGAAGTGGCGAAACAGCATTCTTGTTCATGACTTGTGACATGAACAACTTTATTTCTATTCGTGTATTGTATGCATATGTGTTGTAAATAGTTTGTAGCCAATGTTCTTCCGCATCAACAAAGTTTTGCACAAGTGGTGACGGTCGTTCTGCGAAAGGAGCAAATAGAATGTTGGTGAAACCAATTTTTACTTAGACAGCGTATGTCACTGCACTTACTTTTACATACCATAAATCTTATTCTATGTAAAGAATAAACTTGCTGGTGAAAGCACATAAACCCTTACCGATGTTTGTTTGAGTAATTGACTGTCGGAATATGAATATTTATTTGAAAATTTAGCACTGATTTGACTAGTGTCAAGCCTCCTTAAGGGGATTCAGTCGCCCAAAAAAAGTCATAAGAAAAAAATTGCGTAAATAATGCACATCTTTAAAAAAAAATCTTACATTAAAACCTCATTAAATACATAATGAACATTACAATTCTGCAATTTTATAAAGACATACAGTGCACCAAAATGGTGTGAGGTAAAAAGTGACATTTTTCACTTGTCGTAGGTTTCAGACCAAACCGGTGAACAAATTTTAGAGTCCGATGTCTTATTTTATCTGTCGAAGAGTGTATTCTGGATTGAATATAGGAATTTTTATTTCAGGTCTTTATGACAAAGCTATGATTTTAAATGTGTAAATAAATGTCTCTCTATTAAAACCTCGCTAAACAATTGGTTACAGTAAATCTAATTTTCACTGCATTCAAAATCGCTATATTCAATCTAGAATGCACTCTATAAAAGATAAAATAAGACATTGAACGATAAAATTGGTTCACCGTTTTGATCTGAAAGCTACGACAAGTGAAAAATTTTACTTTTTACCTCACACCATTCTTGTGCGCTGAATGTCTTTACAAAATTGCAGAATTATAATGCTTGTTATGTACCTAATGATGTTTAAATGTAAGATTTTTTAAAAGCCGGGTATAATTTACAGAATTTTTTTTCTTATGACTTTTTTTAGGTGACTTCGTCCTCTTAAGCTAGTGTAAAATCAGCAACAATACATTTTTTAAAGATGGAGCTAAATAATATTATTCTCATAGTCGTGTATGTTAATTGCTCTTAAAATTAATAAAATCATATTATCTTTATACAAAATCATAAAAATCCATTTATTTTGCTCATAAATTCATCACGTTTCTGGTGGTTAACAGATTCTAATGAAAGCAATCTCGAAATTCTTCTTTTCCAGTGGATGTGCATTCCCTTCGCGTGGATGCATCCGAAGGTTGAGTCACTAAGTTCACTGGACGTCGACTGGATAGGCGAGATAAAACCCATAGAGTACTGGTCTTATGTGGATTACGGTTTGCTGCTAATATTTGGTGGTATACCGTGGCAAGTATATTTCCAACGGGTCCTGTCATCGAAAACAGCGGGAAGAGCTCAGTTGCTCAGCTACGTCGCTGCCTTCGGATGTCTTCTTATGGCGATACCACCGGTACTCATAGGAGCAATTGCCAAAGCAACACGTGAGTCCACTTGACACGAAAAATATTCCTTTGATATTTCACGATATTTTCTACGTCTGTTTCACTAAAGCCTTGTGTACGTCAATCCTATTTATAATAACTTCGGCTTCATCGCGTATCCTTTGACAACATCTATTCCACTTCACGAAGGAATCACTCGAAAATCCTTTGAAATTATAATCCGGCATGAATTATTCTTGCCTCCCTGACATTCTCTTTCTGCTGAGTTTAAGATATTTATGAGTTATTGTAGTCTTCGTTCTCGTGAGCGTTTGGCCGTTGGTATATTGAGGGGGGATTAAATTAGGGCCGCGTAAGGCTACTTGACATTTGTCAGGGACGATGGGGGATTTTTGCCTTCGCACGCTGGTGGTATTTAAAACACACAGGGCTCCGTTCCATTGGGGTTTGTGTTGTGTTGACCGGATTCATAAGAGGGTTGCTGTCGTCGATATGGAACCTACAACCGCGAACATAATACCGTGGGATATCGGCGTATGGGTTTCTACTATGTCCATAGAGTCCAGTTGACGCCATTGAAATACAACACGACCTCCTATGCTATGTATGCAAAAATAACGCACTGATGAACTGAACCCGGCCCTAATTCAAGGACTGCATCGACATCGGGTCGTCAGTCGAATAGACAATGGGTTGAAGAATCAATAGGACTTAGGGATTCAAACATATCGACAAACGTGCCAAGGTGTGATATGGGCGTATCTCACAAATCTTCGATTTTCACGGCCTCAAAGAATAAAAATCTAGTTATAGGAGCACAGGATCGGCAATTTTTTGTACTCATCTTAAGACCTTTAGAAAGCAATATTCGTTCATGGACAAAGCATCATACACGGAAAAAAAGGCTTGGTTGGAACAACCAAGTGCCTTGGTTATATATGCGCCAGACAATTAATTGGTTAGACCAACCAAGTTATTTGTTAGGCTACCAATTTCTTGGTTGGACTAACTAAGTCACTTGGTTGGACTAACTAAGTCACTTGGTTGGACTAACTAAGTCACTTGGTTGGACTAACTAAGTCACTTGGTTGGACTAACTAAGTCACTTGGTTGGACTAACTAAGTCACTTGGTTGGACTAACTAAGGCACTTGGTTGGACTAACTAAGTCACTTGGTTGGACTAACTAAGTCACTTGGTTGGACTAACTAAGTCACTTGGTTGGACTAACTAACTCACTTGGTAAGCTAACCAAGTGACTTGGTAAGCTAACCAAGTGACTTGGTAAGCTAACCAAGTGACTTGGTTAGTCCAACCAAGAGATTGGTCGCCTAACAAATAATTTGGTTGGTCTAACCAATTAATTGTCTGGCGCATATATAACCAAGGCACTTGGTTGTTCCAACCAAGCCTTTTTTTCCGTGTATACCGGGTGCTCGCATAAAAAATCATATTATCATTTTAACTAAAAATCATTTATTCGGTGCTAATTCATTGTAGGAACTATGTGTTATTGTGTTTTACAAGTGTTTAACTTACTTTCAATTTAACTTTTTTTTTAAATGACCCATTGGAAGGCATAGTTTTATCCCTTCCAATAGGTCATTTTTCTAATTCAATTTTACTCAATTCTTATGCACAAAATGAAAAGTATGACTGGTAATGACTCTACTAACTCAAAATATAATTTAGATAATTTAGGAACGATAATAGTTTGAATTTATTATGCGAATTTATAAACCCAACATTCTCGAACCTGACAATTGAATACATTTTGACCCAGAAAAAAATTGTTTCTCGTCTAGAGGTCGGGCACATCTGCGCACATCTAAATCGTGATAAGAATAACGTACTCAGATGGAATTTAATTATCTTACTTGACTAGTTTGGCCGGATAACGATGCGAAAAACCTGACATTTATTCTCCACGCAGCAATATGAGTCCATGTCGCAGAACGTTGCGAGCAAAATAATTTACTCTCCGACATAAATTTCATTTCATTCAATCCGTGATGATTCTACCTTCATGTGCATCCAATTCATTTGGCTCAATTAGCTTGTGCTGATATTCCTGCACCATATAACGGTGGATGTCAGGTTCACCATCGAAACCGAATGACAGACGTTCACAGGATAACCGCTTAATTTTCTGACATGTCTGGCGATTACAATTAGTTACATTATGTTCATTGCACCTTACCAGAATTTCATGATTTTTTTCTTATTTTTCTGAAGGTGCATATCAATGCTACACCCGTACGAAGTGACGCGAAAATCAGAGTTACAAGCGAAAACGTTGTTAATTTCCGCATTTGAACCAGGATAAGACAGTCTATTGGTGCATTATAAAATTAAATTATTTTTTTTCAGATAGATTATGCTTCGTACATCTTAGTAAAAGTTTGAGACCCGCGTAATTCATTCTGTGTAAATTACTATCGCATTCCGCAGTCGAGTTACACGAAAGTCAAAGGTTTGTGAGGATGCCCATATGAATTCGTTTTTTTTACCATCTCTGTTACAGCTTGGAACGAAACGGATTATAGAGGGCCTTGGCCACTAACGGAAGCGGAGAATACCATGATTTTGCCGATGGTACTTCAGTATCTGACGCCAGCTTTCGTGTCGTTCTTTGGGCTGGGGGCGGTTTCTGCTGCCGTCATGTCATCAGCGGACAGCAGTATCCTGTCGGCAAGTTCGATGTTCGCGCGGAACGTTTACAAACTAATCTTCCGTCAGAGGGTGAGTGCTTTTATAATATTATGGTCCGCTTCCTATAGTCATTACTGAAGTGTATCTTTCATTAAGACGTCTTTCAGTCTTCTAAGATATCTCCAACGTCAGCTATTACAGAATTTTCCAATGCCTAACATTTCTTTGTGAGTTATGAAACATCCTCACACCTTGCCTCAATCGTGACAACGCGTTAACCCCCTTAGTATCTGTAAAATGGCGATTTCAGAAGTGTTCAATTAAGCGGGAACTAAAATTCTTACTTTTGTAGAGACGTCCATATCTCTTAGGTAACAAGTAGACGTATGAATCAAGCAATTTCGTCTAAATCGAAAAAAAATCGTAGCAGGTTGATGCTGAGAGTTTAGGTGGTAAATGATTAGAATCATTAAATGGATAGAAATGGAAAATGTGTCTCATTTTTCTTTTGCGCAATTAAAAATTGTTTCAAGTGGTCTTTACACGGAGAAAACGGTTTTGGTAGGCCAACAAATCTTTTGTCAAAATGGTGATAACATTACAGTATTTTCTAGCCTAACCAAAAAATTGACTGATCTTACAAATATTCTTGTTAGCTTAACAAATCTTTTTGCTAGGACAGGAAAAAACTTTTACTATCACTATAATAAAAAAAGATTTGCTGGACCAACAAAAATGTTTTCTCCGTGTAACTTAGTCATTTTTGAAGCTACAGAATCACGAATGAAGCATATAAATTGAGATTAGTGTAATGACTATGTTTACGTACAGTGAAGCAACGTCGCGAATTCGATGTCTTCTCTTACGCAATAATAACATTAGGGGAGATAGTGTGATTTGCTACGATGAGTAATGTATACAGTTCCACTAGACACAAGGACAGTCATTAACAGGTAGCCTCAACCTGCAGTAGAGTACAAAGCAATATTCGGTTTGGCTGTAGAAATTTTTACTGGACTCTCTATAACTGTATTAGTCCAAGTAAAAAAAATATATATAGAGTATATAAAAAATATATATAGTCTTAAACATAGAATTGGGCATATATAGTATCTATAAAATCTATATACAATTTATACGTAAATCCAACTTTATCGGTGATCTTATATATAAATTGTATATAGATTGTATATAGAGTTTATACAGATTATATATGCCCAATTCCGTATGTAAGACTATATATAATTTTTTTACTTGGGAATGCATAAAAATTAAGTAAAAGCAACAAGTGCGTGTGAATTGCTATGTTTCGTCGTATAAATACTCTTTCCCCATCGAATATAAAGCTTTATGAATTCTCATCGTCGCGATATAAAATATAATATTCCAAGTTAGGACAAAATGACGACATATCATAAATGGTTCAACTTTATATGTTTTCTCCAAAAATCAGCGAATTGCAGACTATGAGAATCGCAGCTAACGCTTCGGGACTTTTTGAGAATGATCATTGTTTATAACTAACTAATCTAAAATCAAATGCGAAAGGGAGTCAAAATTGTTTTCTATTTCAAATTTGTTTGAAACACAAATAACTAAATTCCATTATTGAAGTTAAGTTGTAATTGCTTTATGAAAACGATCTTGTCATCGACAAGAAGATTCTTAGATATGAAAAAAATAACGAGGCCATGTAAAGAGTCCAGCAAAAAAATGTAACATTTCACAGCATGTAGCGTCTCTTCGCTAACGTTGCGAATGCAAGTGAAAGTATTAAGACGAAAATGTTTGATCCAAACATAACTTGTGTGGCGTTCTAGTTATAGCATCACATTCGCAATTCAAAATTCAAGACCCCTCCGTGTACGATAAAGAAATAGTATATTGTGCAACAAGGGCCGAAAGTTGATAATTGCAACCAGTGTGAGGTTTTTGCAATCACACGAGTCACAAACGCCAATTTTGGCCCGTGTTACACACTATATTTTTTTGCATCAAGTGTATAAATAGTGGAGCTTTGAATGGTAGCTTTGCAGGACGAACAGTGAACAGAGAGGTTACAAATTTTCATCTCTAGCGACGAAAGTGAAACAAGCAACAGGCAAAAATGAAGGAATCGCGATCGGCGCATGCGTCAACTTATACTTCTCAACACTGCCATGAAACTACACAAAACTACAAAATCGTTTTCTCCTGACTACGCTGAAATAACGTGATTCCGTCCCTGAAAAGCGGGAGGAAAGTCGCCGATATCTGACCGCGAGCAGTGCGCATGTGCAGCGGGCAAGATATACGAGCCAAAACTCCCTAGGGCATCTTGCCCCCTATTTTCGCCCACTTCGAGGTTCACAGCGGGACCGCCGCGTACCGCGGCGCTCGCGCTGCGAACCTCGAAGCGCGCAAAAACAGGAGCCACGATGCCCGAGCGAGTCTTGCCTCGTATATCTTCCCGCTGCCCATGCACACGGCTCACGGCCAGGTATCGTCGAATCTTTCCTCTCGCTTTTCAGCAACAGAAATCACGTCATATTTCAACGCAATCGGAAGAAAAGAATCGAATGCTACGCGGGAAGGAGCGCAATTTTCACCTCGTGCGCGAGCAGCCGTCGTTTCGCACGGGCAGCTAACCTCGCGCTCGGTAAAAATCACGCTCTTCCCTACCTTGTAGCATAATGTACTATTTGTTAGGCTAACAAAAAGAAATTGGTCAGCCCAACAAAAAGAGTTGTCAGCCGAACAAAAGATTTAATAGCGTAGCAAAACTGATTTGTTAGCCTAACGTAACGATTTTTGTTGTCACCGTTTTATATTGTTATGATACATAAATTTCTCTCCGTGTAGCCACTTTCGTCCTCTGAAACTGCCATGGAAAGCGACGTTGTTCATACACTTGTTGCAAAATAGTATATTGTGCAACCAGGCCCGAAAGTTGGCGATTGCAAACGCCAATTTTGGCCTGTGTTGCATACAATATTTTTTGTAACAAGTGCATGAATAGTGGTGCTTTGGATGGTAGTTTTGCGGGACGAACAGTGAAAAGTGAGGTTACCAACTTTCCACCCTAGGGTCAAAAGTGAAGGAATCGCGAACTGCGCATGCGCCAACCTATCGTTTCAACACTGCTATGAAACTAGCCACTTTCGGCCTGCAAAACTGCCATGAAAAGCGCCGCTGTTCATGCACTTGTTACAAAAAATATACATATAGCGCCCGCGATGCATCTGGTAAATTCCATATCCCCCTGTGTCCAATATTCAGGCGTCCGAGATGGAGATCATCTGGGTGATGCGAGTGGGTATCGGTGTCGTCGGTGTATTGAGCACAGTGATGGCATTAACGATACCATCGATCTACGGTCTCTGGTCAATGTGCTCGGATCTCGTCTACGTGATACTATTTCCCCAATTGCTGATGGTCGTCCATTTCAAGGAATACTGCAACACGTACGGTAGTCTGTCAGCCTACATAATAGCGTTTCTTGTGAGGATTACCGGTGGCGAGCCAATAATGGGTCTCCCAGCATTCATTCACTATCCGGGCTACGACTACGAAAACGGTGTCCAGATGTTTCCCTTCAGAACAATGGCGATGTTGATATCGCTTATCACACTGATTGGCGTGTCGTATGGTACACAAGTTGCCTTCCTTACGGGAAGATTAGCTCCGGGCTATGACGTCTTTCGATGCGTCGTCAACATACCCGAAGACGTCGAAAGGGTCGGACCAGATCCGGCCGAAGGTGAACAGATGGCGGTACTTGCTGCCGGTGCCGGAAGACTTTACGGCAGCAAGGACGAGGCGAACGGACGAGTGAACGAAGCACTCGAGCCGGACTATGACATGGAGCCGGGATGCGTCGACGTTGGTCGTCAAGACGGCGTAATCGGCGGTGGTGGAGGTGGCGTCGGACATCCGGGACCACATGGTCCCAATGTTGCACGACAGCCGCAATCCAGCACCGCGTTTTAATACCCGGTTCCGTGATCACAAGCTGTGACCAACAATAAGTGCGGTGACGCGGTGCTAATCCTTTGTCCTTTCATTGTTCCCTTAGGCTCCTTCATTATCTTGTGTTATTCATTACGTCCGCTCTTCCTTTTCATATACAAAGGACATTGGGCTAACTTGTGACACATGATGTCTTGTTACACTCACCGTTTTTTACCTCTTGGGGAATACTTGATAGTTTGATTCCTGTTTGCTCGAAGGCGTTCAATTGAAAGCCCGAAGAAAAAGTCTTTGCGATTTGGGGTATTCCAATAAAGACAAAAAGCAGCGGTGTAAAATGGCACCTTGTGCTACAAGCTAGACCAATTTGCCTGAATCTTTAGTTTTCGAATATGGCATTTAGTTGAGGGTGACGGCGATAATGGATGAACTGGCGGATGATCACTGAAATTATTTTTTTTACTGACATGTCTACCGTTATCTTGATTCCATGATTTCTTTCACATTTCAATATATCGTAAGTAATGTCCACTTGAGTAAAGCGGCTTTTCGCTTGTGTCTGTCTGCTAACGCCCTCATCCCTCAATGTTTCTGGAGTTTTATACCAGGCGACATCTCGGATCCTCCAGTTCTGGGGTATTTGTGATTTTCACATCAAAACCCAAGTTCTCCAGGACATTGCGATCTAAACAGAGATTTCTCCTGCGCCGTATATGACGTCGATTAGCAATAGAAAATATTGGTAATAGGTAATCGCGTCTCGCCCAGTAAATGTGACGTCATTGACGGCTAACTTCAGGTGTTACGTCATCAATATTTTTTCCATAGATCCTGCGTCCACTTGGCATCGCGTCGCCAATTAGGCCTAGTGATTTCCTTGTTTTCTTTTTTGAGATATATATACACACATGAAAATGTATATATTTAGAGTCTATCAGTCGCTTGAGATGAATATAATATAATATATATATTATAATAATAATAATAACGATAATGGCGAGGCGTCGAGGCCGATCCGTCCACGTAACATCCCCGAGAGACATTATTTATCGATCATTGAATTTCCTCGATGGCGCTGACCTGAGTGTATGTGTGTTTACATACATAGATAGAGACGAATGGGGTACAGGGCTGGGACGCGTTGTTAATTTCGCGCGACTCGACGAACGAGCAGCGCTAATTAGGGCTAACGGTTAATTAGCTACGAAAAGGCCTTAGCGGAAGCTCGGGACGTCGAGGGAAACCGCTTTGAATTTATAATCTGGAGACTCTTGAGCGAAGGAACGTCGTACCTTTACACACAAACATATAGGTGATTTTTTCTTAAAAACAACCACATTCGTGAACCTCATAAAATGGGATCGGATTATAACAGCAGAATATCTTAGGGTCTAGTATTCTGAGAGTTGTAAATTTTATTTCAGATTTGTAAACGTCATTTTGATTTTATTCTTTTTTCCGTCGACCTGTGACAAAAAATATTTTGTACGGATAATTTGAAAACAATAATTTTGTCACGTTAAAAAAAACGGGTATTAATTCAAGAGAGCAATTGAAATATTTTTTTTAAATCAGGAAAATAAGAAAACATCTCCTTTTTTTATCATCTTTTTAATTTTTTAGTTTTGATGCATTTATATTTGTAAGATATCTTCAATTGTCATATTGTAATTTTTGAAGACATTTTTATGCCTTTTCAGACTCTAATTCACCTGAATAACGTGGTAATGAAATGATTGATTTTTTAATACTTTTTATTTGACTATCATGTGAATCGAAATCATCCCAGACTTTACAGACTTGCGGGAATCGAAAAACTTTCAATAAAATGAATGAAGACATTATTATGTTAATGCAAACAAAAAAATTGATTTTTTTTAAATCCTTATTTCATTAATTATTTGGCTTTGAATTAATACGTATATTTTTTTTTCTAAAATTCGCTTCAATCAAAATTTCGCAACACAAGGACGAAATAAAAAAATAACAACACTCCGGATAATACATATTAATAAATTCTGGAGGATAAATAAAGACTGGAAGTTTTTATGCATAAACGCGGAATCGAAATTTAATATACAATTGTGTTATAAAATTCATGTCATTTTCGAGTAAAATTAAAGAAAATTATTAAAATTCAAGTACTTTTACGGTAAAATTAAATTATTGAATGTGCTGTACCATATATTAATTTTACATTACACTTGTATATTAAATTTAATATACTAGTTTATGAATAAAAACTTCCAGTAAAATTACATTAAATTTCAAGTAAATTTTTTTACAGTGTACAATTCAATTGTTCCCCAAGCAGTTGACATGAGAAAATTTTTAAGAAATTACCTATACTTATATAAATATATAAAACACACGCCAAGCAGGTGCAGCTGCCCGCCTTCATACCAGAGTTGTAAATCCCCATTAATTCATGAGATATAGTTTACAGTACAATTGTTTTGTAATTATGATTTCACAATAATAATATGTAGTGATTATAAAATAGAGTGTAAACATTTGAATAGCTGAAAAAAATACTAATTTTTTATTTAATATTGCAAGAAATAGTGGAAAAAATGGAAGAAATAAGTAATGCATTACTTTCTTAATGTATTACTTATTTTTTTCCATTTAAAAACAAATACTAATTTTTGCTTTAATATTGCAAGAAATAGTGAAAAAAATGGAAGAAATAAGTAATGCATTACTTTCTTAATGTATTACTTATTTTTTTCCATTTAAGAAAAGATGGAAGAAATAAGTAATGCATTACTTTCTTAATGTATTACTTATTTTTTTCCATTTAAAAAAAAATACTAATTTTTGCTTTAATATTGCAAGAAATAGTGGAAAAAATGGAAGAAATAAGTAATACATTACTTTCTTAATGTATTACTTATTTTTTTCCATAAAAAAAAATACTAATTTTTTGCTTTAATATTGCAAGAAATAGTGGAAAAAATGGAAGAAATAAGTAATGCATTACTTTCTTAATGTATTACTTACTTTTTTCCATTTAAAAAAAAATACTAATTTTTGCTTTAATATTGCAAGAAATAGTGGAAAAAATGGAAGAAATAAGTAATGCATTACTTTCTTAATGTATTACTTATTTTTTTCCATTTAAAAAAAAATACTAATTTTTGCTTTAATATTGCAAGAAATAGTGGAAAAAATGGACGAAATAAGTAATGCATTACTTTCTTAATGTATTACTTATTTTTTTCCATTAAAAAAAAAATACTAATTTTTGCTTTAATATTGCAAGAAATAGTGGAAAAAATGGAAGAAATAAGTAATGCATTACTTTCTTAATGTATTACTTATTTTTTTCCATTAAAAAAAAAATACTAATTTTTGCTTTAATATTGCAAGAAATAATGGAAAAAATGGAAGAAATAAATAATGCATTACTATCTTAATGTATTACTTATTTTTTTCCATTAAAAAAGAAAATACTAATTTTTGCTTTAATATTGCAAGAAATAGTGGAAAAAATGGAAGAAATAAGTAATGCATTACTTTCTTAATGTATTACTTATTTTTTTCCATTAAAAAAAAAATACTAATTTTTGCCTTAATATTGCAAGAAACAGTGGAAAAAATGGAAGAAATAAGTAATGCATTACTTTCTTAATTTTTTTCCACTAAAAAAAAAATACTAATTTTTGCTTTAATATTGCAAGAAATAGTGGAAAAAATGGAAGAAATAAGTAATGCATTACTAATTTTTTTCTCCATTTTTTCAAAACCATTACCGTGAATTTTTATTGAAGAAATAATAATATTTGCAGCCATTCCAAAGTTTAATCATCGTATTAAAATCGCTACATATTATTATTATAAAATCATAATTATAGAGCTGATCGTATCATCATAATTATTTCTGCAAGTATTAGGCATTTACAACTCTGGAACTTCATACCTTGGAAATACCTTCACCATAGCTAGTACTACGTTACAGGAAAAGCTTTTGTACTCGTATAATCGATCGTTCTTCCCTGTTCCCGCGTTCGCGTCGCCATATCCGCGATGCTATATGCCATACGTACCTCTAAAAATATGTTTGAGGAGATGCGCGCGCGTATACCGAACGAAATAAATGAATATATATTAGGGCATATTCGCGGGCGAGAAGAAAGAGACAAGTGACCGAAAGGATTTGCGTGTTTGTCTCGTGCCCTTAATCGGTTCGAGGCCGCATTGTTAGATTTTTTGTCAGCCGCTTCGGTGGTTTGATATAGAGATATATATATACATATCGAGTACAACGGACGATAATGCTGACGATAAGCAGGTGAAATTGACATATATATATATATATATATATATATATGGTGCTAGGCCCTCGATGAATAAATAATGGGCACGAGTGTGTTGTTTTATTAAAAGTGGTTCCTCTATATATTATTAATTAAATGTATATCGAAAAATGTCGATCTGCGGATATATCGTCTGGGGTATTCATATATTATTATTAATAGAAAATAAACTAAACAAATAAAAAAAAAAAAAAAACAATTAAGTAATATACGGACGGATCGACCCACGCTCAATAAACAGTTGTGTTTATCATATAGTATATTATACATTAATTATGATATAGAGAATATCGTGAATATATATTAATAAGTCAATACGAAATACATGAAACAAAAAAAAAACAAAAAAAAGAAAAGATAAAAAATCTGAAGGTGTGCCGAGTGACTTTAGGAGTTAACTGACCGGCTTCAGTTATTAAAGTGCAACCCCCCGGAAGTGGGGGTAACATTATAAATATATATATATTATATATATTATATATACATATACATACATGAATATAAATATATATATTTATGCAACAACCGTACATATCTATGAGAAGACTATATATATATATATCTATATATATATATATACGTATACAAACGCGAGACGGGCAATCTAGTGTCTGCAGAGTGTATCTAATTATTATGGTCATCGTTGTTACCGTCATCCTTGTTGTTACTTTCAGTTTCTGCCATTATTATATATCCACCCAAACGATTGCTTTAATCGCGGATTATACATACACGTATACATAATATAACTGCTACTACTACTACTACTATTAATAGTATTATACGAGTAGCGAGGATAATGAACGTGTAGTCATTATCGCTGTTGATCGTTGGGGCTCTATATGCACAAGTATAGTGTATAATGTGTAATATAAAAATTCGAGTGTCGACGGTACGCTTTGATCGCTCTCGGGACTCTCATCCTCGCAGGTGAACACTCGATTTTCACTAGAATTATGTATGAAGAAAAAAAAAATTATTATTACAGTATTTTAGTTGGAATTTAGTTTGTGGATTAAATTTGAAAAATTGTTTTGTGAATTAATGCTTTTCTTTTAGGTAACAAAAATTAATTTGTCATTTTTTTTACTGTCGATTATCTGGGGTAAAATAAGTTTGGAGGATTGATTTATATTGTCAAGTAAAAAATAACGATTTGAAGTTAAAAAAAAATAATAATGCATTATTGAATATGATTTTCACTAGAAGTATGTATGAAAAAATATGATTGCAATATTTTATTTAAAATTTACTTTGTGGAATAAATTTAAAAAATTCTTTTGTGAATTAATGATTTTCTTTTAGATAATAAAAATTAATTTATCATTTTTTTACTGTCGATTACCTGGGGTAATCCAAGTTCGGAGGAAAAATTTATATTGTCGAGTAAAAAATAACTGTTTGAAATTTTTTAAAATAATAATGCATTATTGAATATGATTTTCACTAGAAGTATGTATGAAAAAAAAATGATTGCAATATTTTATTTGAAATTTAATTTGTGGATTAAATTTAAAAAATTCTTTTGTGAATTAATGCTTTTCTTTTACATATTTATATTGTCGAGTAAAACTTAACGGTTTGAAATTAAAAAAAAGAATAATGTATTATTGAATATAATTTTCACTAGAAGTATGTATAAAAAAAAATGATTGCAATATTTTATTAAAAATTTACTTTGTGGATTAAATTTAAAAAATTTTATTGTGAATTAATGCTTTTCTTTTAGGTAACAAAAATTAATTTGTCATTTTTTTTACTGTCGATTATCTGGGATAAACCAAGTTTGGAGGATTGATTTATATTGTCGAGTAAAAAATAACTATTTGAAATTTACTTTGTGGATTAAATTTTTTTTTTTGTGAATTAATGCTTGTCTTTTATATAACAAAAATGAACTTAGCATTTTCTTACTATTGATTACCTGGAGTAAACCAAGTTCGGAGGATAAATTTATATTTTTTAGTAAAACATAACTATTTGAAATTTAAAAAAATAATAATGCATTATTGAATATGATTTTGATTAGAAATATGTATGAAAAAAAAATACAATATTTTATTAAAAATTTTCTTTATGGATTAAATAAAAAAATTCTTTTGTGAATTTTTCTTCTTTTTACGTAACAAAAATTAATTTATCATTTTCATACTGTTGATTACTTGGAGTAAACCAAGTTCGGAGGATAAATTTATATTGTCGAGTAAAAAATAACGATTTGAAATTTATAAAAATAATAATGCATTATTAAATATGATTTTCACTAGAAGAATGTATGAAAAAGAAAAAAAATGATTACATTATTTAATTTAAAATTTACTTTGTAGATTAAATTTAAAATTTTTTTTGTGAATTCATGCTTTTCTTTTACATAACAAAAATTAATTTATCATTTTCTTACTGTTGATTACCTGGGGTAAAACCAAGTTCGGAGGATAAATTTATATTGTCGAATAAAAAATCACTATTTGAAGATTTTTTGAATAATAATGCATTATTGAATATGCCAACAATATAAATAAATTCTTATTTTCATTATATCAAATAAACAGATTATTTTTAAATCATCGATGAAAATCAGTTTCCTTAAACTCAGTTTTCGTTTTGAAGAATATTGCATAAGAATTAAGTTAAAAAAGACAGAATATTTGAAATTTTTGTTATCCAATAAATAGTTTTGTTTTATTAATTAACCTTCATCAATTTAATGAGTCATCAAACTCCTATTAAAAAATTAATTCCAGAACAAAAAAAAAAAAAAATTTTATCGAAAAAAAAATATATATTTGTAGTTTTTTTACTTACAAATGATTAAATATGTAAACCTATCATCGATATAATTCTACACGTTTCAATCTTGTTTTTCCATACTCGAAATATTTTTTCGTTTTTTATTTTCGGGCAATATGAAAAAAAAAAATCTGACGATTTTTCGGTGTCGTCGGTTGACGTAATATTCCAATAATTTTTTCGAAATTACATTACGTCAGTTTTTCAATTATTTTTCTGCAAATATTAATAAGAGCAATATTTTTCTTTTTTTATTCTCGAAATAATTCGAATATAACGAGATTGCGTCGCGAAGCGCGAACGAGTTGAATCATTATAATTATCTTAAATTCTGTTTGGGACTGTGGGGATAGTGGGAAAGTATGAAACCGCCGTGGAAACGGAAGTTTCAGAAGAAGTATTATTATGTGCATCATGGACATAGAGCTCGTTACACTATTGCGAAGAAGAGTCCCGACGCGTCAAGACAACGAAGAGAAACGCGCTTCAGGAGCTCGAGCTGTAGCTATACGAGAAAAGAATGGTAATCTAGGAGATACCTACATAGACTATAAGACAAATTATCGTTTCTACCTGTACGAAAGTTCGAAGACGCTGGCGACTACGAGAATAAAACAGGACAAGTAAAAACTAAGAAAGAAAAAAAAGAAAAAAAAGCCAGCACCTCTTCCGTTAATTTACACTCGCAACTCGATTTAATCATTGATAATCTCGGGTACTTTCACTCGCGAACAGCAGACACAACAGCCGGGACAATTTAGCAATTAATTTTGCATTTCGTGCAGCATACACGAGTTATTCGTTCTTTCGTTTCGTATTATAGTATTTCCGAAATTACGTCAATTGCATTTGTGATTTTTTCTTCCATTGATTTTCCGATATTTCTCATATTTAAAAAAAAGGGGAATTGCTTACGTGTTTCGTTAAAATTTTAAATGTTTTTAGTTAATCGGGGGTTGTGGAGAAAAAAAATAAACTGGGACCTCCGATCACCTACATATCAATTAAAAGAAATACAAATTACATTGTAATCGCGATGTAACGAAACAAATGAAAGAAGAAGAAGAAAACCTATACATATCACGAAGTGTGCTCTATCGTTATTAGTGTAAGAGATGAGAATGAAAGTATTAAATATATTAGTGTGAGAAAGAATTTTGTGAATATTTTTTTTTCTTTTTTTTTTTTTTTAAATATTTTCCAAACAAGCGATTACACTAAATAAAATTTATAGGCAACGAAATGTGGCATTGCCGAAGTTCAAAAATACATTCTTTGAATCCTCGAGATTTTGTCGACACCGAAAAAAATTTATATGCGACATATGATTGCCAGAAAAAAAATAAAATTCAGCTGTTGAGTAAACATAATTAAAAAATGGATGAAAATAAATAAAATGCAACCAGTGGTGTCCGTGAGTTTGTAAACTCTGGTGTGATAGCCACAAGAATTAGTACGTAGGTAGCTAGAATTGAGGTGCAAAGAGTGTTAATATATTAAAAGGATAAATCGTGTAAAGCTGAGCGTAGTGAGCGAATAATAATTTACTCGCGTGTATCGATGACAAAAAAAAAAAAGAAGCGTTGTACTCCAGTGCTGTATTATAATAAATAACGACGTACACACGACCATCACACATACACACATACAAACCGACAGACACACAGACACATATGTGTATATTACTATACGTGTATAATTGGGGACGAGTGGCCGAAGATACGTTGATTGTAAATGTTAAAAATAAACGGTGTATAAAAAAGGCTTCCGATTGATTTTAATTGTGCATGTTATTTATTTATAGACCCCTTTCCTGACACTTGTTGTTATTAATCTTCTGGAACAACTTATGGGTAAAATGGTATTGATTATAAGAAGAATTTAAAAAATGTAAGCACTCATTAGGTTATTCATGAATTTATTATTATTAACCAAGTAAAGATTGTACGTGATTTTATTTTATTTCCATTTGGAGAACTTCATATGATATACAACAATCATAAATATAATGCTTAGAAAAATTAGAAGCAGCGATATATATATATATATTTTTTTATTGAAATGTTCTAGTGCTTTTCTAAATAATTAATTGCGATTATTATTCGGAAATAAATATTGTATTGGTTATTTTGTAAAAAGTTTTTGAAGTAAAAAATGAGTCACGTTCTTTAAAAAATTAGAAGCAGAGATAATTTTTTTTAAATTGAAATGTTCTAGTGCTTTTCTAAATAATCAATTACGATTATTATTCGGAAATAAATATTTTATTGGATATTTTGTAAAAAGTTTTTGAAGTAAAAAGTGAGTCATGTTCTTTAAAGTTGAATTAATTGAAGTTGAAAAATTGGAAGCAGAGATAATTTTTTCAAATTGAAATGTTCTAGTGCTTTTCTAAATAATTATTTACGATTATTTTTCGGAATTAAATATTTTGTTGGATATTTTGTAAAAAGTGTTTGAAGTAAAAAATGAGTCACGTTCTTTAAGGTTGAATTAATTGAAGTTGGAAAATTAGAAGCAGAGATAATTTTTTTAATTGAAATGTTCTAGTGCTTTTCTAAATAATTATTTACGATTATTTTTCGGTAATAAATATTGTATTGGATATTTTGTAAAAAGTTTTTGAAGTAAAAAGTGAGTCATGTTCTTCAAAGTTGAATTAATTGAAGTTTGAAAAATTGGAAGCAGAGATAATTTTTTCAAATTAAAATGTTCTAGTGCTTTTCTAAATAATTAATTACGATTATTTTTCGGATATAAATATTTTATTGGATATTTTGTAAAAAGTGTTTGAAGTAAAAAATGAGTCATGTTCTTTAAAGTTGAATTAATTGAAGTTGAAAAATTGGAAGCAGAGATAATTTTTTTAAATTAAAATGTTCTAGTGCTTTTCTAAATAATTAATTACGATTATTTTTCGGAAATAAATATTTTATTGGATATTTTGTAAAAAGTGTTTGAAGTAAAAAATGAGTCATGTTCTTTAAAGTTGAATTAATTGAAGTGGAAAAATTGGAAGCAGAGATAATTTTTTAAAATTAAAATGTTCTAGTGCTTTTCTAAATAATTAATTACGATTATTATTCGGAAATAAATATTGTATTGGAAATTTTGTAAAAAGTTTTTAAAGTAAAAAATGAGTCATGTTCTTTAAAATTGAATTAATTGAAGTTGAAAAATTGGAAGCAGAGATAATTTTTTAAAATTAGCATGTTCTAGTGCTTTTCTAAATAATTAATTACGTTTATTATTCGGAAATTAATTGTATTGGTTATTTTGTAAAAAGTTTTTGAAGTAAAAAATGAGTCATGTTCTTTAAAGTTGAATTAATTGAAGTGGAAAAATTGGAAGCAGAGATAATTTTTTTAAATTGAAATGTTCTAGTGCTTTTCTAAATAATTAATTACGATTATTTTTCGGGAATAAATATTTTATTGGATATTTTGTAAAAAGTTTTTAAAGTAAAAAATGAGTCATGTTCTTTAAAATTGAATTAATTGAAGTTGAAAAATTGGAAGCAGAGATAATTTTTTAAAATTAGCATGTTCTAGTGCTTTTCTAAATAATTAATTACGTTTATTATTCGGAAATTAATTGTATTGGATATTTTGTAAAAAGTTTTTGAAGTAAAAAGTGAGTCATGTTCTTTAAAGTTGAATTAATTGAAGTTGAAAAATTGGAAGCAGAGATAATTTTTTTAATTGAAATGTTCTAGTGCTTTTCTAAATAATTAATTACGGTTATTATTCGGAAATAAATATTGTATTAGATATTTTGTAAAAAGTTTTTGAAGTAAAAATGAGTCATGTTCTTTAAAGTTGAATTAATTGAAGTTGAAAAATTAGAAGCAGAGATAATTTTTTTTAAATTGAAATGTTCTAGTGCTTTTCCAAATAATTAATTACGATTATTATTCGGAAATAAATATTTTATTGGATATTTTGTAAAAACTTTTTGAAGTAAAAATGAGTCATGTTCTTTAAAGTCGAATTAATTGACGTTGAAAAATTGGAAGCAGAGATAATTTTTTAAAATCAGAATGTTCTAGTGCTTTTCTAAATAATTATTTACGGTTATTATTCGGAAATAAATATTTTATTGAATATTTTGTAAAAAGTTTTTGAAGTAAAAAATGAGTCATGTTCTTCAAAGTTGAATTAATTGAAATTGAAAAATTGGAAGCAGAGATAATTTTTTTAAATTGAAATGTTCTAGTGCTTTTCTAAATAATTAATTACGATTATTTTTCGGATATAAATATTTTATTGGATATTTTGTAAAAAGTGTTTGAAGTAAAAAATGAGTCAAGTTCTTCAAAGTTGAATTAGATTACAATATTGATGAACTAATAATTTTATTATGTAGTATCTAAGTGATATCTCTAAATAATATTTTATGAATCATTAAATTATTTATTGAGTCGCATTATATATTTTAAATATACTGCTTTCGATTTTCTAACTAATTGTAAATAATATGTAGATTAACGTTACGGCGTCTGCACGATTTTAGGCGATACAAATATTGCAAGATAATACTGCGCAGAAAAATCAGTACCCAAAATAATTTTTTGCATATTATTTTTTGTAATAAATATTTTAGATGACATTTAAAATATTTTTCATTCCAATTATACTGCTTCCAAGTTACTCATTGTAAATTGTACATAATATGTAAATTAACGTTACGGCGTCTGCGCGACTTTACGCAGAAAATCAGTACCCAAAATAATTATTTGCATATTATTTTTTGGAATAAATATTTTAGATGATATTTTAAATAATTTTCATTCCAATTATACTACTTTCAATTTACTAATCAATTGTACATAATATGTAGATTAATGTTACTGCATTTGCTCGATTTCAGGCGATGCAAATATTGCAAATCTTGCACGCAGAAAAACTAGTACCCAAAATAATTTTTTACATATTATTTTTGATGATATTTTTAATATTTCACATTCCAATTATACTGCTTCCAAGTTACTAATAAATTGTCCATAATATGTAGATTAACGTTACGGCGCCTGCGCGATTTTACGCAGAAAATCAGTACCCAAAATAATTAATTGCATATTATTTTTTGGAATAAATATTTAAGATGATATTTTGAATAGTTTTCATTTCAATTATGCCCTGCGGCAGGCGCATGGGTCTCCTACCTGCATCCTATATTTAGCGATGCAGACTACGCCAGAGGAAGGACAGAAGAAGTCTAGCAAAGGATGAAATGCTTTGGTGAGTCTACAGCTCCAGCGTTCGCCACCGTAATACAGACTATACTATAGATGTTTTTAGCCGGATTGCAGCAGGAATAGAAAGACCTCTCAGTTATTCATGCGTCCCCGGTATCCGAGTCGAGGGAATCGATAAATCGACCAACAGTTACCGCGCACATTGGCGGCCGAGTAACCTTATCCGGATTGTAGGTTTCCCTGATACGTTTCGGCTGTACTTGCGATAGTATTACATTGCTAGGTAATTCATCCCGAAATAATTATACCCATAATTCCATCTTTTATCGGGAAAATTCTTGGAAGCAACTTTGCACTTTGAAGGTTTGCTTATGGTAATAATAACAATAATTAGCAACAGTAGATACGCCACCAATTCATTAATATAATTAGCACAATTTACCACATTTTTTCTTTTATTTTTTGAATAAGACTTTATTTAGGACAGAAATTGTCTAAATGCAATTTAGTCATTCATCTTAATTAAAAGTAGGTCACACATTTTTTTAAAATTTATGTGCTTGTTAAACTGGGTTCAATTTTCCAAATTGATTTTGAAATAGCTGCTATCTAAAAAATGATTGATTTGAACAAAATAATAATATAGATTATTTGAAAGATTATGGAATATGGTTTCATTATTATAGCATAAGAAATAAAATTACATCATGTTTTAAGGTAGTTCTGTCGGTACGCCGGAGTCATAAATCTCAGAGTCTATATGGCATTAAAAAATAATCATACGCATCGTTTTGACTGCCTCAATAATAATATAAAAAATAATCGAGAATCCTTCGAAATTGTCGTAATCAAATTAAAACGATTATTTGTAAATAGTTGATATGTTTAGTGCGGATTTGACTTCATTTTTACGATAATTAGGTTAGGAAACGTCATTTGGCCCGGTATCGTACACTTTGACCTTGGTTCAATTAAACATTATTCCGGAGACTTCACCTTTTTTCATGACGCATCAATTCCTGAATGATTTGCGAATCCGTAGTACTTTTTATTTTTTCTCTATCTTTGATCTAAGTATGTTAATTTTCGATTTGAAGATCAATTTTTCCAGCCCTCCCGTCAGCGCCGTGTAAAAAGATCGATTTTCAAGTTTTAATTGTTCATTCAAATACTCGGTAAAAGCCTTCAAGATTTTGTGCAAGTAAAATTGAATAGCTAAATTACAACATGTCAAAAATTCATGCATATGAGTTTGGATTGCATTCACGACAGAACTACCTTAATGAATCGGATTTAATGTTGAGGACGTATTTTAATGAGTATTGTTTGAAAGCTATAATGTGGATAATGTTCATCAATTCATTTGAAAATTTCTGTGCTTCTTGCGACTGTCTTTACGATCAAAATGCGCCAAGGTTTACACCTGTATGTATAGTCGTTACACCTGATCTATGTAATCTCTGCATTTTTTTTAAATAGCCACTTTGTCTGGATTTTTTTTTAAACGGTTGAAGATATTCGACGGAAATTTATTGGGTATTCTCAAATTCTACACGGAAAAAAAAGATTAGTTGCCATAACCAAGAAATGAGTTGACACAACCAATCGATTATTCTATTTTCCTTACAACTCAAATGGTAATACCTACGATTCGAATGGTAATACCGACGATTCGAATGGTAATACCAACGATTCGAATGGTAGTCCCAACTATTCGAGTGGTAGTCCCAACGATTGCACCGAGAGAAAAGATTTCATTGACGCCAAAGAAATGGGTGGGTTGATTTTTTTTTTCATTGATTTCAACGGAATATTTCTTTGATTTCAATGAAATAGTGCATTTGAATTTCAAAGATAACATTTCATTGCCTGTAAATAAACATTTACTTAATGAGCATACAATAAAGAAACAGTTTCATTGTTTTAAAGAGACGCTTTCATTGGTTCGAAGAAACGTTTTCATTGATTTCTCTCTCGCGCCTAACCTCACTTTTTTGTTTTCCGGTTCTCCCGAACGAACGGCTGCGAGTTTCGAGGAGCCAGAAGGTTAGACTATATCTGCCGTACTTCTTTACATACTCACAAAATTTGAGCTTTATTTGCCGCGTACTTCAGGAAAAAATAGGTTTCGAAATTTTGAGCTGGTAAAAGAAGGTTTCATTGAGTCAGAGACGATATCTTTGAAATCAATGAAAAAGGTTCATTGGTTTAAAGAAATGTTTCTTCGAATCAATCTCACTACTTTTCACTGAGTTTGAGATCATTCAAAGAAAAGGTAGTATGGAAATTCAAGTATTTCATTTCATTGGCAAAGATTTCCGTGAATCAATGAAACTTTTTCTCTCTGTGTGGATTAGTTAACCTAACTAATCTCGCGAGAACTAATCGTGAATAGTTGAGGTTACTATTCGATATGGTTGAGGCAACTAATTTTTTAGACATTGTGTAACAGCAAATCGAAAACTTAGTTGCCACAACCAAACATTTCTTTCCGTGTATGTTGCTATGGTCGGTGCCTAAATTATAATGATATTTCAATCTTTATGTTTTTTTTTATTGTTGAAAAGACAAACTACGAAATACCGATTTCTTTTGACAAAAAAATGCTAATTCGTAAAAAATGTAGGGAAATATATCCTTAGCTCATTTTTATCGTACACGGAAAAAAAGGCTTGGTTGGAACAACCAAGTGCCTTGGTTATATATGCGCCAAACAATTAATTGGTTAGACCAACCAAGTTATTTGTTAGGCTACCAATTTCTTGGTTGGTCTAACCAAGTCACTTGGTTAGTTGGTTTAACCAAGTGACTTGGTTAGCTTACCAAGTGACTTGGTTAGCTTACCAAGTGACTTGATTAGTCCAACCAAGAAATTAGTAGCCTAAAAAAAAACTTGGTTGGTCTAACCAATTAATTGTCTGGTGCACATATAACGAAGGCACTTCGTTGTGCTAACCAAGCCTTTTTTCCGTGTAAAGACAGTCGCAAAAACCATAGAAATTATCAAATTAATTGATTAATAGTATCCAGTATCCATTGATTTAATCCAGTATTGATCTAAAGCTATAGCTTTAGATCAATACTGGACTTTAGATCAATACTATTTTCTAGTATTGATCTAAAGTTATAGCTTAAAATAAAATACTCATTAAAATACGTCCTCAACATATGTGTCCCTAAATAACTTTTAACATTGGGCAAAGATGACATTTTTTTTCGACCGCTTCCAAGTCATGATAATTATTATTATAAGTCGATCACAATTGACATGTTTCTCTTATATCAATAGTATATTTGAGAGGCGCAGAACGTAAATATGCTAAAAAAGTAGAGAATGTTTTACCGTTTACCTTTTGAGATATCGTGACTTAAAGAGGAATGCGGAAACATGTGCATAGCGCACACATTTGCATCATCAACCCTTAACGCATCACAGCATGTAACGCCACTACATCCATGCAATAGTATCGTCGGAGTACTGCTGTAAGATATGGTATTCGAAACGGGTCATACTGAAACGGTGCAGCTGCGAGTTAATGTTAATTCCACGTTCCAATGAAGTTTTACTACTGCGCTCAGAAAAAAGATGAAGAATTGATTAACCATAAAAATCCATATAATAAAAAATATATAACAGGGTTGTAGGATTATTTTTTAAATTGGAGGGTTCTTTTAATCAACTTTCATAAATTGATTTTTCAAAAATATTTTGATGCAACATGATGCTTATGTTAAATCGAAAAAATTAACCATATATTTGGGTAAATAAAATATTTACAAACTCTAATTTATGAATTACAAGCCTTTACAATTCATAAATAAAAAGACTTCGTTTAAAATTTAATGACTTGGAAAATATTGTTAGATTCATATTGGATTTTCAAAAAATCCATTGATCTGGTGTTTAATTGGTCGATTTTTAAAAAATATTATTAGATTTTCTATTTTCTAAAAATCCAATCATTTTTTGGTGTTTAATTGACCGATTTTTTTACTTCCAATGATAAGCTTGTAATTAGGTGCTCAGTTTTACATTATTGCAATTGCAATTTTCGAAAGATATATTATAGATGTTATAGATATATCGATTCAATTATTCTTTTTTAGCTCTATTTCATGCGTTTCTGGATAAATTATTTTCCAATATTCAAGCTTAAAATGTTAAAAAAATACTATGCTTCTGACTATATTGGAATGTTCGGCATAATTAAGGAAATTATGATGCTGTCGAAAAAGCTATGTTTTTTTTTGTAGATTGAGGTTATAGGGTTGTACTTACTAATTAACGAAAGAAAAGACATGTGTTTCAGCGTATAGCGGCTTTATTAGTACAAAAAGCGTGTCTTTAAAAAATAAATAAAAACTATACAGGCGCTATTATCGGTAAACGAGATGTCAAACCATAAGTCTGATCGCATTTCGTTACCATCGAGTATTTTCACATTCTTCCGCATCCTCGAGACCATGATCATCGTTTTTGTGTTATTCGCGATAGAATCGTTCAAGGGACGGAGTGAAAAATAGCGTCTGCGCATATATCTTCGTTCGGGCAATTCGTTCACGTGTTCTACTAGTATTTATAGTATGTATACAATTTTTTGTTCCATTTTCTCAAAATCTTTTGACCGCATTTGCTCGCTCGGGTTGTTAACTCGAGTGCATTCACTTCGAACAGATATTTTTTCCTTTTCTTTCTTTTTTTTTACAAAACGAATGTGATATTGAACCTCGGATGGTTGATGAATTTTTTTTATGAGATGCGATCATTACGAGGTTCAATGCGGCAATTGAACGCGGCTTTCGGTATATTTCATTAGTACTGGTATCCACCGTTGCTGGCGTATCCCTGTCCACCACCGCCGCCGGAACTGCCGCCAGAATATCCACCGGAGCTGCCGCCGGAATATCCACCGCCGCCGGAGCTACCGCCAGAATATCCACCGGAGCTACCGCCGGAATATCCACCGGAGCTACCGCCGGAGTATCCACCGGAGCTACCACCAGAGTATCCACCGGAGCTACCACCAGAGAATCCGCCTGAGCTACCACCAGAGTATCCGCCAGAGCTGGGTGCACCGTAGCTGGACGATGGACGGCTAGATCCACCGCTGGAGTATCCACCGCCGGAGCTTTAGCAACAATGAAAAAAAGCGTATAAGAAAACGAAGAAATTTTCCAGCAAAAAATACTGATACAACATATTAAGGACACACTGTGGAAGTTTCGATTATCGAGCTGTTTGTGACGTTAAGCGGATTATGGAGGTCAACTGTATTTTCCTTTATAACACGTGACGCGTTCACTGACACAACAATGATTTGACCATGGAAAATAAATTGCAATGACACCGACTTTGTCATTGTTTTATGCGTTACGTGAGCGGATAATGGGATAACAAAGTTTATGGCCGAGTTGACTACATTAGTCGCTGTTAGCTAATCCGATGAAACAATTAATACCTTCGTCGCCACGTCACTCATATTTGATATGGATGATGTTCCTCTTGTTCAAGAAGATTTGGGAGAAGCTCAATTGAATCACGTTGGGCGTCGAAAGTGTTGAGGATATTTTTCAGTTTTTATGAACAAAGGAATATTTTTGAAAGAATGAAAAGTAATTCTCATGGAGTCGAGCAAGAAGATTGGGAGAAACTCAATTGAATCACGTTGGGCGTCGAAAGTGTTAAGGGTGTTTTTCAGTTTTTATGAACAAAGGAATATTTTTGAAAGAATGAAAAGTAATTCTCATGGAGTCGAGCGAAGCAAAAGATGTTGCAAACACGTCCACAATGTCATAAGATGTTTCTGCTATTTGGGAATGCAATTAGACGTAAAGTGTAACATTTCTCACCTGCCACCGAAGCTACCACCAGCCGAGGGTGCGCCGTAGCTGGAAGAGGGACGTCCACCGCCATTACCGCCAGCCGAAGGTGCTCCATAGCTGGATGAGGGACGACCACCGCCGAATCCACCGCTTCCACCGGACGAAGGTGCTCCGTAGGACGAGGAAGGTGCGCCACCTCCGAAACCACCGCCGAATCCACCGCTACCGCCGGATGAAGGTGCTCCATAGCTGGAAGAAGGTCTGGAAGGTGCTCCGTAGCTGGATGATGGTGCTCCACCGCCGAATCCACCGCTTCCGCCGGATGAAGGTGCGCCATAGGATGAAGAGGGTCGTCCACCGCCGGATGAGGGTGCTCCATAGCTGGAAGAGGGACGTCCACCGCCGTTACCACCGGACGAAGGTGCTCCGTAGCTGGATGAGGGACGACCACCGCCGAATCCACCGCTTCCACCGGACGAAGGTGCTCCATAGGATGAGGAAGGTGCGCCACCTCCGAAACCACCGCCGAATCCACCGCTACCGCCTGATGAAGGTGCTCCATAGCTGGATGAGGGCCTGGATGGTGCTCCGTAGCTGGACGAAGGTGCGCCACCGCCGAATCCACCGCTGCCACCACCGGCAGATGGGGCTCCGTAGCTCGAGGAAGGTGCTCCACCTAAAGTAACCACAGGAAAAAACATTTTACAACGAAGCCTCGGGGTATCTTAATATTGCAAGGGGAATATTTCAAGTACGGGTATATCTTTAACCCAGTTCGATTGCCCGACCATGTAATCAACTAATGGGCAGCTTACTAATCGGTGCACTTATACATCCAGATTTTGTCTCTGATTTTGATTCGACATGGTTGGAGTGAAAGGTCTTTTTTATATGGTTACTAATTAGGAAGTTCATCTTATAAAGGATTTATAGTTAGCACGGTGACCTTGTGTATTGGCACTCGATTCATTGACCAACACAGTGTTTTTATTTTAACGGATTTTTTGGTCGAATGCAATGTACAAAGCGAATGGGAACGAATTTAGATCACACATTATGGAATGAACTTGACTCTTCACTAGTAATTTAGAACACGTGATGAAAAGAAAGAATGGCCAGACTTGCTCACGTAATTATGTACTTGAGGTAACTCAATCGCACAGTGCTGTTTACTATAGCAATTATTTCTGTTTCGTGCAAGCGACTCATTGAATGATTCTGAAATATTTTATTCGCGGTTTGTTGACATTGAAATCGTTTAAGCGTTCTGTAATTAAACATTTCACTCAGGCAAAGCATAGAGTTAAACAAAGATATTCACAACGTGTCCCGATGAGTGGCCAATGACTAGGTACAATGTACATCTCAAATGTCGTGTCGCTATTAAAATCGAAAGTATCGAAAGTCACGCAACCATCGGAATGCAACTAAGTAGAAGCTCGTCATTCTTTGCTTGTTCTTTTTCGACAACGTACACAACGATCTTAACTAATCTCTCTGTTATTACGAAACCCTTTTTTCTAATGACCTTTAACTACGCGAATTGCACTTTTGTTACTGTCGTTACAAAGAGACTCTTTATTCCGGTTAATCCTTGGGAATCAAGTACATCAAGCAGTCTCAGCATGAGTTTACAGATGTTTCATTCATGTCTTTTCATCGTTCTTCCAGCGATGTTGATGCTCAGAAATATCGTTAATAGAAAGTGGGCTATCGATTATCTCGCTGCTCATGCAGAGAAGAGTACGTGGGTTTTACTATTCACCGCGAGAGCGGTGAATAGTAAAACGGTTTATTAATAGCCACCCTTTGTTCTTTATTGTTGGAGCACATGCCTCTTAGAAACTTACCTCCGAAGCCACCGCCGTTACCGCCGGCAGAGGGCGCTCCGTAGCTGGAAGAAGGACGGCCACCGCCGAATCCACCACCGCTACCTCCAGCAGAGGGCGCGCCGTAGCTCGATGAAGGGGCGCCACCGCCGAATCCACCACCGCTACCTCCGGAAGAGGGCGCTCCGTAGCTCGACGACGGTGCACCACCACCGAATCCACCTCCACCGCTTCCGCCTCCGAATCCTCCGCCTCCGCCTCCGCCTCCGAGGTTTGGAGTTCCGTAGCTCGTCGACGGCGGCAGATAGTTGGATGGTGCTAAAATAGAAAGTAGAAAGAAATTGTTCATAAAATTTCAGCAAATTGCGTTGATGCACGGAAATAAATAATTGGTTGAAGCGACAAAATTGATTGGGACAATAAACTAGTTGGTTGCTGAAACAAATTAGTTAGATGTGGCGAGAAATCAGTTTGGTTGGGCCAGCCGATTAATTGGTTGGCTACTAACGAATTAAGTGTCACAACCAACTAGATAGTTGGATGGTGCTTAAATAGAAAGTAGAATAAATTGTTTATAAAACGTCAGCAAATTGGGTTGATGCACGGAAATAAATAATTGGTTGAAGCGACAAAATTGGTTGGGACAATAAACTAGTTGGTTACTGAAACAAATCAGTTAGATGTGGCGAGAAATCAGTTGGTTGGGCCAGCCAATTAATTGGTTGGCTACTAACGAATTAAGTGTCACAACCAACTAGATAGTTGGATGGTGCTTAAATAGAAAGTCGAAGAAATTGTTTATAAAACGTCAGCAAATTGCGTTGATGCACGGAAATAAATAATTGGTTGAAGCAACAAAATTAATTGGGACAATAAACTAGTTGGTTGCTGAAACAAATTAGTTAGATGTGGCGAGAAATCAGTTGGTTGGGCCAGCCAATTAATTGGTTGGCTACTAACGAATTAGGTGTCACAACCAACTAGATAGTTGGATAGTGCTTAAATAGAAAGAAGAAGAAATTGTTTATAAAACTTCAGCAAATTGGGTCGATGCACGGAAATAAATAATTGGTTGAAGCGACAAAATTGATTGGGATAATAAACTAGTTGGTTACTGAAACAAATTAGTTAGATGTGGCGAGAAATCAGTTGGTTGGGCCAGCCAATTAATTAGTTGGCTACTAACGAATTAGGTGTCTCAATCAACGAGATAGTTGGATGGTGCTTAAATAGAAAGTAGAAGAAATTGTTTATAAAACTTCAGCAAATTGGGTCGATGCACGGAAATAAATAATTGGTTGAAGCGACAAAATTGATTGGGATAATAAACTAGTTGGTTACTGAAACAAATTAGTTAGATGTGGCGAGAAATCAGTTGGTCGGGCCAGCCAATTAATTGGTTGGCTACTAACGAATTAGGTATCACAACCAACTAGATAGTTGGATGATGGTTAAATAGAAAGTAGAAGAAATTGTTTATAAAACTTCAGCAAATTGGGTCGATGCACGGAAATAAATAATTGGTTGAAGCGACAAAATTCGTTGGGACAATAAACTAGTTGGTTACTGAAACAAATTAGTTAGATGTGGCGAGAAATCAGTTGGTTGGGCCAGCCAATTAATTGGTTGGCTACTAACGAATTAGGTGTCGCAACCAACTAGATAGTTGGATGGTGCTTAAATAGAAAGAAGAAATTGTTTATTAAACTTCAGCAAATTGGGTCGATGCATGGAAATGAATAATTGGTTTAAGCGACAAAATTGGTTGGGACGATAAACTAGTTGGTTACTGATACAAATCAATTGGATGATTGGTTGGTTACTAACGAATTAGGTGTCACAACCAACTAGTTTGTAGGTTCCAGCTAACTTTGTCACTTATAGCGTATTTAGCTACGCCAATGGTTGGGACAACCAATTATTTCTCTCCGTGTGTACCCACCAAGTTATTGTCTTAAGTAGACAATACTTCGTGGATCTTGTATCTTTAGATAAGGTTGACTTGGTGTGACTTGTGCAGCAAGGAGTTCAGGTACTTCTACACGCGATGGAGATTAAACGTAGAGATGATTTTTCTAAGTATTACACATGTGCAGTAAAGAAGTTACATTTTGACACGACACCTCCAGGCGGTGTTTGTTTTCGATATGTGCTCCTGACTCCTTTACTTTTTTTCTATTTTAAGTATTGCAGAACATTTATATTTGAATTCTAAACTTATATGACCAATTTATAACGCGTCTTATTAATTTTTCATGGCCTCCCGCACAGAAATTAGTTTTCAAGTCTTCAAATTTAATTCCAACACAAAAGTTTGATATCTAACAATTTAGAAAACAGCTTTAGTTGCTGAAATAAACGAATGCTTGAGGTGGGCCTGTATTCACTGATACTGTCAGTGAATACAGGCGCAAACTTTCGAACTCAAGTGATGCTATTGAATTATATGGTATCGTTCTAAAGACCACTATTTATTTAAGCAGGTTCTCCCGATTAATCCATTTCAGTCGTTACCAGTGATGCTACTTTTCCGTTACCTATACGACAAGTGGCAGTATCATTCAGGATTTGGTGTCTTATGAATCTCGATAAATCATGATCTCATAATTCTGGCAAGGTTGAAGTTGTAGGATCAATGAAATTTATTCTACTTTTGTAATGATTGATTTTATAACGCTCACTTAATTAATAAAATTCTCATTTCTTTTTTTTTGTCAAACTAATTAATGACCTTATATCAGTCAACACTATAATAATTGAAATTTGGATTTGTGTTAAAAAAGGACTATTAACAAACATTTGCTGGTTAATCTGTTGGAGGTAATTGAAAGTATATCTCCACATCGCTACACCGGAATACCGAATGTCGTGGTCTCCAAAAGGAAATTCTATTTCGAGAGTGTCACGAAGAAGAAATCACTCGTCTGCGATGGTTCGTCGTGAATAGCAAAGGAGCGAATCTCTCGGATCATCGTTGGTGCTTCTCTTTCTCTTTCCATTCGGAAACTCGGAAGATCCACGAGTTAGTTGTTGTTCCTTTTCTACCGCAGCGCGGTGAAAGTGTGGGAGACCGAGCGATGTGCGTCGAACGCGAGTTCTATGCCTCGATGATTGTCCCCCCGTGCGAACGTACCTACTTAACGACCTTAGCCAACATAGAGCGAAGATCGTCACAAGTTTTCTCGGTTTCACGTTCATCCTCAACAATACCAACACATATAACTGCTTGCTCTTCACCTCATAATTTCTCTCTAGTTCAAAGTATTACTTTAACTATAAGATCGTTATCATAGCGTACGTATTACATTGAGAAATGACGGTTTAGAAAGACGGTTTAGAAGAAAAATAACAAAAGTGAATTTACTCGGCATGTTAAACTGAGTCACGACTTACACTCCGACGATAATTAACTTCGTGATCGAGGCTCAACTCTCATGACAGACATTGTTTCTGATAGGATCTGAGAGATCCGCTTTGTCTTCGAAAAGATTATCTCTGGAGAATGAATGACGAGATTCAGACAGCTAAGTCACGAATTCATTTTCCAGAAAACTTTCAATTTATACGGCTTATCCGGTGATTTGATTGCTTATGATGTATCATTAAATTGCAGTGGAATATCACGGTCGTCAGTAACTGCAGGTTCCAAGGTGCTCGAGGTGAACAAAAGGCCATCCTCTTTTCACTGAGAATAACTACTGCGAACGATCAAGTGACCATTCATGCTTTCACACCCAATCGGCTTTGTGCATTAACACAAGCTTATGTATCTTTATTTTAACGATCACGATTTTTTAAATCCTTCTTGCGGCGCGATTTGAGATACGCAGGCGTTTGATCGCCTTGTCCATTATCGGTTCCTGAACACCTTGACCCTGTGGAAGTGAAGGCTACTTTCCAAGTAAATATATTGTCTGGTCCTTCCAACGTGCGAGAGATAAATGATTGTATAATAATCGCATATATTTAATTTTATGGTTAATAAAAAAATGTATAAAAATTCTGTATTTGAATTCTTGAAATCCTATTAAAATTACACGATTGAAGTAGACGATAAAAAAAATGCTGCCAATGGTTTTTTTTTCACTTATCACGAAATGAATTTAGATGCAAATTATTGTACCAGAAATCAATAAATAATTGGAAGTTACTTGAGGATCGAAAACGGTTTAAAAAATAAGAAAAATTGTTTGTGAGATTTTATTGAAATTTGTGTGTAGAATTTAGCAATATGATCAGAATGATACTGACGAAGAAATCGATTGAAAATGTGTTTTGCTTCCGGTCATAGTGCAAGGAAGAATTAATGCTTAGCTATAAATATTTTCAGACCGGAAGCGCTTTGTCGAGTCTTCGGGAAATGAAATACGACAACAATAAAAAGCCCGTTAAATTGTAATTTGGTGTCTTGACGGTAATATCGCGTCGTGTAACTCTTCTCGTTTTCTCAGGGGCGATTTACCACTCGCTGCTGTTTCTGCTGTGAAGCAGTGAGCGTGAAAACGACTTTCTTGAGTTAATCATAAACTTCAACGGCAGACACTCCGCACCGACTGTCCGCACGCGCGCGACAAACTTGTTTCAAGATGCTTTGAGCTAGGAACAGCAATTTCTTCATTTTTTCAATTCCTGACGAAGAACTCGCGCACATTGCTCGGTAAACTTGATGGCTGTACATTATGGAGTACTAATGTATAATAAATGTATAAATGATGATTCTAGTATTAATGTGATAGCTGAATGTGATCCAACTACCGTTCGTCACTTTGATTTCGAAAGCTAATGAAACAATCGACTTTTCTAAATATTTATTGTGTCACGTAAATTTATAACTTTACTGCTTTTGATTTTATACAAGTTGGAAACAATAATTTTATTTTCGAGCAATTCAATTATTTTATTTGTAAATAATGATAGTGTATTTTTGCAGGTAGTAATTAATTTAAAAAATATCCTACGAAAATTTGCAAAAAATTCATCAAGAAATTGAAATTTAAATCCTGAAGTATTGTGATTGTATCCCAAAAACTAAATTTTTCATTTTATTTTTCCATATTACGGTAAAAAATTATTATTTGTTTTAGATTCAATATATATTTAAAAAAATGTATAGCACTAATGTCTATAATATTGAAATCGTTAATTAAGTTTATTGGAAGAAAAATAAGCATATTGGATCATTTGTATGGTTGTGTTTTTGATCATCGTTTGTAATCAGATTTAGTTCACGTGTCGTATTTGTGAAAAAAAAAATAGATTAAGCTTACGTTCAGCGATGCAGGCCGGCACAAGAAGTGCGGTGGCGACGAGGGTGATGGCCAAATGGGCCCATTTTCCAGCGGGCCTCATGATGATCCTCACGAACTAGGATTTCACGGGTGCAATAAGCTGCGTTATGATCGAGATCACTGAAAACCGCGACGACGTCGACGAACTGTCGATAACTCCGTAACCGCGAATGAAACGCGGATGGAGAATTAAGATTATTCGTGTCCGGTGAACACGTGTGGCTTTTGTTTTATTAAATATTAAATAAAACAAACAACTGTGCACAACTCGACGGTTATGTTGTGAACTGTTCGTTGGAAGCCACGAATTGCTCTAACATGCTTCAAACATCGTGGATGTGGCTTATATAGTTGGTGGCTCTTTCGGAGAAAGTCTTGCTCGAGTGCAGGAGGATGCCACTGCGTAGCCCGTCATGAGATGTCCCGCGGGGGGCGATGAGATGGTGGGAGAGGAAGATACGGGGGTTGTATTACACGTTTACCTACTGTGGACTAGGTACTCTCTTCGTTCTGGTACCACATGAGTTCCCGTAGTGGGGATCATTCCGAGAGTAACGTGCAATCGAGAAGATGCTCTGGCAAGGTTAACCCTGGCCTCGGATTACTTTTTTCTTCTCATCATTCTATCACCTCCTTTTTTTCCGCGCACTCAACTTTTTTCATTCTCGCGATTTGTTCAAAGCTTCTCAACAAAACGTTTAATACTTTTGTATCTGTTGCAAAGAATTTAAGAAGTGTTAGTAGTAGTAGTAGTAAAAGAGTTTTATTATTAATACGCCTTACAGTGTTTTTTTTCTTCCTTGCGATAGATTTTTTTAAACCAATTAATGCCTGTGTTACTAACCGCAAACGCATTGCCAATAGGCTATCGACCGAAGGCCTTCAGCCTTGTCTTTCTAAAAATGTGATCTTTTAAATATTTCCTTTATACACGGAAAAAAGGCTTGGTTGGGACAACCAAGTGCCTTGGTTATATATGCGCCAGACAATTAATTGGTTAGACCAACCAAGTTATTTGTTAGGCTACCAATTTCTTGGTTGGTCTAACCAAGGCACTTGGTTAGTTTACCAAGTGATTATTTGTTAGGCTACCAATTTCTTGGTTGGTCTAACCAAGTCACTTGGTTAGCTTACCAAGCGACTTGGTTAGTCCAACCAAGAAATTTGTTAGGCTACCAATTTCTTGGTTGGACTAACCAAATCACTTGGTTAGTTTACCAAGTGATTTGGTTAGCTTACCAAGCGACTTGGTTAGTTTACCAAGTGATTTGGTTAGCTTACCAAGCGACTTGGTTAGTTTACCAAGTGATTTGGTTAGTCCAACCAAGAAATTGGTAGCCTAACAAATTTCTTGGTTGGACTAACCAAGTCGCTTGGTAAGCTAACCAAGTGACTTGGTTAGACCAACCAAGAAATTGGTACCCTAACAAATAACTTGGTTGGTCTGACCAATTAATTGTCTGGCGCATATATAACCAAGGCACTTGGTTAGACCAACCAAGAAATTGGTAGCCTAACAAATAACTTGGTTGGTCTAGCCACTTAATTGTCTGGCGCATATATAACCAAGGCACTTGGTTGTTCCAACCAAGCCTTTTTTTCCGTGTAAATAAAGCGTAACTGTTTTTTTTATCCATTTAGGGTTCCACAGCCATAAGTGCAAGACGTTGTTGTAGAGTTAGAGCAGGGTGTTTCGGTCTTCGACTTACATTTGGTGTTGGGGTGATACATAATTCTTGAATATTATCGATCTGGTTTTTAGAGAATTTTTTTGAAAGCTTTACGGCTCGGGTTATTATTGGAGTTATTATATCGGGTTATTGAGTGGATTTGCCGGGTGTCGTATTCGCATTAGACTTCGGATTGCACAGGTTTAAGAAGTGTTATTTTAGGATCCTTTCAGCTTAAGGAATGGCGAGGCTTTGGTTTGGACGACTTGTTCGAAATAAATGAATGACAGTGAATTTTGCATTTTATTTGTCATTCATGATTCATGAATGACGTATGACTTCATATGGAGAACATTTTCTAATACACTGAAATAATTCTGGTAGAATTGGAGGATATTGAGTAGTAATTAGTAATTGTTAGTTAATACGATTGGTTACTGTATGACTCTTTTGTGTGAAAAACGAAAATAGTTTTTCTTAAATGTTTCATACCTTTCTCAAGGAAAATAGAAAATTGACCTCCAAACAAAAAAAATTCACTCTTAAGCTATCGAAAACTGCAGATTCCGACATCATAGTGAAAAATTTCGTTCAACATTAGACAAACTTTTTTTACCTCTTTCACACTAATAAAAAAAAAATTGTCGCTAGTGATGAAATGTATTATTTTTCTTCATAAAAATAAAAATGAAGGATGCATTGCTAACGGAATTCCATCGCTTGTGAAGGTGTCTGCATAAGCTTAAGACCAAAAAACAGGTCGCCTTTCAATATTTTTTTTTATGACAGTATTGGGATGATAAGTTTACTTCCCTAGGGAGTAATAAAATCAGATTGTGAATGAGTACTAGTCGTTGATTAAAAAAATATATATTGCACTTGCGTCTCGGTTACGAAATGAGGTTATTTTAGCGAAGTCGGGAAAAAAGTGCTTTTTGTAAAATTAACAAAAAGTTTCCACGATCGTATGTCAATAAAAACTGGTTATTTTAACATTACAAGAATTTCAATAATTAATTGCTTTGTAGAATTTTCGCTGGCATTTCTCGAGGATTTAAAAAACATCTGTGAGGCGCATTCAATGTATACAATAACAATGTATACTATACAATTATTTAATTTGATGAGGTATTCTATATTACGCTTCTAGAATATTGTATTATGATTGCAGTTGATTATTATCACGTTTTGGTCGCCAAGGCTTACAATATCCATGAGCATCGTCTAACTTAATTGAGCTATTATTGGTGCACAGAGACACGATATTCGAGCGATTATATCTCGGTTCAGTACATCCGACTGATCGTATGCAAGATACAAGGCACGCAATTGAACTTAATTAAGTGCATGCCTTTATGTAATTTTAATATGTAATAATACTCAAGTGCATATTTTAAATAATATATTTAGAATATTTGATGAAACACACAAGAATTTGGTAGTCATAAATAAACGTGTAATTTCGGTCCAGATCTCCACATGGTTTTACTTAATAACTAAATACATAAATTTACAACGTAGAAACAATATATTTATTGTTAGTCAATTGAAATACCGTTTGATAAGATATTTTATCAAAAATAGTTCAAAGTTTTTTTCTAGAGACTATCTTGCGACTTTTCTTGCGTTTGCTTTTGTTTCTGGTCGCTCGTCTCGATGGTTCAGTGTGAAGATCAACGATAGTCTTGATGGTTCATATCTCGACAAACAATCGAGACCAACCAATATTCTCGATTATTTTCCCCATCGGAATTTCGGCCAATAGAAACGACGCATTTGGCCTCATGTGCGGGAACCTAGGCGATTTTATTTCGGATATTTCCTAACAAGTTGCTAAGCAATAAAAACAATTTCTGAACAACTGTTAGCCTGAAAATTCTTCACATCTGTCAAACTTCTAACGAAAACTGGAACGTGATCTGAAGAATGAGCCGAAATTCCGATGGAAAAAATAATCCGACAAATACCGCTCGAGCTTCAAAATTAATCGTGTATTGCCCTCAAACTTCCCTGCATACAAACAATCGTGTCAAGTTTTGCAGAAAATTCCCTCACGCAAGCGCTCGGGATTTTTTAACCTGCAAAACTTGACACTCTTGTTTGTATGCAACGAAGTTATCGGGAAATACCCGATAATTTTGAAGCTCTTGGGGTGTTACTACTGAATATTTGTCACACGTTTTACGGAGTTCCAAAATTGGTAATAAATCAAGAATGATACAAAAATAAGTTCTCAAACTGTCAATATATTTCATAATGTTTTAAACTTAATTAAACAGAGTGAAATTAATAGGAGCAAGAATTCAGACAAAAAAACAGGCAACGACGACTGAATAATCGTAATTCTTGTATACGCAACTTGAGGTGCGAATCGTTTCTGACATCCAACAATCTTGATCACCTTCGTACATTTTTCCATCTTGCATGTAGCATATTTTTCATCGTCAGCAGCGTGGCTCTTGTCGAAAAATTTTGCCCGAATTCTTCACAATCACAGGCGATGGTGTCCGAGTTTCAGATGATCTAATTGCCAAATCCCCGATTCCACTGCGCACGGAAATAAATATTTGAACCGATTGGGTGTGACATCCAATGGATTGGTTGTGACACCCAATAATTGGCTATCCCAACCAATTTTGTCGCTTGGATGAAGCTAAAGGGATTTTTTCAAATTTTTATTCACGATAAAGAAATTTAAAAAAATATATAAAATGCGATTAAACTAAGACGTAAGAACAATAAAAATCTAGATTAGATAAAGCCCAAAGAAGGGTAGGGATAATATATGTATGTCAAAATCTGTAAAATGTGATACTTATTGAATAAAGAGACTTGTTGAACTGAACTGAACTTTTGTCGCTTGGATGAAGCTAAAGGGATTTTTTCAAATTTTTATTCCCGATAAAGAAATTTAAAAAAATATATAAAATGCGATTAAACTAAGACGTAAGAACAATAAAAATCTAGATTAGATAAGCCCCAAAGAAGGGTAGGGATAATATATGTATGTCAAAAACTGTAAAATGTGATACTTATTGAATAAAGAGACTTGTTGAACTGAACTGAACTTTTGCGTAAACTTCGCTTAGAGCGTATTTAACCATGGCACTTGGTTAGGGCACCAATTATTTATTTCCGAGCAAGCGGCGTTTCCGCATGCCACTTCGAGGTTGATTCGCTGATGGTCTTCGGTATATTGTACACGGAAAAAAAAGATTAGTTGCCATAACCAAGAAATGAGTTGATAAAACCAATCGATTATTCTACATCCCTTACAACTCAAATGGTAATACCAATGATTCGAATGGTAATACCGACGATTCGAATGGTAGTCCCAACTATTCGAGTGGTAGTCCCAACGATTGGATTAGTTAACCTAACTATCTCGAGAGAACTAATCGTGAATAGTTGAGGTTACTATTCGATATGGTTGAGGCAACTAATTTTTTAGACATTGTGTACAGCAAATCGAAAACTTAGTTGCCACAACCAAACATTTCTTTCCGTGTACATTCGCACCTCCATCCGTACGAATTCGCTTATCGGTTTCATTATTCGGCTCTAAGCTACTTACTCACTTACTCCGTTTCATTGTGCGAAGCGATATGTCGACGTGTATAACATCAGCTAGAAGCACGAGCAATCCAGAAAAATCTTGAATCTCGGCGTTGAAACATAGCAAGATCGAGGCGTAATTAGCTTGTCTGCCAAATCCAAGACACAACAAGATTTTATCAACCTTCACAGTGTCGACTCGTCAAACGTCGTGAAACCAGTCTCGATATTGTGAGATTGTCTCACTTGTCTTGCTCATCCACATCATTAAGTATTATACTCATAACATGCGACGTGGAAAATAATTAACCATGTTTAATGTTAAAATCCAAATTACAGACGGAATTCAATCTTAAGTTTGATCTTAAGATTAATCATCGGCACAGAAAGCGCATAGTTTTTTCCAAATCGATATTTCAATGTCACGCTCCTCAAATTTGTCTGAAACGTCTAAAAAAGCTTACCGGAAAAAAGTTGGAAGTAATTTACGCAGTTTATAATTTCAAACGCTATTCAAATTTGTCTGAAACGTCTAAAAAAGCTTACCGGAAAAAAGTTGGAAGTAATTTACGCAATTAATAAATTCAAACGCTACTCAAATTTGTCTGGAACGTCTAAAAAAGCTTACCGGATAAAAGTTGGAAGTAATTTACGCAGTTTATAAGTTCAATAAAGTCAAATGAACGATAGCATTTGAAATCTGAGCACAGAGCCTGCGGCAAAGTCAATACATAGAAAATCCTGCGGTCAATCGAAGTAGACGAAGATCAAATATTTCGGCTCTTACAACGGCTGCAATTCTTTATAATGCGTCATTGCCCATTTCGTTATGCGGAGCACGAATGACGAGCAGGTAAGTATACGCTTTGTAGGCCGAGGACGCCGCAATTTTTTTTTCCTTTTTTACATTCTTTTCAACGATCCTCAGCACGTGAACACGTGGGTGGTTGGTGATTTTTGATGCTGTGTGTTTTTTCCTAACCATTATTACAGATCTAATCGATTCCTCGACCGTAATAATGAAAAGCAGATGCAAAAAACAGTGTAGGAAATAATTTTTGATTTCTTTTTACCACGAATTTATTGTATTGCGTTATGGATTTCGTAATGTGTAGTTGATGACGCTGTCGTCAGGATGCGCGTCGGTTTGTCGTCTCTGCTTCGCGTTGGCTGCGACACAGAGTCACGTTGCGGCAATATAAATAGTTGGCCCAGTTTCGCTATTGCTTATTGCTATAGGGTAAGTCGATTGATTGGTCATAACTCATAATCGTAACCCATATAACACGTCTGGGATTCCATGCATAGTACATAGGATTAATTCACCATACAGCGAAATCTATGTCCATAAATATGAGTCCTGGCAAACTCCAGTATACGTTACAATATGTTAATCCTGCAGTTATCTTCCAAATTAGTATCTCTCCGGGTCGCCATGATTTGACACAAGATAATCATAGAGTTGTGTCATCGTCCACTACTGTGCATCAAAAAAATGCGGTGCGGTGTAATTTTATATTTTGGATCTTTATGAACAACTTCGTAGTGTCAAAGGTCTGAAAAGCACTCTCGGCGTCTGTGTCAATCCATATTTAGCTTTGCCACTAGATTTCTAATGGCACGACGTTCGTTAAAAGTTGAGAAAAAAAAAATTATGTCGATATTACGACATTTATGCAAATGAGACAAACATTGTAATTTGAAGTAGCTAATTAAGAATGAAATTACGGCAAGGCTCAGCGTGTATTATATTAATGGGTTATCCTAGCATTTTTACGCCATTTCTGTTTGTTATTTTGTCAACACTCATGGTTCATATAAAGTGATTTCAATATATATAAACTATTAATAAATAAAAATAAAATCCAAGTGATTTGAATATTCACTTGTACATTGTGAAAAATGCAAAAATGTAGTTAAAAAGTAGTTAGGTGGAGTGGAAACAATAAAATAAAAGAATTGTCGTAAGTCTACGAGCTATCTGCCTTATAATTAACATTTCAAAGTTTAGTAACACACGTGAATAAAATTGGATGAGTACAAATATACTTCGATTTTTTTTCTCATCGAGGAAATTTTGATATTGTAATAAAATTCGATATTTTGCTGAGTTAGAGTAGAGTGATGAGATGTTCTTTCATCATGGTGTAATTCATAAGAATCGACAAAGTGCCAAAATTGTTGTTGATTTTTGTTTTTACGTCATTCCTGTTTGTTATTTTGTCAACACTCGTGGTTCGTATAAAGTGATTTCAAATTGTATATAAACTATAAATAAATAAATAAAAATAAAATCTAAGTGATTTGAATATTCACTTGTACATTGTGAAAAATGCAAAAAATGTATGGTGTTACCATTGACGTCTACGAGATAACCGTCTTATAATTAACATTTCGAATTTTGATAACAAGTGCGAATAAAATTGCATGAGTATAAATACGCTTCGATTTTTTTTTCTCATCGAGAAAATTTTGATATTGTAATAAAATTCGATATTTTGCTGGGTTAGAGTAGCGTGATGAGATGGTCTTTCACCAGTGTAATTCATAAGAATCGACAAAGTGCCAAAATTGTTGTTGATTTTTGTTTTCACGTCATTCCTGTTTGTTATTTTGTCAACACTCGGGGTTCATATAAAGTGATTTCAAATTGTATATAAACTATAAATAAATAAATAAAAATAAAATCTAAGTGATCTGAATATTCACTTGTACATTGTGAAAAATGCAAAAATGTATGGTGTTACCATTGGAGTATCTTTATAAAGTAGTTAGGTGGAGTAGAAACAATAAAATAAAAGAATTGTCGTAAGTCTACGATATACCTGTCTTATTATTAACATTTAGAATTTTGGTAACACGTGCGAATAAAATTGGATGAGTATAAATACGCTTCGATTTTTTTTTCTCATCGAGAAAATTTTGATATTGTAATAAAATTCGATATTTTTCTGGGTTAGAGTAGTGTGATGAGGTGGTCTTTCTCCATGGTGTAATTCATAAGAATCGACAAAGTGCCAAAATTGTTGTTGATTTTTGTTTTTACGTCATTCCTTTTTGTTATTTTGTCAACATTCGCGGTTCGTATAAAGTGATTTCAAATTGTATATAAACTATAAATAAATAAATAAAAATAAAATCTAAGTGATTTGAATATTCACTTGTGCATTGTGAAAAATGCAAAAAATGTATGGTGTTACCATTGACGTCTACGAGATAACCGTCTTATAATTAACATTTCGAATGTTGGTAACACGTGCGAATAAAATTGGATGAGTATAAATACGCTTCGATTTTTTTCCTCATCGAGAAAATTTTGATATTGTAATAAAATTCGATATTTTGCTGGGTTAGAGTAGAGTGATGAGATGGTCTTTCACCATGGTGTAATTCATAAGAATCGACAAAGTGCCAAAATTGTTGTTGATTTTTGTTTTTACATCACTCCTTTTTGTTATTTTGTCAACACTCGTGGTTCGTATAAAGTGATTTCAAATTGTATATAAACTATAAATAAATAAATAAAAATAAAATCTAAGTGATTTGAATATTCACTTGTACATTGTGAAAAATGCAAAAATGTATGGTGTTACCATTGGAGTATCTTTATAAAGTAGTTAGGTGGAGTGGAAACAATAAAATAAAAGAATTGTCGTAAGTCTACGAGATACCTGTCTTATTATTAACATTTAGAATTTTGGTAATACGTGCGAATAAAATTGGATGGGTATAAATACGCTTCGATTTTTTTCTCATCAAGAAAATTTTGATATTGTAATAAAATTCGATATTTTGCTGGGTTAGAGTAGTGTGATGAGATGGTCTTTCTCCATGGTGTAATTCATAAGAATCGACAAAGTGCCAAAATTGTTGTTGATTTTTGTTTTTACGTCATTCCTTTTTGTTATTTTGTCAACACTCGTGGTTCGTATAAAGTGATTACAAATCGTGTATAAACTATAAATAAATAAATAAATAAAAATAAAATCCAAGTGATTTGAATATTCACTTGTACATTGTGAAAAATGCAAAAATGTATGGTCTTACCATTGGAATATCTTCATAAAGTAGTTAGGTGGAGTGGAAACAATAAAATAAAAGAATTGTCGTAAGTCTACGAGATACCTGTTTTATTATTAACATTTAGAATTTTGGTAATACGTGCGAATAAAATTGGATGGGTATAAATACGCGTCGATTTTTTTCCTTATCGAGAAAATTTTGATATTGTAATAAAATTCGATATTTTGCTGGGTTAGAGCGTGATGAGATGGTCTTTCACCAGTGTAATTCATAAGAATCGACAAAGTGCCAAAATTGTTGTTGATTTTTGTTTTTACGTCATTCCTTTTTGTTATTTTGTCAACACTCGTGGTTCGTATAAAGTGATTTCAAATTGTATATAAACTATAAATAAATAAATAAAAATAAAATCTAAGTGATCTGAATATTCACTTGTACATTGTGAAAAATGCAAAAAATGTATCATAAAGTATGTGTCATAAAGTAGTTAGGTGGAGTAGAAACAATAAAATAAAAGAATTGTCATAAGTCTACGAGCTGCCTGTCTAATAATTAACATTTCGAATTTTAGTAACACGTGCGAATAAAATTGGATGAGTATAAATACGTTTCGATTTTTTTCCTCATCGAGAAAATTTTGATATTGTAATAAAATTCGATATTTTGATGAGTTAGAGTAGAGTGATGAGAATCAGCGTCTTTCATCATGGTGTAATTCATAGGAATCGACAAAGTGTCAAAAGTGTTGTCGATTTTCGTTTTTGTTTTTTTTTTTTTAATGTACAATAATTTTTAAATACTTCTAATTAAACTGTAACTTCATATAAAATCTTACAAATTTCACCGTTTTTACAAAATGGTTGGTACTATGTAACTTTGTGGAGTATTTGTACAGCAAGTACGTGATCTACGCAACCGTGACTCACGTCATATCAAGCTGACGTCACATTAAGTGTTAGAGAGTTGTCCAGCTGCCTGGCAGTGCTCGTTGAACTTCCCGCTTACAATGTTTCTGTCCATCGCACCTGTGAGTTCTGATTTATAAGGTAACTTGACCTTTCAAGACGCTGAAGTTGTTGAGTACTTACCAGCCAAGGGTTAAGTCGAATGGATAAGCGACACTAAAATTGTTAATAATTACGGATGCATAAAAGATTATCTGATCCTTGCATATTCATTTTAAATAACTCATTTCTACAGTAATTCGATGAAAGAAATGGAGAAGAGTTTCATTTTCTTTCAATTTTCCTGACAAAAGCTGCTAATTATCTGTAAAAAGTAGTATAAAGCTATGGAAGTTTAGAAAAATTCGAGTTTACTTTCTGTCAGAGATTGACGCCATAAAAAAGATATTCATATTATTTTTTACTGGATTTTATATGGATTATTACAGCATATATGTATATATATGCATATATATATATTTATATTTTAATACCACTAAATTATTTACATGCACTGAAAAAGCGTAAACATTTTTATTTCTGCACACTAATTGGTCCTGATTGTTTATTTTAATCAATTTCTATGCTTTTCAGTTCGAATGGTGATCATTCCTGCTTTCCGTCACCAATGGGTTATGAAGAGGCTAGCGTTGAAAAAAAAAAGGTTTTTTGAATATAAACATGTTTCAAGAAATAAGGTTGGTATTTACTTAACTAAATATAAGGGCTCCGTACAGATCGCGGTTTCTGCTCACACGTACATTACTGAAATTTGTCCCTCTGTTCTTGTCATTGACTCTTGGATGGGCTTAGAATAATTATGGCTCTTGACGATTTTAGGGAGACTTAGAATAGTAAGGGCTCTCGGTAAGGGACACTTTTAGCACGGAGAGAAATTTCTGTGTTGTGACAACATAAACCGAGGACAACAAAAATTGTTACGTTAGGTTTACAAAAAAATTGCTCAGCCCAGCAAAAATATTTGTCAACCGAACAAAAGATTTGTCAGCCCAGCAAAAAGATTTGTCAGCCGAACAAAAGATTTGTCTGCCGAACAAAAGATTTGTCAACCGAACAAAAGATTTATCAGCCGAACAAAAGATTTGTCAGCCGAACAAAAGATTTGTCTGCCGAACAAAAGATTTGCCAGCCGAACAAAAGATTTGCCAGCCTAAACGTAACGATTTTTGTTGTCCTCGTTTTATGTTGTCACAACACAGAAATTTCTGTCCGTGAGTGGATCTTAGAATAATCAGGGTTTGGGAACTCTTAGGAGGACTTAGAATAGATAGGGCTCGGGAGGAGAGCAGCATCAAGATGCACGCAGAGAAAAAATTGGTTGCCCCAACCATTCGCGTGGTTAAATACGCTTCAACCGACAAAATTAGTTGGGAGAACCAACAATTGGGTGTCACAATCAACCAACCGGACATCACAACCAATCCATTGGACGTCACAAACAATCGATTGGGTGTGAGACATCCAGTGGATTGGTTGTGACACCCAATAGTTGATTCTTCCAACCAATTTTGTCGGTTGGAGAGTATTTAACCACGCGAATGGTTGCGGCAACCAATTTCTTCTTTGCGTGTGGTCTTCAAAGAATCTAGCCCAGGAGAGTACTCGAGTTAAAATTTAGACCCTCTTCGAAACCTAAAAGTGGCAGACACGCCGAGTAATTCAAGGGTTACGAACCTCCGCAGAACCACCGGAAATGGCAGATATTTGCCGCTTAGAGTGAAGGGAGAAAACCTCGGTCTAAAATTTGTATCCCTGGACCTCCAATTGGGTTCTACAGAGTAAGATGAGGTTCTTAGATCCGTGCATAAACATTTAAAAGTGGCATACTTTACCCATTTTGATTCAACGAAGAGTGTTTCAAGGGTCTACATTTCAACTCGGGTAGGAATAATAATCAGGGCTGTGGAATTCTCAGCGGAACTGGGAATAATCAGGGCATGTGGAGCTCTCAGGGGGACTAGGAATAATCAGGGACTGTCAGAGAGCTTAAAATCATCAGGGAACATTATATCCGAACATTTGAATCTGGATATAATATTGGGAGAACGGTTATTGCATAATTTAGTAATAGTTTCTAGTTGGTTTTTAATATTCAATTATTTTCTGGGCTTGGAAGTCCCCTTTTTAAGTCCCCTCTAAGGGGTCTTAAAAAAATATCAATTTCGGTCTTTGGCGAATACGGAATAGTTAGAATAATTAAGTTATTAATAAAGTTTTATTTAGTAATAAAAAAAGGATGTAAACTAAAACCTTCCACATTGCTTCCTCATTCTTTTTCGCTTTTTACAAAGCCGCCTCGATCAGGAAGTTTCTTTATTTTATTTTTGGCTTCCTTATCAAGGATTTCAGAATTTTTTCAGATTTTTAAATTATCAAATGCTATAGTGCTAGAATGTGGCGTGTATGGTGCTGGAATAGTCTTAGTTCAGAAAAATTTGACAAATTCCTAAAAATCTGAATAAATTCTAAAAAATTCGAATTTACATAAATAAATGTTTGTCAAATCGTCTGTAGTAGATTAATTTTTTTTTCTATTTTTTCATAATTTTTTCAAAATAAAAAAAGCTTAAAAACTATAAAAAGAACAATTTTTCCCACTTTGGCTATAAGCTAAAAAATGTTGATATTTAACAAAGTATTTTTCAGATTTTAAAATTATGGCATTCGATATGGCACTTAAGGGGAGGGAGTCAGGTCAAAAAAATTGATTTTGTAAATTCAATATCATCCAAATCCTATTGCATATAAAAATGCCCAATGTACTATATTGTTGGTGCTCGATGAAAGGATTTTTTACTGTCGTCTGACTTGCATATGCTTTTCAATATTATCTTAAGCAAAGTTCTTAGGTTTTCCATTCTGCGCATGATTCAGATCAAACTTCTAAGCAGATTGGAATGGTTGACGTCTCATTTTCATCTTCATGAAAAGATACACCGGCTAAATGGAGCAAACTATTTTTTTTCATTCTGAAAGCAAAGTTAATCACTGATTTAGAAAATAGCATAAAATTTATTCATTAATAATTGTGTCACTTAAAAAATATTACCTTTTATTAACATTTGCTCCATTTAGCCGGTGTATCTTTTCATGAAGAAGAAAATGAGACGTCAACAATCCCAATCTGCCTGGTAGTTTGATCTGAATCACGCGCAAAATGGAAAACCTAAGAACTTTGCTTAAGATAATATTGAAAAGCATATGCAAGTCAGACGACAGTAAAAAATCCTTTCATCGAGTACCAACAATATAGTGCATTGGGCATTTTTATATGCAACAGGATTTGGATGATATTGAATTTCCAAAATCAATTTTTTTACCTGACTCCCTCCCCTTAAAAATAACATAAATAAAAAAAGCATAGAAATTTTTTTTTTTTAAATCTGATGCAATTGAAGCTAACCAAACCTACAAAAAATTACGAGCTAAATCAGGGAGGTCGAGGGTCAGATCCAGGTCGAATCGGGTTGGAATGCCCCTTACATATCAGCAATACAATAGACCCGCAATACAATCGACTATGAGACGAACCTTGAGTCAATTCTTGCGACGAGGCAAATCGATTTTAACAAAAGGTAAACGCAATGCATGCGATGCGAGAAAGTATCCTGACTGAGTTAGTTCTGTCAAACGAGGAAGCGAGAATTTGAGCCTTGCTGGCATTACTACTCGTGACTCTTTATTAGTCTGAATCTTCCAAGTTTACCGAGTGGGCGAAACCCGTGGAACTAACTAGTGCACATATAGACACGAACACGTCGCTTGGGTATAGCACAAGGAAAAGCGAAAGTAGACATCGTTCGCAACCGCGACTGGTGGTACTCTGCTGATTTCTGGACGTAGTAGATACTGGGTAGACATTATACACCAGACACAGTTGCCTGTACGACCAACGAGCTCATTGTAAGCGCATCTTTGCCCCACATAATTAATATCCGTAGTTAGATACGACTGGCGAGACTCTCTAAGCACGGGACGAGCAACACTTCGTATTTTTTTTAATCCTGTAATGTCTTCTTCGTCAGTGATGCTTGGCAACGTGCAATCGCATTGCCTAATTGCCTAGCACGAGAGCCAATTGATTGAAGGGATTACTACATCAATATCGGTTGCTATATACTTGATCTACTCCAGATAAATATGTATTTGAAATTTGACAGATTTCAGACGTTATGTAAGACACAAATTTTTTTATCATGGAAAATAAATTAAAATTTTTTGATTTACTCATTATTTTTTACACCGCTCAAATTTTTTTTCTTCAACTTTGTCGATTTTGTGGAATGTCATATTATATAAGATATTGCGGATTTAAGGAATCTGATAATTCTTACACTCAGAAAAATGGTAATATTAACTAACATTATCTATTCAACATTTAATTACTTCAATCAACGAAACTTTACTTTCCCTCCAACAAATATGTATTTCATACAATTTTTCAGTTTTTTTATTTCGAATATATTTATTTATATTTGAATCAACTTTCACTGTACAGCGGATACTAAAAAGAATATTTTATTTATTGCCACTAAATACTTTCTTAATCCGGAAAAAAATCTAGTTAAAACGACCAAATACATGTATTAGATATTTTTAAATAAAATCAATTAGAACTATCTTATAATCCAATATATATTTATTTCCTTTCATCATTGGAGTTTGTTATTATCAAAATGCAACATTTATCGATTTGATTTAATACTTGTCGTATATTTATGTAAAAATTATATATTCTTTAAATCGGTAGCAGTGGACGCGCGGTCGATGTGTGGCTTTGATATTTATTTTTAGTTCTACTTGACAAACAAGATTGTACGAAGGGTTTTTTTTCTACTCAAGTTTTTCCTATATCGTTATGGTGACAGTCAAACACCGAGAAAGTACCGAGCAAATAAGAAGCTCAAGAAATATGATTATATAGATTCTTTTATTATTCATTATTTTTGTAAAGAAAACTGCTTACCATTAAGAACCGTATGCGAGCGGGCAAAATGGTACTAATTAGAAATTATGGTTGTTTTTATATGTTTAATGAAACCATTAGTGTGGAACAATGATTGTACCATGAACTTCAATAAACATTTTTCAAAAAAAAACGGGTGGATTTGACGGTCCCCAGAGTTAAGCAGCATTATTTGCGGTCATAACTTTGATGGGTGACCGCCTAGCCGCACACTGGTTTGCGCGTCAACTGCTGAGCGGTTGGCAGTTTCTGAGCTTCTAAGGGATAGTTAGGAAAAAACCAAAAAAAGTTTTTTTAAAATACATTTTGCTTCCTCATAGAGGAAGCTTTGTTTTCATGAAATTTTTTTTTTTCGAGATTTTCATGTCAGTATGCTTAGAATCACCTAAAACGTCGAGAAAAGTGGTTTAGAAAAAATGTCCGTATGTATGTATGTGTGTGTGTGTGTGTGTGTGTGTGTGTGTGTGTGTGTGCTGGGCTTCGAAAATTCAATCTCCTCTCACTCGGTAACCGTTCGAGCGATCCGGCTCAAATTTAGCACGCAAGTAGAGTAGCTGCCCCTCTTTGAATGTTGTGATTTTTGCCAAAATATGTGAAGTCATTAAGATTTTATGTTGATTTTAATTTGTTGAAAAAAGGGCGTGGTCGCTCTAACTTTCGTAAAAGTTCGCCGATTTGGCTAAATAGTTCTTCATAACTGAAGATACGTTCAATGTTGTATGGTATTGAATTTCGACGAAATCGGTAAAGCGGTTCGGATTTTATAGAATTTTGAATTTTTCGAAAAAAATTGATTTTGATCTAAATTACGTCGAATTTCAACAAATGAACAGAAATTTTGTATAGACGAAAAATAACATTCAGAAATGCCATGTACCAAATTTGGTGATGATCGGTAAAGTCGTTCGGATTTTACACCATTTTTCATTTAAAAAAAAATGTAGATTTTCGCTATAACTTCCGGAAAAGTTGAGAAAGTACGACAAAAATTTGTATCTAATCAAAATTAGATGTAACGGTGTTTGCAGAGGTGATTTATAGCTGTATAAAACACCTCTGCAAAAGAGACACAAGGTATAAAAAAAAAAGATGCAAAGTAGAACCTTGCACATTGCTTCCTCATTATTTTTCGCTTTTTACAAAGCTTCCTCTATGAGGAAGCCAAAATTGAATAACATACTGCTTCCTCACAGAGGGAGCTTTGTAAAAAGCGAAAAATAATGAGGAAGCAATGTGCAAGGTTTTACTTTTTTAGGTTTTCATGTCATGACACTCTGAATGGTCGAAAACATCGAGCAAAGTAGATGAGAGAATATGTCCGTATGTGTTTGTATGTGCGTATTCGAAATTTAAAAAATCTGTAAACTAAGAACTTTTCCATCGATTGATCTGAAATTTCATTGTTGCCTTTTGTGACTAAATTTTGTGACGATGCCTATTATAATTTTAAAAAAAGACCGTGATCCCTCTACTTTCGTAAAATTTACGATATTTTGCGGACTCGTTCTTCAGTAATCCATTTAATGTTGTTCAGTATTGAATAGGATCGAAATCGGAACAGTGGATCGGATTAAATGGGGTTTTGAATTTTTGGAAAAATTGACGTTATAGCATCAACTTTTGCAAAATATGAACTACCAACCCCAAATTTTATACGCAAACGGAATAATATCTACTGATACTAATAATGTATTGCAGTTCGGTAGAAGGTTTCCCATAAAAACCCAACCTTTTTTAGATTTATTCCAAATTTAATACCGATCCTCCTTTAATGCAGCCTTATTTATAAAAAAATCAGTGAGCTTAATAGCTAAAAATTTGCGGATGCTAGAGAGCATACATACATTTTTCGAAAATTCCAAAGACAAATAAAATTAGAACATATTTTTGAATTTTTTTGAAAATTACTTAGTGAAATTAGTTTTAACTATAAAAATAAAATTAGTTTTTAACTTTTTACAAACCTTCTTTTATGAGAAAGCCAAAATTGATGAACATACTTCATCATAGATGTAGATTTGAAAAAAAAAACATTTAAAATAATAAGGAAGCAATATGCAAGGTCCTACTTTGCCTCCTTGTTTGTTAATATATTATTAAATACATAGTAGGTATGATTAATATATATTATATAAAATAAATTATACACATTAATTGTCTAATTTATATAAATTATTTTCAACCGCTTCAGCTATTCGCCGATTCCTAAGAAGTGGCTTGGTAATAAGGTACTCGATCGTTGAACGATTTCTCGACTATAGTAACTCGAACGCGTAGGAGACGCTCGAGTTATATTGTGCTTTCGCAATATCGGTCGGTATGTTCGCAGCTGTCAAGTCTCATCTCGACGATCCTCGGACACACAAAGAGATAGTGATGCGCAGAGTGCTATTGGTTAAGATATATGGGGAGCGATCGGTCGGACAAAACGAGTCTCTGGAAGAACTATCGAGTTTACACATACAAGTACATATAAGTACGTATTTATACGTACGTGAAGATGGGACGAAACAATGGCATAAAAAATTATGGAGGATTTTTCATATGCTACACGAGTTTCTTTATTCAGAAAGGATATCGGTTTATTTTATTGTTCCTGTCTGTCAAGCGATTTCGCAAGATTTGAAATCATTAGCGGATCTTTGTACTGGTAGTTATTGCGATCGCTCACAGAGCATACAAGGTAATACTAACCTGAAGGTAATCGTATGTGTGACGGATCTACCGATGCTGAAATCTTCTCCAGCACAGAATCGTAAAGACATTTCGTGAAGAACAAATTCATCTATGATTGGTCAATCATTCATGGTCCATATTAATGAGAATTCAACCCTTTAACCGGCAGAATTTCAGAGGTATTTAAAAATAAATGAAACTTCATAGGTCATTTTCTTCCAAAGTACATAAAATATTTCTGTCACAAGAATCGCCAAATGAATTTAAAAAAAAGGATGCAAAGTAGAACCTTGCACATTGCCTCCTCATTATTTTTCGCTTCTTACAAAGCTACCTCTATGAGGAAGTATGTTATTCAATTTTTGGCTTCCTCATAGAGGAAGCTTTGTAAAACGCGAAAAATAATGAGGAAGCAATGTGCAAGGTTCTACTTTGCATCCTTGTTTTAATTAGATAAATATACATGTTGTGGATTCGCTTTTTCTAGTTCGTTATTGCGTTATTTCGTGATTATTAGAGCGTTTCCGAAGTGAATGTGATAATGTATATTTTTAAAAATAATTCAACATTCCATAAAATCAAAAATGTCATACCGTTCGTCACTAAATTATACATATATAATGGCTGAATATTGTTTCACTTATATACAAAATTTGAGCTCGCTATCTTAAGTTTTGCAAAAGTTACAATAGAGCGATAATGTCAATTTTTTGAAAAATTCAAAACATCATAAAATTTTTAGGGCTCAACCGATCTTAAACAAATTCAATAGCGATCACCGGCATATGAAAGCTCAAATTCATACCAATTTTTAGATCAATATCTCGAAAATTGAAAGAGTTATCGCGTAAACAGACATTTTTCAAAAAATTAAAAAACGCGTAATAATTTAACGATGAAGTGGATTTTAACAAAAAATTGTATGAACGATGAGGCTTGATCCCTCTATCTATGGTCCAAATTTCAGCTTGATATCTCAAGGCCTTCTCGAGTTATAAAGGTTTACATTTTTCGATTGTGTAACACCCGAGTAAAAAAATTATATATAGTCCGACATATGGAATTGGGCATATGTAGTCTGTATAAACTCTATATACAAAACTGTAAAAAAAATTTACTTGAAATTTAATGTATAAGTACTGGAAGTTTTTATTCATAAACTGGTACATTAAATTTAATATACAAGTGTGATGTAAAATTAATATATGTCACAGCAAATACAATAATTTACTTTAATTTTACAGTAAAAGTACTTGACTTTTAATAATTTGCTTTAATTTCACTGCAAAAGTACCTTTATTTTATACCATAATTGAACATTAAATTTAGATGACAAGTTTATGAATATATACTTCCAGCCTTTTTTAACAGTGAATCTATATGCAATTTATATATAAGTTCACCTGTAAATTTGTGTTTATGTATAAATTGTATATAGATTTTACACAAACTATATATGCCCAATTCTATGTTTAAAATTATATATATTTTTTATATACTCTACATATAATTTTTTTACTTGGGCATACACACACACGCACATACACACACACACACACACACACACACACACACACACACACACACACACACACACACACACACACACACACACACACACACACACGCACATACAGACATTTTTCCTAAATCACTTTTCTCGATGTTTTGGACCATTCACTGACATGAAAATCTCGAAAAAAAAAATTTTCACGAAAACAAACCCAAGTAAAAAAATGATATATAGTCCGACATATGGAATTGGGCATATATAGTCTGTATAAACTCTATATACAATCTATACACAATTTATATATATAAGATCACCTGTAAAGTTGGGTTTACGTATAAATTGTATATAGATTTTATACAAACTATATTATTTATATAACATAGAACCCAATTCTATGTTTAAAGCTGTATATATTTTTTATATACGATACATATAATTTCTTTACTTGGGAAATTTCCTCTATGAGGAAGCAAAAATTATATATAGAGTATATAAAAAATATATATAGTTTTAAACATAGAATTGGACATATATAGTTTTTATAAAATCTATGTACAATTTATATACAATTTATACATAAACCCAACTTTACAGGTGATCTTATATATAAATTGCATATAGATTGTATATAGAGTTTATACAGACTATACATGCCCAATTCCATATATCGGACTATATATAATTTGTTTACTTGGGCAATTCCGTATGGCGGACTATATATAATTTTTTTTACTTGGGCTGAAATCAAGCGCAGTCTTAAGAAAAAGAAATCGGTATTTTAAATTGGTGCTATCAATTTGGTCGAACCCTTCGTCCGAGTATCGACTATATACCTGTGCTCCTTTGACTCTTCGTCGATCTTCTTTCGTCGACCAATATCATTCCCGCTGTTTCTCAATTTCAGTGGAATAATTTTTTTAGAAAGTTAATAATTGAAATGTGGTGTAGACACGAAGGTTTCCGAAACTGCGGAGCAATTGCCGGTGTACGAGTAAATGTGCGCTGTTTCTTCGAAACGACGGTCGGGAGTTCACGACCTCGATGAACCCACTGTATGTATAAAGCATATAATTTCCGCTGTACGTGAACACACGACCGTCGTCTGCCGTCTGTCTCATTCTTCTATTGCCGTGTTTCGTTCGATCGCGCGTTTCTACCTACAATCTACCTTTGAAGATATTTACGTAAATATCGAAATTTTCCCATATTTACGTAATCGCGTCCCGTCCGCATATTTAGGTGTACCTGTATATGCATATACGCGGTTTATTACCGTGCTGTACGTACGCAGTTGCTCGTCGTGTTAAACCGAGCCACCGCCGATGTGATTAGCCTGATCTATTACCCTGAACGTACTTAACCGCGTTGCTGTAGCTATCATTCCGACGTTACGTTCCTTCTGTACGCAATTCTACTCGATCCTTCTTCTCAAACCTATTTCGTTACGATCGTTGATTCCTGTAATAATTGTGGAAAAAACGGTATACAACCGTTCGTCAGAGGCTAACAAATTCCAAATGTTATTCGGTGGTTATATCGATGAATCAATCGATTTCACATTTAACCCTCTAACTGACAACATAATATCCCAAGTGAAAATATTATATGAAGATTATATATAAATATTTATATAGAAGCTATATACGAAAATGGACATATAGAATATTCACATATTTTGTACAGTCCATAAGAATTGTGTAATTAATTTTTAAAGAACTATATAGAATCAATATATGATACTATCTAGAATATATTTGATTCTATATAGTTGTTTAAAAATTAAGTACACAAGTTCTTATGGACTATACAAAATATGTGAATATTCTATATGTCCATTTTCGCATATAGCTTCTATATAAATATTTATATATAATCTTCATATAAAATTTTCACTTGGGTATATTTGCTACATTGGAGGCCCAAGTAAAAAAATTATATATATAGTATATAAAAAATATATACAGTTTTAAACATAGAATTGGGCATATATAGTTTGTATAAAATCTATATACAATTTATACGTAAACCCAACTTTACAGGTGATTTTATATATAAATTGTATATAGATTGTATATAGAGTTTATACAGACTATATATGCCCAATTCCATATGTCGGACTATATATAATTTTTTTACTTGGGGGAACTCAAATAAAAAAATTATCAATAGAGTATATAAAAATTATATATCGTTTTAAATATAAAATTAGGCATATATACCTAAGTAAAAAAATTATATATAGTCCGACATATGGAATTGGGCATATATAGTTTGTATAAACTCTATATACAATCTATATGCAATTTATATATAAGATCGCTTGTACAGTTCGGTTTATGTATAAATTGTATATAGATTTTATAAGAACGTATATGCCCAATTCTATGTTTAAAACTATATATATTTTTTATATACTCTATATATAATTTTTTTACTTGGGTATACACAGTTGGCCTTGAATATAAATTGCATATAGATTGTATCTAGAGTTTATACAGACTTTATATGTCCAATTCCATATGTCGGACTATATATAATTTTTTTACTTGGGCAGTAAAGCCAGTGGCGAATTTAAGACTCACAGCGCCCTAGGCTGACCAATTAATGGCGCCCCAAAAACTGCCGATGTGTTTTTTTGATTTATAACACAATTTTCGTAGTTTGCTTGAATATATATGGGGCATTTCACCGGTTATCGACAGGGTCGCGCCCGTCATTTTTTTTCTTTTGATATATTGTAGGGCAAAATTTTAAAAAATCCTAGAATTTTTCTTAGATTTTAAAAAAAATGTGTGTTTTTTTTATTAACTAAAATTTGATTTTCTCAAAAAATACTTCGACGATTTTTTTTCTTTTTTTACAGTAAATTCTGTGTCCAAAAACAAAATTTTTGAGCCTAGACCTAGAGTGGGGCGAGGCCTAGATTAGCAGCTAAAAATAAAACAAAATTTTTTAAAATGTAAAAAAATACCCCAAACTTGAATTTCTCTAAAAGTACGTCGATGATTTTTTTTTCAAAATTTTTATAGTAATTTCTCTGTCCAAACCGAAACATTTGAGACTAGAACGAAAATGGGGGGCAGTCTAGAATAGCAAGTACAAAAACAATTATCCCGTAAAAAAAATTTATTTTTAGTTACTGGCTCCCATTTTCATTCTAGTCTCAAAAATGTCGATTTTGGACAGAGAAATTACTATAAAAATTACTATAAGAGTTTACATAAATAAACGTTTGAGCAATCGCTTGTAGTAGATTAATTTTTTTTCTATTTTTTCATAATTTTTTAAAATCAAAAAAGCTTAAAAACTATAAGAAGAAAAATTTTGCCCACTTTGGCTATAAGCTAGAAAATTTTGATATTCAACAAAGTATTTATCAGAATTTTTTCAGATTTTTCAATTGGGGCCATCGATATGTCACTTTAAAAAAATATTTAAAACAAAATTTGCATAGAAAAAATAAAAAAATAATGTCTGGTGCATTTGAGGGTCTAACCAATCCTACAAAAAATTACGAGCCAAATCGGGGAGGTCGAAGGTCAGACCCACGTCGAATCGGGATGGAATGCCTCATACAATGTTTTATGTAATCACATATATTAATAATTCCGCCAATGGATCGGGCATTGTCCAATGGGCCATCGACCTGAGTCCTTCAGCCCGACGTTTCTATTATTCACTCGTTTTAATCCAAAATGTCGACGACGATCGGACAACTCCACTAAATGACCGCCCTTTTTGAATTTATTTTCGATTACGTACTTATCTATCGATGCTTTCAGTCTTTTTTCAAAATCTAAACTTTTTTTTTTCAAGATGAAAAAAAAAACGAAAAAAAATAAAAAGCTGCCGAATTTATCAGCTTGGCGCCCCTGACAGGTTTGAGCCCCTGACAGTTTGGCGCCCCTACACCGAGAGAAAAAGTTTCATTGATTCACGGAAATCTGTGCCAATGAAATGAAATACTTGAATTTCAATACTATCTTTTCTTTGAATGATCTCAAACTCAATGAAAAGTAGTGATATTGATTCGAAGAAACATTTCTTTAAACCAATGAACCTTTTTCATTGATTTCAAAGATGTCGTCTCTAATTCAATGAAACCTTCTTCTTACCACCTCAAAATTTCGAAACCTATTTTTTCCTGAAGTACGCGGCAGACAAAGCTCAAATTTTGTGAGTATGTTAGGAAGTACGGCAGAAATAGGCTAAGCTTCTGGCTCTTTCAAATTCGAAGCCGTTCGTTCGGGAGAACCGGAAAACATAAAAGTGAGGTTAGGTGCGAGAGAGAGATCAATGAAAACGTTTCTGAATCTATTGAATCTATTGATCTATGAATCTATTGAAAAATATTCCCCAGACAAAAAGAAACATATACATTCAAATATATTCCATACTCAATCTATTCACATTCAATAAAAAACGAAATTCTTCAAATTTTTAATATCTTTTATACAAGATCCCATTAAGATAATTCCTGGATATTGTTATGTCAAAATAAATCATATCTGTTCCATCTAGGTTATTTAGTATATAATCAACGAATTGATTAGATGGTGAAAATTATAGATTTAGCGATGAAATATGATTACAGTCAATGATTAATGACATAGTGTCGAGTAATAACTCCAGAAAAATGAAAACATATAGAAAACGTTGAAAATATACGCTGATGCAGATCATTGAAGGAATAAATGGTGACGGTATGTAAATTTTGTAATTCATATATTAAATATCAAGTAGTAGGGAAGATGGGGGCAAAACGGGCATCACGATTGAAAATGACAATTGGGGGCAAAACGGGCATTGTTTCAAATTTTTCGAACACGACTTTTTTCAATTTTCCTGACATTTCTTACTTGTAAATTTCGGAAAATCGTTGGTGATATCAATAAAACAGGCAGGGACCAAAATGGGCGTCGTTTAAATTTTTTCGAAAACGACTTTTTTCAATGTCCTGACATTTCTTGAAAATTTCGGGGAAAATTTCAAGGCAGGGAAGCAAAACAGGCATCTCCGCTAAATATACGTATTGGGTGCAAAATTAACACCAAATGTTAAAATGATAATTTCGTTTTGATTGATTTCTATATGATATACCGACATTTTTTTAAAGAATTCATTTGACTACATTTTTTTCGGAAAAATAATGTGATTAAAAATTTTTCGAAAAAGTAATTTGCCTAACAAAGTTTCCAAAAAAAAAAGTGCTGAACGGATGGTTAAAAAAATTCTGATCTGATGAAAATTATCGACTTTTTTTTCATCAACAATTTGACGTATTTTCCCCAGTTTCCTTATCTAAGGAACGTAAAAAACTTAGACAAATTGTTTTAACGAAAGTTAAGACGGTGCCTGTTTTGCCCCCAATCCCGACCCGCATAGAAAAAAAGAATCTGGCCGAGATTCTTAAAAAGATTCTCGCCGAACCGAGATTCTTTTTAAATCTATCTGAGAATCTCGCCAAGATTCTTTTTAAATCTATCTGAGAATCTCGCCGCGATTCTTTTTAAATCTATCTGAGAATCACGCCGAGATTCTTTTTAAATCTATCTGAGAATCTCGCCGAGATTCTTTTTAAATCTATCTAAGAATTTCGCCGAGATTCTTTTTAAATCTATCTGAGAATCTCGCCGAGATTCTTTTTAAATCTATCTAAGAATTTCGCCGAGATTCTTTTTAAATCTATCTGAGAATCTCGCTGAGATTCTAGAGAATCTCGGCCAGCTTCTTATCTCTCGTAGCTGAAAATAAAAAGAATTGTTATCAGAATCTCGCCTAGCTTTTTACCGAGATTCTTTAGGGGTTCGCCGAAAATAAAAAGAATCTATCAGAATCTCGCCGAGATTCGAGAGAATCTCGGCCAGCTTCTTAGCGAGATTCTTCTCATTTTCATTTTCATTGAAAATGAAAAGAATCTATATAAAAAAGATCTTTACGAATATTTTTATATTGTTAACACAAATTTGTTAGTACATCAACGAAGATTAGACCCTTCGTGTGTAGTCGAACTCAGAAAAGCTTTCCAGTCTTATATATACGCTGGGGCTTCAAGTCACTTGCGAGAAACGCTTCGTTCCTTCGCCATCTAGCGGAGTATTGTCCACCAGTGTTTCGGATGCTGTCACTAGGTGGCGAACGGACGGAGCGTTTCTCGCAAGTGGTTTGAAGCCTCAGCGTATATATAAGACTGGAAAGCTTTTCTGAGTTTGACTACACACGAGGGGCTGAACCTTCGTTGATGTACTAACTAATTAGTGTTAGCAGTCCTTCAATATTCGTAAAGATCTTTTTTTATATAGATTCATTTCATTTTTAATGAAAATGAAAAGAATCTCGCTGGGCGAGATTCTCTAGAATCCCAGCGAGATTCTGATAGAGATTCTTTTTATTTCCAGCTACCCACTAAAAAATCTCAGTAAGAAGCTGGCCGAGATTCTCTAGAATCTCGGTGGGATTTTGATAGAGATTCTTTTTATTTTCAGCTACCTACTAACGAATCTCGCTAAGAAGCTGACCGAGATTCTCAGATAGATTTTAAAAGAATCTCGGTTCGGCGCGCAACCGTGATTCTCGTCGAGATTCTCGCTGAAAATCTCGCTGAGATTCTTCAGAATCTCGGCGAGAATCTACTTAAGAATCTCGGCCAGATTCATTTTTTCTACGCGGAGATTTTTAATGAAGGTGCCCGCTTTACCCCCTGCTCGTTTTGCCCCCATCTCCCCTACATCGTATATTCAATAATTATTGTTAGAGGCTGAAGTTTAGCCCCGGGGCTACGTATTTATCATATCGTCGTTCGTTCATTCAGTCTCACGGTGTCTTAACGTCTTCGGGGCTACAAATACGTTTATATGCGATACCTACTTCGTGAATCGTGCGCGCGCATATAGTTATATGGCCCTTTCTTTCTCGCGGACATTCCGAGGATTGCAAATTGATGATGATTTCTCGGACTCACCGGCTACAGGGAAGACTCGACTCATGTAAGCGTTGATTCGAGAGGAGAAATAAATCTTGGTGCAGGTTGCGATTTATTAGAAAATCTTTACCTCTGAGGGAGACAGTCTCGTGTCGTGACAACGACGATACCCGCGAACTTTTACATATAGTGACGAAACGAAAATCGCTTCTCCATTGCGCTATATTTACGTTGGGAAATGTATTAAATTATACGTAACACTTAATTGCAGGTGAATAAAATTGAATAAATAATTAATGAGGAGTAAACAACTTAGTCAATCTTTTATTAATTGCATATTCATTACGAGTGCAATATTATTTATGCTATTAATGTAATGAAGATCATAAATTACTGTGGTGCAAAGTTTAAAAATTACAACATGGATATTAATTAATAGTTCATTTATTATTACAAGTTATAAGTCCAAATTAATTCATTCTTTTTGTTTGACAGTAAAATAAAATTATATTACTAATTCTTTGTGTATGATTATTTCTAAAGATGTTCTAAAGTGTGAAAAAACCTCCTGATTTGAATATACCAAATTGTAGGAATTTCATTTTTTTGTATATAACTTTTTTAAATATACAATGTTTATAATTAATGCTTCGAGATTGCTGAAGCCCTAATATTGCATTTTAATTGAAGTAATGATCAGGAGAAGAGTAAAGTGATTTAAAACTTCGAAGTGTCCCGAGTAAAAAAATTATATATAAAGTATATAAAAAATATATATAGTTTTAAACATAGAATTGGGCATATATAGTTTGCATAAAATCTATATACAATTTATACGTAAATCCAACTTTACAGTTAATCTTACATATAGATTGTATATACAGTTTATACAGACTATATATGCCCAATTCCATATGTCGGACTATATATAATTTTTTTACTTGGGCGTACAATTATTATAAATGTTTGAAATTTTTTTAAATAAAACAAAGGTCGACCTGAATGATATTTGGATTGGAGCAGGGAAGAAGCGAGTGAGACTTAAAAAAATGGTGAATAAAAGGCAGTTCGTTGCTGACGGAGATTCGGAAGAAGTCCTTGGAGTATCCCACGTAATCCATCCAATTATCTTTTTGTTCGTTAGCGAAGGTCCGGGGAGCAAACACAAAAGCGGAAGGTCGCTCGCTTCTGCTGTCGCTGCTTACCCGCTCTCGTTACGGAATATCTCAGAATAAACATCTCATACTATCAATCGTAAACTTCAGCAGGGCGAACTTGTCTCAAAGGATTGATGAGCATTCTTCTTATACGTCATTCAAAAACCCAAGTGTGACAAGAATATCTTGCTTTTCTCGGGTGGCTAAAGTGCTCAACAGGATTGACGACCCAATCCACTACGAGAGGCGTACACCGAGAGAAAAAGTTTCATTGATTCACGAAAATCTTTGCCAATGAAATGAAATACTTGAATTTGAATACTATCTTTTCTTTGAATGATCTCAAACTCAATGAAAAGTAGTGACATTGATTCGAAGAAACATTTCTTTAAACCAATGAACCTTTTTCATTGATTTCAAAGATATCGTCTCTGATTCAATGAAATCTTCTTCTTACCAGCTCAAAATTTCGAAACCGATTTTTTCCTGAAGTACGCGGTAGATAAAGCTCAAACTTTGTGAGTATGTAAGGAAGTACGGCAGAAATAGGCTAAGCTTCTGGCTCCTCGAAACTCAAAGCCGTTCGTTTGGGAGAACCGGAAAACAAAAAAGTGAGGTTAGGTGCGAGAGAGAGATCAATGCAAACGTTTCTTTGAACCAATGAAAACGTCTCTTTAAAACAATGAAACTTTTTCTTTATTATATGCTCACTGAGTAAATCTTTATTTCCAGGCAATGAAATGTTCTCTTTGAAATTTAAATGCATTACACGGAAAGAAAAGCTTGGTTGAAACAACCAAGTGCTATGGTTATATATGCGCCAGACAATTAATTGGTTAGACTGACCAATTTCTTCGTTAGGCTACCAATTTCTTGGTTAGACTAACCAAGTGACTTGGTAAGCTAACCAAGTGACTTGGTTAGACCAACCAACAAATTGGTCACCTAACAAATTACTTGGTTGGTCTAACCAATTAATTGTCTGGCGCATATATAACCATATCATTTGGTAGTTCCAACGAAGCCTTTTTTTCCGTGTATTTCATTGAAATCAAAGAAATATTTCGTTGAAATCAATGAAAAAAAAATCATTCCACCTATTTCTTTCGCGTCAATGAAATCTTTTCTCTCGGTATACTGGGTTAGTATTGTAAAGAAATATGCAATTTTTTTTTAAGGGATCTTTCCAGTCTTATCCATTAGTAATACGGTCAAAAATATCCTCTCACATTTTTAAAGCGAAATTCGAAATACTTCGCTGGTATACTTTATGGACCTGGCATTGCCGATTAGTCGTAAGCACACAATTTAGGTATATGAAATTTCTACACTCGAAACTTTAAATGCGTTTTTCTCGAAACGACATTTTTCAAAACGGTGGACATTCTCCAGGGAACAGTTTTCAAGCGATTGTTTTCAAATTTTAGGAGAACATTCTTCACGCTACTCTCTATCGTGGTGTGTAAGCTTTTTTTTTATCTTCCCATTTTTTTAAAAGAAAAACTATCGAAAAAAACGGCTAAAATCGGTACTTTGTGTTCAAACCGCCGCCATTTTGTCAATTTTGATTTAAAAAAAACCTCTATAACGCGATAGCTAATCGCATACTAATTAATAATCCTTTGGGTTTTTTTTAAGATCAAATTTGCGACCCCTAGGATGTCCATCATGAGGCTATCTTTTTTATCAACATTATTTTGAACAATTAAAAAAAATTATTTAAACATTAAAAATCGTCTTATAAAAAATCATTTTCTGTCATTCATGATTACCTTAATATGTCATAAAAATTTCATATTGATCGGTGTATAGTAACCGCCCGAAAAAAAATCGTGAAAATAGGCTTTTTTCGGGCCGTCACACTGGAAAGACCCCTTAAGAAATACAGCGAAAAAAAATTTAAACAGAACTTGCGCATTTGCTTTTCCACTTTTTAAGTGATCCAAATGTTCCAGTTATGTGTTTTTGTTAGAAAATATAAATTTTCGTTTAAAAAAGAACACGTAAAATTTTTAAAAGTTTCGTTTCGTTATTTTGCTTGTTATTTGTTTACTATTTTGATTCAGATAAAACGTTCAACATTCAAGAATAAATTTTTATTCTACACAGTAAGAAATTGTATATTATATACCATATTATTTCAAGAAATAATATTTATAGTGCAATTTTTGTGTAATTATCATTTGAGAATAATAACTGAAAGTGATAATAAAACTGTAAATTTTTGAATATTTGAAGAAAAAAAATATAGCAGAGCACGATCCACTTAACGCATTAAATATATTCATCCCGTTTTTTTTTAAATTACCATAAAGTTTTATTGAAATATAATATTTTCAGCACGTGATCAAAAGTGTTCACATCGTATTATAATCGCTGTATGCTATTATTATAAAATCATAATTATAAAGCGAAGTGTACCATTATCGTTATTGATGAAAGTATTAGCCATTTGCAACTCTGATATATGTTTCCTCCAAACGTGACGTTTTTAATCCAAGCGTTCTACAGAAAAAAATGACTCGACAATTTGAAAGCTCCATTTGAATTTATTTTTACAGAAAATCAAGCTCCCTTCAAAAGCTCGTATATTTAAAAATATACGGGCAGAGAGCGAAGATAAAATAAAATTTGACTGAAATCCGATTGCTCTGTTCGAGGGACTCGTGAAATATTAGTAATCGAATACAAACGAAATGCAAACGAAAAACGAGTATTGAATAGAATAGATGGACGGAGAGAAAATGCGATATAATAGGTCATGGAGTGCTACGAGTAACAAAAAATAACAAAGGGAGATGATCGTTCGTTGCCCGCGAGTAGAGAAAAGTTGAAGCGAATTCAATAATGTTGAAGTAAACGGGAGAATAGAGATTTATTCCAGTACTAGTTGTACATATATTCAGAGTACATTTTTAACACATTTTTCTTTTTTTTATAGAGGAAGCGATGTTACAATAAAAAAAATTTTTTCGAAATTTTCATATCAGCTTATTCACAATGTTCTATATGCCGAGAAAAGTGATTTAGAAAAAAATGAGTGTTTATATTTTCCCAGCTTCGGAAATTTAATCGCCTTTAAATTAATAAAATAACCGTTACAACGATCGTGCTGAATTTGGCACACAAGTGAAGCAGCAGGTCCTCTTTGATTTTTGTACCCGAGTAAAAATTGGAGCATTCTCGCGTACAAAAAAGAATCTTGTGAAGAATCTTTTACAGAATCTTAAAAAAAGTCTTGAAAGAATTTTTAAAAGAATCTTTAAAGGAATCTTGAAAAGAATCTTCAAAAAAGTCTTCAAAGAATCTTTAAAAGAATCTTTAAAGGAATCTTGAAAAGAATCACGTATAGGATCCGGAGCACGATTCTTTCCAGGATTCTTTTCAAGATTCTTTCTATCCGAAAACGTTCTGAGAATCTTTCAAAGAATCTTCGAAAGAATATTGAAAAGCGTCTTTAAGAGAATCGTGAAAAGATTCCGTCCAATAAGCAGAAAAATCGTTGAAAGAATCTTAATGAAATTCTTCAGAGGAATCGAGCGAAACCTGTTGTTGCTTTCCCTTGGTGTCGAGATAGTACATTTCGATACGTCAACGAAGGGAAAACCCCTCGTGTACAGGTGAACTCAGGACAACTTTGCAGTCTTATATACGTTCAGGCTTCAAGTCACTTGCGAGAAACGCTTCGACCGCTCGCCATCTAGCGGAGTATTGTCCACCAGTGTTTCGTATGATGTCACTAGGTGGCGAACGGACGAAGCGTTTCTCGCAAGTGGTTTGAAGCCTCAGCGTATATATAAGACTGGAAAGCTTTTCTGAGTTCGACTATACACGAAGGGCTTACCCTTTGTTGACGTACCGAAATATACTGTCTCGACAACAAGGGAAAGCAACAACAGGTTTTGCTCGATTCCTCTGAAGAATTTCATTAAAATTCTTTCAACGATTTTTCTGTTTAATGGACGGAATCTTTTCAAGATTCTCTTAAAGACGCTTTTCAAGATTCTTTCGAAGATTCTTTGAAAGATTCTCAGAACGCTTTCGGATAGAAAGAATCTTGAAAAGAATCCTGGAAAGAATCTTGTTCCGGATCCTATACGTGATTCTTTTCAAGATTCCCTTAAAGATTTTTTCAAGACTTTTTTTAAGATTCTTTAAAAGATTCTTCGCAAGATTCTTTTTTTCTACGCGGGTTGCGAGAAACGCTTCGACCGCTCGCCATCTTGTGGCATCGTACGAAACACTGATATTCAATACTCCGCTAGATGGCGAGCGGTCGAAGCGTTTCTCGCAAGTGACTTGAAGCCTGAACGTATGTAAGACTGCAAAGCTGTTCGGAGTTCGACTGTACACGACGGGTTTTTCCTTCGTTGACGTACCGAAATGTACTGTCTCGACACCAAGGGAAAACAACAACAGGTTTCGCTCGATTCCTCTGAAGAATTTCATTATGATTCTTTCAACGATTTTTCTGTTTAATGGACGGAATCTTTTCACGATTCTCTTTCGAAAATTCTTTGAAAGATTCTCAGAATGCTTTCGGGTAGAAAGTATCTTGAAAAGAAACCTGAAAAGAATCTTGCTCCGGATCCTATACGTGATTCTTTTCAAGATTCCTTTAAAGATTCTTTCAATGATTCTTTCAAGACTTTTTTTAAGATACTTCACAAGATTCTTTTTTTCTACGCGGGATAACATAAAAAGTCACAAACGATATTTATGAAGTTGAGGGTCGGTCGTTGGTCGAGTTGGTACGGAATGCCCCATATGTACTTGTCTCAAGTTTTTTGATACGGCGTGTTTTTTGGGGGGAATTTTTTCATGTATTTAGCTGCACGACGAAGTCTCTCAACCCTCGGGGCCGGAGTCTCGACCGAGTGCCCGACCGTTCTCGATTCATCGTCTCGCCGTTTGTCCCCCTATTCCATTGCCAGTGGATACGGCTCGCGCGTCCTCGTTACGTCAGACTGCGAGGAACGGGCGAGCGAGTGCCCCGCGGGTGGGCCCCTGTTATACCAGTCACTCGCTCGCCAGGCGATGTCATCGACAGAAGCCCTCGTAATTATGTGTCACCTGGAGTACGATTATCGATCTTGTACATCGTACACGACGAGTGGAGGCGTTGTGCACGGGTTCGAAGGGGCAAGTGCGTGTTGGGCGTGCAGTAGTAGTACAAGTAGTCACAGTCGCACGCACGTGCTGAATCACAAAGTTGTTCGCGCTTGTCGAGCACGCACGTGCTTTCTGCGAGCGCATAGTGCCATCACGATGCATGCGGGAATTGCAGTCCAAGACTTACTGTCTGCTCGGCAGTGTGTGATGTTGCGCGTAGCGGACTTGGCAGTCTGGCTCGGATCTGCAAGTTTCCACTTCCCAGGAGATTTCCATGATGGGCTCGTCGCACCCATTGAACCTATGGGTCATTCCATACCACGTGGGCCATTCATTTGTCATCACACCATTTTTTCTGTAGTTTGTAAGCATAATAATGGAAATTCTGCGAAATTTTTAGAAAAATCGGAATGGTCTGTCTCAACGAAAAAAAAAAAATGCACGGAGAGAAATGGATCCGCGAGTAGGGGAGATGGGGGCAAAACGGGCATCACGACTGAAAATGACAATTGGGGGCAAAACGGGCATCGTTTCAACTTTTTCGAACACGACTTTTTTCAATTTCCTGACATTTCTTACTTGAAAATTTCGGAAAATAATTGGTGATGTCAATAAAACAGGCAGGGAGGCAAAACAGGCATCTCGGCTAAATATAAGTATCGGGGTCAAAATTGGCACCAAATCATAAAATGAGAATTTCGTTCTAATTGATTTCTTTATAATATACCGACTTTTTTTTTCAAAGAATTAATTTGTTTATAATATTTTTGAAAAATTCATTTGACGATATTTTTTTTCTTTGCTCAACAAAGTATCGAAAAAAAGTTCTGAACGGATGGTTAAAAAAATTCTGATCTGATGAAGATTATCAATTTTTTTTCATCGCCAATGTGACGTATTTTCCGCACTTTCCCTATCTAAGGAACGTAAAAAATTGAGACAAATCGTTTTTACGAAAGTTGAGACGGTGCCCGGTTTGCCCCCAATCCCGATTTTTAATGGAGCTCCCCGTTTTGCCCCCCTAACCGTTTTGCCCCCATCTCCCCTATAGGTACCGCTCGCAGAAAATATGGTACGACGGTGACGCATGGGCTTTATGGTAATAGCTCGTATAATATTTCACGGGTTACGATACGTATCGTAACTAGAACGAGAGTAATCGCTAAGATTACTATAAATATTTGAAATTCTCCTATGTGTATAAAAATGTATAATAAAATGACAATAAACCCCTTGTGTCAGGCGAGTTATAGTAATTAAAAACGGAAACCCTCGTACCTATCCACAGACTTTTCTCCTCGGGTGGCGGAAATTTTTTCATTAAAAATTACATTCAAAAACTTAAATTTTGTACAGGTACGAATTTTTTGTACGACCGATAATTTTGAATATATAGCGAAATGAAAAAAAAAAGAAATAAAACAAATCGTTATTAAATTTTGGGCAAACCATAGGTGCTAAAATCCTGAAATAATTAATGGATATTCGTGATACTCTAAATAACTTTTGAAAAAATTATGAAGACGTTTTGCGGCTATGCTAAATTTGGGTGGCCCACTTGGTATGGAATGACTACTATACAACGCGCTCCCAATTTCTATAGACTCAGGCTTAATTAGCTTAAGTAACCTCTACATAATTCTGCGTATACGTAAGATAGTTTACGCCTGGTGTAAAATGTTAATGAGATTTTTGATAATTGTCAGGTTGGGAAATATTGTAATTTTTTAAATAACTGATTTGGAGTTGAATATGAATGTGTATATTCGGTCGTATTAATATATGCTTTATGTAAAAAAACGTGAGTTTTTTTACATGATTCTCAATACATACAATTGTTTATATCGATAAAAAAAAGCTTCAGAAAAATTCTAAAACAATCTTAGGTTATGTATAAAATGTTTACGCAACAATCGACCATAAACTGCAATCTTGTTTAATTTTTTTCAATTTTCAATGGCTTTTTTCTGAAAAAATAGCGTGGGAATATCGACGCAAGTTTTTGCCCATTCTGGGTCGTAGCTCAAAAATGTTGTTATCCAATATAGGTTTTTGAGAATAATTTCAAACTTTGTAATCGAGGTGCAAAATTTTTCTTTTTTAATTCATGAAAAAAAGTTCTTAAAAATTTAAGTTTTTTTTTGAGCATATAGGATAGTATAAAAAACGCGGTGTCTACGGTAACGTAAACGTTACTTTAATGGTAAAATTGAAGTAACGAAAAGCTCCACGTTGCTTTAATGGTAGAATTAAAGTAACGAAAAGTCCCGTGTAACTCAAGATTTTCCCGTTAGAGTGACTTAACGTTACTTTAATAGTAGAATGAATGTAACGAAAAGCTCCACGTTGCTTTAATGGCAGAATTAAATTAACGAAAAGTCCCGTGGAACTCAAAGTTTTCCCGTTAAAGTGACTTAACGTCAAATTCTTTAACGTTACGCTAGTATCTCGGACTACCGAGCCTCGCGTGACGTGAATTCTTCGTTACTTTCATTTTATTCCCGAAAGTAACGAAAATATGAAAAGTACGTACTACGCGTGAGAATATACCTGTAACTGTTGCGTTTCCAGTCTGCGGAAATTCCAATCGTCCAGGTAGATTACTACATGCAGTAGGTACTCTTCATATTTTCGTTACGTTAAAAAAAAAAATAAAGTAACGAAGAATTCACGTCACACGAGGCCCTTAACGTTAAGTAATTTGACTCTAACGGAAAAACCGTGAGTTACGCGAGGTTTTTCGTTACTTTAATTCTACCATTAAAGTAACGTTAAGTCACTCTAACGGGAAAACCGTGAGTTACACGGGACTTTTCGTTACTTTAATTCTACCAATGAACTAACGTGGAGCTTTTCGTTACTTCAATTCTACCATTAAAGTAACGTTAAGTCACTCTAACGGGAAAACCGTGAGTTACACGGGACTTTTCGTTTCGTTAATTCTACCAATGAAGTAACGTGGAGCTTTTCGTTACTTCAATTGTACCATTAAAGTAACGTTAAGTCACTCTAACGGGAAAACCGTGAGTTACACGGGACTTTTCGTTACATTAATTCTACCAATGAAGCAACGTGGAGCTTTTCGTTACTTCAATTCTACCATTAAAGTAACGTTTACGTTACTGTAGACATCGCGTATAAAATATTGTGGAGCGTGTGGGAGGGGGTTAGGGTTGAACGCTTGTTGAGTTGGTCAAGAATACCTCAAGTGTATTTGTGTATTGCGGTTACCAATAGGGACATTCTCCTTGCATATAATTGATCATCAATCTAAAAGCGTACCCGTCCCTTTCAATTTTGTTTCCAAATTGATATGAAGTCTACGTTATATCCAGTATGTACAGTGTACAAACTCGGTTCGACATTCTATCAACTAATGTGTCATGACTAAAAAATGTTTAGGGAAATCGCAATATGGATCCATAACCGGATACATACATCTTAATAATAATTACACGGTATCTCATTTCCGCAAAGCGAGAGTAGTTGGATCGTCCAGTGTGAGGAGCTGATGTTTAGAGCTCGATCTACAGTGCCTAATGAACTCGTGTCCATGGCATTTGAAATCAACCTGTGCGTTGATAATCTATACATATATTAAAGGAATAATCACAAAGTGAAACTGTCTGCATTAATAGGATTGTTTGTCAAATGATTAAGTATTAGTTAAGTGAGATAATTGAAGATAAAGGAAATACAGAGATTGAAAAGCGATAGCTCTAATGAAATTATTTGGTATTACTTAATTAGGATTAAATCTTACATTTGAACCAATCAATTAAAATACACAAAAGCAATAAAACAAAAAAAGCAAAATACGGAAATTCTTCCCATCTTTTATCGTAGAAATATTGTATTATTGCCATATAAAAAATGCACATATGCCAGATTGTAATGAAAAAAATAATTTTAGAAGAATTAAAAATGTCCGACTGAAAAAAAATGAGTTTAATTAATAAATAAATTAGGTAAACCAAAAATTGTGAAATAAGAATCATTCGCGTAATGCAGTTGCAAAATTTTCCACACCCTTGACGAATTAATCTCTTGAATATAATATGCAAATGGTTATTACCCTACATTTTTTTGTTTATTAATTAAACTCATTTTTCCAATCAGAAATTCTGCAATAATTATGTAAAATTATTTTTGTTCCATCGTTGTAAAATTAATTCCAACACTTTATCATAATCGGTGTGAAACTAGTTATAGAATATGCAATAATCGTAGGAATTTTGTCATATTTCGATATCTATCAAATTTGGTTAAAACATTATGTGCCGTTTTCGAAAAAAATTGGCATCATTAAAAATTGTATCGATCAGTTGATAAACCACTTAATGCATATGGGGCATTCCATACCGATTCGATCTGGGTCGGACCCTCGACCTCTCGGATTTGGTCGAAAAGTTTTTATATGATTGGACCAACTCCAAAAAGTACTGGAAAATTTTTTCAGATTTTTTTCATTTATTTATTTTTTTTAACGATTTTTTTCATTTATTTATTTTTTTTACGATTTTTTTCATTTATTTATTTTTTTAACGATTTTTTTCATTTATTTATTTTTTTTCACAATTTTTTTTTCATTTATTTATTTTTTTTACGATTTTCTAAAGGCATCGTTAACCCAAATTTAAAAATCTGAAAAAATTCTCAAAAATTCTGCATGAAATAACAAAATTTTTTAGCCTAAAGCCAAAGTGGGCCGGGTTTTGCTTCTATTTTTTTTCGATAAAAAACTATTAAAAAATTTAGAAACGAAAGAGGAAAAGTTATCAAATTTTTCTAAAATATTGCTTTCTTCTGCAAGTGCTTTCTTTTCGTAAAAAAAAATGCGATTCATAGAAAATATGTTCACTGTTAAATCAGGCCGGAATCGCAAAAAAGAGTTTCTCTCTGAGGAAGCCAAATAATAACGATATAATTTCTTGCGGAATAATGTTTATGAAAAAAAGAGAGGAAGTGCTGTGAAAATTTCAATTTTCATTTTTTTTAATTATTTGTAATACAGCAATTTCTAGAATTATATAACATTCTTATCGAATAGTTTTTCCTATTTCGAAAAAAATACTCATGAATCAGAATTGACAAGCCGCGCTAATCAAAGGATTCCATTGATAATATCAGATGTCAATGATGATAATTTAAAAAGCGATCGCACCTTCGAATACAAAAAAAAATTCAAGATCACCGAGTGCAGCTGAGATGAACAAACAATAAAATCAAATTAGATTCAACCGCACAACAAATCTAATTTTGTTATCTGACTCAACCCTGTGCTCCACGAGGAATGTTTTTTTTCGTAATTTTGTGCAACTCGCAGTTTAGAAAAATTTGATAACTTTTCCTCTTTCGTTTCTAAATTTTTTAATAGTCTTTTATAGAAAAAAGATAGAAGCAAAACCAGGCCCACTTTGGCTTTAGGCTCAAAAATTTTGTTATTTCATGCAGAATTTTTGAGAAATTTTTCAGATTTTTAAATTTGGGCTAACGATATGTCACCTTTAAAAAATCGTAAAAGAAAAAAAAAATCTGAAAAATTTTTCCAGTACTTTTTGGAGTTGGTCCAATCATATAAAAAATTCGAGCCAGGTCGAATCGGTATGGAATGCCCCATAACTCTCGTCTTTTTGCCGTAATCGGAAGTAAATATAAAAACTGTCTTGTCCATTCAGTAAACGATTTAAAATCGTCGAATTCCTATGTCAGCATCTTCGTCCTAAGGATGGTCAATTTTTTTCTTGCTAATTCACAGTCTATCGCTGTATCGAAATTAATTGACTAACTTTCTACGTTACGTATACGATGAGTCGATTGTAAATATAATCGTGGAGAAAATAGGTTTATACGCAAGGGATTGGAGCACCGGTGGCTTCTGGAATATATGTATGCTGATGACAATTACGATGATAGTAGCGTACGCGTATTTCTCAATCGAAGAAAGGTGCTACGGTGACCTGTGGGAGAGTGAATCGCACGAGGCACGTTCTAAACGCTCCTAAAAGTTAATGGCCGGTTCGTTCGTTCACCGCTGCCATGAACCGTACGAAGTATATACCTATATCGAGGGGCATAGATGCTTGAGTGAATGCATAGTTGCATAGAGAGAGCAAGGTGAGTGTCCTAGTTCCTGACCCTGTAAGCATAATTATGTATGTATGTCTGTATGTACATTACAGTGATATAAAAAACTGACATTTTCTCCGAAATATACACGAAATATTTACTTTAAAATATGTAACATCCACTTCAATTTTTTATCAATCTTGATTTTTTAATTTCAAAATTTTTTCACATTTTATTACTCTTGAATTATTAATTAATTTAATTTTACTGAATAATATATTACGTGGAATTTGCAATGTTTACGACAATCTTTAATAATCAGAACATAATTTTGTTGATGTCGAGAAAATTATTTTAATTGATAAGTCTAATTTTTTATCAATCTTGATTTTTTTAATTTCGACATTTTTTAACATTTTATTCTCGAATTATTAATTAATTTAATTGTACTGAATAATATGTTACGTGGAATTTGCAATGTTTGCAACAATCTTTAATAATCAGAACATAGTTTTGTTGATGTTGACAAAATTATTTTAATTGATAAGTCTAATTTTTTACCGATCTTGATTTTTTTAATTTCAAAATTTTTAAACATTTTATTCTCGAATTATTAATTAATTTAATTTTACTGAATAATATATTACGTAGAATTTGCAATGTTTACGACAATCTTTAATAATCAGAACATAATTTTGTTGATGTCGAGAAAATTATTTTAATTGATAAGTCTAATTTTTTATTAATCTTGATTTTTTTAATTTCAAAATTTTTTAACATTTTATTCTCGAATTATTAATTAATTTAATTGTACTGAATAATATATCACGTGGAATTTGCATTGTTTACGACAATCTTTAATAATCAGAACATAGTTTTGTTGATGTCGAAAAAATTATTTTAATTGATAAGTCTGATTTTTTATCAATCTTGATTTTTTTAATTTCAAATTTTTTAAACATTTTATTACTCTTGAATTATTAATTAACTTAATTGTACTGAATAATATATTACGTGGAATTTGCATTGTTTACGACAATCTTTAATAATCAGAACATAATTTTGTTGATGTCGAAAAAATTATTTTAATTGATAAGTCTAATTTGTTATCAATCTTGATTTTTTTAATTTCGACATTTTTTAACATTTTATTCTTGAATTATTAATTAATTTAATTGTACTGAATAATATATTACGTGGAATTTGCAATGTTTGCAACAATCTTTAATAATCAGAACATAATTTTGTTGATGGCGAGAAAATTATTTTAATTGATAAGTCTAATTTTTTATGAATCTTAATTTTTTTAATTTCAAAATTTTTTAACATTTTATTCTCGAATTATTAATCAATTTAATTGTACTGAATAATATATTACGTGGAATTTGCCATGTTTGCAACAATCTTTAATAATCAGAACATAGTTTTGTTGATGTCGAAATAATTATTTAATTGATAAGTCTAATTTTTTATCAATCTTGATTTTTTACATTTCAAAATTTTTTAACATCTTACTCTTGAAATATTAATTAATTTAATTGTAGTGAATAATATATTACGCGGAATTTGTAATATTTACGACAATCTTTAATAATCAGAACATAATTTAGTTGATGTCGAAAAAATTATTTTTATTTTAAATACTTTTTATCACAAAGTATTTTTAAAAAAATACTTTATTTTCATTTTTATTTTGTTTTTCCATTTCGCTGCGGATTTATTTAAAACTATCCATGACACAACAAAATTGTTCAGGAATAAATTGTAGGATTTCACGTATACTTTTTGATAAAAATATTTCCAAATTAGCTTAGATACATTTTCAATCACTTTTTGGCAATACAAAGTTATACCATTTTTTTTTTCGTTGGGAGGGACCATTTTGATTTTGCTCAAAATTTGACAAAATTTCCTATGTAAATAAAAAATGTCAGGTAAATAAAAAATCGATCCGGGAATCAGGGAAAAGTCAGGGAATATCGAAATTAGTGAGGGAAAAAGTAGATTGTTGCCAAAGTTTCAATAACTGAATAAAAATCCATAAAAGAAAGACTTCGAAAAAAAAACAACCGAAAAATATTTAAAAAAAAAAAAAACAAATAAAATTACATTGATATAAACATTACAACATAAATTTATTCGAACAAATCGAAGCACTCATCAAAAAAGTTTAAAAAGTGTTATATATTACTAAAATAGGTATTACACTTCACATCAGTATTTAATCGGATTTAAAGCATTATAATTCCAAAGAACGTTTATGTTTCGAAAGAGAAAATATATGTTCAAAAGTACTATTCGTTGTTGATTGAGAAATAAATAACTTATCAAAAACACGTATCTGTTTCTAATACATTTTTTTTTGCGTTATAAATTTTTTAGTAGATCCCCTTAAAATTTAGGTCAGGGAAAATTGATAAATTAGTCAGGGAAAAATCAGACAAAAGTCAGGGAACTTTTTCCAAAAAAAAAAAAACGGCTACCATGTTTCCGTTAATATGTCCACTAACTACACCAAAATTAGCGTGATGATCAATTCATACCTTCATAATGCGAGCATATGAATTATGTATGATTCAGCAAATAACCGAGCCGTACATTGTGAAGATATCAATTTGCCATCGTGTTGATTTTTTCATTGTTTTTTAACATTGTGACGGACATTCTATGAAATTTTCAGTACAATAAAAATGGTCCCTCTCAACGAAAAAAAATGATATGGCATTATTTTGCCAAAAAATGTCTGAAAATGTATCTCTGTTAATTTGGAAACATTTTTATCAAAAAGTATACGCGAAATCCTATATTTTATTCCGGAACAATTTATTTGTGTCATAGATAGTTTTAAATCGACAGCGAATGGAAAAAAAAATAAAAATAAAAAAGCGTATTTTTTTGTAGAAAAACTATGGGGATAAAAAATCTGAAATAACTCGTATGTGTTCGGGAAACTCTAAATACTCTGGAAAAAAATTATGAACCCACTCTACGAACATTGAAAATCAGGATGACCCGCTTCATATGGAATGACTCATTTATTTAATGATTCTTCTGTTTATTTTCCAAAGACAAATAATCCTGGCGATAATGCCGTAAAAAGATGATATCGAGGCTTTTGTCATTCATTGAATAACAATCCGATTAGGGCAGCTTTCCCATTAACAGTTCGTAAAGCCGACTTAATCGTTTGGCCGTTTATACCGACTTATAGAACTGACATCAATAATACATAAAAATAAACAGACAGCGATTACAAACGTCGCTGCATTTAATTACAAAGTAACTAAAACGTCACATTTCCAAGTTCCATGATTTATTTATTAATCAGACGAATTGGTAATTACTTTTTTTTAATAGAAGCAAAATCATAAAAAATATGTTATAAAATTTGTTATTTATTAATTTGCAAGATTTGTATAAATATGTAACATTTTTTCGTAAGGGAGAGTCTAAAATCAAATTCAGTTGGCACACAATTGAAATACAAAGTTCATTATCAAACTTGACAACATTTTTTTAGCAAAAGTGGGACAACGGTCCGACTTTGTTATCAATGTTACGTTACCAGAGTGTGATATAAAATTTGACCAACAGTTTTCGTAAAACTGCTGCAAATAAGCTGAGCAGAGTTGTAAATTCCTAGCACTTATAGAAATAATGATGCGATCAGCTCTATAATTATGATTTTATAATAATAACATGTAGCGATTGTAATACGATGATTAAACTTTGGAATGGCTGCAAAAATTATTATTTTTCAATAAAAATTGACGGTAATCCTTTTAAAAAAAATGGAAAAAAATAAGTAATGCATTACTTATTTCTTCACATTTTTTCCACTATTTCTTGCAATATTAAAGCGAAAATTAGTATTTTTTTCAGCTAAGGTAAACGTCCCAGTGATCGACACGTTAACGAAATTGCCCGACTTTATAAAAACGTAACTTTCACATTAAGATACAAAAAATGGTCATTCTAGGTAATAATGAATCAGAATAGTCGTATGAAAAAATAATAACCTCAACAATTTTCGTAACTTATCTTATTGTAGAGAAAACTTATTCTAAAGTTTCAGAAGTGCAAATGTACCAGTCATCGACATACTAAAGTTATAGTTGGTCCAGTAATCGACCGTTATATGTCCTAGTAATCGACACGTTAAGAAAAGTCACAAATTAAGACGTCAATAACTGTCATTGTAGGTTATAAAGAATCAGTATAATCTTGTCAACAAATAGAACGCTTAACTTTTGGTCTACCTTATCTTCTTGTAATAAAAAATGAACATAAAACTTGAGTTGTGCAAATGTCCCAGTCATGGACATACTAAAGTCACGGTTTGCCCAGCAATCGACCCATGACATGACATAACCCAGTCATGGACATATGCATGGCCCAGTTATCGACATGATTTATTTTGCTGCTTAATTATTTATATAGAGCCCAATACTCCTGTCCATAACTACTCCTCGTACAGTTCGATCGATGAATAAATTGTTACATTATTTTTTATCATCTAATTCATAAAAACAATACGCGATTTACACTAATTTTCTATCCACAATTTTGTCCTAGTGATCGACAGTAGGTCGATTACCCGGACATTTATGTGTTTTTCTGAACCAGTTATCGACCTCCGCGATTTTTTGCACAAACAACAATTTTACGATAAAATCATATTCATTTAGTAATACCAGATTCTTCATATGTAATATCAAATTAAACTTACTCAGCCAAAGTCTTCGTGCATCTCAGAATTTAACTAAATGTCACGAGACGCACCTTAACCTCCATATCAAGGATTTCGACGAAATCACGCTCGGCTCGGTCACTGCAAGTTTACGATTTTCTTATTATCAATGTTGTGATTTTACAAGCCTCAAATTTTCATATAATATTGTACATAAATCGGAGGAAGTGTTGTTAATTTATTTAAGCGTCGAAAAGCACTCACAGTCTTATTTATCGCTCTTTTACCACAGACTGGTCGATTACTGGGACATTTACCTTATTCAAATGTTTACACTCTATTTTATGATCACTACATATTATTATTATGAAATCATAATTACAAAACAAATTGTATTGTAAACTATATCTCATGAATTAATGGAAATTTACAACTCTGAAGCTGAGTTCCGTGGATTTCTTAATAAAAACCAATAGGTATTACGATTATCGATTAACACAATTTTGTCGAAAGATGCCCTGGAATGATGCAATTTTTGTGAAAAGGCTTGTATGAAGTTTCTGTAACTTTTACTATGTTGGTATCTATTAAAAAATGAAATTTTATAGTTTCAGATCATCATCGAGATTTTTCTATCAAACAACAATTTTTATCGTGACTAATTTTGACATTTTTGTATAATCTAACGTTTAATACTAAAAAATTAGATATCTCGATTCTGGTCAATAGGACATAGCTAGTAACCTTCACAATGACCAGACACTCGAAAATGAGGAAGACCGGTTCAAAGACTCGTAATTGCCCGTTACGTTCATATTAATTTATTCCCTAAATCGTTGAATTTGGTTTCTCATAGAAAATCCGTTGATGGTATCGAAGATTGGAGTCTATGTATGGGATCCTAGTCTTAGCTAAGTGACTAGCCTCGGGGATTTGTTTACTTCTCTTGTGAGAAGATCGTGAGGCCGATAGGAGAGGGAGAGAAAAAGAGAGAACAAGTACAGTGATTCGGCTGGAAAGACAGTGAGACAAAACTGCAGCAAGTCGACGAGGTGAGTATCGCAGTCTCGGCGGTGTATAGCAGGTACTTTCTCCTTCACAGCGAGAGAACAGCGCGCGTGCCGGAATCGTCGCGACGATTGTCAAAGATCAATCAGTGAAAGCTTATGATAATTGCAAATCCAACGATCCTTCGTTGTTAAAATACTTTGTTTATCTCGTTTTTCTACTTTGTTTTACTACTGTTGAATTTTTAAGCGTGCAGAAATTATTAAAATCCACATTTTCCTTTTTCGTATATTATTATATCGGCATATTAGTTAAATAATGATTTTAGATGTAAAATAAATAAATTTAAAAAAATCTTGACGACTCAAAAAATATAATTTATGGGACAAACAGAGACAAATAGATTTTTATAGGATTTTTATATTCATGGAAAATGTTGGACAATAAATTTAAAAAATTTCAAGGCACATGTAAAAATAAAACATACAGTAAAATTTAATGATACCAGTAAAACTAATGATCAAGTTTAATAATTAAGGGACTTACTAATTTTGGAAAGGTTTTGCCTCTACACAAGCAGTTTTTCTTTAAACATTGCTAGTAACTTTGTTTGATCTCCATGATAAAAATATAATGATGAATATAACAATATACTTAGCTTACAATTAGTAATTTGGTATTCATCGTTTTTTGTATAGATTTCTTCTTTTAAAAAACTTACCTGAAGTGACTTTTGCAATCGATTTGGTATATTAGTTTTGAATCTGCATTAATAAACAATATAAATTTAATGGATTTTGCAACTTCTCTTTCTTTCTAATAATTGCAAACCCAACGATCCTTCGTTGTTAAAATACTTTGTTTATCTCGTTTTTCTACTTTGTTTTACTACTGTTGAATTTTTAAGCGTGCTGAAATTATTAAAATCCACATTTTCCTTTTTCGTAAATTATTATATCGGCATATTAGTTAAATTATGATTTTAGATGTAAAATAAATAAATGAATAAAAAAATTCTTAACGGCTCAAAAAATATAATTTATGGGACAAACAGAGACAAATAGATTTTTATAGGATTTTTATATTCATGGAAAATGTTGGAGAATAAATTTAAAAAATTTCAAGGCACATGTAAAAATAAAACATACAGTAAAATTTATTGATACCAGTAAAACTAACGATCAAGTTTAAGAATTAAGGGACTTACTAATTTTGGAAAGATTTTACCTCTACACAAGCAATTTTTCTTTAAACAATGTTAGTAACTTTGTTTGATCGCCATGATAAAAATATAATGATGAATATAATAATACATTTAGCTTACAATTAGTAATTTGATATTGATCGTTTTTTGTATAGATTTCTTTTTTTAAAAAACTTAACTGAAGTGACTTTTGCTATCGATTTTGTATATTAGTTTTGAATCTGCATTAATAAACAATACAAATTTAATGGATTTTGCAACTTCTTTATCTTTCTAATAATTGCAAACCCAACGATCCTTCGTTGTTAAAATACTTTGTTTATTTCGTTTTTCTACTTTGTTTTACTACTGTTGAATTTTTAAGCGTGCAGAAATTATTAAAATCCACATTTTCTTTTTTTGTAAATTATTATATCGGCATATTAGTTAAATAATGATTTTAGATGTAAAATACATAAATGAATACAAAAAAAATCTTAACGGCTCAAAAAATATAATTTATGGGACAAACAGAGACAAACAGATTTTTATAGGATTTTTATATTCATGGAAAATGTTGGAGAATAAATTTAAAAAATTTCAAGGCACATGTAAAAATAAAACATACAGGAAAATTTATTGATGCCAGTAAAACTAATGATCAAGTTTAATAATTAAGGGACTTACTAATTTTGGAAAGGTTTTGCCTTTACACAAGCAGTTTTTCTTTAAACAATGTTAGTAACTTTGTTTGATCTCTATGATAAAAATATAATGATGAATATAACAATATATTTAGCTTACAATTAGTAATTTGATATTGATCGTTTTTTGTATAGATTTCTTTTTTTAAAAAACTTAACTCAAGTGACTTTTGCAATCGATTTGGTATATTAGTTTTGAATCTGCATTAATAAACAATACAAATTTAATGGATTTTGCAACGTCTCTATGTTTCTAATAATTGCAAACCCAACGATCCTTCGTTGTTAAAATACTTTGTTTATCTCGTTTTTCTACTTTGTTTTACTACTGTTGAATTTTTAAGCGTGCAGAAATTATTAAAATCCACATTTCCCTTTTTCGTAAATTATTATATCGGCATATTAGTTAAATAATGATTTTAGATGTAAAATAAATAAATGAATAAAAAAAATCTTAACGGCTCAAAAAATATAATTTATGGGACAAACAGAGACAAATAGATTTTTATAGGATTTTTATATTCATGGAAAATGTTGGAGAATAAATTTAAAAAATTTCAAGGCACATGTAAAAATAAAACATACAGGAAAATTTATTGATGCCAGTAAAACTAATGATCAAGTTTAATAATTAAGGGACTTACTAATTTTGGAAAGGTTTTGCCACTACACAAGCAATTTTTCTTTAAACAATGTTAGTAACTTTGTTTGATCTCTATGATAAAAATATAATGATGAATATAACAATACATTTAGCTTACAATTAGTAATTTGATATTGATCGTTTTTTGTATAGATTTCTTCTTTTAAAAAACTTAACTGAAGTGACTTTTGCAATTGTTTTGGTATATTAGTTTTGAATCTGCATTAATAAACAATATAAATTTAATGGATTTTGCAACTTCTCTTTCTTTCTAATAATTGCAAACCCAACGATCCTTCGTTGTTAAAATACTTTGTTTATCTCGCTTTTCTACTTTGTTTTACTACTGTTGAATTTTTAAGCGTGCTGAAATTATTAAAATCCACATTTTCCTTTTTTGTAAATTATTATATCGGCATATTAGTTAAATAATGATTTTAGATGTAAAATAAATAAATGAATAAAAAAAATCTTAACGGCTCAAAAAATATAATTTATGGGACAAACAGAGACAAATAGATTTTTATAGGATTTTTATATTCATGGAAAATGTTGGACAATAAATTTAAAAAATTTCAAGGCACATGTAAAAATAAAACATACAGGAAAATTTATTGATACCAGTAAAACTAATGATCAAGTTTTATAATTAAGGGACTTACTAATTTTGGAAAGGTTTTGCCTCTACACAAGCAGTTTTTCTTTAAACATTGCTAGTAACTTTGTTTGATCTCCATGATAAAAATATAATGATGAATATAACAATATACTTAGCTTACAATTAGTAATTTGGTATTCATCGTTTTTTGTATAGATTTCTTCTTTTAAAAAACTTACCTGAAGTGACTTTTGCAATCGATTTGGTATATTAGTTTTGAATCTGCATTAATAAACAATACAAATTTAATGGATTTTGCAACTTCTCTTTCTTTCTAATAATTGCAAACCCAACGATCCTTCGTTGTTAAAATATTTTGTTTATCTCGTTTTTCTACTGTGTTTTACTACTGTTGAATTTTTAAGCGTGCTGAAATTATTAAAATCCACATTTTCCTTTTTTGTAAATTATTATATCGGCATATTAGTTAAATAATGATTTTGGATGTAAAATAAATAAATGAATAAAAAAAATCTTAACGGCTTAAAAAATATAATTTATGGGACAAACAGAGACAAATAGATTTTTATAGGATTTTTATATTCATGGAAAATGTTGGACAATAAATTTAAAAAATTTCAAGGCACATGTAAAAATAAAACATACAGTAAAATTTATTGATACCAGTAAAACTAATGACCAAGTTTAATAATTAAGGGACTTACTAATTTTGGAAAGGTTTTGCCACTACACAAGCAATTTTTCTTTAAACAATGTTAGTAACTTTGTTTGATCTCTATGATAAAAATATAATGATGAATATAACAATATATTTAGCTTACAATTAGTAATTTTATATTGATCGATTTTTTGTATAGATTTCTTCTTTTAAAAAACTTAACTGAAGTGACTTTTGCAATCGATTTGGTATATTAGTTTTGAATCTGCATTAATAAACAATATAAATTTAATGGATTTTGCAACTTCTCTTTCTTTCTAATAATTGCAAACCCAACGATCCTTCGTTGTTAAAATACTTTGTTTATCTCGTTTTTCTACTTTGTTTTACTACTGTTGAATTTTTAAGCGTGCAGAAATTATTAAAATCCACATTTTCCTTTTTTGTAAATTATTATATCGTCATATTCGTTAAATAATGATTTTAGATGTAAAATAAATAAATGAATAAAAAAAAATCTTAACGGCTCAAAAAATATAATTTATGGGACAAAATGAGACAATAGATTTTTATAGGATTTTTATATTCATGGAAAATGTTGGACAATAAATTTTAAAAATTTCAAGGCACATGTAAAAATAAAACATACAGGGAAATTTATTGATACCAGTAAAACTAACAATCAAGTTTTATAATTAAGGGACTTACTAATTTTGGAAAGGTTTTGCCTCTACACAAGCAATTTTTCTTTAAACAATGTTAGTAACTTTGTTTGATCGCCATGATAAAAATATAATGATGAATATAATACATTTAGCTTACATTTAGCTTACAATTAGTAATTTGATATTGATCGTTTTTTGTATAGATTTCTTCTTTTAAAAAACTTAACTGAAGTGACTTTTGCAATCGATTTGGTATATTAGCTTTGAATCTGCATTAATAAACAATACAAATTTAATGGATTTTGCAACTTCTCTTTCTTTCTAATAATTGCAAACCCAACGATCCTTCGTTGTTAAAATACTTTGTTTATCTCGTTTTTCTACTTTGTTTTACTACTGTTGAATTTTTAAGCGTGCAGAAATTATTAAAATCCACATTTTCCTTTTTTGTAAATTATTATATCGGCATATTAGTTAAATTATGATTTTAGATGTAAAACAAATAAATGAATTTAAAAAAATCTTAACGGCTCAAAAAATATAATTTATGGGACAAACAGAGACAAATAGATTTTTATAGGATTTTTATATTCATGGAAAATGTTGGAGAATAAATTTAAAAAATTTCAAGGCACATGTAAAAATAAAACATACAGGAAAATTTATTGATGCCAGTAAAACTAATGATCAAGTTTAATAATTAAGGGACTTACTAATTTTGGAAAGGTTTTGCCTCTACACAAGCAATTTTTCTTTAAACAATGTTAGTAACTTTGTTTGATCTCTATGATAAAAATATAATGATGAATATAACAATAGATTTAGCTTGCAATTAGTAATTTGATATTGATCGTTTTTTGTATAGATTTCTTCTTTTAAAAAACTTAACTGAAGTGACTTTTGCAATCGATTTGGTATATTAGTTTTGAATCTGCATTAATAAACAATACAAATTTAATGGATTTTGATGCACTTTGCCTAATGTTATAATATGAAAAAGGTAAAATTCAAGACAACATTATTCGAAATATATAATTGTATTACTCGCTAATGAATACTAAACCAGAGATTCCATTTCCATATGTAGAAGTATATATGGACAATTCTACCATACTAATATTTTCCTACGGGGACAACAATGTTTTTATGGTTACCGCAATAACAAATTATGGATAACCATAAACTAAATAATAGCAAGAGAAACTATTTGTATAGTAGAACCCACTACATTTTAAATTTTATAATCTCGTATTTTGTGGTTAATATCACTTGACGAAAGATGTTTTGAGATTTATAACGTAGCTTGAGGAATGGTTTCCGCTGTCTTATTTTCTATCAACGTGAAGGGTACTTTACGATGCTACTTAGAATTTCAAATGAAAAGCAGATATCGTGTAAAGTTCTTAAGTAAGTACGGGAAGGAATATTCATTAAAGTAGCCATTTGCGTGTATTCGTGAACGTCTCATTTTGGTTTGAAACGAAATATTTTTTACAGACGAGATCGACGCTTTAAATTCATAAATATGTCAATATTAACCTTTTAAAATGTAGCTAAATGGAGTTGCGTTCAGTATAATAATCTTATACATTTCGGATTCCTGTTTACTGTATTATCGTAGGTAAATTCACCTATTTATTTCGAAATACTACAGTATCCTTTGGTTATCCTTCTATATAATCAATCCTAGTAATTTTGTTCTAGTTTTTTTTTCTTTGCTCGCCACTCATCTTCACCCAATTTAGGTTAAGATTATTTTCTGAACCTTTTCTCTGTCTGCTTTTTGTTCGTGCATTTTTTTTTTTATTGTGCTCAGATCCTTAGGGAGATCGCAGGATCTCAATAAAAAATCTATATACACTGTTAAAAATGTTTGCCAATTTACATTACCGAAACTTTTATGCATCAGCTGATATACTAAATTAAATACACGAGTTTAGTAAAATTACAATTATAGTTTAAACTGTACCGGAATAGAACTTGTTGTTTTTGGCCAAGTCATTACCCGATCATTGATCGTTACTAAAAAAAATAAAAAATTGTTAGATATTTTTTTATCTATTTATGTATTATTTCCATAAATATTTTGTCATTCACTTCTTGTTATATTTAAAATTAGTATAAGCTAACATGATCTTCTGTTAAATTTTGTTTATTATTGCTTTTGTAAATTATTCCAGCGCATGAATATCGAGAGAAATATTCTGAAGAGGACTCCGAAGAGAGTCGAAACGTTAAAAAAAGGAAAATTGTTATTTATTTTCCCTACGACCGAAAATTGACGCAAACATTTATACACTATTCTCGAATAACGCGATCTACGTCAGATTGTGAATGGTTACCTATTGTCCGATCAGATTTGTCAGACTTGAACCATGCTTGGACCAGATAGAGCATTGTAACCTTTTGCTTGATCAGGTTAACTAGATTTTAGCCAAACCTGGGCCAGATTTGATATCTATATATCTAGTGTCTGATCAGAATGTGACAGCATCTGGAAATTTTCTTTTTGAGCACAGAAAACATTACACGATCAGAAAGACAATCACTGGTAATGAAGTGAAGTGGTCATGACTTAAGTTGATGATTTCTTTTTGTCAAGAACCCCCTTTTCCAAAATTAGTTTTAGACCAAATATATAGTCGAAATAACGCGAGCATATTTGCACCAGAGTTATATCTCAATCAGGGGCTAATATAAACTCAGGGAAAGACTGATATGACAAAATGAAAATAGTAGTAGTAGTAAGTTTATTAACAATATTCAACATGGAACAGTTGTTTTTTTTACAATAATTATACAAACAATATTTACATCTATTGCCAATCGGCCATCGACCTAAGTCCTTCAGCCTCGATTTTGTTCATTGTATCGAAAAACATATATTATGTATATAAAGGTTACGTGTAAAGCGTGGTTAATTGTTCAATTTTTTTTTTTTTTACATTTGTTCGTTTTGGAGTTCTTCAAGTTGCTGGTATATAGTATTAATTGGATACTTGCATCTACGTCTTATGTTTCCTGTCGGGTTGATACATATAGGTTGCAAATTGTTTAATTGGGCAGCGGCAAATCGTTTTGATAGTTCTTGATTTCTTATGCAAATAGGTGTAATTCCTGTGGCTTCATACAGTGCTGTGTTACGTGGGTTAAATAGGGGATTGATAGGATGGCGGATACGGGTGAGACGTCGCAGGGCACCGGTTTCAGCTGTTTTTAATTTTTTTTTTTGCTGTTTCCTTGCAATTTAAAAATATTGGATTTCGATTTGTGAATGTGATTTTCCTGAAGTGGGAGGCTCTCTGTAAGATCTTCGATTTACATTGTTGTAAATGATAGTTAAAGTTTAGTTTGTTGTCAACGTGAATCCCTAAATATTTTGCATGTTGTAAAGCTGATATTTCTACATTGCACAGTTGAATTTTCGGGGAGTTAGGGGTGACGGTGTGATTAAATAGCAGTAATTGCGACTTTCGGGGGTTCGCTGGGGTCGATTGATTCTTTGTTGATCCGGTTGAAATTGTACATGTCATTGCAGTATATATTATACAACAAAGGCGAGAGTGGCGACCCTTGAGGGACTCCTTGTTCTGGCGTGAATGATTGGGATAATATTGTTCCTATTCTGACTTTCAATGTCCGGGAATGAAGAAAATGAAAATATATTTGTAACTTATGAAGGATTAAGAAAATGGGGAATTCTACTATGACGAAAGTAAGGCTCACCCGATTTCATTCATGGCGATTAACTTTATGAGCAAAGGCAAATTCGCTTTCGCTGCGGGTCAAATAGACGAAGTGAAAGTGAATTTGATTTCGTACGGAAACCTTCGGCACCCATGGAATAATTGGGTTACAGCGTTTGCTATTCAATTGTCATGGCGTAAACAGGGACCAGTGCATATGATCGCATAAAGATGATGTGCTACTCGGTCGATATCGAGAACTGTAAATAATGTATAACTGAATGAATGTAAAGAATGGTGTTTGGGATTCATACACAGTTCTGGAAAGAGAAAGTTGGGGGTCCAACTTGGTCCTTTCTAGATTGCCCTAATTGTAGTAGGGGCCCTACTAGGCTAGTCACGCTTGAAAGTACTATCCTTTAGAGGCTCAATATGGGCGACTAGTGAGGGTTCCACATTTAAGCCTGATTAGGCCCCGAAGTTTGTTGTGGCCGCCTCTGTTGAGCCTAGTAGGGTTCTAGAGAAGATTCCCTATTGTGGATGCCACCTTTATGCCTAAAAAGGCCCCTTATTCAATCGCGACTGCACGAACTAATTTCTGCACGGGTTATTTGTGCAGGGATCAATCATTTATTTTGCTAATACACTCATAGAAATCGTAGTAGTACAGTCAACTATAAAGCGACAACTATTAATTTTTAGTCCATGCAACTGTGAAAATAGTTATGGTAACTATTTGATAGTTGTGGCAACTATTACAAAATTGGTCGTACAAACTGAAAATGAATAGTTGTCACTTTATAGTTACTAATACCATAATTTTCTTTCAATGTATGTGTAATCTGGAAAAACATTTGAGGTAAATGCAATTTGGGTTCCAAGCGGTACATTAAATGGGGAAAGGGGGCGGACTCGTTAAATTTCGTCGTCAAGTGTCTTTTTCTTGAAATCAAATTTGTTGCGTGATGTAGGGTTTATAGGGCTGCACGGATTCACATGATATTTTTCAGAAAATTTGAATTCGAGAAAAGTTTGGATAGTCACGTTTGGGTCATCTCTTCAAAAGGTACGGGAATATCTTGTGAGCTAAGAATACGACAGAAATAAATGTTATTATACAGTTAATACTAACAATCATGGGCGTATTGACCCGACCAAAATGGTTGGTTGGTAAAGAAAAACCAACTAAAAAGAACCAATTTTAAGTAGTTCACTCATTAACCATTTTAGGTTGGTTTCGGTCACATTATCAATTTTCCTAACAAGAATGAAGCAAAAACAAAAAAATAAACCCCTTTATTCAGAATGATTATTAGATTAACAATAATTATTCTAATAATAATATTAGAATTATAATAATAAAAATAAAGATTATTACTATAATAATCATTCCACAACTAGTTTGCTGGTCTTTGACTCACCTTTTCAACATTTCTTGCATTTTATTTTGTGACATCCAGCAGAATATTCATGAAACATTCAATTCTTATTCGATTTTTTCCTTCCAAGATATAAATAGTAAAATCAGTGGAGGCACATTTTTCAAAAAGATCTTAAAAAATGCATACGACTCTCGAACAGCAGTAAGTTTCGGTTAATTATGAAAAATATCTCAGAGGATAAAGAAAAAAGGGGCTAAATTAACAGAGCATAATAAAAAAATAGAAATATCATTGAAGGAATGCTTTTAACCGATTCTTAAATTGGTAGTTTTACATGCCCTCAATAAAAACTTTATGTTCTTCTTTAATTCATTAATTGGGCGATTATCCGGTACAAAAATAATGAGGTCCGGGTTCTCTCGTCTCATTAGTAGTGCGTACGATAATTGCAAACGCGGCCTCGCTTCGTTATTATAAATTTTACATTTTTCATCGAGATTCTAACTATCGAGTTTCGTAATTTTTCTACCTCCACCAAAGCAGAAACTCGTACATGAAAGTTTTAAAATTAAGGATTTGAACGATGGCTTTCCCAACAGCCGTTTCTCATGACTAGATAAATCTCGACCATCTCGACTACGTATTTGGGAAACGAAACGATGTCACGTGACTGTCGGAAGGGCGAATGTAAAGACGACCATGAAGACGAAACGTTACAAATAGTCTTTTGTATGTATAAAGCAAAAGAAATGATATATCTTATCAGATCCATGATAGCGTTGGGGAAAGACAGTTAGGGAGAGAAAGGAGACTCAAGAGTAATCTTTCGAAACATCCTGGGGCACGAGCGAACATTCGTTCGTAAACGACATATTAAAAATGAGCATTTGCGGTAAGTGGCTTTGGTATAGTAGAAGATTTTCCCGAAATCGCCTAATTTGCTTCAACCCACGCAAGTCGTCAAAAGGAAACCCTCGAGTACACTTCAACTTTTAATTTTCCGCTAACTCAACTTGTAATGTAGGATATGGCCAAACGTATAGTATAACTGCATGTGTGGAATTTTTCTGCAACCTAGATCAGCGAATTGCGTCAAGTTGGAGGATCGTATAAGCTGAAAAATGGTTGGAACGTCACTAGATTATTGATTAATACACGTGAAAAAAAAAATCAATGAGATGATTTCGTCACTTTTAATGCTTTTCATCCCAGTGACTTTTCCTAGGCGAGAACTATCCGCGTAGAAAAAAAGAATCTGGCCGAGATGCTTAAAAAGATTCTCGCCGAGATTCTCGCTGAGGTTCTCAGCGTGATTCTTAAGAATCTCAGTGAGATTCTCAGCGAGAATCTCGGCGAGAATCATGGTTGCGCGCCGAACCGAGATTCTTTAAAAATCTATCTGAGAATCTCGGCGAGATTCTAGAGAATCTCGGTCAGCTTCTTAGCGAGATTCGTTAGTGGGTAGCTGAAAATAAAAAGAATCTTTATCAAAATCCCACCGAGATTCTAGAGAATCTTGGCCAGCTTTTTACTGAGATTCTTTAGTGAGTAGCTGGAAATAAAACGAATCTCTATCAGAATCTCGCTGAGATTCTAGAGAATCTCGCCCAGCGAGATTCTTTTCATTTTCATTGAAAATGAAATCAATCTATATCAAAAAAGATCTTTACGAATATTGAAGGACTGCTAACACTAATTAGTTAGTACATCAACGAAGGTTCAACCCCTCGTGTGTAGTCGAACTCAGAAAAGCTTTCCAGTCTTATATATACGCTGAGGCTTCAAACCACTTGCGAGAAACGCTCCGTCCGTTCGCCACCTAGTGACATCATACGAAACACTGGTGGACAATACTCCGCTAGATGGCGAAGGAACGAAGCGTTTCTCGCAAGTGACTTGAAGCACCAGCGTATATATAAGACTGGAAAGCTTTTCTGAGTTCGACTACACACAAGGGGTATAACCTTCGTTGATGTACTAACAAATTAGTGTTAGCAATATTAAAATATTAGTAAAGATCTTTTTTATAGAGATTCTTTTAATTTTCAGTGAAAATGAAAATGAGAAGAATCTCGCTAAGGAGCTGGCCGAGATTCTGATAAAGATTCTTTTTATTTTCGGCGAACTCCTAAAGAATCTCGGTCAAAAGCTGGGCGAGATTCTGATGGAGATTCTTTTTATTTTCAGCTACGCACTAAAGAATCTCGGTAAGAAGCTGGCCGAGATTCTCTAGAATCTCAGCGAGATTCTCAGATTGATTTAAAAAGAATCTCGGTTTGGCGCGCAACCGTGATTCTCGCCGAGATTCTCGCTGAGAATCTCGCTGAGAATCTCGGTGAGAATCTTCTAAGAATCTCGGCCAGATTCTTTTTTTCTACGCGGGTACCTAATTGTAGAACTACGTAAGTTGTATTTTCTCTTTAGGCAAAATTTGCATTTCAATGTTAATATTGATATGATTATCTTTGATGCTTATAGGCCTCTTCTTCTTTTTTCTTGACGATTTGTGCAATTTTTTACATGACAACTTTTCCCTATGAAAGTGTCTGCAAAAAATTTAATGGCATTTCAGGAAAGTACGTAGAATGGTTAAATGTGTCCACAAAAAACTGATCGATATTTCTAAAAAATTCTGAAACTAAATATATAAATTGTATCAAAATTTAGAAATCAAATTGAATTGTCAAAAGAGTCTGCAATGAGCGACAAGAAATTCTTGATCTTAGTACTTAAAGTCTTTGAAATACTTAGTACGTAAGTTCCTTAAGTACCCCATTTTTTAAAATCCCATCAATTAATATGATCCAACAAAGATTGTATTGTTCTTTAATCATTCACTACAAAACTGACAGTTAGAATATTAAATAAAGTTTCACATTATGTAGTCTATGACCCAAAAGTTATTACAATATTATCTAAAATAGTCAATAATAATCCCCTGCAATATTTAATTATAAACCCTTGTAAATAAATTACTATCATAAAATTCGTCAACATTCGAGATTTACGACTTTCGTGTCGAAATACCGACCATAAAAATCAGAGTATCAGAGAGACAAGACTAAAGTATCATTTTTTACCCTACTTCCTACAACCTTGTATCTCATTGACTTTTCCTCCGTGCACCTGACGTGACCTCTGCATTACAACTCCCACAGAACAAGTCGACAGAACTCGAGTTTCTGAAGTGCAACCACATCGCTTGTCTTCGAGAAAAGCGTAGTGAAAGACGAACGTGCTTACTGGCTCAGCGTCACGCTAGAACGATGATATTTTATCGGCAAATGTACATATACATATATATATATATATATATATATATATATATATACGTATCGGTATCGGACAAGAGCTACTCGATCTAGACGTCCGTTTTACAAATTGCCGTGGGGAAAAATCGTGAACGCAGGGTAAAAGTTCGTGTGGGAGCGAGGCGAGTTATAAAAACGAGTGAATGAAGAAGAGGGCTGGAGGGAGGAAAGGAATGAAGGGTTGCAACCCCTGCCGAGAGACCAGCATCCCGAAAAGGTTGATGCTCGAGATATAGGCGTGGCAACGCGGGGGTGGAAGGCGTGGCCTCGACAGATCAATATATTTACCCCCGCCGTGAGCTTTAGGGGGCGAGGACGCGTCGAGAGGGTTGCGACGGTGAGGACGAAGCTATAGGAGTAGACGAGAAGCTCGGTCGAAGAGTTCGGAGCTGTTGGTGGAGTATGAGTGGCAGTTGTGTAGTAGTCGTGGTGGTGATGGTGGTGGTGGTGGTAATAATAGTAGTAGTAGTAGAGGTGGATGACGGTTCCTGGTAGCCCAGCGGTACGTGGCCTCTGCCAAACCACATCGATCCCACACTAACGCATCCTTCCGCTTCTTCTTCTTCTCCTCCCCCGTAAATCCCTCTACAGTCACTACGAGGACCAGCCACGATGACTCTCAACCCGAAATGCATCTCTACCTTGAAGCGTTCTGTCTACTCTGTATTACACAGCGGTTAGAGTAATGTGGGCCATTTGGACGGAAAGAAAGTAGATATAACTTGGTAGGATAAGGGAAAAATCACTTATTTTTAGTACTTTTTGGCTTCCTCATAGAGGAAGCTTTGTTTTCGTGATAACATTTTTTTTCTCGAGATTTTCATGTCAGGACACTCGGAATAGTCTAAAACGTCGAGAAAAGTGGTTTAGAAAAAATGTATGTATGTGTGTGTGTGTGTGTGTGTGTGTGTGTGTGTGCGTATGTGCACAATTAGCTGTCGCAATTTTTAAGATATCGGGCTCAAATTTGAATCACGAGTAAATTGTCGTTAAACAAGATATGGGATTGAATTTGGAGTTAATCCATCAAGGTGTTCAAAATTTGTGGCATTTTGAATTTTTTGGAGAATGTCAGCTTGGGCTCTAACTCCCGCAATTTTTATGATATCCGGCTCAAACTTGGACCAGGAGTGGACTGTTATCAAATAGTGTTAGGGATTAAATTTGGTGTTAATCCGTTAAGGGGTTCACAATTTATGGCATTTTAAAATTTTTTGACATTTTTTGTTCGTGCTCTAACTTTCGCAATTTTTAAGATATCGGGCTCAAATTTGGTCCACAAGTGGACTGTTATTAAATAAAGTTTGGAAGTGAATTTGACGTCAATCCGTTAAGGGGTTTAAAATTTATGGCATTTTGAATTTTTTGTTTGTGCTCTAACTTCCGCAATTTTTAAGATATCGGGCTCAAATTTGGTCCACAAGGAGAGTGTGGGTAAACGAAGCATCAGTTCGAATCTGGCGAGAATCTGTCAAGGGGTTCAAAACTAATGCCATTTAAAATTTTTTTAAACAAGGCTGCAAAGTAGAACTTTGCAAATTGCTTCCTCATTATTATTGGATTTTTACAAAGCTTCCTCTATGAGAAAACCAAAATAGATTAACATGCTTTTTATACTTACTATTCTGTCCACCATTTTTTGTATTATTGTCCCAACTTTAAACAGAGCTCGACTTTTTTCTAGACTTTTTTTTATTTTTTATTTCAATTTATTACAATTATTTAAAATGAAAATATATATTTTTGACCACCAACAACAAGAAGAAAACGAATAATAATTAACACCACTGAAAATACTTTTAATATTGACTTTAAATAATAATATTGACACAAAAATTTTCATGAAATTATTTAAAAAATGGTAACTCTACCTTAAAGCGTTCTGTCTGCTCTGTATTACACAGTAGTTAGAATAATGCGGGCCATTTGCACGAAAAAAAATATATATAACTTATTAGGATAAGGGAAAATGATTTATTTTTAGTACTTATTTTTATACTTACTATTCGGTCCACAATTTTTTGTGTTATTGTCCCAACTTTAAAAAGAGCTGGACATTTTTCTTCAGATTTCTTTTTTTTCCAAATTTCAATTTGTTACAAATTTTTTAAACGAAAATATTGTTAAACGATATTTCAAAAAATCGTATTGGATATAAAAGTTTTTAAGCTCTTCTATTTATTTTTTGAGTTTTTCTCGAAAAAAATTGATACTTTTTTAAATATGCAATAATTCTTTAAAATATGAAAACAGACAATCATTTTATTTTTAATTATTTACATAATTTATTTTTACATACTTTTACATATTTACATATTTACATAATTTTATTTATTCGAGAAAAATTTCGAAAAAATAAAAGCAAGTGTTGGCCGACTTTGGCCCTAAGCTTAAAAACTTTTATATCTGATACTGGATTTTTGAGAATTTTTTCAGATTTTACAATTTTGGCTAACAATATTTTCATTTTGAAAAATTGTAAAAAATTTAAATTCTTACAGATTTTCACATTATTACAAATATTTACAAACATTCACATAATTACTCACAAACACTTACACAGACACTCACACAAATACTCACGGATACTCAAGTTTCCTTTTTCCATATTTGCGAGTGTCTCTGTATTTCTTAATTTTTGTGTTACTGTCTGAGTATCTCTGAGCGACTTTGCAAGTAAGTGGCATTGGCCTATGGATTAACATTTCTTTTAGGGGAGATAGGGGCAAAACGGTCAGGAGGGCAAAACGGGCAGCTCTATTAAAAATCGGGATTGGGGGCAAAACGGACACCGTCTCAACGTTCGTAAAAACGATTTGTCTCAGTTTTTTACGTTCCTTATATAGGGAAATTGCGGAAAATACGTCAAATTGGTGATGAAAAAAAATTGATAATCTTCATCAGATCAGAATTTTCTTAACCATCCGTTCAGAACTTTTTTTCGATACTTTGTTGAGCAAAGAAAAAAATATAGTCAAATTAATTTTTCAAAAATTTTATAATCAAGTTAATTCGTTGAAAAAAAAGTCGGTATATCATAAAGAAATCAATTAGAACGAAATTCTCATTTTATGATTTGGTGCCAATTTTGACCCCGATACTTATATTTAGCCGAGACGCCTGTTTTGCCTCTCTGCCTGTTTTATTGACATCACCAATTATTTTCCGAAATTTTCAAGTAAGAAATGTCAGGAAATTGAAAAAAGTCGTGTTCGAAAAAGTTGAAACGATGCCCGTTTTGCTTCCAATTGTCATTTCCAGTCGTGATGCCCGTTTTGCCCCCATCTCCCCTACTTTATTATTATATACGTAAATGATTTCCTGTTTGCGAAATTTCTGTGACCAGCAAAAAAAAATGTTTGCTTCATGCACAAAAAGCGTCATGTCAATATGAATTTTCAATTGCCAAAAAAAAAAAATTCAAGACCCATATTACCAACTGATTCCCATTGCCCCTAATATCCTGACTAGTGAGGCATCGGATTTTAGTCTCCCGCATCCGGAGACTTCCGTACGCAACGTTCGTATTCACGTGATACTCTCAAACTCTATTTCAGTCTTCGCCCACGAGTTTGGAAAAAGGTACTACAGCCTTTCATTTTTTTTTCTGTTTCAGTAAAATATGTTTCGCCATAAGAGTGAATTGGGGGCATCGACATGTATTCCTGAATTCATATGTTTCTATACTATTTGTCTATTATAAATCCCGTTTTTGTTGCTTCATACGCTCGTTTACATTCGTCTACTGGAGCTACACTCTTTTTTTACAGTAATATATATCGACCAAATCTCACGTGTGAGCGGCGACGTTCGGTCTCGAGTGGAATGGATGATAGAAATACGCGACCTTTCACGTTCGTTGAAATACGAATATCTAACGAACGAGGTCGAGAAGAGAGCCCGTTTATCATTAGTTTTATATAAGATTCGGTTTGTGAAGGGAACGTGGTTCCTCGTGGGAATAAAAATTTTAAAGGTCTTGAGAGCAGTGCTGGGTCATTGAAATTAAGATTAATTTCTGAAATTCTATGGATTATTTTTCCTATCCAAATTTCGACCAATGCAATTGCACCATTCGACGTCACGTGGGGCAAGCTACACGATATTATACTGATTATTTTTCCCATCCAAATTTCGACCAATGGAATTGCACCATTCGACGTCACGTGGGGCAAGCTACACAGTATTATACTGATTATTTTTTCAACTCCAATTTCGACCAATCAGAGCGCGGTATTCAACATCACGTGGTACAGCTAGGGTAAAATTATATCGATAATTTTTCGAAAATTTCCCGGCTCGGTTGCTAAGCGATAAACAATAATTTTTTTGACACTTGTAACCTCTGCGAATCTTTAAAACGTCAAGGTACTATTAACGGTCGTCAATATGAGTGAGTCAAAAAAGCGATTTGGTGATGAATCGCTTCAGAACATCGCTAAAAAAATAAAACAAAATGTCCCGGCAAATACAGAAAAGAGTAAAAAATCGATTTGGGCGCAATTCACTGCATTTTGTGCAGAGAGAAAATATGTGTTGGATGCAACATAGGTTTTTGTTCTGATTATGAAATTTCCTTGTCAGAATGATAATTTTTGTCTCATGGTGCAATTCCATTTGTCGCAATTTGAATAGAAAAAATAATCCCCCGAATACCACTCGAGCTTCGAAATTAATCTGATATTTCCCTCCAGGTTCCCTGCAAACAAATAAACTCGTCAAGTTTTCCAGAAAAATCACTCGCGCTACGCGCTCGTGATTTTTTAACCTGGAAAACTTGACTCGTTCATTTGTTTGCAACGAACCTGTCAGGAAATATCCGATAATTTCAAAGCTCTTGTGGTATTACAAGTGATAATTTTTTAATAATTTTGCGTGTTGGTTATATATATAAAACAAAAAATCATTTAGCCGCGTCAACCATCTGTCAAACTGACAGATTGAATTTTATTGTGGCAGTCAAAGGATTTTTATTTGATATGAGTAGGTTTGGAGTTGAATCCTTGCAAACTATTGATGAAAAAGTAAAGGGAAATGTCCCTGTTAATACGATTAGATCGATAACCTCAGTCTGGAATCAATATACAAATGTCTATAACAATTGTGTATTTAACTGCAATCCTTTAAACATGAATTAAAAGGTTTTTGTTCTGATTATGAAATTTCCTTGTCGGAATGATAATTTTTGTCTCATGGTGCAATTCCATTTGTCGCAATTTGAATAGAAAAAATAATCCCCCGAATACCACTCGAGCTTCGAAATTAATCTGATATTTCCCTCCAGGTTCCCTGCAAACAAATAAACTCGTCAAGTTTTCCAGAAAAATCACTCGCGCTACGCGCTCGTGATTTTTTAACCTGGAAAACTTGACTCGTTCATTTGTTTGCAACGAACCTGTCAGGAAATATCCGATAATTTCAAAGCTCTTGTGGTATTACATGTGATAATTTTTTGATAATTTTGCGTGTTGGTTATATATATAAAACAAAAAATCATTTAGCCGCGTCAACCATCTGTCAAACTGACAGATTGAATTTTATTGTGGCAGTCAAAGGATTGTTATTTGATGTGAGTAGGTTTGGAGTTGAATCCTTGCAAACCATTGATGAAAAAGTAAAGGGAAACGTCCCTGTTAATACGATTAAATCGAAAACCTCAGTCTGGAATCAATATACAAATGTCTATAACAATTGTGTATTTAACTGCAATACTTTAAACATGAATTAAAAGGTTTTTGTTCTGATTATGAAATTTCCTTCTCAGAATGACAATTTTTGTCTCATGGTGCAATTCCATTTGTCGCAATTTGAATAGAAAAAATAATCCCCCGAATACCACTCGAGCTTCGAAATTAATCTGATATTTCCCTCAAGGTTCCCTGCAAATAAATAAACTCGTCAAGTTTTCCAGAAAAATCACTCGTGCTACGCGCTCGTGATTTTTTAACCTGGAAAACTTGACTCGTTCATTTGTTTGCAACGAACCTGTCAGGAAATATCCGATAATTTCAAAGCTCTTGTGATATTACAAGTGATAATAATTTATTTCAAATAGAATTATATTTTGCTTTACAACGATGTATACGAATATCGAGAAACATTTTTTTTTGAAAATGGAACTTCTCTTGGATATAGATTTACTTAGTTTTAATCGTCTTAATAGTACTTCGAGAATTTTAAGGGATCTTTCCAGTGTGACGGCCCGAAAAATAGCCTATTTTCACGATTTTTTTTCGGATGGTTACTATACGCCGATCAATCTGAAATTTTTATGACATATTGAGGTAATCATGAATGACAGAAAATGATTTTTTATAAGACGATTTTTATTGTTTAAATATTTTTTTTTAATTGTTGAAAATAATGTTGAGAAAAAAGATAGCCTCATGGTGGACATCCTAGGGGTCGCAAATTTGATCTAAAAAAAAACCCAAAGGATTATTAATTAGTATGCGATTGGCTATCGCGCTATGGAGGCTTTTTTTAAATCAAAATTGACAAAATGGCGGCGGTTTGAACAAAAAGTACCGATTTTAGCCGTTTTTTTCGACAGTTTTTCTTTTTAAAAAATGGGAAGATTTAAAAAAAAAGCTTCCATAGCACGATAGAGAGTAGCGTGAAGAATTTTCTCCTCAAATTTGAAAACGATCGCTTGAAAACTGTTCCCTGGAGAATGTCCATCGTTTTGAAAAATGTCGTTTCGAGAAAAACGCGTTTTAAGTTTCGAGTGTAGAAATTTCATATACCTAAATTATGTACTTACGACTAATCGGCGATGCCAGGTCCATATAGTATGCCAGCGAAGTATTTCGAATTTCGCTTTAAAAATTTGAAAGGATTTTTTTGACCGTATGTACTAATGGATAAGACGAAGAAAAAAAATCGATTTTTTTCACACTGGAAAGATCCCTTAAATCATTGTTTAACATTTTTTCTTATTTCGATAATAATTTTAACGATGTTTTTTCTCTACTAACTCGTGTTTTATAAATTCCCCAACTATTCCATGAATTCCATTTTTCCTGCCACTGCCTGAGGGTTCGGTATAACATTAATATTACACTGGATCTAAAAGGTCCCTTGGATCTCCAAGATCCTGAGCCAATTATCTACTGTACAACGTTCCGCATTTTATTTCCTGGAAACGTTGCACTTTATATTTTTCCTTCACTAACTTATTGAATACATTCACTTTTAATCATTTCTTTTTCATGCTCGCATCACATATATATTTTTAACCAACAACAGCAACAAGAGAAAAAAAGAATAAAAATTAACAGCATTGAAAGTACTTATAACATTAACTTTCAATAATAACAATAACACCAAATTTTTAATGAATTACCAACAATAAACAAAAAAAATGCTTTAACAATCTTTAAAAAAAATTCAGAAAAATGTCACATAGAAAATGTCACATAAAATAGGAATTTCAAAAACGAAAAAAGATCTTTAACGAACCATCATCACATATATATATTATATTTTTAATATATATTTATAACCAACAACAGCAACAAGAGAAAAAAAGAATAAAAATTAACAGCATTGAAAGTACTTATAACATTAACTTTCAATAATAACAATAACACCAAATGTTCAATAAATTACCAAAAATAAACAAAAAAAATGCTTTAACAATCTTTAAAAAAAATTCAGAAAAATGTCACATAGCACAGGAGCTTAATTTTCCCTAAAATAGGAATTTCAAAAACGAAAAAAATCTTTAACGAACCATCATCACATATATATATTATATTTTTAATATATATTTTTAACCAACAACAGCAACAAGAGAAAAAAAGAATAAAAATTAACAGCATTGAAAGTACTTATAACATTGACTTTCAATAATAACAATAACACCAAATGTTCAATAAATTACCAAAAATAAACAAAAAAAATGCTTTAACAATCTTTAAAAAAAATTCAGAAAAATGTCACATAGCACAGGAGCTTAATTTTCCCTAAAATAGGAATTTCAAAAACGAAAAAAAATCTTTAACGAACCATCATCACATATAAATATTATATTTTTAATATATATTTTTAACCAACAACAGCAACAAGAGAAAAAAAGAATAAAAATTAACAGCATTGAAAGTACTTATAACATTGACATTCAATAATAACAATAACACCAAATGTTCAATAAATTACCAAAAATAAACAAAAAAAATGCTTTAACAATCTTTAAAAAAAATTCAGAAAAATGTCACATAGCACAGGAGCTTAATTTTCCCTAAAATAGGAATTTCAAAAACGAAAAAAATCTTTAACGAACCATCATCACATATATATATTATATTTTTAATATATATTTTTAACCAACAACAGCAACAAGAGAAAAATCAAATTGCAATTAACACCATTGAAAGTATTTCTAACATTGACTTTCAATAATAATAATGACACCAAATTTTCAACGACTTATTTTTAAAAAAATGATTTAACAATCTTTAAAAAAAATTCAGAAAAATGTCACATAGCACAGGAACTTAATTTTCCTTAAAATACGAATTTTAGAAACGAAAAAAAAACATTACCAAACCATAAAAATAATATTTCGTTTCATAAGAATAAATATAATTGTTTATAAATATTTATAAAAAGGTACAAATAAGATTATTCTTAAATATAGATGTATTTATAATTACTACTTTGACTATCGAGTCTCTTTACTAACTCGTGCTTCAGAAACTATTTACCTCAGAAAAGTAGCCATCACGAGTTTAGCGTGGCATTAATATTGCAGTCGAGCTAAAGAGACCCTTCGTTTTTTATGTGAGTCGACCTGGTTTGAGTGAATTCAACAGTAAAAGAAAGGTGAAAAATTGTCGATTCTTTTTTTGGACGATTACTACACAAGAAACCCGAGTAGTTTTATCGATCCGACGACTCTTGGAGGAGCGGACGAGAGGTGCAGAGGATGCCTGGGGAACAGGTATACCTTTGGTACACGTGGTGGAGCTATACATATATATATATATGTATACATACGCATATAAGACTATATAGTACGTTGTTGGTGACCGTGGCCTACGACGAATCTATTTTACGACGAACGCCCTTCGACCTTAACTAACACGTCACACACTGTCTCTTCTATTTGTCGTACTGAGTGTACATGACCCTTAAGGATGTATGATAGGTACAGTCCCGTTAAGGAGGTTGGAGCGCTCCACACTAGTCAAATCAGTGCTAAATTTTTAAAAGCGTTTCCACAATTTCAGATGGTTTAATAATCTGTTCCAAGGTGTTAATCACATAGCAGCATTAGTTCTTGATATTCAAATACATTCATAGCTGTGATATCAACAGTAAATCGATCAATATCTGCAAATTTCCGATGTTATGTTTTTTCATCCAGTTTTTTAAAAGGGTAAACCGTAATATCAGTCCGATTATGACGACCAATAGCTCATTTTGTTTGCTAAAAGATATTCTATCGATTGGCCGTCTATTTTTTAAAATCGTATTAGTAGTTCAAAAGATACAACCGTTTATTTATCCTATCATAACCTAACATCAAGTATACAAATGGCTGTAACTTTTGAACGCCTGATAGTATAGAAAATCCGGACGGTCAATCGATTAAGGATCTTCCACTGATCAAAATGAGCTATGCTTCGTCATAATCGGACTGATATTACGGTTTACACTTTTACAAAACTGGATGAAAAAACATGACATCGGAAATTTGGAGATATTGGTCGATTTTCTGTTCATATGACAGCTGTGAATGTATTTGAATATCAAGAACTAATGCTGCTATGTGATTAACACCTTGGAACAGGTTATTAAACCATCTGAAATTGTAGAAACGCTTTTAAAAATTTAGCACTGATTTGACTAGAGTGGAGCACTCCAACCTCCTTAAACGTGAGTTTCAGAAAAAAATTCGGAAACTTTCCGATGGGATAAAAATCAAACATATGAAAGTTGCTCAAAAGATCAATTTTAATACATAGTAATTATTCCAAAATGTTATTAACAAATGGATAAATAAAAAATCAGAAATCACCCGATAACCTAGTATTTTAATCGAATGTAAATGATTAGTCCATTTTTCCGAACACTTATGAATTTTTGCAGAATTTTTAATTTTTTTTAAATTCTGAAAAATGGGCGAAAAATAACGAATTTTGGATATGCTTTTGGCAAAAAAAAAATCTTGAGTATAATACATGGTTTTATGCCAAACGCATATCTAAAATTGGTTATTTTTCCAAATTAAAAAAAATCAGAATGAAGAAAAAATTCATCTGTATTCAGAAAAATTTACAAATTATTTTCATTAGAAAAAAAAACGTTAGGTTGTCGAATGACTTGTTAAAAAAAATTTTTATTCATCCATTTGTTAATAACATTTTCTATTATTATGCAAAATCGATCTTTTCAGCACCGTTTACATGCGTGATTTTCTTTCCGATTTTTATCCCATCGGGAAATGTACGAAATTTTCTCCGAAATTCACATTTGACGGGACTGTACCTATCATACATCCTTAACTAGTCGACTTGTACATCGTGAGGAAAAGGTACATAAGAAAAAAGTAACAAAATCGATAATAAATAAACGATTGATACTATGATAAATAATGTGCGAAGCAATCATGTTAAACAGTTATCCACGCTTATAGACCGATGATTGACATTTAACCAAACGTTGCAGTTCAGTGATATGGAAATATATTCAAGCAAATAATAAATTTGCTGTATATATTTTTTATTATTTGTATTCCAGCAACCAATTAAGGAATTATGAATTATTCATTCATATCCAATTACAAAATTGGCAAATATCAATAATATTTTATTATGAATAATAAATAAAAGTATAATCATAGAATCATCATTTTTATATATACAAACTTTAATTTCGAAGCATAGATACAACAGCGAGTATTGGACATCCCTGACAAAAATATATTATATAGATTAATAGAGATCGATAAAATTTGAATGGGATTTAATCGTATATTATCATCTCTATCTATTCCTCAAGTGAAAATATTATATGAAGATTATATATAAATATTTATATAGAAGCTATATGCGAAAATGGACATATAGAATCTTCATATATTTTGTATAGTCCATATGAATTTAAAGCATTAATTTTTAAAGAACTATATACAACCAAATATATTCTAGATAGTATCATATATTAATTCTATATAGTTCTTTAAAAATTGATTACACAAGTTCTTATGGACTATACAAAATGTGAATATTCTATATGTCCATTTTCGTCTATAGCTTCTATATAAATATTTATATATAATCTTCATATAATATTTTCACTTGGGTCGGACTTTGATCAATTTATAAAAATTGAATCGTTGTTATTAGTTTCCTTTGGTTTACGTTTTCTATTGGTTAATTACGATAGATACGTTATCGGGATGTATGGTACACTAACGAATTTATAATATCTTATAATTTTGTTTAAACTAATTTTTAAATAAATTCTTAGACCTCTTATTATCCGAAATCAATGCTCTTATTAGTATCTTGATATGCTTGATTATTTATTAGATTTTTCTCGTATTGCGAAGTACTCAAATACGGATAAGATAAAACTTTCGGTAAGGAATGTATACGTGAAGCATTCTTAAAGAGTTAATTAACATAAATAATTTAGTAAGAAAGATGCTAAAAAACTGCTCAAGTTACTGTTGTTACTCATAAGTACGTGAAGCGGCTTATATATTATTGATGTATGTTATTTTACAAGAACGAGTTTGGATGGAATAGTTAGGCAGTCTATCAGAGATCATGAAAGTTAAGCAGCTTGGGCCGCGGTCACTATAAAGATGGGTGACCAGAAAAAAACGTAATTATCCGGTCGATTTCTTTTTTCCTTTTGCTTGGAATAGTACATCATGGGTATATACGTACAATCGTATATTTTTAATATTAAATTAAATACAAAAATTATATTATTTATAATAATATTATAGGATATGGACGAAACATACACTGTTAAAAAAATCTGTATTAAATTTAATACAAAAGTGTTGGAAGTTTTTTTGCAGATACCGTATAGGAAATGTTGTATACATGTGTATATGAAAAATCATAACATTTAGAGGAATATTAAAATTCAACGTTATTAAGATTTAATGTCAATATGAACATATGCATAAACTGTGCATTAAATTTCATAAACATGTATGATGAATTTTCATATGAGCGGTATCTGAAAACTCAAGCACATATGTGTTGAAAATTTTAAGTGGACATAAAAACAATTTTAAAAAATAGAAATATTATTCGGACATTATTTTTTCAAACAAATTATGTCATCAGAAATTGTTGCGTATTGGTTTTCGCCACAGAAAATTTAATCTAATAATAATTTAAAAATTTAATTAAATTAATTTAATTAATTTATCTAACAACGCACGCACGCTACCAACTACGCTATCAACGACTTAGTATTTTTGGATATCTAAATGACATAAGAGTTGTATAACTATTATTCTCTCAAGCATACTTATAATTGACATAACAAAATATTCAATTGATTGCAATCAGAGCGCGAAGTGGGTTGGAAATATTTTCAAGTGAACATAATTTTTGGACGAACGGAATCTTTTTCTCACGAGGAAGGTCAGGTATCCGGATTTTCGAAAAAATTATATCCACAGACCTGTGAAGTTCTAGCAACAAACATAAATCAAACATAAATTTGCAGCAATAGCAGCGCGAGATGCTCCAGTGTTTACAAAAAATCGATTTTGGAAACCTCGAGTAACTTATCAGAAGTCGATGCTATGTAATAAGTGTTAGCGATCTAGTGCGGGTTTTTTTTCGTTATTGGAAAATGTGTATTAAATTTCAAATCAGTCACTAAAAATCCAAAAAATTCATGTTGATTTTCATGTACTAATATAGTAATAATTGATTTAGTAACCATGTGTTATAATTTTATATCACCGGATTGGTAAAATCCATACACGCATATTAAATTTACTGTGCAACTATATTAATGTTTATTTTCTATACCGAGTTTTGTAAATTTCTCACACGTTTCTGTCGCAAAAACACAAACATTTTGCAAAAAGTAGTACACCTATGTGGACAAAACTGCAAATACTTTGACGGCTATTTTTCAACATTAGTAACTGAAATTTTGATAACTTTGATCTTAAATTTAATACGACAATTTGTATTAAATTTCAAATCGGGCACTAAAATTCCTAAAATGCATGTTGATTTTCATGTAGTGATTTAGTAATTATTGATTTAATAATCATGTATTGTAATTTTCTATCACAGGATTATCGAAATTCATTGATCTGTATTAAATTTGTTATGCAAACATATTAATTTCGATTTCCTATACCAAGTTTTACAAAATTCATACACGTTTGTATAGGAAAAATTCGAACATTTTTTACAGTGTATAGGATTTCGATCGTAAATTTATGATAGTACATCGTAAATTCACGAACCAAAGTCTGTATTCGGAACGATAGAATTTTTTTTTATAATCTTTTTCTATCATTTATTATTACCAGGGATGTTACATATATTTGACATATGAATAATTAATTCACCATACTATTTTTTCCTCATATTTCTCGTACATAAATATACATAGGGTTATCGCTCTTCAACATATGAATTACAGTGTATAGCGGGAAGTCGATGGAGATGGTGGAGAGGGGAATGTGGGGGAGGCAATGGGTTATGTTACGTCGAGTTTAATTCTCAAAGCAATGTACCTTAGCTAAACAAAGTAAATTTAGCTCGTTGCGAAATTGTATTGAACATCAATTTGAATCGCATTCATAATTTACCTCAGAAGTTTATGTAAGTTAGATTAACTTATAGCTCACTTACGAAATATCTAGGTATAAAGTATGTAAGGCATAAAAATAAACATTCTGACCTAGTGTCCCTTGGTTATGGACAACAGAACTGTTGAAAAGATAAGAGACTCTTACTTATACATTTTTCATTAGTTTTTCTAAAATATATATATAAATGCTAATTCTGAATCAGCTAGACGAGACTAATTTTTCTTAAAAATAATTTTACTTGAACCACAGACAAATTTACTGAATAAATTATCATGAATTATTTCACATACGAAGTGTCGTAACTTATTATTGAATTAAATATTGAAAATATATAACATTATTTATTTCTATTTAATGATTTTTTTAAAACCGATTTATTTTTTTCAATGTTGTTAATATACTTTAAAAAATGTCGTCTTTACTTGTGACCAACCGTATCAATTCTTTCAAAAATTCAAAAAATTTCCTTTGATGGCAGAGATTTTTCTGCTTCTACATAGATTAAATTTTCTTTTCGTAAAAAATTGGTTATGAAATTGTCATATCAGGCTAATTCAAATAATACTATGACAAATAATTTTGTCAATTAACCTATTATTTTGTAGGCTACCTATAAACGTTAAATCAGTAGATTAAGGCGATTTATTCTATCAACATACTTTATTTTTCTGACTTTAATGATTATTGAATAATTTATTCTCTTGATTTTTATTTACAACATTTTCGATTAATTTAGTGACTATTTTATTTATCAATTGCATCTATAAACACGTATATAAATTTACGAAGAATAAAATTATGTTTTGTCCCTTCCTTTTCGACAGCCAATTCACAAAAACTTGGCAGAAAGTTGAAAAAGGGAAAAAAGATGGTGCGGAGAATTAATTCAAGAAATGTCTGCAATCCAAAACGAACGTAGAAAGTCCAACACCATTTTACTGAGGGCCATACATCTTCGTTGTCCTTTCCCTTAAAAACCTCATAACTTTCAGATAGACATGAAAAAAATGCATTTAATTAGAATATATTACTAGTCCGTTGATTCAATCGGAATCTCGGAAACGTGTATCTAAAAATTAGAATATTCCTAACGAAACCGAGTAAATCATTTTGGAGTGGTCTCCAAAACGGTTCGAGAGCGTAGGTGAAAGGTTTAGTGCTGTCAAGAAAAAAGAAAGGAGTCGAGTGTCCGTACTAAATTGACCTGGTAGAGTGCTTGTGACTTATGGTTAACGTACATTATGCTTTTATCAGTACGTTGGATGATATGTTGTGCAACGCAAATTGTGCCTGCAGTACATGTATACTTATAAAATGTGGACATGTGCTGTGAATACATATGGGGCTTCCCAAGCTAAATCGTCAGGGTCGTGACTAGAATTTTTAATTATTTTTTCCTTATCACATATTGTATTGCGGTATTAAAAAAAAGGTTCGCAATAATTCTTAGATTTTATCGGAAGTTGGTCTGAATGCAATCTTGAAAAATCATTTTAATAATTTTTATAGAGATTTTTGTATGAAAATCGGAATAGGATTTTTTCGTCGCCAAAAGATATGTCCAATCGTAAATAATAATGAATGTTATGAGGAGGCCAAAAAAATATCGATAGGAAATTAATTTTTTAGTTATATAGGATATCGTAACGTTTTATAATCTTGAAAATTTTGAATTGCAATTTTTTATCTCTTTGTCAGATAAAACCTGTGTTTATAAGGTTCATTATCAATGTACATGAAGTGCTGAAAAAAAACGATGTTTTAATTTATTTTTGTAATTATTTAGTTATGGTGCATTACACTATTCGAGTTCGTTTGCAAATGTAAAAAAAAATTAAGTTAATAACGCGAGGTAATGCCATGTTATAATGATCAGGAGGACAATGCTTCTCCATAACTATATTTTTTAGCCATATTTTTCTCTTTTAGGTAATAAATCATAATCAACATTTTGGTAAAACACCAAACTATAACCTCCCGTAACCACCGCCGATAACACCAAGACATTGGCAGCAAGCCCGTGATAATCTAACTTGAACGAAGTCAAGCCAACGGAAAAGATTGCAATTTTATAACAAAAACTAGAAAAATTCCGCGCGCTGCACGCGCGACTTGATGTCGTGTGTCGGTGCAGCGATCTTATTTAATACATATAATATATATAATCAGAATTCCCAAAAATTAAGAGATCTAACAAATTTTTCCAATAATTCCAAATCTTATCGAATCGGAAACTCTTTATAGATTTGACTCAAATTGATTACCAATTGTCCTTTAACATTCCTTCAATTATAAATTAGTATTTACCTTGATAACTTCAAATTTGCGAGGTCTGGAGCATTTCCAGAGTTTAGAAAAAAATTTTAAGTCCCATCATTATATGGGGCTGTACATTTTTAGTAAAACAGTACGACCTCTTTGCTCAATGAAATAAATGCAGGATTTCCAATTCTGGAAACCTGGCATGGATTTTGCTAAAAGAAACAGTGAACAAAGAGGTCTGATTTACTTGACTGCAGAATTTCAATTCTCCCCGATCTCTTCGCTTATCATCTTATTCACGATTGTTCTGTTGATCCGCATGTAGTGACTCCGCGTACGCCTGGTTTTGTTGCTGCCATAGAGACTACGTCGCACTTTGTCGTTCAACATCTTAAGCCTAGTTTAATATTCGCAATTAGCACATAATCCGGAAACCCCGAAATATTGTAAAGTCAACCAACTTGGGAATTCAAACCTCGCGCGCCCGATATGCTTGACAAAACTGTCAGAATTGCAACTGTCAAACGTGTTAAACACGAACTCGGTCTCGGTCTCGATCTGATCTCGCGCCAATTTGGACCAATCACAGCGCGAATAACGTGACAACGATGGACCAACTCGCAATTCGATAAAATCTCGCAACATACTTTTTAGAGAAGGATTACTATCATATTATTAAATTACATTGTTAAAAAATCTCAATTATTCGTGCAACTAATTATTATAATATTGTACGATCATATTTTATTACATTTAGTCTCTTTGGTCCATGACATCAGGTTATAATTAACGTAAACAAATTAAATTTTTTTTAAATCAATTAACTGTGGCGTATTGTCGTGCTGAAAAGAAAAAAGATGCAAAATTAAAACAAGGATGCAAAGTAGAACCTTGCACATTGCTTCCTCAGTATTTTTCACGTTTTACAAAGCTACCTCTATGAGGAAGTATGTTATTCAATTTTTGACTTCCCCATAGAGGAAGCATTGTAAAATGCGAAAAATAATGAGGAAGCAATGTGCAAGGTTCTACTTTGCATCCTTGTTTTGATTAGAAAAATATACATGTTGTGGATACGCTTTTTCTATTTCGTTATTACGTTATTTCGTGATTATTAGAGCGTTTCCGAAAGTGAATATGATAATGTATATTTTTAAAAATAATTCAACATTACATAAAACCAAAAATTTCATACCATTTGTCACTAAATTATACATATATAATGGCTGAATATTGTTTCATTTATATACAAAATTTGAGCCCGCTATCTTAAGTTTTGCAAAAGTTACAATAGAGCGATAATGTCAATTTTTTGAAAAATTCAAAACATCATAAAATTTTAACGGTTCAACCGATCTTAACCAAATTCAATAGCGATCACCGGCGTATGAAAGCTCACATTCATACCAATTTTAAGATCAATATCTCGAAAATTGAAAGAGTTATCGCGTAAACAGACATTTTTCAAAAAATTTAAAAAACGCGTAATCATTTAACGATGAGGTGGATTTTAACAAAAATCGGTATGAACGATGAGGCTTGATCCCTCTATCTATGGTCCAAATTTCAGCTTGATATCTCAAGGCATTCCCGAGTTATAAAAGTTTACATTTTTCGATCGTGTAACATACACACACACACACACACATACAGACTTTTTTTCTAAATCACTTTTCTCGACGTTTTGGCCCATTCTGAGTGTACTGACATGAAAATCTCGAAAACAAAATTTTTCATGAAAACAAAGCTTCCTCTATGAGGAAGCAAAATTACATATCTGTGGCGTATTAAAAAGAAAAAAAGAGTAATGAAAAATCCGATAGTATGACCCTGTCGATTTGGCGTGGAATGTCCTGTATGTATATGCATATACGATGTAGCACAAGAGTGGCATGTGTAACGAGTATAACCCGGGAGTTTCAGTCTCGTCTGCGGGTAATTGATTTTCCAGTCGTGCATAGCCCGTTCATCGGACTATAGGGCCTTCGCTCGTTCGAATCAAACCGTTCACTGTCACTGTGCGATTGCTCGGCATGCACGGTTTACCATTTTTTAGTCTCACAAAGGAGAGCATAGAGAGGTGAAAAAATAGCAAAATCCGTGATGGTGAAAAGGAGCGTGGCGGCTTCGTCGGTTTAGCACCTGTGACGTTAGCCTGACTGTTGTAATGAGTGCGATAGGAACGTTACGATAAGTGTGAGATGTTCATAGTGCACAATGCTCACTGCAACGGAGACTAGGCAATGAGAATGATGGTGAAAGGAAACGTATGGTGACGAAAAAGCTTGACTAAAATAGGAGTAAGAAAAGAAGAAAGAAATTAGATTCACGGATAAGTGTTCTGTGGATGAATGAAAAATAATTCTCATTAGCATGGTAGAATGACAGATTTATTTTGTGTTCTTGAAAGTTTTCCGGTGGAAGCTATTACACTGAGAGAAAATTATGGTATTAGTAACTATAATTATGAAACGAAAATTATGGTATTAGTTGCCACAACCATTGAATAATTACTGTAACTACCAAATAGTTACCATAACTATAAAAACAGTTACATCCCAAGTGAAAATATTATATGAAGATTATATATTTTATATTTTATATTTTCTATAGTCCATAAGAACTTGGGTAATTAATTTTTAAAGAACTATATAGAATCAATATATGATACTATCTAGAATATATTTGATTCTATATAGTTCTTTAAAAATTAATGCCTTAAATTCATCTGGACTATACAAAATATATGAAGATTCTATATGTCCATTTTCGCATATAGCTTCTATATAAATATTTATATATAATCTTCATATAATATTTTCACTTGGGATGGACTAAAAATTAATAGTTGTCACGTTATAGTTGACTGTACTATTACGATTTCTCTGAGTGTAAGTCATTCGGGGAAGTTTTTGGAGTTGAGAGACTTTGGAAAATCTCTGGGGATGGTTTAGCATGTTTTATTAAGAGTGTTGTAAAACTTCATAGAGTCTAATTTACTCATCAGAGTACATACTAAAGACGTTATAAGAACGTCATTAGTATGTCCTGAACCTAAACATCCTAAAGACGTTCTTAGAACGTCTTTAGGATGTTTAGGTGTCCATTGGGATGTTTCGAGCCATATTTGTCGTCTGAAGGATTCGTAATCTCAGGGGGTTTCTTATAGATACGTAACTGCATATTGCACATGGATGTTGTTGAAATTCAATTCAATTGAACTTTTGTGAAATTCCCGATTGGTCTCACCGACGCCACATTCATCAATCGAATAAAAATGCAATCCACAGTAGCGTGATCATCGTCACAGTTTCCATGCTGTGTGTTGATCGTGTAGCGAACAATTGGAGTTACGTGATTGCACGATCCCACAGGGCTGGGAGTATGAGCATCATCAGCACAGTAGAAATAAATATATGTAATACATAGATGAGCTAAAATAAATATCGGTAATTGGGAGAATGATGGAGAGGGGTGAAATGATATAGCTCCCTCTGCATGGAGGAAACTTTGTTTTCATTTGAAATAAAGCGGCAATGCAGAACTCTGCAAATTGCTTCCTCATTATTTTCCGCTTTTTACAAAACTACCTCGGTGAGGAAGTATGTTAATCGACTTTGGCTTCCTCATAGAGAAAGCTTTGGAAAACGCGAAAAATAATGAGGAAGCAATTTGCAAAGTTCTTGTTTGCAGCTTTATTTTTTGTAACCATAACTTTTCAATAATATTCATTAACTCAAAAATCAGAAAAAAGTTTTGATAATTAAAAATTCGGAAGAAATTACAAGGTTCTACTTTACGGGCTTGTTTAGGTCCTAAAGACATTTTTCTAAAAATTAAAAGTGGAAAATTTCAATGAAAATAAGGGGAAAAAATTCCATCCGGATGCAAAAAATAGTACATTACGTTACAAGGGAGGGAAGTGCAACTTTTCATGTATCGTACTATACCTTTTTCCCGATTTCGCTAAAAAATAACTACATTTCGTGTGTGCAACGAGGGCGGACGGCTCTTTTTTAACAAATGACGACACGCATGCGCAGTACGGTTTTTATTACTCTCGACGGTCGCGAATGAGCTGATTACCTCCCTCGGGAGGTAATGAAAGCGGACTACGCATGCGTACGTCATTCGTAACAAATGAGCGATTTCCCGCCCGCGTTTCAGACACGAAATGGGGTTATTTTTGCGGAGTCGGGAGAAAAAGAAATTTCGAGATTTTTATGTCAGGTTAAGGGGAGGGAGTCAGGTAAAAAAAATTGATTTTGGAAATTCAATATCATCCAAATCCTATTGCATATAAAAATGCCCAACGCACTATATTGTTTTTACTCGATTAAAGGATTTTTTACTGTCGTCTGACTTGCATATGCTTTTCAATATTATCTTAAGCAAAGTTCTTAGGTTTTCCATTCTGCGCATGATTCAGATCAAACTACTAGGCAGATTGGAATGGTTGACGTCTCATTTTTTTCTTCATGAAAAGATACACCGGCTAAATGGAGCAAATGTTAATAAAACGTAATATTTTTTAAGTAACATAATTATTAATAAATAAATTTTACGCTATTTTCTAAATCAGTGATTAACTTTGCTTTCAGAATGAAAAAAAATAGTTTGCTCCATTTAGCCAGTGTATCTTTTCATGAAGAAGAAAATGAGACATCAATCATTCTAATCTGCCTAGTAGTTTGATCTGAATCATGCGCAGAATGGAAAACCTAAGAACTTTGCTTAAGATAATATTGAAAAGCATATGCAAGTCAGACGACAATAAAAAAATCCTTTCATCAAGCACCAACAATATAGTGCATTGGGCATTTTTATATGCAATAGGATTTGGATGATATTGAATTTCTAAAATCAATTTTTTTGACCTGACTCCCTTTCCTTAAGCAGAATTTTCGCCATTGTCAAGAAAGTGGCCGGGAAAAACAAATAACCGTAAGTATGTATGTGTGTGTGAACATACGTATATAGCTTCAAAAATTCAATTGCCCATAACTCGAGAACCTTTCAACCAATTGAACTGTAATTTGGCACACAAGTGAAGCAGCAGTTGATCTTTGGTTGTTTCAACTTTTTATAAAATGAATGCATCAATATAGATTTTTTTTGTGGAGACAGTATATCGCTCAAAATATTTTTTTACAATGATTTTTTTGGAACATTGATGCCACACACGTAAATGTACTTGTCTCAATTTTGGCACGCATTGCACACCACATTTATTGCATCGAGTGCATGAATAGTGGTGCTTTAAATGGTAGTTTTGCGGGACAAACATTGAAAAAAGAGGTTCCAAATTATCGTCTCTAGGTCCAAAAGTGAATGAATCGTGAACTGCGCATGCGTCAACCAATCGTTTCAACACTGCCATGAAACCAGTCACTTTCGTCCCGCAAAATTCCCATGGAAAGCAGCGGTGTTCATGCCCGTGTTACAAAAAAAATGTCTAACCCTAATAAAAGGATGAATTCTGTTTTGAAAAATGAAAAAACAAAAAGTTTCCCCTTATCCTACTCGTCTCGGCAATTTACGTCAACCCTCTACAGCTTTTCACTTTCTATTTTCATTTCTATTTCCATGTAGTACTTGCAGACTTGCGCTATCGTGGTTAAAGAAGTTTCACTTTAAAAAATAACCAAGTTATGTGAAAATGTAATCTGCGCAGTACGGTTTTTATTACTCTCGACGGTCACGAATGAGCTGATTACCTCCCTCGGGAGGTAATGAAAGCGGACTACGCATGCGTACGTCATTCGTAACAAATGAGCGATTTCCCGCCCGCGTTTCAGACACGAAATGGGGTTATTTTTGCGGAGTCGGGAGAAAAAGAAATTTCGAGATTTTTATGTCAGGTTAAGGGGAGGGAGTCAGGTAAAAAAAAATTGATTTTGGAAATTCAATATCATCCAAATCCTATTGCATATAAAAATGCCCAACGCACTATATTGTCGGTACTCGATTAAAGGATTTTTTACTGTCGTCTGGTTTGCATATGCTTTTCAATATTATCTTAAGCAAAGTTCTTAGGTTTTCCATTCTGCGCATGATTCAGATCAAACTACTAGGCAGATTGGAATGGTTGACGTCTCATTTTTTTCTTCATGAAAAGATACACCGGCTAAATGGAGCAAATGTTAATAAAACGTAATATTTTTTAAGTAACATAATTATTAATAAATAAATTTTACGCTATTTTCTAAATCAGTGATTAACTTTGCTTTCAGAATGAAAAAAAATAGTTTGCTCCATTTAGCCGGTGTATCTTTTCATGAAGAAGAAAATGAGACATCAATCATTCTAATCTGCCTAGTAGTTTGATCTGAATCATGCGCAGAATGGAAAACCTAAGAACTTTGCTTAAGATAATATTGAAAAGCATATGCAAGTCAGACGACAATAAAAAAATCCTTTCATCAAGCACCAACAATATAGTGCATTGGGCATTTTTATATGCAATAGGATTTGGATGATATTGAATTTCTAAAATCAATTTTTTTGACCTGACTCCCTTTCCTTAAGCAGAATTTTCGCCATTGTCAAGAAAGTGGCCTGGAAAAACAAATAACCGTAAGTATGTATGTGTGTGTGAACATACGTATATAGCTTCAAAAATTCAATTGCCCATAACTCGAGAACCTTTCAACCAATTGAACTGTAATTTGGCAAAAAAGTGAAGCAGCAGTTGATCTTTGGTTGTTTCAACTTTTTATAAAATGAATGCATCAATATAGATTTTTTTTTGTGGAGACAGTATATGGCTCAAAACATTTTTTTACAATGATTTTTTTGGAACATTGATGCCACACACGTAAATGTACTTGTCTTAATTTTGGCACGTGTTGCACACCACATTTATTGCATCGAGTGCATGCATAGTGATGCTTTAGATGGTAGTTTTGCGGGACAAACATTGAAAAAAGAGGTTCCAAATTATCGTCTCTAGGTCCAAAAGTGAATGAATCGTGAACTGCGCATGCGCCAACCAATCGTTTCAACACTGCCATGAAACCAGTCACTTTCGTCCCGCAAAATTCCCATGGAAAGCAGCGGTGTTCATGCACGTGTTACAAAAAAAATGTCTAACTCCAACAAAAGGATGAATTCTGTTTTGAAAAATGAAAAAACAAAAAGTTTCCCCTTATCCTACTCGTCTCGGCAATTTACGTCAACCCTCTACAGCTTTTCACTTTCTATTTTCATTTCTATTTCCATGCAGTACTTGCAGACTTGCGCTATCATGGTTAAAGAAGTTTCACTTTAAAAAATAACCAAGTTATGTGAAAATGTAATCTGCAGATTTGTTTTTGTAAAATCCATTGCACTTGTTTCAGTACTTAGTTGACGTGCGTTTTCTTCCGGGACTTGCTTGTGCTGTTTCCGTGCCACATTGTACGTAAACCCAGCGTCTTGTACCAATAGACCCGTCGTCTTGTGGTTGTCGACACAACCGGGACGCCACGTAGTGAGTGTGAAAGCAAAATAAATTATTATTCCGTCGTCGGTGCAGGCGGTCTGGCAACTCGAGAGAAATACCGGGCTGCAGGCGCAAGCAACGGGGGTGAAGGACGTTTTCGTTGTCGTCGTCGTCGTCGTCGTCGTCGTCGTCGGCTCCGCTGTCGTGTTTCGCCCTAACAAGAGAGAACGACTCGTCTCAGAGCGCACCAGCGCCAGCATTAACAGCAGCGGATCCCCGCCTCTTGCATCCACAACAGCGTACCTAATATAATATTCTAGGCAATTACAGTGTTTGCGGATCAAACAGAGGGACCAGGGCTCGTTTCATCCCCTCTGTTTCATCCCACAGCGCACGCACCCTCCCCCACTATTCTTATTTTCTTTTTCTTTCCTCCCTCCATCTCATTTTCTCTTTATAGCAACAGAACGTCACTCACCCGTTGAGTTATGCCGGAGTGGAAAGAGAAGCCTGAGTTGACTGACAGAGAAAAAAGAAAAAAAAAATGCCGGAGGCCATTAGCCGCTATATGTTGTTTCCATCTATTTCCTACAAACATTTTCTTTCTTATTTTCTTACTCTCTCTGAAATGTTTCGCTTTGTTTTTCTTTTTCTTTTTCTCTTTATATTATCTATAATTTATAGGGAAGATTCCTGATGGAAATTTTCCTTTATATTTTTCTACTGCTTTAAACGCAAACTGTTACAATCATACAATTTTCTATTCTAGAGATTATTTTGTGTGCGTTCATCAGGCTTTGGAAGTAACGCGTTACTAGTAACGTCGTTAGTGAATTCGTTACTTTTTGGTGGTAACGGTCGGTAACGTCGTTACATTTTTATTCGTGTAATTCTAAGACAACGCTCGTTACAAATTGTTTGTAACAAGTAACGAAATTGCCGTTACTTTTTCGTTACTTTTTGAGATACAAAATGTTTGTTAATAAGTAGCTCTTCGAATTCCCTCTAAGAGGCGAGATAACAACGAAAATGAACGTAAGCTACTTGCTCAACGTTAATAAATGCTTTCTCTGAAATTATTCGTTTTTTCGTTACTGATCTTCATTCTACACGTTAATAATTATATACGTCTAAATTTGTTATATGATTAATATGTTTTTATGTAACGAAAAGTAACGGAAGCGTTACATTTTCAGTAACGGTAACGGTAACGCGTTATTTTTTCATACGGAGTAACGGTAACGGTAACGCGTTGCTTTTTCACAAGGAGTAACGGTAACGGTAACGCATTACTTTTAAAAGCTTCGTTTTTAAGATTTACTGCGATGATTATTTAGCTATTCTACCCTGAAGGAGGATGCGTCGAGTTGTATCGACTCGTTTATTTAATATTGACCTACTTTTTATTCATTCTTGGGAAAATTAGTACAGTTGTAAAGCGAAAAAATATCTGTCAAAGCAGGATAATATTTTCTCAAAAATATATATATATTTAATTTTTAAAGGGTTTGGTCAAGTACATTTCTCTTTTATGCTTTTTTTCTCTTCAATATATAAACAGTTTAAATTTGACAAATTTATTGTATTTTAATACAAATGGAGTGAATCTATTGAGATAGTTTTAAAATCTGTCAAGTAATATGGCGATATCTCTTAATCTAGCGTATTCATATTCGATATGTATAATTATTTATATTATATTATATTAAACATAACCATATATAAATATTTCAGATTTTCAATTAATGAAATATACTAATTGGCTTTTAAGAATGATTATTATATTTTTTAAACAAAAAGCAAACCAATTTCAGAATGACTAAATGTATAAATGAGAGTACGAAATTCTAAATATGTGTTGTTTGAATATTTAGTGGGACAAAATTTAAAAAAACCGAATGTTTTGTATATAATCTTTAATGACTTTTTCGGTTGTTATCAGAATCTGATTTCTAAACTGTTAACTTAAGTTTTGTATTCAGAGCGATGTACTTTTTTGCAAATATAAACAAAAAAAACCCTTTTAGTCATTAGTTCTCACATCTCCAAAATATTTGTTACTTCACTCGGTGCGATAATAGACGTTCTACGCATGCTGCGCGTGCTTAAAACCCCCATTTTCACACCTCATGAAGTAAAATGTTATACAATGCTCATTGAAATAGTATTTTATGATACTAATGCCATGATTTTTTTTTTTATGAGTGTGAGTTGCAATCGCACGAATTAAGAAAATTTTTATCACACGAGTATTGTACGAAATAATAGTACTTTACGATACTAGTGCAAAAAAACCTTTTTCTGACGAGTGTTGTAATTACACGAGTTAAGAAAACATTTATCGCACGAGTAACGTACGAAATTTTATATCACAAGGTGTGAAAATGGAGATTTATTCACGTGCGTAAAACGGCGTTTTTCGCACAGACTGAAATAAACACTTTTTCACAACTCGTACGATTGACTTTTTTTTCTTTCAAACTATTGCGAGATTCGTATATTAATTTCTCGAGCTGAAATTTTTAGCGTTATATCAGGAACAAATCAGGCCCTGAGTAGGCGATGAGAAGGGAATAATAGGGGCCTTTTCAGCGCTACTCGAAGAGAAGGATCTGATACTTTTTACTATATTTCTTGTAAAAAGTATCGTAAATTCCTAGTACAAGGTCACATGACGCCCCCTGTCAGAAAGTACGAGAACTACGAGAATTTTTACTACGAAATATGGTAAAAATTGCTATGTATATGGTAGAAATTCTCATAGTTCTCGTACTTTTCGTCAGGTGACGGCTATGGCTTCCGAATACCCTTTCCCTCGCTCACCGATTAATTGGTTAAACCAACCAAGTTATTGGTCAGCGCCACCAAGCGGATTGTAATACAACCAATAACTTGGTTGACATAACCAACAATCTGATTGGTCTAACGAAGAAATCGGCTGGCGCGTATTTAACCAAACGCTCGGCTGTTCTATCCAAGCCTTTTTTTCCGTGCGCGTTTGATAATTTTTACCATAGCGTCTGGTAAATTTTATCACATTCTTCTCTCCGCGTAAATTTACCGATCAGCCAGACAAATCGTCGTATGAAGACAACATTAATTTCTTTTTTAACTTGGAGTCTTTTTTAACTTTGGAGTAACGCTCCAAATTTCTGCTCGTGATTGTGAAGATGGTTTAAAACGTTGAGGAAAGTAGTTTAGAAAAATTGTATATTTGTGTATGTGTATGTGACACTATTTAGATTGCACGATACTAAACATGAAGTACAGCTAAACCAGCGCACGAGCCACAAAGCAATTAAAATGCGTTACTCTTTTATATAAAGAAAGAAATTATATACATAGAAAAATACAACAAAGTAACCGTCGGCTTCCATATAATGCACTTTAATTGAAGTCCTAAATGATGCCGGAGTCTAAATGCGGGACTGGCACACGTGCCGCTCTACGTTTTCCCTGACGCTATGTTAAAGACCATGTCCAAGTAACAATGTAATGTTACAAGAAAAATTAGGTAGCGGTTGCGGGTGAACATACACACGCTAGGTCGTGGCTTACAATTCGCTTTACGAAATACATTCGGGGTCGCTGTTCTCACGACTGCAATCGCGATAGCTGTTTTTTTTTATATTTCTTTCTCTCTTTCACGGCGTTTCAATCTCGCTAGGTAGTCTACGCATGCCTGTATGTATTTTTGTTCACCTTTTGCGAAAGGCTGTACAGCAGACCCACACGTCCGTCCTTACATCTGACCCGGGTGTTCACGTTCCAGTTTTTAATTAAGCTTCGAGGAAACCCCGCTTGTATACTATTGCCGTGTAAGCACATAGGGTTATTCGTGAAGAGATGGCCATATTTCTCCTCCATTACGGTAACGGTTAAGGGGAGGGAGTCAGGTAAAAAAAATTGATTTTGGAAATTCAATATCATCCAAATCCTATTGCATATAAAAATGCCCAATGCACTATATTGTTGGTGCTCGATGAAAGAATTTTTTACTGTCGTTTGACTTGCATATGCTTTTCAATATTATCTTAAGCAAAGTTCTTAGGTTTTCCATTCTGCACATGATTCAGATCAAACTACTAGGCAGATTGGAATCATTGACGTCTCATTTTCTTCTTCATGAAAAGATACACCGGCTCAATGGAGCAAACTATTTTTTTTTTATTCTGAAAGCAAAGTTAATCACTGATTTAGAAAATAGCATAAAATTTATTTATTAATAATTATGTTACTTAAAAAATATTACGTTTTATTAACATTTGCTCCATTTAGCCGGTGTATCTGTTCATGAAGAAGAAAATGAGACATCAAACATTCCAATCTGCCTAGTAGTTTGATCTGAATCATGCGCAGAATGGAAAACCTAAGATCTTTGCTTAAGATAATATTTAAAAGTATATGCAAGTCAGACGACGGTAAAAAATCCTTTAATCGAGTACCAACAATATAGTGCATTGGGCATTTTTATATGCAATAGGATTTTGATAATATTGAATTTCGAAAATCAATTTTTTTTAACTGACTCCCTCCCCTTAAATTAAAAATTCAACACACACCAAGTAATATAAATTTAGTACAAGAATATGTATAAAACCAGGGCTGAAGGACTTAGGGCGATGGCCTATTGACAACTAGACAATTTATACAACACTAAATAGTGCAATAGGTGTTTATATGTAAAGCTGTAACCTGTTTTGTATTGTCAATAAGTATACTACTACTACTACTACTAAAAAAGATGCAAAGTAGAACCTTGCACATTGCTTCCTCATTATTTTTCGCTTTTTACAAAGCTCCCTCTGTGAGGAAGCAGTATGTTATTCAATTTTGGCTTCCTCATAGAGGAAGCTTTGTAAAAAGCGAAAAATAATGACGAAGCAATGTGCAAGGTTCTACTTTGCATCTTTTTTTTTTATATCTTGTGTCTCTTTTGCAGAGGTGTTTTATACAGCTATAAATCACCTCTGCAAACACCGTTACATCTAATTTTGATTAGATATAAATTTTTGTCGTACTTTCTCAACTTTTCCGGAAGTTATAGCGAAAATCTACATTTTTTTAAAAATGAAAAATGGTGTAAAATCCGAACGACTTTACCGATCATCACCAAATTTGGTACATGGCATTTCTGAATGTTATTTTTCGTCTGTACAAAATTTCTGTTCATTTGTTGAAATTCGACGTAATTTAGATCAAAATCTATTTTTTTCGAAAAATTCAAAATTCTATAAAATCCGAACCGCTTTACCGATTTCGTCGAAATTCAATACCATACAACATTGAACGTATCTTCAGTTATGAAGAACTATTTAGCCAAATCGGCGAACTTTTACGAAAGTTAGAGCGACCACGCCCTTTTTTCAACAAATTAAAATCAACATAAAATCTTAATGACTTCACATATTTTGGCAAAAATCACAACATTCAAAGAGGGGCAGCTACTCTACTTGCGTGCCAAATTTGAGCCGGATCGCTCGAATGGTTACCGAGTGAGAGGAGATTGAATTTTCGAAGCCCAGCACACACACACACACACACACACACACACACACACATACATACATACGGACATTTTTTCTAAACCACTTTTCTCGACGTTTTAGGTGATTCTAAGCATACTGACATGAAAATCTCGAAAAAAAAAAATTTCATGAAAACAAAGCTTCCTCTATGAGGAAGCAAAATTCAAAGGTAGCCGAATATTCGCCAATACCGTGCCCAATTTTTTTCAATAATATGTACAGATCATAGAACGATTAACAAGAAGAATTTGTTTCAAGCGCAAATTAAGGTAGTAAGTATGAGGGTCTTCTCTGACGACGCATAAGTTCGAGGGAGATTGAGAGAGAATTATGAACAGTTCTCGATGAGATAAAGAACTGAAGAAATCAAGCATATGAAAGGCGCTAAAATATTTTTTATTTTAACATTTAAAAAAACGCTATTTTCAAACATCACACAAAATTCTGAAAAAATTCATACGTATGCAGAAAAATTAAAAAATCATTTTCATAATAAAAAAAAATAGCTTGTCGGGTATTATGTTGAATAATTATTTATTTCAGTAATTTGTTAATAACAGTTTTTAATTATTATTGTGTCAACGTAATTTTTTTAGCACCTTCCATATTCTTGATTTTTTTCAGATTTTTATCTCACCGATAACTGTTCGTAATTCTCTCTCAATCTCCCTCAAACTTATGCGACGTCAGACGAGACGCTCATACTACCTTAATAATATAGAAGAATCGTTCCATACCAAGTAGGCCACCAAAATTTAGCATGGTCGCAAAAAGTGTTCATAATTTTTTCCAAAGTTGTTTAGGGTATCACGAACATCCATAAATTATTTCAGAAGTTTAGCACCTATGGTCTGCCCAAAATTTAATAACGATTATTTTATTTCATTTTTTTTCAATTTGCTGTATATTCAAAATTACCGACGGTACAAAAAATTTGGTTCTGTATAAAATTTAAATTTTTGAATGTACTTTTTAATTAAAAAAATTCCATAGACGCTCAAAAAAAATGTTCGCCATTTTTTGACAAAATAAAGTAATAATATTTTTTTTTCGTTGAGATAGGCTGTTCCGATTTTTCTCAAAATTTCACAGAATTTCCATTATTATGCTTACAAACTACAGAAAAATTAGCGTAATGGCAAATGAATGGCCCATTGGTATGGAATGACCCAGAAGTATATCTCGTACATGAATTACCAGTTAGAAAATTAAGTTTCGACTTATAAAAATCTAATCATTAATAAATTTAATATGTGTAGTGGAACTCGCATATAAAACGGGGCAAGTGAACCATGAACTCCAGTTGTCTTAAGATATACTCCAATGGTCACCTAAACATCCTAAAGACCTTCTAAAAACGTCTTTAATATGTCCTGAGATATTATAGGACATTGGCGTAAATGTCTCTGAGTCGCCCTAAGGACTACTTCAAGACGTTATTAGGGCGTTCTATGTCCGGACCCGTGTCGACCCAAAAACTTCTGGGGATGTGTTCAAAGACATCCCAAAAAGACGGCCTTAGGGCATCCTAAAAAAGTCGTCCCAAGAATGTCCCAAAAAAAAAACGTCCTTAAGACGTCCCAAAAAATACGGTCGTCGGACATCCAAAAAAAAATGTCCATAGAAAAACCCAAACAAGATGTACATTTCTAATTATTTAATTTGGAAAAAGTGGTTTATGATTGTAACTATACCTTTACATTTTAGTGAAGATATATGAGATAAATCTCCCAGAAATTGGAGTTATTTGATAACATAATTTTGCAAAATTGATAAAAATAATGTTTAATTACAAAAGCCAACAAGTTGAAGCTGCTTATTCCATTAAACAAGCCTTCAAATTTGAAATTGCAGATTATTTCCTTATTATAGCTTTTATAGCACATTACGATAATAATTTGTAAGATATACTGAGGACATTTTAGAGACGTCACGAAGACATTGTCCGAAAGACATCCGTCAAGGACGTCTTAAAGATAGCAAACGGCTGGACATTGCACATTTTAAGGACATCCTTATGCTGTCTTGGGTCAGTCCTTAAGACTATCATGAAAAGGAACGTTTTTGGGACGTATCCGTGACGTCTATAGAACATCTTCTTTTAATGTACTGAAGATGTCCTCAAAAATAAATCTTTAGGACATCATTGTGACATGTGTGCCCATTGGGACGGGATGCAAGTATAAACAGAAATATGCACGCCGACGTAAAACATTTGCCGGTAGAATATAAGTTACCAAATAAATGTCAAATTATTAATATATTTCGAAAATCTCAGATTCGTATTTTTATGATAAGTCTGCTGGATACCTAGAGGATATAGACGTATCATGAAAGAAAGGAACATCAGAAAAAATTTAAAAACCGATTTCTCACAGTTTTCAAATAAATTAATGTATCTCGGAATTCCTGTTAAACCTTACGGATTCGAGGGGTGAGAGAAAAACTCGCGTAACTCAGACGAGATTAAAAATTACTCGAGTCATAAACGTTAATCAACTAGAGTTTAACTAGAGAAGGATGGAACGTAATGGACCTCTTGCGAGTCTTCATTGTTGAGCTCCGTGAAATTTAAATATAGATATAACCATGGCCAAAATTAATCACAACTGTACAGTATTTAATCATGATTTATGAGTTAGGTCTTTTTTAATCTCGTCTGAGTTGCGCGAATTTTTCTCTAATGCCTTAGATACGTGTGTTTTATTTAAATAAAGTTAAATTTAAATAATTTTATTTAAACATTTTGAGACACCTCTGTTTTTAAAAACTTTCTGAAATATCTTAGTTTTAATAAGACACATCGATATATAATTTTTTTCAATGAGTTCCCAGATTATTGAAAAAAAAAGATCGTGTATTTATTAATTAAACCTGAAATTTATAGAGAGTGATGGCATGGATTTATATAAAAATTCAATAAATGAATTAATGATGAATGAAATGAATTTAAATAAAGTTGATTAATTTTTTATTTGATAATATATAAATAAAAATAAATCGTTTATGATGGTGCTACTAGGTTTTTATTAAACTATGGAAGTGATTATTACATTGTCTTTGGCATTTTTACAGGCCCAAATGAAGTTACATATTTGGAACATTTTTTTGCTATGTTGTATAATGTATTTTATTTTCATCAGCGTATGACCTTTACTATATTATTTATGCTACTAGCAACAAAGTGCTCGCTTCGATTGCCCTCCTTTCTTTTTATTTATCTTTTTTTGTGGCTAAACATGATAATTGCATGTTTATACGATTCGTGACTTTACGTGCACTGTGTTGTCCGCAAGCGGTCGAACTGTTTGCCTCCTGGTTTACAGTTTTTTTTCTTCCTGTAAAATAAAAGCCCATCCTAAACTGAAATAAAATTTCCCAAACGGCCCGGGCCCCCCGAGTTGGCGATCCGCGCCTGAGCTCGCGAAAGCTCCCGTAGTTCCCGCTCGGCCGACAGATGGCCACGACGATGCGGTTTCTCTCGCAAGAGAATGGAGTCCTGACCGTGCATATAAGCAGCGAAGATTCAGAGCTTTTAATCCGGACACTAAAGGGTATTTTTTACTCTAAAGGGTATTTGTTCAAATTTTTTACCAAAAAAGAATTAAAATGTTAAAATGTTGAAAACAAAAATAGAAATAAGTTAAAAAAGAAAAATTAAGGCTGGTAAAGTTCAACGAACGGGGATGGCGTGTAAAACATGAGAGCGAGGTACTAATAAAACAATGTATAAGCTGTTGTAATGGAAAAATAAAAGATATTTGCAAACTGAACTGAAAAAAGCTTTTAATCCGAAACTCTTCTGCCCGTTTCTCTCAGTAGAGACGACCTCCGTATCAAAACTTACCTGTATTCCGTCAATGAAACAAATACTATAAATTAGTTCCTATTAGCTAACTTACAACAAAGTGATAATAATTATATCCTAGGATAAGATGGAAGCTCTTCCATATGGCAATTTCTATAAAACAGGTTTTTCGATTGTTTTCCTGTTACTTTTATAAAAATTAGAATAAGATACTGCATACCATTAAACTGTTAACTACTAGATCATAAGGATAATATCCAAAATAACATAAGTGAAGGTTAAGCGGCAGCAGGTACTTCAAATTAAAACCATTGTAAACATATATGAATGTATGTATAACTATTTGTTATCTGTTAATAAATATATTTTGAGTTTGAGTAGAGGCGACCGCACGAAGTAAGGATCCGGGAATTTTGCTGCTTACGTACCATTTTTAATTTTTGTCCTATTCACTGCTCATGAGGTTGCTGTTTAAGCGATTTCTTTCTTTCAGAATTCTCCTGGCTGTCCGTAAGTCTGGACATCCTTTTAAATTGTGTTTTTTTTTATTTCAAAGAGTATAAATATAGATATATAAAAAAAATAATACTCTTTTAACGTAAATTGCCCGCCCTAACAAATTTACTGCCCATAAGTGAATTTTCCTCTAATAAGTGACTGCTGACTTCAAGTAGTCACCCTTTCCTTTTCCTCAGGAACTCGCCGACTCTAAAAAACTGTTTTTTTGTTTTTTGTTAACTTTTATTGATATGTTTTTAATTGTTGTTCTCCACTACGGAATGCGTCTGTACAAATAAACGAAAGCGAGGGAGAAAAAATTCTCCTCGTTAAAATCTACATCGCCTTGTCATCATTTACGACAACTGAAAAAAATAATGTCATTGATTTTTGAATTAACTCTAGTTCTTATTCATTCAATGCGATTTAACATTAAAATAATAAAATATTATTTTGCTTATTGTAGAGTTATTGTTTCGATATCATATGGAATTGAAGGAATTAGAATTCAAATTAAGTTGATAACTCTTGTTTTTGGCAGCCCGCAAACGATGGATTTATTGAATCAATGACATTTTTTTTTCAGTGTGACTACTTCTGCTTCAGTATTTCGATATAATCGACTTTCGTATCGATGTGCCATGTCTTTCTTTTTTGGGAAGAAAAATGTATACTATTCCACAACTGTGAAAAATATAGCCATTCAAAACGCGCGCCATACGTAACTCTGCAGCGATCATAACAGTCTGAAGTTGCCTTTACATCAAAGCCATCGACGACCAATCAGAATGTTTGAAAGTGGCTTCAGTTTTCGATATTTCGATTTTCGATGTGCCATGTCGTTTTTAAGGGATCTTGCCAGTGTGACGGCCCGAAAAATAGCGTCTTTTCACGATTTTTTTCGGACGGTTACTATACGATGGTCAATCTGAAATTTTTATGACATGTTAAGGTAATCATGAATGATAGAAAATGATATTTTATAAGACGATTTTAATTGTTAAATTTTTTTTTTTAATTGTTGAAAATAATGTTGATAAAAAAGATAGCCTCATGGTGGACATCCTAGGGGTCGCAAATTTGATTTAAAAAAACCCAAAGGATTATTAATTAGTATGCGATTGGCTATCGCGCTGGAGGCTTTTTTTAAAATCAAAATTGACAAAATGGCGGCGTTTTGAATAAAAAGTACCGATTTTAGCCGTTTTTTTCGACAATTTTTCTTTAAAAAAAATGGGAAGATTTAAAAAAAAAAGCTTCCATAGCACGATAGAGATTCGCGTGAAGAATGTTCTACTAAAATTTGAAAACGATCGCTTGAAAACTGTTCCCTGGAAAATGTCCACCGTTTTGAAAAATGTCGTTTCGAGAAAAACGCGTTTAAGGTTTCGAGTGTAGAAATTTCATGTACCTAAGTTGTATACTTACGACTAATCGGCGATGCCAGGTCCATAAAGTATGCCAGCCAAGTATTTTGAATTTCGCTTTAAAAATTTGAGAGGATGTTTTTGACCGTATATACTAATGGATAAGACGAAAAAAATATCGATTTTTTCTTTTTCACACTGGAAAGATCCCTTAAGAGAGGACTAGTAACCAGCAGCGCTGTCGATCGTCGTTTAAGATAGTTATGTTTATTGGCCATCTTACCCGAGTGGCCATCCTGCATGGAATTACCTTATATTTTATTCCAGACATGTGTGAATGTGTGCATCAGAGGAAAGAGCGGAAAGGTGAGGACTGCATGCGCTCATGTTATTGCGCTAGTAACTATATTCTACTGGCACGAGAAGCGGGACTCGCCTCGCATCTCCATCTCTTCTTCTCGTTGTACGTATATGCGGCGCTTTCTTTCACTCTCGATCTCGGACGAGCCTCGCGTCTCGCGGCATACGGAGCGGTTGCCTTGCGAGAGCAAGTTACTTCATCGCAATCGCGATTCCCATCGTATGCGTATTATTACTACATTTACTGTCCTGGTAGTTATACATGTTGTTAAGGTAAGTATATCGTGAGTTACACAGAACATTTGGTCTGAAATTGTAGGTCGAGCTTCGGTAAAATATACACTGAAAAAAGAGATTGGTTAGTTAGCTAAATCCGGCGGAAACCACCTGTCAAACTGAAGTTTAGTTAACGTGACCGTGAGGCAGCTAACAATTTAAGATTATCAGCGTGACATTACTATTTCTACACGGAAAAAAAAGTTTGGTTGTGGCAACTACGTTTTCGATTTGCTGTACATGCTGTCTAAAAAATTAGTTGCCTCAACCATATCGAATAGTAACCTCAACTATTCACGATTAGTTCTCGATTGGATTAGTTAGGTTAACTAATCCAATCGTTGGGACTACCATTCGAATCGTCGGTATTATCATTCGAATCGTCGGTATTATCATTCGAATCGTTGGTATTACCATTTCAGTTGCTAGGGAAATAGAATAATCGATTGGTTGTGTCAACTCATTTCTTGGTTATGGCAACTAATCTTTTTTTTCCGTGCATTCAAGTACTGACCGTTGATCGGACTGCTTAACATCAGAGATTACCGGAGCTACTCTGAGACCTCGCGTCCATTACTGTCGATGATAATAATAAATAATTGATATCTCGTAGGCGGCGTAGATTTTATCGATTTACATGTGAAGTTGATAAATAAGAACCCTTAATGCATTGTGCGTTACTGCTGTGGTAAATTAAATGAATATAAAATAAATACCATTTTCTCCTTTAGTTAATTGACGAAAACATACATGAGACTGTTAATAGACCTAAGTTTAAAACATTTGATATAGGCTTCAGTTAAGAGGTCACCTTAATTTTAATCACCAGACAAATGATATCTAATAATAAGTTATCTGACTTTATTTTAATCTGGGACGTCAAGTTAAGAGCTAAATTGAACTAATTTTAATCGTATTTCATAGGTCTAACAACTTTATAGATATTTAGGACTATCTACGCATAACTATCTAGTTTAATTAGTTTAGTAGATAACACTAGGTAGTATATAATGCCAACCCTCACGTACAATCGCACTCATCACACTACTAACACACACACACTTTCACCTACACCTTGGCGTTTGTCCACAAATGAACAGCCACCATCATGTGTCAGCAAAATGACAAACGGGCTCTCCGGTCCGTTGATCAAAAGTGGAATTTTATTGTTAAAAGTGAGGTTTATCTTTAAAATGATTAGAACAAATATGGAAATAATTAACAAGGTAACTCATAATAACTTTAAGCTATTTAAAATCATCAAATCGCTTACTAATTTGATTAATTTGACAGAAAAACAACAAAGTAACCTTAACCTCAACACAACAACGAAATGACCGGCGAGCCTGGTTAAAGTAATTAAATCCACAAACACACTAACCAAATAAAGAAATAAGGTCCAATAACATATGGATAGGGTAAGCGCTGCATACATTATTTTTATTGATTTTATAATTATTTTTGTCATTAGTTTTAATACTTCATCACTCGATTATTCATTAATTTATTTGTATTATTTCGTCTGATTTTCATTGTATTTAATAGATCACTAATAAACTGAAGAGGGCTCAGACCAGAGCCGAAACGTATTAAAAAAATCGCCGTTTCAATCAAAGGCCGCACATTGCCGAAGCAACCCCCCCCTCCCCAACACTGCACATGTAACGGCCAACACTCATACAACATCAAATAAAATAAATAAAATCCGGGTACCCATGCAGAAATTTCGGCAGGGATCCAGCTGGATCCTGCCTGGTATTCCCATTTTCCGATCGGATTCCAGTCGGTCATCGGATCGGATTCCAGACTTGGGATGTAACGCGCGGAAACTGGATTCCGATCGGGATCTCGAACTGGGATCCGATCCGATGGCTGACTGGATTCCAGCCGTTAGATGGGCATACTAGGCTGGATCCAACTGGATCCTTGTCGAAAGATGGGAATACCAAGCGGATTCCAGCTGGATCCCTGTCGAAATTTCTGCATGGGCAGTGACGAGAATGTGTATGGGGACACATGAACCGCACACGTTGTTACAATCACGCGAGTTAAGGAAAAGTTTTTCGTACGTATATTCTACAACATTTTACTACATAAAGGGTGAAGTAAAATTAGTTCCGCACAAATCGTTGAGCAACGGGATGACGATCCGGATTTTATTCAGAATCCAAGTAGAACCCCTCTTAGGGTAACCCTAACAAATCCCGATGCACGGTAATACAGCTCGTCCTTCAGAATTGGGTCCTGATCCGGAATCTATCCTGATTCTAAATAGGACGGTTCTCTTAGGGTAACCCTAGCAAATGCTAATCGATGATAAACTGCGTCATCGGAAATCTAGTTGAGATCTATTCGGATTCCAAGTTGGATAACCCATTTATGGAAACCCGATCCAATCCCGACCAGGATCGAGTTTCAAACTGGGACGCCCAGACTGATATCTACATGGGTACCGGAGCCTCTCCTTGTTATTGCGGCATTAGCCCCTAATCGGCTAAACAACGATTGGCGAGTCAATACTTAGCCGAGCATTGGTCTCATATCGACAAACCAACGATTAGCGAGTCAATAATCGTTCGAGCATTGTTCTCATATTAACAAACTAACAATTGAGGAGTAATAATCGGTCGAGTATTAGTCTCATATCGACAAACCAACAATTAGTGAGTTAATACTTGACCGAGCATTAGTCTCATATCGATAAACCAACAATTGGCATGTCGATATTCGGCCGAGCATTGGGCTAAGATTGCGAAGTCAATAATCGTCACGCCAACATTGACCCGAGTATTGGCCGTTTCAATTTTATCGGCAAAACCTACATGGGAATTGTTTTTTTAGTATAACGGAGGGACAATATAAACACCCTGTCTATATAAAATAAAGCTGTACGAGCGATATTATAAGCAGCATGAAACCCACGCATTACGAGAACATTCATGTCGCATAATTATAGATGTTCGCTGTAATTGTTCAGGTTGAACAATTACAATTGTTCAGTTTGAACAATTACAGCGAAACCCTATTGTTCAGTTTGAACAATTACAGCGAAACCCTATTGTTCACGGTGAACAATTACAGCGAACGCTCTATAACTCCACGCTCCCTAACTGACTATTTCCCTTCTATACTTTTGCAAATAAAACCCGAGAGATGAAATTGTTTCTTTTACGCCCATCCAATGTATCGTATACGCAACAAAAAAAAGTGAAGTTCTTAAATCATCGAGAACGTCGGGTCTTCGGCGATCGTTGCAAAATCGGGTGGGGTTCAAGATAGCGAATGGCTAAAATAGCGAATTCCATAATAATTCTGACCTCCATCCGCAAAATCCATGGGAGTATCGGAATTCCAGTTCGTCGTTGAAAAAAAAAGAATGAAAGCAGCGTTATCGACTGGTGGACGAAATGTAAGGAAGTCGGTTGCAAATGTGATGGATGTGCGACAAGGTAACCGAGTCAAAAAACATAATGTATATCCATTGTTATTAAAATTGAGACTGATGACGTAAGATGCATATGGAGCATTCCATCCCGATTCGACCTGAGTCTGATCCTCGACCTTCCCAATTTGGCTCGTAATTTTTTAAAGGGTTGGTTAGACCCTTAAATGCACCAGATTTACTTTTTTCTATGCAAATATTTTTTTAAATATCTTTTTAATTTATTGGTTAGACAACCAATCCTAAACCATAAATAAACGTCTGACTAGTCGTATGTAGTAGATAATTTTTGTTTCTATTTTTTACTAATTTTTAAAAATCAAACAAGCTTAAAAACTGCAAGAAGAAAAATCTTGTCCACTTTGGCTATAATCTAGAAAATGTTGATATTCAGCAATGTATTTTTCAGAATTTTTTCAGATTTTGATTTTCCAGGTGTTATCAAATAAATATTAATTTGAATAAATGAATTTATTCCGGACAAATGTACTACAACAATTAAAGAAAATAAATATATATTTAATTGTAAGAAAATTTTAGTTCAAACTATTCAAAAGTATTAGATACATGAATTTCGTTCATTTCTCTATATATTTTTTTCGGGTAAGTAAACATTTTAGTAACAACAAATATATTTCCTCTTCAGCCGCTGTTATTTTACAAGGGTTGATTTAAATAGGGTAGAAGTACCGGTTATGGCCACCCCTACACTTAAATACGTTTTTCGTGGCTATTTTAATTCTGTACCTGTATTTAATCATAATTTTTCATAACGTTGTGTATTTTGGAAACATTTATCGTCATTTTGACGTCCGTTTGTCTCCATTACAAAAAGTACTGTGTCAGTAATTAAAGTATCATCAGCTGATTCATCAAATTGTCAACTCCTTACGGAATTCGACAAGATTTTTACGAAAGCTCTAGATACATATTCGGATTATATAGTTGGCGAATTGCATGCAGTTTTACACATATCAATCTTAAGAGTCATCACTGCAAATGTTAATGTACTAAAAGTTTGAAATAAAGCTATACATTTATAAAAAATACGATGGCCACAACTGGTACATGGAATAAGCATGTTGCCCCGGATATGGCCATGATAATATAATCATTAATTTTTCTTTAATTATTACACAATCAATTCATAAATTCGTAAAGAAGAAACAAAAAAACGAAAAAACGCTAAGAAAAATATATCCTTAGAAATGTATAGTAAAAAAGAAGGTAAAGCGGTGGAACACCTTTCATGTTGAAGATTCCCATCATTATTCAATGCAAAAATCTACTTTCGGAAATAATTCTGGTAAAAGTAAAAATAAAAGTGTAAAGAGTAAAACATTAATATAATGTATGACTATTTGTGACAAAGAAAGCTGCTACGAAAAAGTGCAAAACGAAGGAGACGAATGTCAAAAAAGGTTAGTTAGGTTCACAGATAGCAGCTGTGCTTTAAAGACATTTTCGTGTAGAGGAATTGGATGCTTTCATAAGAATACGATTTTGATTTATTAAACACACCTTAAAAAATGTTTGAAGTGCAATGAGTATCGAGTTATTCTAATTTTAAGCATGGCCAAAACCGGCACATTACTGTGGCCAAAACCGGTGCATAGGTGGCCAGAACTGGTGAAATGGCTATGCTCCTACTTTTTTCTATTTTCCAGTGTTTTCTCGATACATACGAAGATTTTAATGCTAGAAATCTGAAATTATATTCTTCTCAGATATGAAAAGTATAGGTCCAAAACAGTTTTATAATATTTGGTCCCAATCACAAGTACTTGAAAATGGGAAAATTCTTAAAGTGGCCACAACCGGTACTTCTACCCTAATACAATTCAATAAAATACATACAGGAGAAGCAAATGTTCGTTCATACAAATAAAGTCAAATTATGTATATGAATTTAGTCTCATTAACTAGACGTTTTTTCTGAGTGTGGGCGTTCTTTTTCATTTGTGTATTTTACGTTGAGTTATTTCGATCGTGTATTGGAAAAGTTTTCCAATTGTACAGTGGATATATATATATATATATTTTTTTTTTATTCCGGCTTCGCTAACGAGATTTCGTAAGAGATTTGTCGTGGTTGCGCTCGAATGGTTAAAACACGCTGAGGGAGGTAGCTCGATTGTACGGAACTGAATTACAAGGGGCTTGTTCGCTCGCTTGGCATTCAACTTACTCGTTCGCCTCACTTTTTTGCTCGCAGCTCTTCTTCTCTCGCCCCGCGAGTTCTACGACCCGAAACGTGACTCCCATTGCAGATTATTTTTATTATACTTTTCTTTCTTCACTTATCTTCCTTATTATTATGCCGCAACGATTACAAGCGCGAGAAATCCGGATCCATGTAACTGCGATTAGGATCGATTTAATGCGCGTGCGGATCGAGCTACGAGTTTCAAGGCTCTTTAGTGAATCGTTTCGGACAACAAAAGACGTTTGTACTATTAAACGAAACTTTGCGAGCGGATCTCTCGAATCTTGAGCCCAAGATAGAAATTAGTGAGATGTTTATACGAGAAGAAAATGAAGAATAACAGAGACGTATATTGCGAAAGATCACATGGTAACCAACTTATATGTATGATTATTAGAGTGTGTAAGCTGGAAGGCCGTTAGAACGCTTGTTCGTTCGTCTACGTTCGCTCGGTGCTTCTCGTCCTCGGATAATTTAACAGCCGTGTCTTGCAGAATAGAGCAAAAATGAAAGAGATGGAAGAAGAGGTTTTTTCAAACAAGATCGTTAGTTTGCTTTACTTCGACGATCCGGTCCCTCCTTTTCCCTTCGGTCCTCACGCTGACATAATATTCACGTTCTCATTATATCATGACGGTTGCGATGTACTTTTTAGAAGATTCACGTCTAGAATATCGAGAGAGGTTTTTGCAGTTTATCATCCATCGGAAATTTGTACGGTTTTGTTTCCACTGTTAACAAAATCTGTATTAAAATTAATACAAAAGTGTTGGAACTTTTTTTGCAGATACCTTATATGAAATTTTGTATACATGTGTATATGAAAAATCGTAACATTTAGAAGAATATAAAAATTCAACGTTATTAAGATTTAGTGTCAATATGACCGTATGCATAAACTGTGCATTAAATTTCATAAACATGTATGATGAATTTTCATATGAGCGGTATCTGAAAACTCAAGCACATATGTGTTGGAAATTTAAAGTGGACGTAAAAACAATTTAAAAAAATAGAAATATTATTCGGACATTATTTTTTCGAACAAATTATGTCATCAGAAATAGTTGGGTATTGGTTTTCGTCACAGAAAATTTTTCGCTTACACTGGGGTTTGAACCTACGACCTACCTACCTAAGTACCTAACAACGCACGCACGCTACCAACTACGCTATCAACGACTTAGTAATTTTGGATATCTAAATGGCATAAGAGTTGTATAACTATTATTCTCTCAAGCATACTTATAATTGACATAACAAAATATTCAATTGATTGCAATCAGAGCGCGAAGTGGGTTGGAAATATTTTCAAGTCAACATAATTTTTGGACGAACGGAATCTTTTTCTCACGAGGAAGCTCAGGTATGCGGATTTTCGAAAAAATTATATCCACAGACCTGTGAAGTTCTAGCAACAAACGTAAATCAAACATAAATTTGCCGCAATAGCAGCGCGGGTTGCTCCAGTGTTTAAAAAAAATCGATTTTGGAAACCTCGAGTAACTTATCAGAAGTCGATGCTAAGTGGTAAGTGTTAGCGATCTAGTGCGGGTTTTTTTTGTTATTGGAAAATGTGTATTAAATTTCAAATCAGTCACTAAAATTCAAAAAATTCATGTTGATTTTCATGTACTAATTTAGTAATCATTGATTTAGTAACCATGTGTTGTAATTTTATATCACCGGTTTAGTAAAATCCATACACGCATACTAAATTTACTATGCAACTATATTAATGTTTATTTCGTATAGCGAGTTTTGTAAATTTCTCACACTTTTGTGTAGCAAAATCGGAAACATTTTTCATAAAGTAATATACCCATATAGACAAAATTGCAAATACTTTACTTGGTATTTTTCAATACCAGTAACTGTAGTATGAGTAACTTTGATCTTACATTTAACGAAACAATGTATATTAAATTTCAAGTCGGATACGAAAATTCCGAAAATGCATATTGATTTTCATATACTAATTTAGTAAATGATTATTTAATAATCATGTGTTGTAATTTCCAGGCACCGGACTATCAAAATTCATATATCTGTATTAAATTTACTATGCAAACATACTAATTCCAATTTCCTATACCAAGTTTTGCAAAATTCATACACGTATTGGAAAAACACGAACATTTTTTACGGTGTAGTTATTAAACTGTGGGCCATTATAAAAAAGTAGAACTTTGCAAATTGCTTCCTCATTTTTTTCGCTTTTTACAAAGCCACCTCTATGAGGAAGTATGTTAATCAATTTTGGTTTCCTCATAGAGGAAGCTTTGTAAAAAGCGAAAAAAATTAGGAAGTAATTTGCAAAGTTCTACTTTGCAGGCTTGTTTATGCTCTATGCATTTTTTTTTAATTCAAAGTGCCGAAGAATTCTAACCGTGTAACCGATTTTTTTCGACTTTGTACTAAAACCTTGTACCGTGTAACCGATTTTTTTCGAATTTGTACTAAAACCTTGTACCGTGGTAGTTCATATGTGAACGTAGTTTACATATTACATATGTGGATGTAGTTTGCACGAGCCAGCGCGAGAATAAGATTTTTCGAAAAATTCAAAATGCCATAAAATTTGAACGGTTGGACAGATCTGCGTCAAATTTGTACTCAAATGTTTTTCGATGATAGTCCATATGTGACCAAAAATTAACGTAAATATGTGAAAAATTTCCAAAAAAAAAAAATTTTCGTGACGGCATTTTTTTTTCTTCATATTCACCAAAATCGAAATTTACCGACATATCGATAGTTCCTTTGACTAAATTAAATTCATTATTAACAATCAATAATCGTCAAATCATATCGAAAATTGCAGCCGGATATCTCAGAATTTAGAGATTAAGTCTTTGAAGACATTTTTTTTTAAATTGAAATTGCAATAAAATTATAACAACGCTATCGATTCTCGCCAAATTTGGTACACATCATTTCGATGGTAGTCCTTTTGTGTACAAAATTTCAGCCCGATATCTCTTGAATTGCGAAAGTTATAGCGTGAAAACGATATTTTCAAAATTTTCAAAATGCTGTAAAATTTGAATTTTCCAACCGATTCGCGTCAACTACAATCCCAAGCGTCTTTGTATGAGAGCCCACTTGCGTGCCAAATTTGACGAAGATACATCTAAAATTACGACAGTTATCGTGCTTACAAGGAATCTGCACATACACACACACACATACAGACATTCTTTCTAAACCACTTTTTTCGACGTTTTAGACCATTCTGAGTGTCCTGACATGAAAATCTCGAAAAAAAAAAATTTCACGAAAACAAAACTTGCTCTATGAGGAAGCAAAAATAGGGGTATATTTTAGTACATACAAAAGTGTATGGGGAATTCCAAGCCAATTCGATAAATTCTTGAACCTGGATATTAATTTTTTTCCGTTTCTGATTACAGAATTCTCAGATTCGACTTTCGGTCGGAAAATCCAACCTAAAGAACCTACTTTTTTTCTTCAAGATATCGAATTTTGGCCTTCACTATCATTCTCAAGTCGCATATTGTACCTCAGAAAGTACCGATTACATGCCTTCTTACGATGATTTTTGAAAAACTCACTTTTTTCCGTTTCTGATTTCAGAATTCACAGATCCAGCTTCCAAAACTAATTCGGACCAATGGTACAATCTGAACTTCACCACAAAAAAAAATAAAAACACTTACAAAAATGTTTTGCTTTTTCTGCTTGTCCAGTAGGGCTGTTCAAAAAAACATAATTTTCTTATAATCGGTTGCTCCTGAAATGCTGTATCGATTATCACAAGAAAAATTTTTTTGCGAAAGCTGGGAGTTGTGCGATGATATTAAGTACTGCCGCATCAATGCCAAAATTCATGAAAAGCGGCGATTTTTAGAAATTTTTTTTTGACGTGGTGAAGCGCTCATGGAGATTGTGGTTGCTTTCGACAGACTATGAAATTGTGTAAAGGCAGAAACATGTTCGATAATGTTTAGTACTGCCGCATCGACATTGAAGTTAAAAAAAACAAAAAATTAAATCCTTTAAAACATTGAAATATTCGTCTGCTCGTCGACTATTTCGTGCAATTTCAAATGAAAAAATGGCTCTTAAATCGGGAGTCATGTATGATCATAATCATGATGATGATAAGCGATTTTCGAATTTTGGGAGACTGCGATATCGATGCGGCAGTACTAAATTTGATCATACAGGATTCCCGTTTCATGAGCCATTTTGCCATTTGAAAACGCGCGAAATAGTCGATGAGCAGATGATTATTTCAATGTTTTATAGGATTTCATTTTTTATTTTGTTAACTTCAATGTCGATGCGGCAGTACTAAATATTATCGAACATGTTTCTGGCTTTACACAATTTGATAGTCTATTCAAAGCAACCACAATCTCCAAGAGCGCTTTAAGACGGCAAAAAAAAACCCCCAAAAATGGCCGTTTTTAATGAATTTTGGCCTTGATGCGGCAGTACGTAATATCATCGTACAACGCCCAGCTTTCGCGAAAACATTTTTATTGTGATAGTCAATCCAGCATTTCAGGAGCAACCGATTATAAAGAAATTATGTTTTTTTGAACAACCCTATTATCCAGTTATATTTTTTGCCTAGCTAAAAGTTGTTACATGTGCAACAACATTATATTTTCATGAATTTTGAAATTCTGAAAATACGTGATCAGTCGCTCTTAAATATACAATGCTTTGTCACTCGTTGCATACTCTCGGGTTTTCCCCTATCCCATCTAGATCAGAATCTTTTTGTAACTGAGTTCACTGTTGAAATCATCAGATCGAAGAGACACAATATATTTTACTGAAGGTGTCGGTGTAATGATCTGATCCTTTGAGCTGTAACGAAAAGTAGGAAAGATATAAATCGAAGTACTACATCTAGACAGTGAAGTAAATCCGATGTATTCCGAAGAATCATTACTGGAGCCAGACAAGCTTCAATTACGTTACGAATAGTATTAGATTCTATGGAAGATCCGAAGTAGATCCTACATGACCGAATTGTGCTGCAGGTGCAGTGAGGCTTCACGAAGCTCCTCGACTGCCAGCGTTCCGGATAATGAGAAAGTTAAACGGATTCGAGGATCGCGTGAAACTCCTTAGGTTTAACCAAGAATGCGGGACACGTCTCGTTGCATCGTGGAAACGCTCTCTGCTGGTACATACTTATATACCACGTAAAGTACGTACATACAAGCGGCAATAAACAGAGGAACGATATAAAGAGAAAGAATGAAAGTTGCGTAATCGTGCAGAAGAAAAATACTTAAAACACGGACACTCGGTGATTTTACTTAACAACAGTACGATAGTTCAGCTATGCGTAAGCATCGGCGGATTTTTGCTGAATAATTTAAGGGATCTTTCCAGTGTGAAAAAAAATCGATTTTTTTTGGTCTTATCCATCAGTATATACGGTCAAAAACATCCTCTCAAATTTTTAAAGCGAAATTCAAAATACTTCGCTGGCATATTTTATGGACCTGGCATCGCCGATTAGTCGTACACTCAGAAAAAAGCTTGGTTAGAATTACCAAAAAATTGGTTAAAAATTTTATCAAGAAAACTTGGTGGGCACAACCAAGTTGTTGACTAATATAACCAAGTTATTAGCTAACATAACCAAGGATTTAGTAAGATAATCAAGTATTTAGTACGCCTAATCAATAACTTGGTTGCGCCTACTAAATTTTTTTTGGTAAAGTTTTTAACCAAAATCTTAGCAAGTCTAACCAAGCATTTTTCTCCGTGTAAGTACACAATTTAGGTATATGAAATTTCTAAACTCGAAACTGTAAACGCGTTTTTCTCGAAACGACATTTTTCAAAACGGCGGACATTCTCCAGGAAACAGTTTTCAAGCGATCGTTTTCAAATTTTAAGAGAACATTCCTCACGCTACTCTCTATCGTGCTGAGGAAGCTTCTTTTTTTTTAATCTTCCCATTTTTTTTAAAGAAAAGCTGTCGAAAAAAACGGCTAATTTCGGTACTTTTTTACTTACTATCTTGTCAATTTTGATAAATTAAAAAAAGCATCCATAGCTCGATAGCCAATCGCATACTAATTTATAATCATTTGGGTCTTTTTTTTTCAGATAAAATTTGCGACCCCTAGGATGTCCACCATGAGGCTATCTTTTTTATCAACATTATTTTCAACAAATAAAAAAATATATTTAAACAATAAAAATCGTCTTATAAAAAATCATTTTCTATCATTCATGATTACCTGCATATGTCATAAAAATTTCAGATTGATCGGCGTACAGTAACCGTTCGAAAAAAAATCGTGAAAATAGGCTATTTTTTGAGCCGTCACACTGGAAACATTCCTTAATGTGTTTGTAGACCAAAAATAATCTCGTCGGAATATCAAGCATTTTATAACCAGTTCCAAATGTCGTGATGTTGAACATCCTGCGCTTAACTGTATAGTGGTAATTCCGGCAACTTTTATGTGACACGTTTTAATTTTTAATTCATGCAACAAATTTTTAATTTACGTATTATAGCTTTATAGGTACTTGCGTTAAAGTTTCCTAAACCCTTTACAGCTACATGACTTTTTTTTTAAAGTCAGCTTTGAGAGGAAACTTTGGCCCAGGATGTAAATAGACTGCCTACAAGTTGGTAGCAATTTATTGTGTTCGTATGAATAGCTGCATATTAAATAATAGCTAGAAAATAATACGTATTCCAAGTGCGCGTTAAGGAGGTTGGAGCGCTCCACACTAGTCAAATCAGTGCTAAATTTTTAAAAGCGTTTCTACAATTTCAGATGGTTTAATAATCTGTTCCAAGGTGTTAATCACATAGCAGCATTAGTTCTTGATATTTAAATACATTCACAGCTGTGATATCAACAGTAAATCGATCAATATCTGCAAATTTCCGATGTTATGTTTTTTCATCCAGTTTTTTAAAAGGGTAAACCGTAATATCAGTCCGATTATGACGACGAATAGCTCATTTTGTTTACTAAAAGATATTCTATCGATTGGCTGTCTATTTTTTTAAACCGTATTAGTAGTTCAAAAGATACAACCGTTTGTTTATCCTATCATAACCTAACATCAAGTATACAAATGGCTGTAACTTTTGAACGCCTGATACTATAGAAAATCTGGACGGTCAATCGATTGAGGATCTACCACTGATCAAAATGAGCTATGTTTTGTCATAATCGGACTGATATTGCGGTTTACCCTTTTACAAAACTGGATGAAAAAACATGACATTGGAAATTTGGAGATATTGATCGATTTTCTGTTCATATGATAGCTGTGAATGTATTTGAATATCAAGAACTAATGCTGCTATGTGATTAACACCTTGGAACAGATTATTAAACTATCTGAAATTGTAGAAAAGCTTTTAAAAATTTAGTACTGATTTGACTAGTATGGAGCGCTCCAACCTCCTTAATAGCTCAAAAACCGTTATTACAAAATTTCGGAAAGAAGCTACACTTTTTGACAGGAATGTAAATATGTCATGTTACTGTTTTTTTTCTTGTCGAAAATGATTAACACGATCTATTCTACAAGTCCGCCGAATAGAGAATTTTATTTTTTATTTATTTATTTTACGGGTTTAACCCTTTTACATATATGTATATAATAATTTATTTAAATAATATTTTACAGTTTTATTTCCTTTTGCACTAGACTTATCACAGGGAATCCTTACAATAAATTAAAGATTTGGAGTTTGAGTCTCTTATAAGCATTGTATCCATCTAGATAGCGGTATTATTCGAACTGTAGAATTGTTCCCCATGCTTGATGACAAACTGACAAAACATTTTTAATTTGATTTTACATTGTAAAAACGATCTGCTTGAAATTTAGTGTAGAGGTAATGGAAGTTTTGTGCATAAACTGGCGTACAAGATTTTATATGTAAATGTTTGTATATATAAGTGCAAAAAAGCTGCAAAGTAAAACTTTGCAAATTGAGTGTTTACAGACGTTTAAAAAAATTGAAATTGTAATAAAAATAGAACCACTTTACTGATTCTCATCAAATTTAGCACCGATCATGATTCAATAATATTAGTTCATTTGCGAACAAAATATCAGCCTAATATCTCGTAATTTACGAAAGTTATATCATAAGATGATTTTTTATCGAAATTTTCAAAATGCTATAAAATTTGAACGTCTTAATTGATTCGCGCCATACAATTATTCTAAACAACATTAAGGAGGCTTCTGTGCTTTCTTTTGTGATGTTGTTTCTCTTCACGAATACGCTGAATAAACACGTTAAATATATTCTGGTTCGTGTATCGCTGTGGGGATCACTTGACCTCCAGGGTCACGGCCAATCTGCTGAAGACTTTAGACATTCACTGAAGGTAAGTTTAGTTAGCATCTTTAGTATATCTAATTTGATGACAAGATATGACTTCTATCTGAAGACTTTAGACATTCACTGAAGGTAAGTTTAGTTGGCATTTTAGTGTATCTAATTTGATGACAAGATATGACTTCTAAGTAATTAAATTCGGAGAATTAAAAAATCAAGGTCTCACTCTTAAACATCCAGAAACGAAGATGCATATCTATTCAATTTGGATTAGTGTTGTAAAGCCCCATTACTTTAAGAAATAAAGTTTAAAATACAATTCGTTTTGCAGTAATGATTTCGCAATATTAAGGGGACGGAGTCAGGTCAAAAAGATTGCACTGAGAGAAAAGCATATCGTTGATTTAACGATTTCACATGATAGAACGAATTTAGGAAGGCTTGCAATGTTTTATCGTTGAAGCGATGATAATATGGTTCAACAAATGATACTTGCAAGGTTATTGGAAACAAACGTTGAAATCGTGCATGCAACGAAACGGCATATTTGAAACTATTAGAAAAGTTTTTGAAACTATTATCATTTTGATAATTGCTACTATAATTATATTTGCTATAACCATAAAATAGAGACGTTTCTCCTGGGAATTATAATAATGGTTCATCCAATTATTTTCTTATATTTTCTAAAACCATAAAATATAGACGTCCCTCCTGGGAATTATATTTTATAGTTAGATTATCGTCGGTCTAACTATTTTTTTTTTTTTGAATTACCAGATTTTTCTCTCAGTTTGATTTTGGAAATTCAATATCATCCAAATCCTATTGCATATAAAAATGCCCAATGCACTATATAGTTGGTGTCCGATGAAAGGATTTTTTAGTGGCGTCTGACTTGCATATGCTTTTCAATATTATCTTAAGCAAAGTTCTTAGATTTTCCATTCTGCGCATGATTCAGATCAAACTACTAGGCAGATTAGAATGGTTGACGTCTCATTTTCTTCTTCATGAAAAGATACACCGGCTAAATGGAGCAAATTATTTTTTTTCATTCTGAAAGCGAAGTTAATCACTGATTTTGAAAATAGCGTAAAATTTATTTATTAATAATTATGTGACTTGAAAATATTACCTTTTATTAACATTTGCTCCGGAGTCATAGGTAAAAAAAATTGATATCTAATACAGGATTTTCGAAAATAATTTCAAATATTGAAATTGGGGCGGAAAATTTTTATTATAAAAATACATGAAGAAAAAGTTTCAGTAAAAAAAAATTTCGATTGTTTTTTTCGAGCATATAAAATTGTATATAAAATTATGGAGCAAATTGGAAGGAGTCATTTAACGCGTATTAAGTTGACGAGGAATATCACATCATATATTATTCTAAATATTAGACGTTATAAATATCACACAGATATTATTTAATTTCAGCATTTATATCGTTTTTTAATTCGATGCATGCTTTCTTTCTCTTTGTTATTATTTCATTATAAATCGTTCTAGGATCAAATAATTTTGTTATTAAATTCTCTAGATATGAGTTTAGGTATATTTTACATAAAAAAATAAAAGAACTTATTTCGTATTTCTTTCGCTGCTGTAGCCAGACGACAACAGTAAAATTTATAAATAACACATTTCAAATTTATAAAAACAAGAAATTTGATTGGAGTCTCAATATGACGAACTCGGAAATTTCTTGTAATTTGGACTATGAAAATTACATGATAAACAATATAATTATTAACGTTGTTTAATATAATGGATACATTTATTGGAGACGAAAATAATGTTGTATTTCGTAATTGAAACGAATACAGCACTTAACAGCTCATCGTGCATTCTCCGGTGGTTTTGTAACGAGAACAAAGCTTCTGCTTTCACATTTCATGGAATTGTTCTGATTATATTTGTCTGGTTTTGTCTTTTTGTCTTTTTACTAACCGGAAACGAATAGTTGAATGTACAATGACAGACTCACGTTTTAAGGACAAATCTTCAGGGTTACCGTTTACGAAAGCGCGAGGAAGTCGCGTGACACATTGAGATTAAACGCACCCTTGGTGGAATCTGGAAAGCCGACAGGCTAAAAGGGGCACACCAAGGGTTTGTTCCATAGCTGGTGCGGATGCTGTCTCTCTGTATAGCTTGGAGAATGACGTTGACCAAATGACATGCTTTCAGATTCACGAGCATATCAACGTCGTTCATGTCGTACGTCAAGAACAGGTATATTCTATATGCGTCGTTCAAGCTTTGATACTGGAGAATTTGTAGAAACTTCCATCATGGCATCAGCTTCCAGAAAGCGTGCTGAGACTCAACCCGTGCAAATGTTTGATTCCAAATAAATGTCGATATTTTATTTACAATTTTTCTTTTCCCATAGAGGAAGTTTTATTTTTGTGAAGCTTTTTTCTTTTGAGATTTTCAATTAATCAATGAAGCATTCTCTGTCAATTCAGCCACTTTTTTTTCGACCCTCTCCGATTTGCCCTGTAATTGATTATATGAATGTACCACTAAAAGACACTCTATGTGAATTTTTTCAGATTTTTAAAAATAATTTTTCAGAAAATGGCTTTTTTTATTCAAGTGCAAATATCTCAGAATTTTGAAGTTACTGAAAAAAAAATGTCTGCACATAAAAGTTGTCGTTTATTGTTAGCTTTCGAGCGGAATATTCCAAATAATTGTCACGTTCCTGTGAGTATGACTTTTTTTCCGAAACATGGAGGACTTATTTTTTAATTAAAAAAAGGATATTTTTTTTACTGAAAAAATTACAGAGTATTGCTACTGACTGTTGATATCACAAAAAAAATCGCCAGAGTGGCACCGATCGATCTTCTGGTATTAAAAAATGCATTTGTGTGAAGTTTCCGAAAAACGGGGGCATTATTATTTTTTTGATAAAAAAAAGGTTACGTTTTTTTGGCTAATAAAATTACAGAGTATTCTTGCATGACTGTATATATTGCAAAAAAATCATCAGAGTGGCAAGGATCGAGATCACGGTATTAAAAAAAATTATTCCTGTGGAAGTTTCGAAAAACGGGGTAATTATTTTTTTTATACCGGAAGCTCGATCCGAACCACTCTGATGATTTTGTATTCGTAATGTGTAAGAAAATGTTTATAAAATCATATTTCATATTTATAAATCATATTTACCAATGTGTTCGTAATGTTTGAGAAAATGTTTATAAAATCATATTTCATATTTATAAATCATATTTACCAATGTGTTCGTAATGTTTGAGAAAATGTTTATAAAATCATATTTAGAAAAAATATCTGAATATATATTAGTATGTGTGGTGGCCATCTGACTCGATATTTTTGGACTCGTATTATACAGGGAAAAATTGGTAGTGGAGACAACTAACTTTATAAGTAGTTGGAGTAAATATTTTAGAGCTGTGAGAAGGTGCGAAAATTTCAATAAATGATTTTTTTCTTATAGTATTCTAATAAGAATTTTTCCGCACTTTCCGAAAAAAATATTGCCATTGTTCCTGAAAAACTTTGAAAATAACTTTTCTCAAAAAAATTTATTCGAACAAAACATTTTTATAAAAATGTATATATCTATCTGAGAAAGTACTCTGTAAATTTCAAGTTGGACTTCGCATTCGTATAAAAATTGCGCTATTTTTTTGTATGACCAGAAATTTACAATTACTGATATCGAATTACAATTTGACATCAGTAAATGTGATATGTACACTTGATTTTGATCTTACGAATGTATAATTGTATTTCAGCGCAATAATTCCGCTCAAATTAGTAAAAAAAAACTTGGTATCAAATTGATCTCAAAATCACTTTGAGCTTTCCTAAGATTTTTCGTCGTAACGCGTCCCAAAAATCACACTTCTTCTTCAAATATGTCAATTTATGGTTACAATTTGATATAATTATTTTTACGCAAGTTGTGTATGAAACCTAACGCAAAATTATTGGACGGGAACTCCAAGGTCCTCGTTACTGACTTAGTCGACTATCCGAGCTTCTTTCATATGCTTAAGGTTCTACCGAGTCCTGAATGCCGTATCATCCCCGAGAGAATAAGGAGGAACTATCGCCTGCTAGCACGTTACTCGGTAGCAACATTTCTAGTGGTTGTGGTAGTGGCAATCGGCCAGTAGTTGTGGTTACCCTGCTGTGCCCGTGAAGAAAAATATTAGGGTTGCCCTAAGATAACTTAGGGCCCTATCGGGCTTTAATGTGGACACCATAAAAGGGAGTTCCATATCGCTCCCAATTTGGGACCTACTAAGGAAACTGTAGGGTTTCATGCCGATATTTAATAGGGCTATATTAGGGCAATTAATTAAGGGCCCAGTCAGGCTTAATCATGGCACCAAGTAAATAAATCAATAATAATTTCGCCACGTAAGGGCCTCATAAGGCAATTCTAGGTTGCCACGGCCAAGTTTAATAAGGGCTTCATAGGGTAATCACTTAAGGGCCCAGTCAGGCTTAATCATGGCATCAAATAAACAAATCAATAATAATTTTGCCAGATAAGGGTCTCCTTAGGCAATTCTAGGTTCCCATGTCGAAGTTTAATAAGGGCTTGATAGGGTAATCACTTAAGGGCCCAGTCAGGCGTAATCTTGGCATAAATTAAACAAATCAATAATAAATTTGTCAGATGAGGATCTTATATGGCAATCCGAGGTTTCCGTGGCAAAATTGGTGGACACCTATCCAACTAATGACCATCAAAGTCAGCCAGGTGGTCACCCATTTTAATAGTGGCCCTCAGGTCAGTCAGACAGTCACACACCTAGATACAAACGAACTATTTCGCGCAAACGATAAAACAGGCAATTTTTTGGAATATAATTATAGATGACAACAACGATACAATGTACCCTATTCGATATAACCAATTTCTGTAAAAAAATAACTGAATGTGCTTTTATTTTTACACATCAGACGCAGTCATGTAAATCTATCAAGTTCTGACTATATTACATTAATTTTATTTCATATTTCATATTACAGTCATTCAAATCGACAAAAAAATTGCATATTCATATCATCTGAATGGCCAAGAGAGCTAAGGCGCAACGCAACTACACCATCCGGAGGGTTCTGGGTTCGATTCCCGTCAATGTCAAAAAAAAAATGTAATATGTTTTTTCAGCGATTAACATGTACCATCGGGTAGAGAAAGACGAAATATCTAATTAAAAGTGCAGCATTACTCAACTAAATAATAACAAATATATATTTTTAAATTAAATTTCGTTATTATTTTAGTAAGGCCTTAATAGGGCAGCCTTAAAAGGCCCTCATTATTTTGCCTTTAAAGGCCCCGAAGAAAAAAGCGTGACCATCATTTGCGAAGCACGATGAGGCTTCCACATAAGGCCCCTAAGAGAATTAGGGAATATTAATCGGGGCCTTGGAAGAACCCTGATAAGATTTCTTCACGGGTGACTGTACATACGCTTATTCCTGGATACATACATGTTTACATACGCCCCGAACTGCTTGTAATTTAATAAAGTAATCTTGAAATTTACAGAGTACCTTTTCAGATAGATATATAAAAAAAAACATAAAATTCATAAAATTAAAAATTTCAAAGCGGTTTTGAGATCGATTTGATATCATTAAATGTGATGTGTACAATTAATTTTGAACTTTCAAATATACAATTGAATTTCAGCGCAACAATTGTGCTCAAACTAGTAAAAAAAAGCTTGATATCAAATTGATCTCAAAATCACTTTGAATTTTTCTTACATTTTTCGTCTTAAGGGGAGGGAGTCAGGTCAAAAAAATTTATTTCGGAATTTCAATATCATCCAAATCCTATTACATGACTCCCTCCCCTTAACACGTCCCAAAAACGGCACTTCTTCGTCAAATATGTCAATTTATGAACCCAATTTGACATAATTATTATAATTATAATCATAATTATAATTATTTTTACGCAAGAATGAACAGCCGATAATGGTTATAGTAACGTAGTATGTTATAGGCGTGACCGAATATTGTTATTATTAATTTTTTTATCGACTGTTGGCGGTCTATTTTTTCTGATGGAATTGTTTTTCGGATTAGTGAAATTTGAATTAGGCTTTGGTTTCGCGCGCTTTGAATCTAGCGATCACCGTCTCAGACCCTTTTCTTTTTTTGCTTCACAAAAAAAAAAAAAAAAATCAGAAAAAATAGCCCGCCAACAGTCGATAAAAAAATTAATAATGATAATGGTTATAGTTGCTTGTTTGTGTATGAAACCTATTGCAAGATTATTGGATGGGAACTCCAAGGTCCTCGTTACTAACTTAGTCGACTATCCGAGCTTCTTTCATATGCTTAAGGTTCTACCGACTCCTGAATGACGTATCATCCCCGAGAGAATAAGGAGGAACTATCGCCTGCTAGCACGTTACTCGATAGCAACATTTCTAGTGGTTGTGGTAGTGGCAATCGGCCAGTAGTTGTGGTTGCCTTGCCGTGACTGTACATACGCTTATTCCTGGATACGTATGTACATACGCCCCGAACTGCTTGTAATTTAATAAAATAATCTTGAAATTTACAGAGTACATTCTCAGATAGATATATAAAATTAAAATAAAAATAAGATTCACAAAATTAGAAATTCCAAAGCGGTTTGGAGATCGATTTGATTTGATTTGATATCAATAAACATGATATCTATAATCGATTTGGATGTTTCAAATATACAATTGAATTTCAGCGCAATAATTGTAATCAAACTAGTAAAAAAAGCTCGTTATCAAATTGATCTAAAAATCACTTTGAACTTTTCTTAGATTTTTCGTCTTAACACGTCCCAAAAATGGCACTTCTTCTTCAAATATGTCAATTTATGAACCCAATTTGACATAATTATTTTTACGCAAGAATGAACAGCCGATAATGGTTATAGTTGCTTGTTTGTGTATTAAACCTAATGCAAGATTATTGTATGGGAACTCCAAGGTCCTCGTTACTAACTTAGTTGACTATCCGAGCGTCTTTCATATGCTTAAGGTTCTACCGACTCCTGAATGACGTATCATCCTCGAGAGAATAAGGAGGAACTATCGCCTGCTAGCACGTTACTCGGTAGCAACATTTCTAGTGGTTGTGGTAGTGGCAATCGGCCAGTAGTTGTGGTTGCCTTGCCGTGACTGTACATACGCTTATTCCTGGATACGTATGTACATACGTCCCGAACTGCTTGTAATTTAATAAAATAATCTTGAAATTAACAGAGCACCTTTACAGATAGATATATAAAAAAAAAATAAGGTTCATAAAATTAAAAATTTCAACGCGGTTTTGAGATCGATTTGATATCATTAAACGTGATGTGTACAATTAATTTTGAACTTTCAAATATACAATTGAATTTCAGCGCAATAATTGTGCTCAAACTAGTAAAAAAAGTTTGATATCAAATTGATCTCAAAATAGGCTTGAACTTTTCTAAGATTTTTTATCTTAACATCTTAAAATGGTAATTCTTGAAATATTTCAATTTATGATTACAATTTGACATAATGATTTTTACGCGAGAATGAACAGCTGATAATGGCTATAGTTGCTTGTTTGTGTATGAAACCTATTGCAAGATTATTGTATGGGAACTCCAAGGTCCTCGTTACTAACTTAGTCGACTATCCGAGCTTCTTTCATATGCTTAAGGTTCTACCGACTCCTGAATGACGTATCATCCCCGAGAGAATAAGGAGGAACTATCGCCTGCTAGCACGTTACTCGATAGCAACATTTCTAGTGGTTGTGGTAGTGGCAATCGGCCAGTAGTTGTGGTTACCTTGCCGTGACTGTACATACGCTTATTCCTGGATACGTATGTACATACGCCCCGAACTGCTTGTAATTTAATAAAATAATCTTGAAATTTACAGAGTACATTCTCAGATACATATATAAAATTAAAATAAAAATAAGATTCACAAAATTAGAAATTCCAAAGCGGTTTTAAGATCGATTTGATTTGATTTGATATCAATAAACGTGATCTCTATAATCGATTTTGATCTTTCAAATATACAATTGAATTTCAGCGCAATAATTGTAATCAAACTAGTAAAAAAAGCTTGTTATCAAATTGATCTAAAAATCACTTTGAACTTTTCTTAGATTTTTCGTCTTAACACATCCCAAAAATGGCACTTCTTCTTCAAATATGTCAATTTATGAACCCAATTTGACATAATTATTTTTACGCAAGAATGAACAGCCGATAATGGTTATAGTTGCTTGTTTGTGTATTAAACCTAATGCAAGATTATTGTATGGGAACTCCAAGGTCCTCGTTACTAACTTAGTCGACTATCCGAGCGTCTTTCATATGCTTAAGGTTCTACCGACTCCTGAATGACGTATCATCCCCGAGAGAATAAGGAGGAACTATCGCCTGCTAGCACGTTACACGATAGCAACATTTCTAGTGGTTGTGGTAGTGGCAATCGGCCAGTAGTTGTGGTTGCCTTGCCGTGACTGTACATACGCTTATTCCTGGATACGTATGTACATACGCCCCGAACTGCTTGTAGTAGGTACCCGTCGGAAAGTTCAACGATCGCCCACGGCGAGGTCGGCTCACTGTCGTGCCGCCAGCACACCCGAGACCCCTGGAAACTTCAACGATCGGTCTTGGGGGCGAAGCCTGATGCTCTGTTTCCAGCACGCGTGCTATATATACCCATTACATAGAGAATGGACGACGAACAAGTGGAAAGAAGAAAGGAAAAGAAGGAGATGAGTGACTGCCGTGACTGTACATACGCTTATTCCTGGATACGTATGTACATACGCCCCGAACTGCTTGTAATTTAATAAAATAATCTTGAAATTTACAGAGTACATTCTCAGATACATATATAAAATTAAAATAAAAATAAGATTCACAAAATTAGAAATTCCAAAGCGGTTTTAAGATCGATTTGATTTGATTTGATATCAATAAACGTGATCTCTATAATCGATTTTGATCTTTCAAATATACAATTGAATTTCAGCGCAATAATTGTAATCAAACTAGTAAAAAAAGCTTGTTATCAAATTGATCTAAAAATCACTTTGAACTTTTCTTAGATTTTTCGTCTTAACACATCCCAAAAATGGCACTTCTTCTTCAAATATGTCAATTTATGAACCCAATTTGACATAATTATTTTTACGCAAGAATGAACAGCCGATAATGGTTATAGTTGCTTGTTTGTGTATTAAACCTAATGCAAGATTATTGTATGGGAACTCCAAGGTCCTCGTTACTAACTTAGTCGACTATCCGAGCGTCTTTCATATGCTTAAGGTTCTACCGACTCCTGAATGACGTATCATCCCCGAGAGAATAAGGAGGAACTATCGCCTGCTAGCACGTTACACGATAGCAACATTTCTAGTGGTTGTGGTAGTGGCAATCGGCCAGTAGTTGTGGTTGCCTTGCCGTGACTGTACATACGCTTATTCCTGGATACGTATGTACATACGCCCCGAACTGCTTGTAGTAGGTACCCGTCGGAAAGTTCAACGATCGCCCACGGCGAGGTCGGCTCACTGTCGTGCCGCCAGCACACCCGAGACCCCTGGAAACTTCAACGATCGGTCTTGGGGGCGAAGCCTGATGCTCTGTTTCCAGCACGCGTGCTATATATACCCATTACATAGAGAATGGACGACGAACAAGTGGAAAGAAGAAAGGAAAAGAAGGAGATGAGGGGTGAGACTCGTCTGAAACATCTCCTCAGCATTTCTCTGAGGCAAAAGCATCCAACTGGAATTCAGCGCCTCGTTCATCCATCCACAATGCAAAAGGTTTATATCTCAAACTTTTGTTCCTTATGTTCTGGCGTGGGGAATCTTCAAACTGATTTAACTTAATGCAGCTTTGTTTTGTGAGACTTATACAAAGTCTTGCTTGGTTAAGAAAACTCATGAAACTTTAATATTTTTATATATTTTATGTATACATTCGATATTTATACAAATTAATGGTATTGCATGCGCTGAGATAAAATCTTAAGCCCCCATAAAATAAGTAGTTAGATACAACTTTTCAACTATGTGCGAATTTTATTGTTATTTATTGGAAAAAAAGACAAATTGAAGTTTTAGACAGAGTGAATAATGTTTTACATTATTCATAATGTATAAGCGCAGTGCATAAATAAAATATTTCAGTGTTGCCTGCATAGTAAATTAAATTTAATTAAAAATTAATTAATTTCATTAAATTAAATAGGTATGAACCTACAAATTGTATTATTATTAACTCTTTTTGAAGAGACGATATATTATGGGTGAGTTACTGATTAATATTTTTGTTTTAAGTAATAAGAAAAAAAAAACTTATTTTGATATATGTATTATTAATTTGTAAGTCGATTTACTTGCATCATTTGTAATGTTAAGGGATCTTTCCAGTGTGACGGCCCGAAAAATAGCATATTTTCACGATTTTTTTTGGGACGGTTACTATACACCGATCAATCTGAAATTTTTATAACATATTAAGGTAATCATGAATGACAGAAAATGATTTTTTATAAGACGATTTTTATTGTTTAAATATTTTTTTTTAATTGTTGAAAATAATGTTGATAAAAAAGATAGCCTCATGGTAGACATCCTAGGGGTCGCAAATTTGATCTAAAAAAAAACCCAAAGGATTATTAATTAGTATGCAATTGGCTATCGCACTATGGAGGCTTTTTAAAAAATCAAAATTGACAAAATGGCGGCGGTTTGAACAAAAAGTACCGAATTTAGCCGTTTTTTTCGACAGTTTTTGTTTTTAAAAAATGGGAAGATTTAAAAAAAACTTTCATAGCACGTTAAAGAGTAGCGTGAAGAATGTTCTCCTAAAATTTGAAAACGATCGCTTGAAAACTGTTCCCTGAAGAATGTCCACCGTTTTTGAAAAATGTCGTTTCGAGAAAAACGCGAGTGTAGAAATTTCATATACCTAAATTGTGTACTTACGACTAATCGGCGATGCCAGGTCCATAAAGTATGCCAGCAAAGTATTTCGAATTTCGGTTTAAAAATTTGAGAGTATGTTTTTGACCGTATATTCTAATGGATAAGACAAAAAAAATTTCGATTTTTTTGTTCACTCTGGAAAGATCCCTTAACGTATAAAATGAATTCTATAGTTCCTTGTCCATTTAAATTAAAATTAGATAATTGTTTAGCTCGTAAACATACATATTATATATTTAATAAAAAAATATAGACAATTACATTATTTCACATTTATAAATATTATTATTGTATGAAGGTAAAAAAAAATAAAAAATAATGTGGTGAATAATAAAATGGAATAATACAATCATCGGTCTGGTGAATTTCGCTTTAAAAATTTGAGAGTATGTTTGTGACCGTATATACTAATGGATAAGACAAAAAAAAATTTCGATTTTTTTTCACACTGGAAAGATCCCTTAACGTATAAAATGTATTCTATAGTTCCTTGTCCATTTAAATTAAAATTAGACAATTGTTTAGCTCGTAAACATACATATTATATATTTAACAAAAAATGTAGACAATTACACTACTTCACATTTATAAATATTATTATTGTATGAAGGTAAAAAAAAATAAAAAATAATGTGGTGAATAATAAAATGGAATAATGCAATCGTCGGTCTGGTGAATTTCGCTTTAAAAATTTGAGAGTATGTTTTTGACCGTATGTACTAATGGATAAAACAAAAAAAAATTTCGATTTTTTTTTTCACACTGGAAAGATCCCTGAACGTATAAAATGAATTCTATAGTTCCTTGTCCATTTAAATTAAAATTAAATAATTGTTTAGCTCGTAAACATACATATTATATATTTAACAAAAAAATGCAGACAATTACACTACTTCACATTTATAAATATTATTATTGTATGAAGGTAAAAAAAAATAAAAAATAATGTGGTGAATAATAAAATGGAATAATGCAATCGTCGGTCTGGTGAATTTCGCTTTAAAAATTTGAGAGTATGTTTTTGACCGTATATTCTAATGAATAAGACAAAAAAAATTTCGATTTTTTTGTTCACACTGGAAAGATCCCTTAACGTATAAAATGAATTCTATAGTTCTTTGTCCATTTAAATAAAAAATTAGGTAATTGTTTAGCTCGTAAACATACATATTGTATATTTAACAAAAAAATGTAGACAATTACATTACTTCACCTTTATAGATATTATTATTGTATGAAGGTAAAAAAAAAAAAATAATGTGGTGAATAATAAAATGGAATGATGCAATCGTCGGTCTGGTGAATCGAAATAATGCAAAAGTATGTGAAGTCCCGGATGGGCGTTGCATCTAGAAACAGCAAGAGAGTAGCAGCTCGCATAAATATAAATGAGTCTTTGGTGACCTCCACTCCCACGAGGATTGCAGAGAACGAGATACATGTGCTTGCACCTCGTTCGCCACAAATGAAACCAGCAGGATCGTGCGATCGTTGCAAGCTCGGTTCAGTTAAACTAATTACCATATATTGCTTACTAACGGTCGCCAGCGACACGGCTGCTGGGCGTAGAGCTTTGATGGTCGAAACTTCAACGTAGTACGATGGGCCTCGACATTCCTGGTTGCCAGGTGTAACCCATTCACCGTTTTACTTGGTACTATACTACCTGGCTCTACTAAATTGACATTTAAGCTGAACTTCCAAGGGTTTCTCGGAATTCGGTATTCTGGTCTGGCTTTATACTATATTCCATCCACGAACATTTCATTATTCAGTACTAAATGAGCCAATACCTCATGTTGAATACTTTTAACTTCTTTTCATCAATTTATTCAACGATAATCATAATTACTTTATGTGACACATAGATAAAAAGATGTATGCGCTTTCGACTTTCCAGCGCTAGTTCGAAAAAAACTACTTTTCAGTCTTACATCCAGAAAAGTGCACTTTTCAGTCTTACATCCAGAAAAGTGCACTTTTCAGTCTTACATCCAGAAAAGTGCACTTTTCAGTCTTACATCCAGAAAAGGGCACTTTTCAGTCTTACATCCAGAAAAGTGCACTTTTCAGTCTTACATCCAGAAAAGTGCACTTTTCAGTCTTACATCCAGAAAAGTGCACTTTTCAGTCTTACATCCAGAAAAGGGCACTTTTCAGTCTTATATCCAGAAAAGTGCACTTTTCAGTCTTACATCCAGAAAAGCGCACTTTTCAGTCTTACATCCAGAAAAGTGCACTTTTCACTAGGTATCGCTTGCAAACCTGCAGTTTCCGGGGACGTTTAGAAAAGTTTCGTTCAACACTCGAAAGTTGAACTTTTTTTGTTCTACCTAGTGTTGAAATGTACTATTTATATACTAGTGTGACATTTTTTTTTTCGTAACGCTGTAGACATGAACATAGTGAATTTATTGTGCACTTGTTACAAAAAGTTATGGTATATGACATGGCGCTACAAAGTACTATATTCCAACAGCAACTTCAACAAATTTCATTAATTACAGAAGTCAAGACAAATAAATGTATGATTTTCTCAACACTTGAGTAACATAGTTATAATCAATACATTCAATAGATTTTATACATTATTTTTCGAATTTGCACAGGATGTATAAAGAAACAACTGAATAAATGTAGTGCGCAAAATCTTGGTCTTTGTAGGATTCGGTCATGGGCAAGGACATCTTTTTATAAATCCAACCTACTTAGATGTAAAATAAATTATAATGCGGATTATATAATCCTGGTTAGATTGCAAATCAGTAATTCCATTCTATGAACATTGTGAAAACGAATATTTTGAGAAAAATTCAAAATTCCATAAATACCGACCTTTTTTACAGATTCGTTCGAAATTCAATACCGATCCTCCTTTTAACATAGCTTAATTCATAAAAAATTATTTAGCTCAATAGCTAAATATTTGCGGATGTTAGAGAGCGTAGACATTTTTCGAAAATTGCAAAGTCAAATAAAAATTGAACATATTTTTAATTTTTTTGAAAATTACTACAAAGGCGTCGACCTGCTTTACATGTTTGCTAAATTTTAGTCTACTTGTTAAAGTAGTTCTTGAGATATGTAAGTTTGAATTTTGAGTGACGGCCACACATACACACACACACACGCACATCCATCCATATATTTTTTCTAAACCTTTTTGCTCGACGTTTTAGGCTATTTTTAGTGTACTAGAAAACATCCGCGCGCGCGAGTAGAGGTCGTGTGTCGGTGCAGCGATCTTATTTAATACATATAATATATATAATCAGAATTCCCAAAAATTAAGAGATCTAACAATTTTTTCCAATAAATCCAAATCTTATCGGATCGGAAACTCTTTATAGATTTGACTCAAATTGATTACCAATTGTCCTTTAACAATCTTTCAATTATAAATTAGTATTAACCTTGATAACTTGAAATTTGCGAGGTCTGGAATATTTCCAGACTTTAGAAAAAAATGTAAAGTCCCATCATTATATGGGGCTTTACATTTTTAGTAAAGCAGTACGACCTCTTTGCTCAATGAAATAAATACAGGATTTCCAATTCTGGAAACCTGGCATGGATTTTGCTAAAAGTAACAGTGAACAAAGAGGTCTGATTTACATGACTGCAGAATTTCAATTCGCCCCGATCTCTTCGCTTATCATCTTATTCACGATTGTTCTGTTGATCCACATGTAGTGACTCCGCATACACCTGGTTTTGTTGCTGCCATAGAGACTACGTCGCACTTTGTCGTTCAACATCTTAAGCCTAGTTTAATATTCACAATTAACACATAATCCGGAAACCCCGAAATAATGTAAAGTCAACCAACTTGGGAATTCAGACCTCGCGCGCCCGATATGCTTGACAAAACTGTCAGAATTGCAACTGTCAAACGTGTTAAACACGAACTCGGTCTCGGTCTCGATCTGATCTCGCGCCAATTTGGACCAATCACAGCGCGAATAACGTGACAACAATGGACCAACTCGCAATTCGATAAAATCTCGCAACATACTTTTTAGAGAAGGATAAAAAAAGCGAAAAACAATTTCGAGGAAGCAAAATAATAAAATATGTATTTAATTCAGTTCATCGTCCCAAACTCCCTCATTTCCCAAACCAGAATAAAATGAAAGCGCAAAGTGCTGTGCTTCAAAAGCTGATTTCCGTAATGTCTCAATAGCGGCAATAGTGAAGCTTTGAGGTATGCTTTTATACAACGCATCTTGCCCTGTAAGAGTTTAATCCAAAAGCCAGCATTGAGGTAGACAGATACTGTCATAGAAGCCGCACGTTGAAGGACACTGAATCAACCCCTACGTAGGGTCGAGGTAGCGGCCGTAGAAGAACAACCACTTTTCTCGACGCTTTAGACCATTTTGAGTGTACTAATATAAAAAAATAAAGAAAAAAATTTCGAGGAACCAAAATAATAAAATTTGTATTTATTTCAGCTCATCGACCGAAACTCCCTCATTTCCCAAACCAGAATAAAATGAAAGCGTAAAGTGCTGTGCTGCAAAAGCTGATTTCCGTAATGTCTCAATAGCGGCAATAGTGAAGCGTTGAGGTATGCTTTAATACAACGCATCTTGCCCTGTAAGAGTTTAATCCAAAAGCCAGCATTGAGGTAGACAGATACTATCATAGAAGCCGCACATTGAAGAAGAAAAAAATTTCGAGGAACCAAAATAATAAAATATGTATTTAATTTAAGCTCATCGACCCAAACTCCCTCATTTCCCTAAGCCGAATAAAATGAAAGCGCAAAGTGCTGTGCTTCAAAAGCTGATTTCCGTAATGTCTCAATAGCGGCAATAGTGAAGCATTGCGGTATGCTTTAATACAATGCATCATGTCCTGTAAGCGTTTAATCCAACAGCCAGTATTGAGGTAGACAGATACTGTCATAGAAGCCGCACGTTGAAGGACACTAAATCAACCCCTACGCAGAGTCGAGGTAGCGACCGTAGAAGAACAACCACTTTTCTCGACGTCTTAGACCATTTTGAGTGTACTGACATCAAAAAACGCGAAAAAGAATTTGGTGGAAGCAAAATAATAAAATATGTATTTAATTCAGTTCATCGACCCAAACTCTCTCATTTTCCTAAACAGAATAAAATGAACCGAGTTAAAATTTAAACCCTTCCAACACCCTTCGTTGAATTAAAATGGGTAAAATATGCCATTTTTGGAGGTTTATACAAGGGTCTAAGAACCTAATTGGAGGTCTAAACATAAGAATTTCAGTCTACCATAGACTTCGTTTACTCAATTCGGGTAATATCTGCCAATCTCGTAGGTTTTGACGAGTGTCGAAGGAATGAAGGTACCTCCGTTTAATCCGCGGGACTGCTACATTTAGGATTTGAAGAGGGTCTAATTTTCAACTCGGGAAAGCGCAAAGTGCTGTTAAAAAGCTGATTTCCGTAATGTCTCAATAGCGGCAATAGTGAAGCATTGAGGTATGCTTTAATACAATGCATCATGTCCTGTAAGCGTTTAATCCAAAAGCCAGTATTGAGGTAGACAGATACTGTCATAGAAGCCGCACGTTGAAGGACACTGAATCAACCCCTACGCAGAGTCGAGGTAGCGGCCGTAGAAGAAGAACCACCAGCAGCAGCAGCAGCAGCAGCAGGCTGCATCCCCTCGCTCGCGTTCGCCCGGTGTGTTACAGGTGAGCTATCGACCTGCTGTCGGGGGGCCAGAAATACCGGGCAGCATCGACCGCGTTCTACGTTTATACCTGGCGGCGACTGTCTCTCGCTCTCTCTCACCCGATTCGGATGGTTTTCTCGCTCTGCGCCCCGTCGGGGTGATTGTGTATAGTTCCCGCGGGATGGAAACGCGCCGTCGCGTCGTCAGAGGACAAGTTGCCCGCGCGCATTTGGGAGGGATGAAGAGGAGACGAGGGGTGGTGAGCCGTCCAAGCTAAAACTTGCGAGGAGGAGGGTTGGCTACATCGGGGGTTTGGTGCGGGGGCTGACGCACGAGACTCAATCGGCCAATCGGATGAAGCGTCGGTTAGCGTTTGCGCCTTTGACGACCTAACTCGTAGCGGCTGCATAGCGACGTCGGGGGTGGCTGCCGAGGGGGTGGCGGACGTGCACGGTGGCGGGGAGGTCTCCGCGGGCAGACGTTTCAAAGCTATCCCGACGTAGAGACACGCCGAGACGCCCCTGCCATCGGGAGCCCCATCGGTCTGCGTAAGTATCATCTCAATCGACTGTCCCTCTAAATATCCGGTGTTTCCTAATTTTCCAAACTCTAATTATTCATTTTTCAATGAACGACTCTTTTTTTCGCCCGTTTTTCCTTCGTGTTATGTGCGATTCGGGTGTTTCCGCGAGTTGGGAAAAAATCGATGTGTCAGAGGTCAACTGTACGTTGAATCGATTAGAGAAGTTATTGGATTACTTTTTGTTTTTTGTGTGCGGTTGGTTCAGTATAAGGTTTTACTTTATTTTGTTAATATCGATCGGAGTGAGCGCAAAGACAAGTTCGCGACGGTTCCAAGAGAGACGGAGAACCGCAAGGGTGCAGCGGACTTCCGGTGTGCGGGATATTAGAGGTAGAAATACACGCACACACACACACACGCACACACTGGCATAGAAAACGAACGACCTTGTGAATACGAGCACATGGATGTTATCATCGTACTCTGTACTCAAGTCGACGACAATTTGTTTTTCTTTTCTTCTTCTTCTTTTTTTTTCGCAGCGTCGGTGTTGGTGGCAAATCGTTGAGGCAAGTTGAGGTATTATTATAGATAGAGTGGTACGTGCGCGCTTTCGTATATAGTGATACATCGACGAGCGTGAGGGTGGTATTGTGATGGTGCTTGCGATTTATGTTTCTGAAGCACCTGATATGTCGTGATGAAGCGGGTGGATAAAGACTTAATCGCGACTGAACTCTACTCTCAGATACCGTTTTAAACATTATTATTTTTTTTCTCGTTTTTCGTTGAGTAATAAAATTCATATTCATTAAATAATATAATATGGTTTCAATACGAACGGACATAATTTTTTCTAACCGTGTAAGTGTACATTACATTTTCGCAGTAACGATATATTGGCTATTTGACGAAATTCTAAGCTTCATAGAAAAAAATAAAATAAAAATCGTACAACACCTTAAGGTATCGTAATTTCGTAGTGCGGGACGAAATTAATTTTTTTAAGTTTCTAATGTATTCTTATACAGTATAAATTCAGTAAAAATAAAACAACCTGTATCGGTCAGGTTTTCCGCAGTTTTGTAAAACGTAAAAACCGGAATAAGATATACGGATGAATATAACGAAATAAAAAAATAAAAATAAACAAAATCAAGGTTATTTGTCATCTCCACAAAATTTTCGGTAGTTGAGAGATCAATTTGGAGCCTTACGTAACTCGCTAAATGTAAAGTGACTCTGGGAATATATTTTTTAAGACACTATATGATCGATTATTTTTTTTTATTTTGTAGAAAATTTTATTACACGCTTTCAAAAGTGAAGTTTTTTTTTCTTTTGCTAAATAATCATTTTTGCAAGGAATATTTTTATTTTAAGGTTATATCGCGAATAACATTATATAAAGGAAAATAAAAAATTGAGGAAATTCAAAGTTAAACTTTGAAAAAAAGTTGAGACTTCAACGAATATTTAATTATTCAATGAAACCAATTAAATTTAATGATTTGATCAGAAGGACTGGTTCATTTCGAGAATAATGTATTTATCTTGAATTTTAATACTTGAATGTTCTTGGACTTACGGTGTACCACAATTTAAAAAAGATGCGATTTTTAAAAGAGGGAGTCTTCAATACTTTCATGGAAAAAAATGAATGATTTTTTAATTTATATTAGAATATTCAAAAAATTTGGAAATGTTTTATCGAAATAATTTTTTTTAAATTATATTTAGCGAATTATATAAGGCTTAGAACCTGAAAAATGTTTATTTCCCGTTCAGAAAAAATATAAAACTGCAGAAAATTAAACGAACGTTTTTTGTTATAAATATATAAAATATATAATTTTATTATAAAAAATATTTTCAATGCAGGTTTTCTTACATAATGTGATTGCGAAATATGTGTTGATACAGGCTCCGTAGAGGACTCGGCTGAAAAGGTGGAGGGCCCGGGGACAAGAGGAGCTAAGGAGTCGTTGAACGACTCGAAGGACGAGGACGTCACGGACGTCGGATCGACGCTGAGTGGCTTGCTTGCCGGACTTCCGGCACTAGCGGGGCCCCAGCGTCTCGCCAGTTCCCTCAGGCAAAAGTTCTCCAGCAACTCCGGTAAGTAAACGATCTTCCCATTTCCGGCGCGTTCTGAGCAGCTCGTGATTCTATTTCGTACGAAAAACCTTGTCCTTGGAATTATTCAGACATAACTCCTTCTTCCCGTCCTAGGACATTTTTTTTTGCAATGGTGACGGTAACTCCGATATTCTATTCCCTTCTCTTCATCCCCTGTTCCCTTGTGTTTGCCTTCTCGGCACACACCCTGTAAAAAAAAGAAGAAAAAACCAGTAACCGCCCCTCGTAAAAGACCTGGCACCGACGGACCGCGACTTAATTAATTAACGAGGGCTCCAAGCGTGCGCTCGCGCATGAACGACTACTGCACTAGCCCAAGAGACGCATATAATGTGAATGGCAAAGAGTATACATCTACCAAGTTGATAACGTGGAATTTTTAATTTATTAAACGGAAAAAGAAAGCGAGACAGTAAAAAAAAAAACTTGAGTATTGACATTAAAAACTGTCCACAAACCCTTTTTAGAGGTTGGCAATTGATTAATGCCTTTCTATTACGTAACTTTAATTCTGTAAAAGAAAATTAAATTTTTTTAAATGTCACTCTACCGTAATAATAATATTCACTTCAATACAAGATTCAATTACTTATAGTGTTTTCAGATCTGTAGATCTAAACTGAAGGTTCCCAAAATAGGAGATTTTTCCAATCTCAATAAAGATCCGAATCTTGATTACGTTTATCTTTGAATTTTCTATAGTCATCTATTTTATTTATTTTCTAAAAGTTAAATTTTTCACAAAATTAAAAAATCAAAATCATGAATTGTAAAATGAGGAAACTAGAAATAGCGAATTGTGTCGATCAATAAGATCGGAATACTTTTCAGTCTTTAGCACATTTTTGAAAAACATCTTTAGCATATCCATTGTCAAAGTCTAAGTTTTCAATTTTTTAAAAAAATTATTCTCGAAACTTATTTGTGCTGTAGTTAAGATTTGTTTATGCACACGTCTACTGATGAGCGAGGGGAGCCTTCACCCGAAGCATTTTGATGTGTATGAATCAATGATCATCCACATATCTCAATGAAAAGAAAGAAAAGAAAACGTGTAGTCACGTTGAATAATAAGAACACCTGGACAGATGTGTTCCGGTGTGTAATCGATTACCCGCTGTTCCTATTCCGACAAGGTTTCACCCAAGTGGGTTCTCGGATCGAAACGAAGGTACATACCAGTGACTCGAGCTGGCGTTCTGCTCAGGTCGGGTTCGGGGTTCGTGTTTTGTACTTTGTGCGGTATACCAGGCCGGGCCAGGGCTCCCTTTTATCAGTTGTAATTAAAAAGATTAAAAAAACAAAGAAAAAGGTTGAAAACGTCGTTGGCCCAGCCCGTGGACAAACGAGTAACACGAGAACTAAGCGTTACGTGACATTGTACGTACAACGTCGAATCTACTAATAATGCTTATTGAATTTCGTTCGGTTACGCGAGAGATAATAATAACGAAAAAGATTCACGTAATGATATATCGGTATATAATCTCTGGAGCCTAACCGTTGTACGGTTATTTGTTGTAGGTTACCCCCGGCCCGGCCTGATGCGCGCCGCTTCAATCACGACCGCTCCGCCACCGTCCCCAAGGCCGCCCCAGGTCCCGGATATGATCCAGATTAACGCGTTCTGAATTTTTCGGTGACATTCGAGAAACACAACAAAAAAAAACACCCACCGAAAGAGATTCCTGCAACTAGCAAGAATGCGGGAAACATAGAACAAGGAAAAGCGCATCGCGAACACAGACATCCGTCAAGACCGAGACACTCAATACGGAGAGTATTGCATCGTCATTGTATATCATCTGTGATCTTGATCATCAACGGCTGAATCATGGACACCAAGATACCAATTCTGAATATGGAGATAGGCGAAGCGAAGGAGATTGTCTGGGCGAAGCTTCAGGAGCCAAAGTCTCAGAGGCGACTCGTTCTCGTCATCGTCTCCGTGGCTCTTCTTCTCGACAACATGTTGTACATGGTGATAGTTCCCATAATACCCGATTATCTCAAATACGTTGGTGCCTTTGATGACGACGATATCACTGACACCAACGTCACGAGAGCACCCGGTCATCATGGTCAAGATTCGGCAACAGGGCTTCTGTTCGCCTCAAAGGCCATCGTACAGCTGATGATCAATCCATTCTCGGGAGCGTTGATTGACAGAATAGGCTACGACATACCAATGATGATAGGACTAATCATATTGTTTCTATCGACGACAGTATTTGCATTCGGCGGCAGTTACGGAGTGTTATTTTTCGCAAGAAGTCTCCAAGGCGTTGGTTCAGCGTTCGCTGATACGTCAGGTCTGGCGATGATAGCTGATCGTTACACCGAAGAGAACGAGCGATCAAAGGCTCTGGGCATAGCTCTAGCTTTCATCAGTTTTGGTTGTCTTGTTGCACCACCTTTCGGAGGTGCGCTTTATCAATTCGCCGGGAAACCAATGCCTTTCCTCATACTTGCGTTCGTAAGTCTTGGCGATCTCTTCATGCTGTTACTAGTTATGAAACCTCTGAAGGAACAGCTAAAGGAGAGCAGTCAACGAGAACATCGTCCAACGATACCAATCTGGCGGCTATTCATCGATCCCTACATAGCCGTTTGCGCTGGAGCTCTCATGATGTCCAACGTAGCGCTTGCATTCTTAGAGCCTACAATTGCCCTTTGGATGGAAGATAACATGACAACGGACAATTGGAAAATGGGAATGGTTTGGTTACCCGCGTTCTTTCCTCACGTGTTCGGTGTCGTCATCACGGTGAAGATGGCGAAGAAGTATCCTCAGCATCAATGGCTCATGGCAGCAATCGGACTTGCGCTGGAGGGATTCTGCTGTTTCATCATACCATTCTCTACATCGTACACGTTCCTCATGATACCAATATGTGGCATTTGCTTCGGAATCGCTCTAATCGACACAGCCCTTCTGCCCACACTCGGTTATCTCGTGGACGTCAGATACGTCTCTGTCTACGGTAGCATCTACGCCATAGCGGATATATCCTACAGCGTCGCTTACGCGGTGGGTCCCATAATAGCCGGTGGTGTAGTTGAGGCGATTGGCTTTACCGCCCTCAACATCGGTATCGCAATCTCGAATCTTATGTACGCACCGGTTCTATACTACCTAAGGCACATCTACGACTTTAAGCCCTTCCAGGATGAGGCTAATGTTCTTATGCAGGATCCACCGGATAAGGAGTACCAGACTTATGTGCTTCAGGAGCAAAGACCCATCAGCGGTGATGTCGGTAACCATTTGACGCAAGGCACGAGAATGGAGACAGATATTGACCAGGAACCCGGCTATCAAACGATGCAGGGCTACGATCAGGACGCCGGTTACAATAGGAACACTACGTCAGGTTGGGACCAACCAGCGCCAGGTTATGATCAACAATCGAATTACGAACAGCAGGGCGGCGGTTATGGACAGGTTGGCGGATATGCGCAGCAACAACCACCGGCCTACGGCGGTCAAGCAGCCGGCTATGGTCAGCAGAGAAACTTCGGACAAGAACCACGCGAACCTAGAGTGGCTAGCGTAGCTCCGAGTCAGCAACAACCAACGGATGCTAATCCGTTCAGGAGACCACCGCCACCGGAAATCGAACAGAGACCGTCCGGGGACAGCAATCCCTTCAGACAAGGGATGTACTAGTGTGTTCTGGCGAGATGGAGTGCTTGCGCGGTGACGAAGCTGATGGACGCCTGGAGACGAGGGTCTCAGCTTCAAGATAAAAGTCTTCGTGCGGCCCAGGCTTCCATATATAGTTCGTACACACCGATTGCGTCTCTGCTGTCCGGCTGTAAGAAGCATCAGAAGAATTTGAATGTCAATAACAACGGTATGGCTCTACTTGTGCGCGGGTTTGGTGTTCATCATTGGTGTCTCCTGTTTGTGATTCAGCCTGTAATAAGTTTCTAAAATGTCTTCGGTGTTGAGAAAAATCGAGGAGGGTTAGTGATGATGTGCTGGTTTTGGATTGAGAGTTGCTCAAGGATATCCAATGGTGCGCTTGAAGATTTGGAGTGGAAGTGGAAGAAGAGGATGTCGTTGCTGGAAAGCTGATGAACAAAAGGCTGAATATCATGAACGGTAGGTCGTCAAAGTTAGACGAAAGCGAAACGAGCTTCAAATTCTTGTTGTGGCATCTATAGGTGTAATATATAGCATATATCGTCTTCGCGTAATGGAGATGAGAACTCGAATGCGGGAGGCCGGTCGGTCAAACGAAAACCTCTGGAACCAAGGTACCATATCAGCAAAACGGACCTTTGGCTTCCGGTTCGTCGTGACTGAAGTTACGGCACTTTTAGTTAGTTCATGAAAAAAAAATATCTCGTTCTAAAATTCATTCATTGCTGAACCAGGATAACATATCAGGGCTTCGAAGCCTCGGGAAATTCTCAAATTATCGAGCTATAACCCAGGTGGAATGGAGCCCAAAACCTAGTGCATAAGTCGTTAAGTTTAGAGAATTAGGAGATAATCGAGTGGATGGAACATATTCAAATCACGAATTACCCGAGTACCTTCAAATCTACTATACAATACTTATTATATCCGGAAAGATTGAAAGTATGATATGCTAAGCGAGACGCTGAATGATATCGATAACATTGCTAATAACTAAGCATCACTCCGGTACTTCGTGATCGCGAATACTTAATATTAATAATCTCATCCTGCGTGCTGATCGGCCAAAGGCATGGACATATCCGTATTTTTATGAGAATCCTTTTCTAATTAATAGATACTTGAGTTCTGTTTTTTGCAGTTAGATGAGCTGCTCCGACTTAGCATTGGGAGTACGTGAATCATTTAGATATCATATAGTATATTCAAATGATCGATTTTATTGATTATTATGAGGCTTACGTAAGTCGGCCACTTGTCCAATACCTCCTTGATCTTTTTCACAATATAGAAATTATATTTACTGATTGGTGAAGAAAACCAAACACTTTGTTTTGGAATATTTCGATCTCATACATACACAAAATAATTTTAATTCACAAAATATTGATTATCAATTTGGAATAGAAATTATTATATTGAATTACAGTTGAAATTACATTTCTTGGAACAAAATTTCCAGTGACTTTAGTACTTGCGGAACCTAATAGTATTTTTGCGTATGTACACGTAAAAATATTATTAAATTCGGACAAAAATGCGTTCTACCGAATCGTTGAGTAGAATGAAAGCTTTTCACTCTCAAAATTTTGAAATCTTGATACTAAAATACTAATTTGTAGATCCAGAAGGTTAGAATTAAAGGAGATCATAGTGGTTCATTTTCACAAAAATGACGATTATTGAAATTTGATCAGTATTTTAATTTACATATTTGAATTTTAATTAGTAGAATTGGTACATATGGCCGTACCGGCGTTGTATTGGCCTTACCTACTCGTCAATACTCATTGGTCGTTACAAGTGAACGAGACCAAAAAAATGAGCTCTCGATATATCAGAGACGAGGCATTGCACCGGAGTGCTTTGATTTTTGCAGTGCCTGTATTAAACAAAAAAGAAGATTTTTTATTGATTCGCTTGTAAAATCGATGTGACGACACCTATAGAGGCAAAAATTAATAATAAATAAGTATCCGTTCTCCCGATCTAACGTCTCTCGTCTATGTGTAAAAATGACAAAGTGGAAGAAATAAAAAGACACACGTACACCGAAACACAATGAAACAAATGTGCTAGCTTGCGCGTGTTATAGTAGAATAATAATATTGCTCTTTGATAGGTTCGTAGTGGTTTGAAGAATAAAACGATGATTATTATTGTTTAAAATGCTTTGCTTGGCCTAGCGGTTGAATTACCAATTCGTATAAAGAAATTTCTCGCAATTAAACGACAAAATTAAATTAGACGAGCATATTTTTATTGGAAACATTTTGAAACGAAAAATAATTATATTTTTTTCTCTAAGATCGATGTTTTTGATGCTATTCGAAAATTGCGCTGGAAAATTAACCTAGAATGAAAAAAAAGTTTTCTTTTGAAAAATAATATCAGCTACGGAAACTAAGAAAAAATCGCAATTAACAAAATGGCGGCTTTCCTAAGGAAAATACATTTGTATATTTTTATTTTCGTTCAATTTTCTAATCTCTACCATTTTTTTATAGTGATTTTTCTTTATTTCATTAAGAACCTCTTCATTGGCATTGACGTAATAGTGCGACAATACTTAAGTTAAGAACTAATTATTATGAATTAAAGGTAACGTCAGTTTTTCGTTTTTGCTTAGTTGCTAAATAAATAATCATCAAGCAGTCGATTTTTACCCTGAAATGCTTCGTGAATGATACAAAAAATATAAATATTATTAAACAAATGAAAATAGAATTTTCATGCCAGAATTTTAGAAAAGAAAATTAAAAATCCTTATTCAGTATATTTTTGACGATTGCTAGGAAAAATGTCTATATGTCGATTACTTTCTTCGCCCGCTAGGCCGAGCATGGTATAAAGGATGAATCGCACATACATTCTGAACCAAAAGTTTAATTCAATTAGAATTTCAGTAGTTTCCGATATAAAAAACGGAACGAAAGAAAAAAATCAAAGTCTTTGCAGATGTTAACACTGATGTTAAATAAGTAAGTTAGTAAAGTCCAAGAGGTATTAATAAATGAATTTTAAAAAAGTCAACACGAAATATGGTATGAAATGAAATACCCGATTTTTTCGAAATTATATGATTGTATAAAGAATTTTCAAAACAATTCGATTTTATTACATTTTGTAATTCAATGAAATAGTCGAAAAAAGTCACTAGTTTAGAGTGTGTTTTTTATGAAAGATATTAAGTTAGATATAAAACGTTTTAGAACACACAGTTTAATTGGAGCTGCCTTAAGGATGTAGGAGCGTGATGGGGTGTTCAATTTTCTGAAAGTGAGAATTCAGAGAGAAATTCGAATACTTCTCGATGGAATAAAAATCTGAAAAAAATCAAGCATACAAAAGGTGCGGAAAAGATTAATTTTGCATATTAACAATTGCAAAATGTTATTAACAAACAGGTGAAAAAAAAAATTGTTGAACAAATAATCCGTCAACCTAACTTTTTTTTCGAATGAAAATGATTCGTTAAATTTTCTGTATACGTATGAATTTTTTCGGAATTTCGTCTAATGTTTGAAAATTGCGGTTTTTTTTCTTGTATGAGCTGTATTCGCGAATCTATTTGATCACTCGTTTCGAAACTTCTTGGGTGTAATGGGTGGTTTTGTGACAAGCACATATGAAAAATTCGCGACTTAACATGCATTTAAAAAAAAATGAATTCCAAAAAAAAACGAAATTTCGATTAGAAAAAATTCTGAAAAAATTCATACGTATTCAGAAAAATTAACGAATCATTTTCATTCGAAAAAAAAGTTAGGTTGACGAATAATTTGTTGAAAAATTTTTGTTTTCACCTATTTGTTAATAACATTTTGCAATTATTAATATGCAAAATTAATCTTTTCCGCACCTTTTGTATGCTTGATTTTTTTTTAGATTTTTATTCCATCGAGAAGTGTTCGAATTTCTCTCTAAATTCTCACTTTTCAGGAAGCTGAGCACCCCATCGCGCTCCTAAATCCTTAAAAATTAATTTCATTGTATAGCGATGAAATTTCAATCGAACCAAACTTTTGGTTGAGAATATCAGTGTAGTTACTTCCTTAGCATAGAAAATTACGGCCAAGAGCGTGTTGCGAGTGCAAACTGCGTATGATCGTGGAATCTTTAAGCCATAGAGCAAATGGCATAACGACCGAGGTAGCAAACACTCGATAACGACTTGTATAATCTTTCTATTTTACTTTGAGCTGGCCTCACCGAATGCAAAACTCCCTCAGCGGTAGCAATTCACGAATCATTATTTTCAATTGCTATGATATCGATGTACCTAAGCGTAGGCAGCATATACATAGATAGTATAAAGAGACGTATCGATTCGAGAGAAAAAATACATTAGAGAAAGAATGAGTGAACAAAAAAAAAAAAAGATAAAAATGAAGGAATGGCCATTCAATTCGCGGACAGAAGCGAACTCTCGCTAATAATATACATATTAAAATAAATAAATATATATATATATATATATAAATTATATATATTCAGAAAACAGATACAAATGTACCAGAACATATATTGCATATATGATTATATTAGGTTGTACTCGCAGCTTCTTTCAAAAATACTAATGTATCTCTTGTAAATAATGTGAAAGCCTATCCACACATTTCCCATCCCAATTCTCTTCCTTAACCCTTTTCCTTAATCCCAATCCCGTCCCAGAGCGCGTTAGCATTTCGCCTACTGTATCATATTGCGTTATATACTTACTATAGACCTATAGCTATATTATTATTATAATAACTACTAATTAATTTATGACGCTGCTTGCGAAATACGGCGAATGATCGATTATCGTTTTAAATAGAATATTCGAAGACGGAGTTCAATTGTATAAGGCGAACTTCTGTCTATGTTCCATTTGCCCGACTCGACATTTGAAAAAAAAAAAACAAACAAAAAAAAAACAAAAAAACGTTTTTATCATATTTTGTCATGAAAGTATAAATCGATGAAAGTGGCGAACGAGCGAGAGAGAAAAAGAGAGAAAGAGAGAAAGAACGAAAAAAAGTGTGAGAGGAAGTGGGAGAAAATTCAGACACATATCGTGCGATTCCGTGTTGAAATACAGGCAACGGTCATATCTATCGTACGTGGTAGTCGTGTACGCAATAAGTTTAAAATAATAAAAATGTCTCGCGTCGTGAGGAGTTCCCGTACAAGTGTAGTTCCCGCATATGCGCACTTAAATGTGCATATACACAGAGAAAACAACATACACACGGAAACACGAAAATTATAACGTAAAAACATATATACATGATACACACAGCGGACATAGAAAAAACACATAAGACTATAAACAGAATAAAAGTCGCATGAAACACTCGGAAGGGCATCTATACACATGTATGTATGTATATTTAATGGAGACAACAAAAAAAAAAAAAGTAATACGAAGTATCAAATTGCGTATGTAATTGAAACAAAAAAAAAACCTATGAACACTGTAATGTCGTTGAACTGGTTATTAAAGATGTCATTGTTACCGAAGTATAACTGGCGATATTTATTACCACATAACCCTTTATCCTAGGGAAAGTCATTTTCCCACCTGTTATTAAATGAGATTTATTTACGTGAATTAACATTTTTTATTTGATCAGAATTTGAGCTGTTATTAACGTCAAATTTAAAAAAAGACAAGAAATTGTCGCAGGAATTTTAAAACATCTGTAGAAAAAAAGATTCTTCTGTAAAGAAGCAAAAAAATAAAAAATGATCAGAAATGTTAAAATGGCAAAAAAATTATTTAGAAATTATGTGTATTTGGGACTATCTTAAAGCATTGAAATTTTTCACCGCAAAAAAAGATTTCATTGATTCAAATTGATGGAAGATTACATTTATTTTTTACTAATATCAAAACAAAATTCACTTGATAGATTTAGTGGAGAAACTGATTATTTGATTTAAACAAACCATTTAAAAAATTAAAATAAATGATGTACTTGAAATCATCGATTTAGGAATCCGTTTATTTTACTATGTCCCCAACGAATGATGCGCTTGTGTCAGTCGTCTTTAGGTCAAGTCATAAAATATAAAAAGAGATTTGAAAGAATTTATTATCACGGCTAGTGTTCGTGGATAATTTTCAATTTTAGAAACGTGGTTTAGAAAAAAAAACACATATAATTTAGTTATAAGTTATATATAAATAAATTAAAAATTTTAATTTATATAAATAATTTTTTAAAACGTTCACTCAATTTAAATACAATTTCCATTGATACAATGTAACTACATATTATTAACCTCAAAATTGTCCAAATAAATGATAAGATGTAATTAAATATATTTTTTTATTGAATCAATTAAGCTTTTTATAGGTTGCGATTTCAAGTTTATTTATTTATTTTTTTATTTAATTTTCTCCCATTGTAATCGAACTACATATTTTATTGGGAATGCATGTATACATTCTCAAACAAAAATATTGCTGAGTTCTTGAAATACATAATCGATTGTCGACCTGTTATTGATTAAACTAGTATAAAAAATTCATCAAAACAAATTTAAAAAACGATTCACTCGATTTGAATACAATTTCCATTGATTCAATATAATTACATTTTATTAACCTAAAAATTATCCAAATAAATGATAAGATGTAATTAAATATATTTTTTCATTGAATCAATTAAAATTTCCATAGGGTGCGATTTCAATTTTATTTATTAATTTAATTTAATTACGCCCCCTTGTAATTGAACCAAATGTTTTATTGGGAATGCATGTATATTACATTCTCAAACAAAAATATTGCAAAGAGTTCTTGAAATACATAATCGATTGTCGACCTGTTATTGATTAAACTGGTGTAAAAAATTCATGAAAATAAATTTAAAAAACGATTCACTCGATTTAAATACAATTTCCATTGATTCAATATAATTACATTTTATTAACCTAAAAATTATCCAAATAAATGATAAGATGTAATTAAATATATTTTTTTATTGAATCAATTAAAATTTTCATAGGTTGCGATTTCAATTTTATTTATTGATTAAATTTAATTGTCTCCCATTGCAATTGAACCAAATTATTTATTGGGAATGCATGTATATTACATTATCAAACAAAAATATTGCAAAGAGTTCTTGAAATACATAATCGATTGTCCACCTGTTATTGGTTAAATTATTATAAAAAATTCATCAAAATAAATTTAAAAAACGATTCACTCGATTTAAATACAATTTCCATTGATTCTATATAACTACATATTATTAACCTAAAATTAATCCAAATAAATGATAACATGTAATTAAATATATTTTTTTATTGAATCAATTAAAATTTTCATAGGTTGCGATTTCAATTTTATTTATTGATTAAATTTAATTTTCTCCCATTGCAATTGAACTACATATTTTATTGGGAATGCATGTATATTACATTATCAATCAAAAATATTGAAGAGTTCTTGAAATACATAATCGATTGTCGACCTGTTATTGATTAAACTGGTGTAAAAAATTCATCAAAATAAATTTAAAAAACGATTCACTCGATTTAAATACAATTTCCATTGATTCTATATAACTACATATTATTAACCTCAAAATTATCCAAATAAATGATAAGATGTAATTAAATATATTTTTTTATTGAATCAATTAAAATTTTCATAGGTTGCGATTTCAATTTTATTTATTGATTAAATTTAATTTTCTCCCATTGTAATTGAACCAAATTATTTATTGGGAATGCATGTATATTACATTATCAAACAAAAATATTGCAGAGTTCTTGAAATACATAATCGATGGTCGACCTGTTATTGATTAAACTAGTATACAAAATTCATCAAAATAAATTTAAAAAACGATTCACTCGATTTAAATACAATTTCAATTAATTCTATATAACTACATTTTATTAATCTAAAAATTATCCAAATAAATAATAAGATAAAATTAAATATATTTTTTCATTGAATCAAATCAACTTTTCATAGGTTGCGATTTCAATGTTATTTATTGATTAAATTTAATTTTCTCCCATTGCAATTGATCAAAAAAAAAATATTGCACAGAGTACTTGAAATATATCATCGATTGTCCACCGGTTATTGATTAAACTGGATAAGCCAGTACGATCCTCCCAGAAAGACTGTAAGTGAATTTTACCCTTGCATAGAAGGGGTATCATGTTGTAGGTTGAAAGAATAAATCCTGTCAGGCATAATCGAGCATGAAGCTCTCGACGAGCTTCTTGCGGTGTCGCCCACGATTAATCCGTAACTGGATAGCCAGTTCGCGTGTGTACTTTACTCGCGTGGCCTGTTCGCAGAGCACTTGCTGTGAAAACTTTGCTAAGAGGCTTAGAGCGGCTCTGCTCCTCAATATCGACGCCGTTGGCCGTCGGTGTAGCGCAATCCCATGAATATTCGATTGCTTTGACACAAATCGATTTTGTCTGTAGTACTCCCAAAGCATCTACAGTGTCTATATCCAAGCTTTAAGGTCTAAGGGCATATTTAATACGTCGTGTATTCAATATATATATTCCAAGCGTGTATTAATATCTCGTACTTTTATACCTATGGTTATATTTCATGTAAAACTCACAATAGAGAAAAAAGTATTAAAGTAAATGTATATTTGGTCGTCTATATTTATTCTTAGCTTTACCTAAGAGCAATATATTTTATTGCAAACGTGACTGGTTATTAGAGTCTAAACCGTATATATGTAGATGATGAATGATGACTAATATTGCAATTCCCATTAAATCCGGAAGAGCCAAAAATTCTACAGTCTCTGTCGTTCTTGAACTTACGGCTCCTATAAAAACAGCAAAATATTCGATCAGTTGACGAAATTATATCATGTTTTACTCAAGGAAGTATTAATCACCTAAATTTTTCAGACAATAAGGTTGAAATACATTCTTGTGTAGATTCTGGCATTGGCAGAATATCGACATCCATGAAATTTTTGCACAAAAAAATGTATGGTTAATTCTACTATACGCATAATTTCCTGAGAGGACAACTAGATTTTATTATTGCTGCAACAATAATTAATGTATCCAGCAATGAAATTATGGTACACGTAACTATTTGTATAGTAGAATTTACTATATTCAAATAGCTGTCCCCTGAATTTTTCTCTTTCAATGTGGCCCGTGCATTACATTTTTTTTTAAATATTGCATTATTACATCTGGCACCTCATTTGGTTGATTATATTTGCACTATGCAGCCTCGAGTCTGTACAAAGTAGACCAACTCTTGTGAAGTTTGTTAACGAGCTAATTTAGCTAATGAATTTATCTATATATGTATAAAATACACGGAAAGAAAAGATTAGTTGCCATAATCAAAAAATGAGTTCACATGACTAATCGATTATTCTATTTCCCTTACAATTCAAATGGTAGTCCCAACGATTCGAATGATAATCTCAATGATTCGAATGATAGTCCCAACGATTCGAATGATAGTCCCAATGATTCGAATGATAGTCCCAACGATTCGAATGGCAATGCCAACGAGTGGAATGATAGTCCCAACGATTCGAATGTTAGTCCCAGTGATTCGAATGATTGTCCCAAGGATTCGAATGATAGTGCCAACGATTCGAATGATAATCCCAACGATTCGAATGATAATCCCAACGATTCGAATGATAGTCCCAATGATTCGAATGATGGTCCCAAGGATTCGGATGATAGTCCCAATGATTCGAATGATAGTCCCAAGGATTCGAATGATAGTCCCAATGACTCGAATGATAGTCCCAACGATTCGAATGATAGTCCCAATGATTCTAATGATAGACCCAATGATTCGAATGATAAGCCCAACGATTCGAATGATAACCCCAACGATTCGAATGACAGTCCCAATGATTCGAATGATAGTCCCAAGGATTCGGATGATCATCCCAATGATTCGAATGATAGTCTCAATGATTCGAACGATAGTCACAACGATTCGAATGATAGTCCCAATGATTCGAATGATATTCCCAATGATTCGAATGATAGTCCCAAGGATTCGGATGATAGTCCCAATGATTCGAATGATAGTTCCAAGGATTCGAATGATAGTCCCAATGATTCGAATGATAGTTCCAACGATTCGAATGATAGTCCCGATGATTCGAATGATAGTCCCAAGGATTAGGAAGATAGTCCCAATGATTCGGAAGATAGTCCCAATGATTCGGAAGATAGTCCCAATGATTCGAATGATAGTCCCAATGATTCGAATGATGTTCCCAACGATTTGAATGATAGTCCCAAGGATTCGGATGATAGTCCCAAGGATTCGAATGATAGTGCCAATGATTCGAATGATAGTACCAAGGATTCGAATGATAGTCCCAATGATTCGAATGATAGTCCCAACGATTGGATTGGTTACGTTTACTAATCTCGCATGAAATAATCGTGTGAATAGTAAATTCGAAATGTCGTCACAAACAAACATTTCTTTTCGTGTATTCAAAATATTTCACTGTCTATCCGACACCAATCGTCCCGGAGAAAGGGGTCCACAGGATGCGATGGGAGAGTCCCGAAGGATAGGAGAGTCCCGAGAGATGAGAGAATCCATCTATCTCAAGGATAGCATTAATAAAAAATATATAAGTCAACTGTGGAAAAAGAAAACTATGTAAAAATCATTCTTTGTTCGCTGACGTGGCTCCCTTAATTCTTTGGGTGGGGGTAAAAATAGAGAATGAACAAAATAGTGGCTAAAATAGCGAATTTCAAAATAAGAAACGTCTAAGTACAGAATGGCGACCATTATGAAATTCTCTATTTCAGCCATTCGCTATTTTGATCCCCATCTTATTAAAATGCCATCAAAATAGCAAATGATCAAAATAGCGAGTTTCATAATGATGGCGATTCTATATTTACACGTTTCTTATTTTCAATTTCGCTATTTTCGCCATTCGCTATTTTGACCCCCCACTCAACTCTTTCTCGAGGCGAATACCCTTTATTTCCATATTTTTGTATATTCAACCCAAGTGAAAATATTATATGAAGATTATATATAAATATTTATATAGAAGGTATATGCGAAAATGGACATATAGAATCTTCATATATTTTGTATAGTCCATATGAATTTAAGGCATTAATTTTTAAAGAACTATATAGAATCAAATATATTCTAGATAGTATCATATATTGATTCTATATAGTTCTTTAAAAATTAATTACACAAGTTCTTATGGACTATACAAAATATGTGAATATTCTATATGTCCATTTTCGTATATAGCTTCTATATAAATATTTATATATAATCTTCATATAATATTTTCACTTGGGAATTCTTTCAGAGCTCTTTGCTTCTCCTCTTGCTCCTATACTTCTAATAATCCGCCTGACTCCTGATAGATTTTTTTCCCTGGGGATATCACGCACTCATTTTCCGGCATGTCTCCTACTAACCGAAGTTTTGTGAATGTTGAATATGAGGGATTCCAAGGGACTTTCGCCACCCCCAAAAAAAAAAAATCTCAAATTTTATCTAAAAATCAGGTTCAGCGGTGTCTACTGATGGACCAAATTTCAAAATTCTAAAAAAATAGTTGACCGGAATATGCAAATTTTTTCGTTTTTTATCGTCTTTCATTTAATCTGTAATATCTCAGAAACTATTGATCGTATCGAAATCATTAAAAGACGAAAATGTGCATTTTTTTATGGCCAACAAGAAAAAAATATATTCAAAATTAATTGCTTAATTTCAGGTCACATTTTATGGAAAAAACAACAAAATTATTATTTTTTTTATGGTTGGACTTCAGATTTTTTCATCGGACAAATTGTCTCGGAATCTTTGAGTGATCGCCGAATTTTGAGTATTTTTTTTCATGGGATGGCCCAATGCTGTGACGTTACAGCAATCTGAATGTTTTTAATATATATAAAAAAATCCATATTCAAAATTAAAATTAATTAAAATGGTTGGACTTCAGATTTTTTCATCGGACAAATTGCCTCGGAATCTTTGAGTGATCGCCGAATTTTGAGTATTTTTTTTTTCATGGGATGGCCCAATGCTGTGAGGTTACAGCAATTTGAATGTTTCAAATTGCTGTAACATTCAAATTGCTGTAACCTCACAGCATTGGACCATCCCGTGAAAAAAAATATACTCAAAATTCGGCGATCACTCAAAGATTCCGAGGCAATTTGTCCGGTGAAAAAATCTGAAGTCCAACCATTTCAATTAATTTTAATTTCGAATATGGATTTTTTTATATATATTAAAAACATTCAGATTGCTGTAACGTCACAGCATTGGGCCATCCCATGAAAAAAAAAATACTCAAAATTCGGCGATCACTCAAAGATTCCGAGACAATTTGTCCGATGAAAAAATCTGAAGTCCAACCATAAAAAAAAAAATAATTTTGTTGTTTTTTCCATAAAATGTGACCTGAAATTAAGCAATTAATTTTGAATATATTTTTTTCTTGTTGGCCATAAAAAAATGCACATTTTCGTCTTTTAATGATTTCGATACGATCAATAGTTTCTGAGATATTACAGATTAAATGAAAATCGATAAAAAACGAAAAAATTTGCATATTCCGGTCAACTATTTTTTTAGAATTTTGAAATTTGGTCCATCAATAGACACCGCTGAACCTGATTTTTAGATAAAATTTGAGATTTTTTTTTTTGGGGCGGCGAAAGTCCCGTGGAATCCCTCATATATTGTGATATTGAAAATATTAAAAAGATCACAAGGTGTCCCCCAAATTACAATTCAGACGACTCTTTTGTACGTCGAGTGGTCACCAGCAGAGAAGCGAAGAAACCCTCGGCTTTGTCGGGTCTCAAGTATGCTATATGAGTTTATAATTCTCATGGGGTCGAAGTGGGTCGACCACTCGAAGAATATGGTATTCGCTCGATGGAACGATATTATGCCAGTCTACCAGCGCAATCCTATCGAGGATCCACGAATAAAAGGGGTGTAACTGTCACTTAACCGTCAGGTATATTGTGGCCCCGAAAGACACGTGTCGCATACGTGGAACTTGGCTCTAATGAAAAAAAAATACGATCGATAGATTCAAAGGAGTAGTGAACCAAGTGCCCACAGTCATACAGGATTCGATGTTGCGGATAAAAAGAGAAGCGATTACACGGACGAAGAATACGTGATAGGGAGTGAAACATGGAGAACTATGGAGGGGGGTGAGAGAAGGACTAGAATTTCTGTGGGTCCCAGTGTCAACGTAACCCCATCAAAGTGTAATAATATTTATATTAGGGCGCGGTTCGCGACGAGGGTGGATAGGCAAAGTCTGGAGGGTCCGACATTTTAAGGGGGTGAGGGTTTTCTGCATTGCTGTTACTGTCACGGTCGTACTATATAGCCGAATATATAGGGGCCATTTCACACCAAGTGGACCATCTAAATTTAGCATGCTCGCAAAAAGTGTTCACAATTTTTTCGAAAGTTGTTCAGAGTATCACTGATATCCATAAATTATTTCAGAATTTTAGCACCTGTGGTTTGCCCAAAATTTAATAATTATATTTTTTTTCAATTCGCCGTATATTCAAAACTACCGATCGGACAAAAAATTTGTTCCTGTACAAAATTTACGTTTTTGAATGTACTTTTTAATAAAAAAATTTCTATAGCCGCTGAAAAAAATTTCCACTGAAAACAATTTTTCCGTTGAGACAGACCATTTTGATTTTTCTCAAAATTTTATAGAATTTCTATTATTGTGCTTAGAAAATACAGAAAAATTGGCGTGATGGCATATGAATGGCCCACTTGGTATGGAATGACCCATAGAATATGCAATGTTCTGTACCGTCGTACCATGGTATATACCGGGTGTCCTGGTAACGCCCTAACGACCGTCACGAATGAGCCAAACGATCGTATGCGGCGGTGCAGAGGGTGCAAGGGCTTTCGACAGGAGTAGTAATAGCAGAGTGTAGATCGGGATCTCGATTGTTCACGCTGAGACATAAATCTTTGGTGGATCGAGATCCAACGCTTGTGGCTGGATTACCACGTCTGGTGCGATAACCGCAGAAGCTTATAGCGCATTATATTATCTCTATGTGCACTAAGTATTACGCTATCTGATATAACTGGCTGGGATTACATATTAAAAGGGTAATCAGAACAGATGTATAATCGGTTGGCAAGAACTGTTTTTGACCGCAATGGCGGTCAAAAACAGTTCTTGCGATAAGCGAAGAATGAGACTCAAGGGGATGCTGGAGTAGATTTTTTTTACCGACTTTGGTCGGTAAAAATAAGCGATTTCGTCCCATGTAGTAATCAGTCTGGGCGTCCCAGTTTGAAACTCGATTCTGGTCGGGATTGGCTCGGGTTTCCACAAGTGGGTTATCCAACTTCGAATCCGAATAGATCCTAAATAGATTTCCGGTTACGCACTCGATGACAGTTTATCATTGATTAGGATTTGCTAGGGTTACCCTAAGAGAGTCGTCCTATTTAGAATCGGAATGGATTCCGGGTCCGGACCCAATTCTGAACGACGAGCTGTGCCGTGCATTGGAATTTTTTAGGATTACCCTAAGAGGGTTTCTATTTGGATTCTGAATAGAATCCGGATCGTCTTCCCGTTACTCGACGATTTGTGGAGAACTAATTTTACTTCACTCTTTATGCAATAAAATGTTGTAGAATACACGTACGAAAAACTTTTCCTTAAATCGCGTGATTGTAACAACGTGTGCGGTCCATGTGTCCCCAGACGCGTTCTCGTCACTGCCCATGCAGGAATTTTGACAGGGATCTAGCTGAAATCAGCTTGGTATTCCCATAATTCGACAAGGATCCAGGTGGATCCATCCTAGTATGCCCATCTAACGGCTGGAATCCAGTCAGCCATCGGATCGGATCCCAGTTCGAGATCCCGATCGGAATTCAGTTTCCGCGCGTTACATCCCATGTCTGGAATCTGATCCGATGACCTACTGGAATCCGAACAGAAGATAGGAATACCAAGCAGGATCCAGCTGCATCCCTGCCGAAATTTCTGTATGGGATAGTAAACACTATTCATCGAAAATATGCTACAAACATACGTCAAATTTTGACGGGGATCTAGCTGGAATCAGCTTGGTATTCCCATCTTTCGACAAGGATCCAGGTGGATCCAGCTTAGTATGCCCATCTAACGGCTGGAATCCAGTCAGCGATCGGATCGGATCCCAGTTTGAGATCCCGATCGGAATTCAGTTTCCGCGCGTTACATCCCATGTCTGGAATCTGATCGGATCACCGACTGGAATCCGAACAGAAGATGGGAATACCAGGCAGGATCCAGCTGGATCCCTGCCGAAATTTCTGTATGGGCTAGTATACACTATTCATCGAAAATATGCTACAAACATACGTCAAATTTTGCAGGGATGTAATAAAAACATTCATGCTTGGGTGTCCGGTCAAATTACTGTTAAAAACATACAAGAAATGTAAGAAATTGTATATTACTGAGCCCCGCAAAAACCAATATGGCCGCTCGAAATGTCAACAGATCCTTTTTCGGTAAGATATAAACGTTTCTGGAACTCAGATGTGTTAAATCAGATCGGACACCCATTCTTTGATTATTCCTGAACCTTTCAAAATCGTCGGAATGTTGATTACACAAACCAAATCCACGAATAATGTATACTACGATTGCAAAGACTGTTTGCTTTTCGCACAGGCTCAGAGCTGGTAAAGAGCATGAATATAGTTCCGTCATTAGGAGACAGGTGGTGCTGTTTACTTTTGGCAAAAGCTCCGAGCCTGTGCAATGCGACCGTAGTACACACTATATATGAATTTGGCTTGTGTAGTTAACATTCTGATGGTTTTGGAATATTTAGAAATCATCACAGAATTGACGTCCGGTCTGATTTTACATATCTAATTTCCAGAAACAATTATACCTTACAGCAAAAGACTGTTGACATATGGTGTGCAGCCATTTTGCTTTCGGTATCTTTTGCCAAAAGTAAGCAAACTACTCGGCGCCACCTGTGTCCTAATCGGGAAACTTACCGACCAAAGTCGTTATCAAAAGCTACTCCAGCATCTCCTTAACGTATTTTCATTACGCAACTTGTCTTAGGTTCACAGGAACATTTACATATGAGAAATGTAACGAAAGACATCTGTACCAGAGAGTTAAATTGGAGTAAAGTTGTGATCTAGTAAACTTGTAATAGGTACAGTAGAGAAATAATACTGTAGAGACGTTTGCGGCGTTATTTTTTCTCTGGTGAAGAAAAGATAATTTTACAAGCCTAAAATTAGTGCCCATATAAATGGGCATTGGTTTATTTTGGCAAAGGTAGATTGAACAGCTTATCACAGTTTCCTAAACTGACCGCGATTAAAGCCACATCATACGTAAGACTCAGTAATTAATTCACGAATAGTGAACGAACATTATCCATCGAGCATCGAATACGGTAATCGCGTTAATGAATCCTGAAATCGATGACGAGAAGAGATACGCCTCATTCTAGCTGGTGTTGCGGGTAGGCGCGAGAAGAGAGCCCTCGTAATCCCCAAATCCGATTATTCGCCTCATCGGTTCTCGACCACACAAGGTCCGCTGCACCCCTCCCTCAACCGCTCAATCAATGTTTTTTTCCATTCTTCTTCGTCTTCCTCCACCTCCTTACTGCCTTTTTATTTCTTTTATTCTCACTTTGAACGCACTTCACCCTCATGATGTTATTTTTGTTTCTATTTTCTCTCTCTATTTACTCTTCTCCAGTCAGAATTCCAGGAAACTAGTGGTGCAACATGAGACGAGAATCTCGAGAGTCTCACTCACTTTTTCTCACAGCCGTAATTTATTTTGGACTCTCATCTCGATCGTTTGTCGTGAAACTCAATCAATGTCTTGTCTCGATTTAGCTCGAATCTCGATAAATATGCAGTCATAAATATGTATCATTTCACAATTTTAATAACATGAGTACGCACTGATGTATTACACCAATTCCGGAAAATTGTGTACTTTCGGAATTAACAAAGCTGAAGTAAAAGTGCATTTGCGCTACAGATGAGCGATTAAAATCGATTGTAGCGGCTATCGATTTTTTTTAGATAATCGATCTCGCGATATTGATTATTCTTATAATCGATTATCGAGTAATCGATTTTTTTCCAAGATCGCCCATCTCTAATTTGCGCTAATTGAGATTAATTTTTTAGCAAACTTTATTTCAACTCGTTGCAGTTCACATCAACATAGTGCCTTTTAAATCCGGTCTTGTTACCGCTCGTCATCCTGATGTTGTTCTTTTTTTCTTTTCTTAAGAACGGACTCAGATTCTAACGTTTGATCCATCATGCACTCATACTCAATGGGATATTTATGAAAAGACCGGCGAGGTCTTCTCATAAATATCCCATTCCCATATCTCAAGATTCAGACTTTCGAGAAAATAAGATCGAGAGAACATCAGATCTTGCCTATCAAGTTGAAAAAAGTAGCTGCGATCTCTATATGTTCAGACTATCGATCGGTGATATGATCTTGACAGACAATCCCGAAATATGCGTCTTCAACTTGATGAAATCCGCTGATTCTAAGGACAGCCAACTTCTTGAACCTTCTGTATAAATAACATTGTATTGTCAGGTGGCGATAAAAATAGCGAATGGCTAAAACAGCGAATTTCAAAATAAGGAAGTTTAAATATAGAATGACTATCATTATTAAATTCGCTATTTTACCAATTCACTATTTTGATTGCATTTTGATAAGATGGGGGTCAAAATAGCGAATGATCAAAATAGCGAATTTCATAATGATGGTCATTCTAGATTCAGACGTTTCTTATTTCTAAATTCGCTATTTTGGTCATTCGCTATTTTGGCCCCCACCGGTTTTGTCGGCAAAATAAAATCGAGTCTCTGACAATTAGCTTTTGAGAGTGAGACTGAAGAAATTCCAAGACACTACATTGATAGATCTTTCACCCTAGTAGGTGTCGTCCCCTTGAGTCCACGTTTCCCAACACCCTCTAGGAATCCGAGTAGCTGTCGGTTCGAATCTCGTTGAACAAGTCAGAGTCTCGAAGCCGCGTGGTACCGTCAATTAATCGCGTCTGGCCAATCGCGAAGGGTCGTGACGAGCGTAGGGAATCGATGAACAGGAAGAACAAGACGAGGCGAAGATTTGGAGAAAGGAAATAAAACAGAAAGAGGATAGAGACACGTTAGGCTTGTGAAGATCCGAATCTAGGACGTACAATAAAACCGCGGAAGCTAACCACATTCGGCCTGTTCCTATATATGCTTAGCCCGTTTGCCCTTCAGCATCCCTCGTTAGGCTTACGAAATTTCAGCGTGGTAAGTTTTGCTGCAAAACGAGCGTCGATCCGATTTGTCGGATAGTTTGCTCTCCATGCGGGTATCTTTGCGCTTCGTATCTTCGAGGTATAAAAGTTTCCCATCACTATTTTCCGCTTTCGGTTTATGGAAGACCCTCTGAATTGATCTTATCGGGAAGTTCGTCTAGAGCAATGCAATAAAAAAGGTATTGTGATGGTTTTGGATTTCCTTTTTGAGGAAATTCTTGAGAAGACGATAATTACAAGGAAGAAATTCGCAAGGTTCTATAAATTGCAGGTTTGGATGAATTTTGCATAGATGATTAACTGCCACCTGAGCAGAAATATAATTAGGTAGCCTGATGTTTCATCCAGGCCGTATCTGGTTTTCGAAAGATGCGCCTTATCCCAGATGACTGATGTTAATATCATCTGGAACTTATATTAGTAAGGTACGGGAGATTAGTCGCAACACAATAATTGGAAAAAGTAATGAGATTTTTACTCATATTTATAGTGCTAGTAGGCAATCAGGACATTCATTTCCTTAGATGTGAATGACGGAGTGGGCTAAAAATTTTGTTCAACACTCGGAAGAAAAACTTTTCTTCACCTCCTGCAATTGTAGGACTTGCCTTCGACTCGTGCTAGAAGTTCGCACTCACTAAAAAAAGCTTTCTCTCCCTAGTGAGATGTACTATTTTACATCTGATGCGCACGTATGACATATAAGTTCATTTTCTACAATAGCGATACCTGTCACAAGAGACGAGCAAGATTTCAATTCTAATTGAAAGCACTACAATTATATTTCCTTTAGTTTTCGTATATGCGATTAAATTGCCAAATCCAAACCTTCTCTAGCTTACAGGTAAATTTACTCAGTATATTTTGATGAGATAAACCCAACAAAGTCTGGCTTATAAGTCATAGATTTTTTGTAACATGTTCAGAGGCCTCTACGGTAGATTAAAGCAGAGCAAGTTGTTTTAGACCTTTGTTCATTATATTCCACGGGAGTCTATTATTGTTTTCGTTATATTTTTCCGGTTGGACGAAACGTGAGAGAGTAACGAGGCGATGCAGCGGCAGTGGCCGGGGGAATTCGATAATTACAAAGGGCAACACGTCTCTCCGTGCGGGAGGGTGGATATTGGAGGGTGGCGAGAACGGGCAAAGCAAGCGACCGAAGGCATCGGGGGGAGGAGAGGATCGAGCGCGCACGGAGCTCAGAGGGAGCTTGATCCAAGGCCAGAGGCGAATCGCGTGAATAAATAACTATTTTGGGGTGCGTAGCCATGGTGACCCATGGCGCGTTTACTGTACAGTACCCCAACCACTAGAAACCTCACTGACTGACTGACAACGTCGCGATTGCGACCCCGAAACAACGAAAAGCGCCTTCTACCGGTTTCACCTTTGTTGCTTTCATGGTTTACAGTGTTCACCCTTGTTCATCCACAAACAATCCGTATCACTCTGTGATGGCTCACACGCAAAAAAAGGCTTGGTTAGAACAACCAAGGCGCTTGGTTATATATGCGCCAACTAAGTTATTGCTTAGACAAACCAAGTTATTGCTTAGACAAACCAAGTTATTTATTATCCAACCAAGTTATTGATTGACTAACCAAGATGATTTAGTTGGTGTAACCAATAACTTAGTTGGTCCTACCAATAACTTGGTTGGCGCATATATAACCAAGGACCTTGCACGGAGAAAACGGGTTAGTTGAGAAAGCTAACCGTTATTGCTTAGACAAACCAAGTTATTGATTGACTAACCAAGATGATTTAGTTGGTGTAACCAATAACTTGGTTGGTCCTACCAATAACTTAGTTGGCGCATATATAACCAAGGGCCTTGCACGGAGAAAACGGGTTAGTTGAGAAAGCTAACCTTTTGTTGGTCCTACCAATAACTTAGTTGGCGCATATATAACCAAGGACCTTGTACGGAGAAAACGGGTTAGTTGAGAAAGCTGACCGTTATTGCTTAGACAAACCAAGTTATTTTTTAACCAACCAAGTTATTGATTGACTAACCAAGATGATTTAGTTGGTGTAACCAATAACTTGGTTGGTCCTACCAACAACTTAGTTGGCGCATATATAACCAAGGACCTTGCACGGAGAAAACGGGTTAGTTGAGAAAACTAACCTTTAAATGCTTGGAGCGTTAGATGTAGTTTGGTTGACATTACCAATCGGTTGGTTGGCTCTACCAATCGGTTGGTTGGCGCCACCAATGGGTTGGTGGACGTTACCAATCGGTTGGTTGACATCAATCGGTTAGTTGGCATTACCAATCGGTTGGTTCTGACACGCAATAACTTGCCCATGCCATTTTTTACCATGCCTGTTGGTTGGCACGTATCAATTCCGTAGTTCCTACAACTACACCTTTTTCTCCGTGTGGTTGATCTAACTAAGCCTTTTTCTCCGTGCAGATACTACAATGAATTCGCAGACGTTGTTAGAACGATCTACATTTCTCGATAGCAAATTATTTGAAAATTGGATTTTCCGACCAAAAGTTGGATGTGTGAATTCTGAAATCAGAACTGACCAAAAGTAACTTTTTCAAAAGTCCTCGTAAAAAGGCATGTAACCCGTACATTTTGATGTACAATATGCGTCTTGAAAACGACAGTAAAGGCCAAAATTCGATATCTTGAAGAAAAATAGTACATTACGATACTAGTGCGAAAAAACTTTTTCTGGCGAGTGTGAGTTTGCAACACGAGCCGAAGGCGAGTTTTGCAATCACACGAGTTAAGAAAACGTTTTTCGCACGAGTATCGTACAAAATTTTATTTCACGAGGTGTGTAAATGGGGTTTGATGCACGCGAAGCGTGCGTAAAACCGCGTTTTACGCACGGAGTGATATAAAAACATTTAGGCTCTTTAGGTTGGATTATTTGAAGAGGGATCATCATAATCGTAACTATACCTAACAATCATCATTACCCTAATTATACTTATATTTTGCAATGCAATCAATCAATAATTCGGTACGTGACATCAGTATAACTGGCCCACTAACTCTGCAATTTTTCACCAATCTTCCAACATTCAACCAAGTGCGAAAGGACCGGAAGTTCTTGTCACGCTGGGCGAGCAAAATAGCCCCATTGGATTGGGGATGGTGGGTCGGGGTAAGATCATGATATATAAGAGGAGTTGGGGTCGTGATGCTGGGGAGGTTTTTTTTTCCCCCGCGCGTTCGTCGTTCACCGATAATGTTCCGCGTCTATCGCATGATTTATCAAACGCGAATAGCCCTTACGGGAGTGACCAGCAGCATCAGCAGGGTAGCGGGCCTGACAAATTGTCGACGCGAAGCTCAAGATAGAGAAAAGGAAGTGTCGAGGAAAAGGGACGAGCGGCGCTTGCGGTCGTTGTCCTCGTCACACCTACATCCCTTCTTCGTGCTAATACACCTTGTATGATATAACTCGTGTACGCCGAGGGGGACGCAGTTGTCGGAGTCGAATGAGCAAGCGAGAAAGGAGTCGGAGATTCATGGGGTTTCTCCCGTTCCGAATCTCGAGGCTTGCGATCCCCATTCGAAGATATATCGTTCTGTTGAATAGCCTGAGCGTAGATATAGTAACCATACATACAAAAACATATGAGGCAGACACTACAAGTTCTCACATTACTCTCGGGCTTTCGAATATACCGAGAATAAATAATGCATTGTGACATAGCAAACTCATCAACTCGGCAGCAGCAATAACAACTCGACAGTCCAACAACAACTGAATGAAACACCTGCCACGTACTGGACGAGTCTGGCATCAATCATCGTGACTTTACCTTGTCCACAGAGTATTGTGGATTCTAGCAAAAACAACAGGGGCAGAAGAAGAAACTTATTGGCAACGGGCTTAACGAGGCGTTTGCGTTCATATGAGTTCTATAGATAAGTAGACTAACATAATTAGTGTGTTTTTTTCTATTAATCAATGAAGTTCTTCTCTGCAAAGTGGGTTGCAATATTTTATCAAAGTACGAGTTGGCTATTGTTATTGCGTTATTCACGCTGCGTTTCGTCGTGGTCAACCATTAGGGCCTAGGACAAATTCATGTTTTACCAATTTGACAGTTTTGTGAGAATCGCGGGACAAAGATTACTCCAGCGTACTTCAGTTTCTGGGTTGGCCTAACCGTAGTTTGATTAACAGTGAACTTAATTCCAATGTTGTTGTTTTTCGCAAGAATTCAGTCAATACGAAACCGTTGTTGAGAGGCATGGATGTCATAAGCGAAATCGAATCTAGGAAAAAATGGCCGATGGAAAAGACAAGAAATATTAGAGACAATAAAAAAGCATAGAATTGTTAGAGCCTTTTGTAAACCTTTTTATTCGAATATGGTTTCAGTTACTTAATTACGTAATCCAAGGTTTAATGATTCCGGCTAATTAATTATTGAGGTACCGAGTTCGTTGAACCACGTGCTTCTTCTGTTCATTTTTTTGCCTTCGTCTAGTCGATGGTTTGAAGAACTTATTGAGAATACGAGTTGGGTAAGAGTAAAAGAGACATAAAGCCTAAAAGACAGGATCCACTTAAAAGCTGCCGTTGAGCACGTGGCCGTACTCCTGCTCACCCTCGACCACTAGAATTCGCGTGCCCTATCTTGGTCTGGTCGCCTTGAGGCTAGCCACAGTCTCCCTAACTACGGGCAAGACAAAGATGAAGAGACGAGACGAGAACGAGAATCGTGCTCGCTCTGCGGATGTCGGTGCGGTGCGGATGTGGGGACGCAACAAACGCGGATCGTGTAAGGGGTCGAGGAAGATAAAATGAGATCGTGTCTCGTAGCCCTAGGGCGGTAAGACCGAAGGAGAAAAGAAATTGGTACATCGTCCGGGAACATCGCAAGGACCCCGACGATGCTTTTGCTGATTCTACTGGTCATGGTTGAACTTGCTCATCCAGGAACACTTACAAAAATAAATGTCACTGGTAGCCTTGTCTTTACGCATTCTATTGGTCGTTGATGCTACAGAATTCCGAACATTTATAAAAAGCAAGAAATTCAGCTACAAAAGATCAATATAATTCTAAGGTACATGTCCATTGGGAATTCACACTAATAATCACATAGATACTCACACAGGTACTCACACAGATACTTACATAGCTACTTAGACAGATACTCATACAGATACTCACACGGATACTCACACAGATACTCACACAGATACTCACACAGATACTTACACAGATACTCACACAGATACTAACACAGATACTCATACAGATACTCACACAGATACTCACACAGACACTCACACAGATACTCACACAGATACTCACACAGATACTCACACAGCTACTCACACAGATACTCACACAGCTACTCAAACAGATACTCACACAGACACTCACACAGATACTCACACAGATACTCACACAGATACTCACACAGATACTCACACAGATACTCACACAGATACTAACACGGATACTCACACAGATACTAACACGGATACTCACACAGATACTCACACAGATACTCATTCAAATACTCACACAGATACTCACACAGATACTCACACAGATACTCACGCAGATTCTCACGCAGATACTCACACAGATACTTACACAGATACTCACACAGATACTTACACAGATACTCACACAGATACTCACACAGATACTCACACAGATACTCACACAGATACTCACACAGATACTCACACAGATACTCACACAGATACTCACAGATACTCACACAGATACTCACACAGATACTCACACAGATACTCACACAGCTACTCACACAGCTACTCACACAGCTACTCACACAGATACTCACACAGCTACTCAAACAGATACTCACACAGATACTCACACAGATACTCACACAGATACTCACACAGATACTCACACAGATACTCACACAGATACTCACACAGATACTCACACAGATACTCACACAGATACTCACACAGATACTCACACAGATACTAACACAGATACTCACACAGATACTCACACAGATACTCACACAGATACTCACACAGATACTCATTCAGATACTCACACAGATACTCATACAGATACTCACGCAGATACTCAACACAGATACTCATACAGATACTCACGCAGATACTCAACACAGATACTCACACAGATACTCACGCAGATACTCACACAGATACTCACACAGATACTCACACAGATACTCACACAGATACTAACACAGATACTCACGCAGATACTCACACAGATACTCATTCAGATACTCACACAGATACTCACACAGATACTCATACAGATACTCACGCAGATACTCAACACAGATACTCAACACAGATACTCACACAGATACTCACACAGATACTCACACAGATACTCACACAGATACTCACACAGATACTCACACAGATACTCACACAGATACTCACACAGATACTCACACAGATACTCACACAGATATTCACACAGATACTCACACAGATACTCACACAGATACTCACACAGATACTCACACAGATACTCAAACAGATACTCACACAGATACTCACAAAGATACTCATGCAGATACACAGATACTCACACAGGTACTCACACAGATACTCACACAGATACTCACCCAGACAGTTACACAGATACTCACGCAGACAGTTACACAGGTACTCACACAGACCGTCACACAGATACTCACACAGACCGTCACACAGATACTCACACAGATACTCCCAAGTCCCCATGTATGCTGGATTAATAACCCCAGAGCTTTGTCGTTGCTTTCAGTACCCGTAAACTCTGAACATGGGTCGTTCGTGTCTGTCGCTTATTTGACTATGTTATTGTGTAAGGAAAAATCTGAAAAAATTCATAGACCTTCTGTGGACTCCTAACTATACGATAAAATGAACTCTAACTTCTTTTTCCGCAGCGTCGCCGGCCCGTGTCCGCGAGAATCTAATAATAACGACTGTTGAAACATGGTCCGAATTCAAATGACCCATGTTCGGAGTTCTAGGGTTAAACCCAAGTCGTCATATAAGCCCATTAGAGTTCAGATTTATTCAAGTGACCAGTTCTTAGCCCCCCGCTTAACCCTATTCCAGGGCCTGATTATAAATAATCTCAGTGTGCACAAGTTTTGAAAAATTATAACCTCTATAAGTCAACGCTACAATTAAAGTAGTTATGTTTCTTTATTTTCCTGTGTGCACTGCGGGCCATAAAATAAAAGTGCCACAAGCACTTGACTATTTTTATACACAGAATTATCATTATAACTCAGAAAGCTGAAAATCTGATTTAAATCTCAATCAAAGAATCCGCTGAACATTGTTTAATTATTATCCTCCCTCTTTGTATACAATCGGATAATTGATATCCCGGAAACAAACTTTGCAACAAAATAAGTAGTTCGTTAAGACGCGTCACAACTATCTGAACAGATTCGCTGCGGCACTAAGATGTCAACATTTCGGGGGTAGATAAATTTTGGATATTGTGCGAGGCACGTAAAGCTGATCACACACGACCGATCTGGGCAAACGAACAGCCTGATGTTGTTGGCACTTTGCTTTTGGTAGTAGGCGAGTGACGCGAGCCTAGAACAGATTCTGACAACGTTTGTGTACACACCAGCGACAAAGAGAGAGAATTCACCCTCTCTTTCTCTCTCTCTGGGCGATCGTACGTGACAGTAGAAAAGTTACAGGGGTTGGCCTTGGCAACTACCGCTTTGACGTACTACGACTACCACGGAAGTGCGATTACACCTTTGCATACATATCAACGTGTGTACGTGACAGCTCTATGTGCATGTCGCTTCTGTAAAATAAAAGAAAAAGAAAAAATAAATTAGTACCAAGAGTGCAAGCCATGAAGGGCGCGAAGAGAAAGAGGAAGAAGAAAATCGAGAGATGGAGAAGGTTGAAAAAAGGGCGGAATGGGTCGAGACACGGAAAAACGGAGAGAAGAGGGAACATGAACTCGAGATTTTCAGACAAAGGCCGTGCTGGGTGCCTCGAGTGGCCGTCGCTTGCGGCATTGTTGCCCTTTACCCTTCGTGGCCCTTCCTCGAGTGAGCGAGCAAAAGAGAACGAGTTTGAATCGCAGGAGTATGGTATTCACTACCAGCAAAATTTTACACTGGATCTAACTATTGCATACGTGTTGCAGTGCTGTTAATTGTGCGGTTACAAATGCACTTGTAAGATAATTACACCATCTACCTTTAAGATTACCGTAGACAGAAACATGATAATTTCTCCTGTCGCCAGTTAAAATAAATCGGTTTTTTGGATGTAGTTAACTGGCTGATACATAATAAGATAGCAAGATACCTTTTTATTAATTCACACCGTTAGAAATTTTTGTGCGGTTACAAATGCACTTGTAAAGTAATTACATCATCTACTTTTAAGATTACCGTAGACAGAAAGATGATAATTTCTCCTGTCGCCAGTTAAAATAAATCGTTTTTTTGGATGTGGTTATCTGGCTGATATATAATAAGATAGCAAGATACCTTTTCATTAATTCACACCGTTAGAATTTTTTGTATGAAAATTAATATAAAGTAGTGGAAGTTTTTCTGCGGATACGCGTATATTACTATACAAATATTAATTAATATACAAATGACTGTTGTAAAATTAATATACAGTTTACTAAACACTTTATAAAAGTTGTGTTTATAATATAATGATTCGAATTTTGCAACATATCTGTATATTTAATGAAATTTAATATAGCGTATCTGCAAAAGAACTTCCAATACATCCCGGGAAAAACGATTCATATATAATCATATATAATCATATATAAACTGCTCATATATGATTGTATATGAATTTTGTCTCTATATGATCATGCATGATCATATATGACTATGCATGATCATATATAATCATATATAAACTGCTCATATATGATTGTATATGAATTTTGTCTCTATATGATCATGCATGATCATATATGACTATGCATGATCATATATAATTGTATCTGAGCATATACAATCATATATAGTTATATGTGATTATATAAGACGATGCCTAAATAGATATAATCTTCTGAAAGTTGGAGAGTATATTTGCAAGACACCAAATCTCTTGAAGAAAGTAATGTAAAAATACAATGAAGTTGAACTTCATCACGATATACGGTTAAGAAATATCATTACTAATGTTATATTTCGATTATATGTACAACGTATAAGGTCCCGAACTGTTCGTGTTAATTTCTGTGCACTATTACAATAAACGATTATCACGATCCTTTTATGTTGATATTATTTAGTATAGTAATCTTGATCATTCTTATTAATATGCGACCGTTTCAATTCATCAAGTGGAAGGTTTTAATGAAACGTCCGCCCAGGAAAGCCAAATATCTTCATTAATCGTTGCGAATGAGCATGTGATTATAAAGAAAAGAACCGCATATGCAAAAATACCTATAACTTGAGCGCTTCAAACAAAACCGGATGATTCACACATTTACAAAACGGATATTAAATGCTTAGTTATATAACCATATAACAAATTTTACATCCGTGTATAAATAAGACGTGAACATCGAAATAATTCGTGAATATTATATAACAATAGATTATGGAATACCATATAATCATACGTGCACGATCATACATGAGCTGTCAGTTCTCTGTGCGCAGTCATATATGATTGTATATGATCATATATTGCACAGTCGACACACAGAATAGATCTCATATACAATCCTATATGATCATATCTGTTTATATATGACATGGTAAACAGGCAGTTTTGGTGTTATATATGGTCATATATAGGGTCATATATGCCAATGTATATATACATATAAAGTTATATACGCTCATATACATTTGTATATGGATCCACATACAATCATATATGCGCTAAAAATGGGCGATATATAGTTGTATATAACTATATATGATCATATCTGTTCATATATGACATCGCAAGCTGGCGGTTTTGGTATTATATATGATCATGTATACCACTGTATATGTACATATAAACTCATATATGTTCATATATGTTTTCATATACAATGATATATTACGTTATATACAATTATATATAATTATATACAACTATACATGAAATTATATACAATTATATATGATTATATATGAACCGTTTTTCCCGGGATATATTAATTTTCCAAATATTTTTAACAGTGCAGTCATGAAAGTAGGTCCTAAATTATTGATAACATTGCGGATACTTGAGAGCGATATAAATATGCATTCTATGAAAATTAAAAAAGTTAATCCAAATTTTTTACATTTTACTATGCCCGTGTATTAAATTTAATATAGCAGCTGACGAATAAAATGTATATTAATGTAAATTTACAAACATTTTAATAGTAAGTAGTTTGTGTAATTTGCAGTGTATTCATTTCAACGGAATTTATTTATTTGAGTTTGCAATCAACATCGCCAAATATACCCGAGAATCTGAATTGTTCTTGTTGTTTCATCACAATTACCCTTAGAAGATAAAAACTACAATAGTTATTCTCGATGCAGCTATTATGGAATTAAAGTATGCAAAGAATTTACTTTTAATCAATATCAATAAAATAACATTGTTAATATTATTGCATAATCACTGGTTGTACATGACACTTTCTGAAAGTAATTATTAATTTCCATTCTATTTATACTAAATATGGTAAAAAAAACAGTGTTTAATTGCTCAATTGAAATAATTTCTTTTACTTAAAATTAGTACATTCCTATTAGGCGGGCAACCAGATGAGAAAATTTCTTGACATTGATTAGAATCTGGTTTGGTTTACTTGATATTTTTTTCTGGATGCAATTTAATTTTTAGCAGTTGGCAGCACTTGTACCTACGCGACAGCGGGATAAGAGAACAATAGAAAAAAGCGAGAGCTGAAGTTCTCGGATAAAACTCCAGTCGGAACAGGAAGTGCGGTCGTTTGACACTTTCCTCGCAATTACAGCATATAGTTCTCGGCTACTCGTCGCCGAATTACGGCAATTTGTTATGACTTGAAATTTTTTCGGCTCAAGTACTACTTCGGTTTGTTAAAAAAAAAAAAAAAAATCAACAACGAACTCTCGTTCGTATGTTGTATTCGGATAGATGCCCAATTATATTTCAGTGTTCAATTATAATTAAATTAAGCTATAGATTCCAGTGATACGGTTTTTCTAGTAGGTACACCGAGAGAAAAGATTTCATTGACGCCAAAGAAATGGATGGATTAATTTTTTTTCATTGATTTCAACGAAATATTTCTTTGATTTTAATGAAATAGTGAATTTGAATTTCAAAGAGAACATTTCATTGCCTGTAAATAAAGATTTACTTAGTGAGCATATAATAAAGAAACAGTTTTATTGTTTTAAAGAGACGTTTTCATTGGTTCAAAGAAACGTTTTCATTGATCTCTCTCTCGCACCTAACCTCACTTTTTTGTTTTCCGGTTCTCCCGAACGAACGGCTTCGAGTTTCGAGGAGCCAGAAGCTTAGCCTATTTCTGCCGTACTTCCTTATATAAGGTAAACGACCCAGTGATCGACACGTTAACCAAATTGCCCGACTTTATAAAAACGTAACTTTCACATTAAGATACAAAAAATGGTCATTCTAGGTAATAATGAATCAGAATAGTCGTATGAAAAAATAACAACCTCAAAAATTTTCGTAACTTATCTTATTGTAGATAAAACTTATTCTAAAGTTTCAGAAGTGCAAATGTACCAGTCATCGACATACTAAAGTTATAGTTGGTCCAGTAATCGACCGTTATATGTCCTAGTAATCGACACGTTAAGAAAAGTCACAAATTAAGACGTCAATAACTGTCATTGTAGGTTATAAAGAATCAGTATAATCTTGTCAACAAATAGAACGCTTAACTTTTGGTCTACCTTATCTTCTTGTAATAAAAAATTAACATAAAACTTGAGGTGTGCAAATGTCCCAGTCATGGACATACTAAAGTCACGGTTTGCCCAGTAATCGACCCATGACATGACATGACCCAGTCATGGACATATGCATGGCGCAGTTATCGACATGATTTATTTTGCTGCTTAATTATTTATAGAGAGCCCAATACCCATGTCCATAACTACTCCTCGTACAGTTCGATCGATGAATGAATTGTTACAGTATTTTTTATCATCTAATTCATAAAAACAATACGCGATTTACACTAATTTTCTATCCACAATTTTGTCCTAGTGATCGACAGTACGTCGATTACCCGGACATTTATATGTTTTTCTGAACCAGTTATCGACCTCCGCGATTTTTTGCACAAACAACAATTTTACGATAAAATCATATTCATTTAGTAATACCAGATTCTTCATATGTAATATCAAATTAAACTTACTCAGCCAAAGTCTTCGTGCATCGCAGAATTTAACTAAATGTCACGAGACGCACCTTAACCTCCATATCAAGGATTTCGACGAAATCACGCTCGGCTCGGACACTGCAAGTTTACGATTTTCTTATTATCACTGCTGTGATTTTACAAGCCTCAAATTTTCATATAATATTGTACATAAATCGGAGGAAGTGTTGTTAATTTATTTAAGCGTCGAAAAGCACTCACAGTCTTATTTATCGCTCTTTTACCACAGACTGGTCGATTACTGGTACATGGCCGATTACTGGGACATTTACCTTACTCACAAAATTTGAGCTTTATCTGCCGCGTACTTCAGGAAAAAATAGGTTTCGTAATTTTGAGCTGGTAAGAAGGTTTCATTGAATCAGAGACGATATCTTTGAAATCAATGAAAAAGGTTCATTGGCTTAAAGAAATGTTTCTTCGAAACCATGTCACTACTTTTCATTGAGTTGGAGATCATCCAAAGAAAAGATAGTATTGAAATTCAAGTATTTCATTTCATTGGCAAAGATTTCCGTGAATCAATGAAATTTTTTCTCTCGGTGCACACCGAGAGAAAATATTTCATTGACGCCAAAGAAATGGGTGGATTGATTTTTTTCCATTGATTTCAACGAAATATTTCTTTGATTTCAATGAAATAGTGCATTTGAATTTCAAAGAGAACATTTCATTGCCTGTAAATAAAGATTTACTTAGTGAGCATATAATAAAGAAACAGTTTCATTGTTTTAAAGAGACGTTGTCATTGGTTCAATGAAACGTTTTCATTGATCTCTCTCTCGCACCTAACCTCACTTTTTTGTTTTCCGGTTCTCCCGAACGAACGGCTTCGAGTTTCGAGGAGCCCGAAGCTTAGTCTATTTCTGCCGTACTTCCTTACAAACTCACAAAATTTGAGCTTTATCTGCCGCGTACTTCAGGAAAAAATAGGTTTCGTAATTTTGAGCTGGTAAGGAGAAGGTTTCATTGAATCAGAGACGATATCTTTGAAATCAATGAAAAAGGTTCATTGGTTTAAAGAAATGTTTCTTCGAAACCATGTCACTACTTTTCATTGAGTTAGAGATCATTCAAAGAAAAGATAGTATTGAAATTCAAGTATTTCATTTCATTGGCAAAGATTTCCGTGAATCAATGAAACTTTTTCTCTCGGTGTATAACTGGAAAATGAAAGAAAACAAGTCTCAGCCTTCGGTAGCCCAAATTTTATCCAATCTCGTCCAGTCTCCGTTTATTTTTTCTTCCGAATGACGTAAAGTTTTTTGATTAGTGCCTGATCAAAATAATAATGTAGTACGATCTTCAAAAATACTTATCGAAAAATCCGCATAGTCATTAAATAATTTACATTTGAACTTTGGTAGCGATGTCCAAATATTTTTTTAAATGTCTCAGTTTTATGGAGAAGTTTTTTTTCAGTATTCCTCATAAAATTTTAACGTGCACGGGCGAAAAAAATAAAATGAAGGGCAAATTTGGACCACTCTGATGTTGCATTACGGTTACATTATTTTTATTATGCAACATTAAATGTAACTTCCAGGTAACATTGTTGTTATATCGCGTGTTTACTGAGTACCTATCATATATTCTGTAATAAACAAACTATAGGATAAAGTATCTACTTCGTCTACTTAAAAATAACGATAACTGACCCTCTACGGCATATAAGTTTTGTCTGGTGCTCAGCTTATACACGATGGTTACTAGACTGGTCCGCTTTATGAATAACGTAAAACATTGAGTTGGAAAGTTTGACTGATAACAGAATATCTCCACGTTTTTGGGGCATTCATAGAACAGTAATATATATATATATATCTAAGAGTAGCTACTAGCATCAACCTACTACGCAACCCTCAAGCAGTAAACCACACAACCCCTCTCACCAATATTCTTCCTCACACTTCTCTACTTAGAAGTTACGTCGCTCCTTAAGGACTACAACGACGAGCAGATAGAACGTTGAGACTTTCCTGGCCCCATGTTGCGTTACTGGTATCCACATGCCCATAAAGCGGCATTAGCACATCCCCCATATGTTGCGAGAGATGCGCAATTTATTTTAGCATCAAAACGCGCAGCATGCACAACGTTGGAGGGGAATGAAGAATGGTGGATAATACGCAATAACAGACAGCAAATATCAGCGAAAAGTTACCGAATGAACATAACTCATTGTTTTTTTTGTTTTTGTTTTTCGCATTAATTATATAAAAATAATAACCGAAAATAGTGTGATGTTGAAAGATTTATAGTATAGTCACTTTTGTACGCGCTATTAGAATCGTATCGTAAATTTGTAACAAAAAGGCGGTATTGAAAGTATAGAATATGCTATGAATGATTTAGTGAATTAATTAATGCTGTTACTATAGAAGATATCAATATATGTACATAATTGAGAATTATGTACAGTACTCATGCATATAAAAATTTTATTATGAATAGGATGAAATTCTGTTATGATGACGATGATATTCCTGTAAGGATTACATTTAATTAATGACGAGGATCGCAGTTTGAAATAATAAAAAGGAAAATCATGTATCATAGAGGAAAGGATTATCAATGCCCGGGTCATATAATCCTTTCCTTACTATAATAGGTACACTGTTAAAAAATGCAACTGAATTTAATATATAAAAATGATGTGAGATTTACGAAACAGGTATATGAATTCCATATTAATATGAGGCATTTCATCACGATTCGACCTGGGTCTGACCCTCGACCTCCTTGATTTGGCTCGTAATTTTTTTGTAGGATTGGTTAGACCCTCAAATGCACCAGATTTTATTTTTTTATTTTTTCTATGCAAATTTTTTTTTTAATATTTTTTTAAAGTGACATATCGAATGGCCTAATTTAAAAATTTGGAAAAATTCTGAAAAATACTTTGTTAAATATAAAAATATTCCAGCTTATAGCCAAAGTGGGCAAGATTTTTCTTCACATAGTTTTTAAACTTTTTTGATTTAAAAAATTATAAAAAAATAGAAAAACTACTAGGACGACTTGTCAAACATTTCTGTATATGAAACTGTATTTTACAGAATTTTTTCATATTTTTAAATTATGGCATGCTGGTGCTAGAATGTGGCGTGTGTGGTGCTGAAATAGTCTTAGTTCAGAAAAATTTGACAAATTCCTAAAAAATTCTTAAAAAACCCGAGTTTACATAAATAAACGTTTGACCAATCACATGTAGTAGATTATTTTTTTCTATTTTTCCATAATTTTTAAAAATAAAAAACGCTTAAAAACTATAAGAAGAAAAATTTTGTCCACTTTGGCTATAAGCTAGAAAATCTTGATATTCAACAAAGTCTTTTTCAGAATGTTTTCAGATTTTTAAATTAGGGCATTCGATATGTCACTTTAAAAAAATATAAAAAAAAAAATTTGCGTAGAAAAAATAAAAATAATAAAATCTGGTGCATTTGAGGGTCTAACCAATCCTACAAAAATTACGAGCCAAATCAAGGAGGTCGAGGGTCAGACCCAGGTCGAATCGGGATGGAATGCCTCATATGCATCCGAGTTTCATATACGGTATATTAATTTGCAAGAAAAAAATGTTTACACTGTAAACTTTGCCTTGTGTTATCTACTGATCCCATGACGTCAATTATTGGTGCCCCGCAGTTCGCTTGCACAAGAGTGCCCGGAAATTATATTATCTAACTCATCCATACTTGCACAAATTTAGATATAATTGTTTTTCTGATTTTTGTTATCTGATATCTATCTAATTATATTATCTCATCTAATTTTATGTCTGTAAGACATATTGCATAATGTGTCGCGACTAAAATACGTAAGCATGGAGGAAAGCTGACGCGATAATCGAAAGAGCGAAGTCAAGATTGCTCGTCGTAAATCAACCGTAGAATCTTTCGGGGTGTATTACCTACTTACGTTTCCAGCAAACTCGCAGCATCCGAGAGATCGTAGCCAAAGATGGCACTTCGATTTTATCATCCTCGTCACCAGTTAAGAGTCCAGTGCCTTTGATGTATGGTTGTGGGTGGAGACGTGTTAATAAAGTCATTTATGAGCTTCCCATAGTGCTCTTCCATCTTCGGATACCAAATCCCAGAAAAACCCCTGGGTAATCTATTTCTTTGAAAGATTTTATTGCTCCGATGTTTTTTACTCTGACATTAAATAAACGTTTCAACATATTATGAACTGAAAATTAATTAAACATCTAAGCTTTGAAAATTGATGATTAAAGTCGAACTAACGATTTTTTATAGCCAGATTGTTTTCCTGTTTAATATTAAATTGACGACCTTTGAATCTTCAAAAATCGGCTGCAAAAAATTGATCAGAAGAAATAAGCCAGTATAAACGGCTATGAAAAACTGTCATGAAGAATTTGCAACAGATCCGTTGGCCGATTTTTAGCAACAATGTAACATGTGGAGAAAATATTTGTATGTATGTTAAGGACATTGCATTGATTTTAGATCACATCCTTTTTGGATAGTCTTCATAATAACACCATTATACAGCGTAACTAGGAAAATGTACATTTATGACGAAATTCAAATACAGTCTGTCTGAATCATCCCGTGTAGAAAAATAGTTAGGGCCCTGACTTGGCCCTGTCTAGTTTGCCCCAGTTCTATTAGGGGCCCTACTAGGCTAGTCACGCTTGAAAGTTATACCTTTGTAGGCAACGAAGAGGCTCAATATGGGCGACCCTAGTGAGGGTTCCACATTTAAGGGGAGGGAGTCAGGTAAAAAAAATTGATTTTGGAAATTCAATATCATCCAAATTCTATTGCATATAAAAATGCCCAACGCACTATATCGTTGGTACTCGATGAAAGGTTTTTTTACTGTCGTCTGACTTGCATATGCTTTTCAATATTATCTTAAGCAAAGTTCTTAGGTTTTCCATTCTGCGGATGATTGAGATCAAACTACTAGGCAGATTGGAATGGTTGACGTCTTATTTTCTTCTTCATGAAAAGATACACCGGCTAAATGGAGCAAATGTTAATAAAAGGTAATATTTTTTAAGTGACATAATTATTAATGAATAAATATTATGCTATTTTCTAAATCAGTGATTAACTTCGCTTTCAGAATGAAAAAAACATAGTTTGCTTCATTTAGCCGGTGTATCTTTTCATGAAGAAGAAAATGACACGTCAACCATTCCAATCTGCCTAGTAGTTTGATCTGAATCATGCGCAGAATGGCGCAGAATGGAAAACCTAAGAACTTTGCTTAAGATAATATTGAAAAGCATATGCAAGTCAGACGACAGTAAAAAATCCTTTCATCGAATACCAACAATATAGTGCGTTGGGCATTTTTATATGCAATAGGATTTCGATGATATTGAATTTCCAAAATCAATTTTTTTGACCTGACTCCCTCCCCTTAAGCCTGATTAGGCCCCGAAGAATGTCGTGGCCGCCTCTGTTGAGCCTAGTACGGTTCTAGAGTACATTCCCTATTGTGGATGCCACGTTTATACCTAAAAAGGCCCTTTATTTAATATCGGCTGCCGAACTAATTTCTGCACGGGATACACCACAGCAGTCGGAGAGATGTCGTGAAAGTTAATAATACTTTCCTCAAAATCTTAACTTTGCACTCCAGAATCTGAAATCTTAATGAAAATATTAATTTTAGTGGCTACACCATAAAATAAGTTGATGCGTAAAATTGTATGGTTAAGTATACATAAACACTATAAAAAGTTGCTGTTTTTTTTTTTAATTTCGGTCTGCCATCATCTATTCCCTTGAAATTTTTATTGCAGCCCTCTGATGAAGGGTTAAAAGTTTCATTTATCGAGAATATAAAGGGATTAAGACCGTCAGTGAAACGGGGTGACGCGAATAATAAAAGGTTATGGGCCTCGTGTAAATGCAGGCAACGTGGATTCTTGGCGACTCAATCATCTCCACAGCAGCAACTTTACTTCTCGTCTTGCTTTCTTGTACGAGATTGGATATACGGCCAAACCCTAAGAGTCTAGGAGAATAAAGAGAGAGGGGGTGAATGGCCTGCATAGCACCCTCGCTACTATATCGTCGTCCATTCGTATGGGCAATCGCGCGCTCCCCGAACCACCAGGGTGGTCGCGCCGTAACGACACGTCGTCAGTTAATCAAGCCATTTCGCTTGTACGGGACCGGAATGAGGATTCGACACAAGGCTCTCTGTCTCCCTCTTCTCCCACTTCTCTCCCTCCTTTTTCATTCTAGCTATAAAACCATCGATTTTTCCCAAACTTCGCTATTTTCAGGACGTAGATTAGCGCCTCTTGTTGCGAATCTCGGCAATACTGAACATATTGCCAGACTCACAATTATTTTATTACGTAGGAAATAGACATCACTGTTAGAAATGGTCAATAAATTGGTATAACGCTAATCTGGATCTACTACCCAGATAGACACATGCCGACATTGTGCCGTCACCGTGCCGTCACGTGGCGTCACGGCATACCGTCACCGTGCCGTCATGTACGACCAAATATGACGGAATCGTGATGACATGCCGTGCTGGCACGCCGTGCCGTCACTGAGCCGTCACCGGGCAGTCACACCGTGCCGTCACTGTGCTGTCACCGGGCAGTCACACCGTGCGTTCAAAATTTTTCGATATGGCACGTCGTGCCGTCACCGTGCCGTCATGTCGTGCGATCAACATTTTTTGATATGGCACGCAATGCCATCACCGTGACAGCACGCCGTGACGGCACGGTGACGGCACGATGTGCCATATCGAAAAATTTTGAACGCACGGTGCCGTCATATTCGGTCGTACTTGACGGCACGGTGACGGCATGCCGTGGCGGCACGGTGACGGCACGGTGCCGGCATGACAAAAAAAAGCACGATTGTCTATTTGGGTAAAGTGTGAAAAGTGTCGCTTTAACCTCCCATTCTTAGTGATGTCCATATATAACTTTGAAATTAGATATGTATATACCCGAAAAAAATTACTTAATTTTAAAAAATGAACAGAAAATCAAAAATCCAAATTGTAAGCCTAACGCTACTCAATCGGAAAAATGCATTCGATATTGGTATAAAAACACACGGAGCGCATTAGAATTATAATCTACGCGGCAAGTGGAAAAATCCATGTCATGTTTGGCTTTTTTAAAAATGTAACAGCTGTTGTAATCTTGGTATCATAATTCTACGCAAAGCTTCATAGTTTTTAGCGCAAAAATTCGTTCTGTTCTGTCAAAACAACATATTTGAACTTTCACGATTGAAGCTTGTACAGGTAAAAGTTTAACTAATTAGAAAATTTGACGGTCTGCCATTTAACAAACTGCTCACAAAATTTGGCATTAAAATGGTGCATTAAACATAGTCTCAACTGGGAAACAAACTTAATTTCGAATTTCCATGACAAATTGAAATATGTCAAGTGAACATTCGATCGATAACGTGTATGTAATCGTCAATTTTAATGACTAGTATGAATCGACAACCTCCTTCAATGGAAATTCCATCGTTTGCAAATGTTTTGCTATGTTTGTTTTAATCATTTCGCCCATACAGTTTTTCCCCTTACGCAATAGTTTATTTTTTTTAGTAATCACTATCCGAATCCAATCGCAAAACTAAACTAAATAGTGTGAATATGCCAAAAGTTCTGGAAACATCGTATACATTTTTATTTTATTTTGAAGTTTATAATTTACTATTCACACCGAGAGAAAAAGTTTCATTGATTCACGGAAATCTTTGTCAATGAAATAAAATACTTGAATTTCAATACTATCTTTTCTTTAAATGATCTCCAACTCAATGAAAAGTAGTGACATTGATTCGAAGAAACATTTCTTTAAACCAATGAACCTTTTTCACTGATTTCAAAGATATCGTCTCTGATTCAATGAAATCTTCTTCTTACCAGCTCAAAATTTCGAAACCTATTTTTTCCTGAAGTACGCGGCAGTAAAGCTCAAATTTTGTGAGTATGTAAGGAAGTACGGCAGAAATAGGCTAAGCTTCTAACTCCTCGAAACTCGAAGCTGTTCGTTCGGGAGAACCGGAAAACAAAAAAGTGAGGTTAGGTGCGAGAGACAGATCAATGAAAACGTTTCTTTGAACGAATGAAAACGTCTCTTTAAAACAATAAAACTGTTTCTTTATTATATGCTCACTAAGTAAAGCTTTATGTACAGGCAATGAAATGTTCTCTTTGAAATTCAAATGCACTATTTCATTGAAGTCAAAGAAATATCTCGTTGAAATCAATCCACCCATTTCTTTGGTGTTAATGAAATCTTTTCTGTCGGTGCAGTGACTAGATAACAAGCAATGAGAAATCGCGATAGTCAACAAACAAAGAGATCCCGACTAGAAATCTGGTAGGGCAGCCCTGCCGTCACATATGGGCCTGATCTGGCATGGATAAGTTTGACCTGATAAGGTGTACCTTATTAGGACCGGATCTGGCATAGGAAAGGTTGCCCTGATAAGGTGTACCGTATTAGGACCGGATCTGGCATAGGGAAGGTTGACCTGATAAGGTATTAGATATTCAGGTCCAGATCTGGCATAGATAAGGTAGACCTGATAAGATGTACCTTAATAGGACCGGATCTGGCAAAGGGAAGGTTGACCTGATAAGGTGTATCTTATTCAGGGCCAGATCGGGAAATATTAAGGTAGACCTGATAAGGTGTATCTTATTCAGGGCCAGATCGGGAAAAATTAAGATAGACCTGATAAGGCATTCCATATTCAGGCCCAGATCTGGCATAGATAAGGTAGACCCGATCGAAATATTGGTGGAATTAAAAATATCATTTATAAAATCAAAATATCGCATTCAATATGTTTTTCATTTTAAACCCGTCATTTTGAATTTACAAATTTTAAGTTCAAATTCGTAACTAGCTACATTAAAAACTGAACTATTATTTTAAATAAATAGTAAATTGAACTATTATGGAAATACTGTACGAGATATCCACATAGTCGGTTTGGTCTAGTGGTTAGCGTGCTCGGTTAGGTAGTTAGGTAAATAGGTAGGTCCCGTAGGTCTTAGTTTCAAATCCCGCGTCCATCACTTCCCGAATGAAGTTACGAAAAACCGTATCTGAAGACGAATTGTTTTTTTTTTTTTAATATTAATAGAATATTATTGTTGATATTGCGGCATAATGCCCTAAAATTAATAATTAATTTTTTAATTTAATATAAAGATAAGTATATGTATTTATATCAATGATTATATTTATCAGGCCCTTAGTTTGCAATCTTTATCAGGCCCTTAAATGGTTATTTTTATCAGGTCCTTATGTGGTAAACTTGACCTGGCCCGGATGTGCCAAAGCGTTACATTTCCAATCAGGGCCGTATAAGGTAGCCAGACAGGGGCCTTGGATTTAGAATCCGGTTACCAGATCCGTCCCTGATATTCCCCATAACTGAATTTCTAGTCGGGATATCGTATTAGATATATCGCAGATTCGATACTTTAGAAAAATTTACAGAAAAACGAACGAGACTATATTATAATTTAGTTTCCATGTCCATTTTTCTTCATTACCATAACCTTTTCATTAAAGTTTTGTTTCTCTGGGACTTCCCTAAATTTATTTAGGCAGTATTGCCAGCATCACCATCACGCGTGCATGACATACATAGTATATATCCTAATCTCACCGAGAATCAGTGTCTAAAAGATTTATCCATTTTTGCGCGTCACATTCTAGTCACGTATTGCAAGGATTTCAGTTCGATGTACCGGACTGACAAGGGATGATCCGTTTCCTATATCTCGATCCGAAAACAGGCGAACGTCTTACGCGGAAGACAGGTTAACAGCGTTGGAAACTCATCTTCGATGCAAAGCCACGATAAATCATCCTGTTAAGGAAAAGAGGAAGAAAAACGAAGCGGGTGCGCGGGAGTCACGACGAGATCGTTAACTAGATGTTCTCAACTCGCCGCAAGACACGTACAGATATGTGCTGAGGGGTTCGCAGCTTGAAGTGAATGGAGCGAAGGGAGAAGCCTGGAAGTCAGTTCATTGAAAAAAGAAACAGTCTTGCGGATAATCTTATTCCGTACGGATATCGTACGGTAACGTGAACTCACGAGAATGATTTCTGTCTCCTCTTGAAGTTATATCCGGGATAGTATGGATTATAGACCGGTTTACAGCGTTTCTCGCGCAATTTCTTTTTTTTCTTCTTGTAATAGGCGATGATGAAGCTTGGATATTATTTCCGGTGGCAGAATCAACGCTATGACCCGCAAACGTTAGTGTTGACATTTGAATGACATTCTCATTATGAATTTTTGGTTCATATCACATGTCGGTCAACTCGGAAAATATAACGAGGATGGAGTTTAACACGACAGAATAATTTGTAATTATACAATGTAATTAGATGTCGTAGGTAAATGTTGGTAAATATTAATAATTCAGAGTCGAGAAGTTCGTGTACTAAAGTTCAAGCGTGGGGTTCAAAATAGCGAATGATTGGAAAAGCGAACTCCATAATAATGGCCATTCTAGATTCAGACCATTATATTTATATATTTTGGATCGTTATATGTAAATTCGCTATTTTGGTTATTCACTACACTGTTAAAAATGCAAGAGAATTTAATATACACAACGATATGAGATTTACGAAACGGATATATGAATTCCATATTAATATACTTTTATAGTAAATTTAAGAATAGTATAAGAATTCTCCGATACTGGTATTCGAAAATTACAGTACGTGATTATTTTAATATACAAATATCATATTTGTCAATGACGAATGTTACTGAAAATTAATATAAACGGTATATGAAGCATTCTCTGTCAATTCAGCCACTTTTTTTCAACCCTCTTCGATTTGCCCTGTAATTGATTATATGAATGTACCACTAAAAGACGCTCTATGTGAATTTTTTCAGATTTTTAAAAATAATTTTTCAGAAAATGGCTTTTTTTATTCGAGTGCCAATATCTTAGAATTTTGAAGTTACTGAAAAAAAATGTCAGCACATAAAAATTGTCGTTTATTGTTAGCTTTCGAGCGGAATATTCCAAATAATTGTCACGTTCTTGTGAGTATGATTTTTTTCCGAAAAATGGAGGCATTATTGTTTAATTAAAAAAAGAATATTTTTTTTTTACTGAAAAAATTACAGAGTATTGCTACATGACTGTTGATATCACAAAAAAATCGCCAGAGTGGCACCGATCGATCTTCTGGTATTAAAAAATGCATTTGTGTGAAAGTTCCGAAAAACGGGGGCATTATTATTTTTTTGATAAAAGAAGGTTACTTTTTTTTGGCTAATAAAATTACAGAGTATTCTTGGATGACTGTAGATATTGCAAAAAAATCATCAGAGTGGTACGGATCGAGCTTCCGGTATAAAAAAAATAATTCCCCCGTTTTTCGAAACTTCCACACGAATAATTTTTTTTTAATACCGTAAGCTCGATCCGTACGAAGCTGATGATTTTTTTGCAATATCTACAGTCATGCAATAATACTCTGTAATTTCCATGACAATTTCCATCACATGGCTGATAGTGACAGAATATTTATTTTTACGTTCAATTGAACTATTTTAAGAAAATGGGAATGGAATTTCAAACAAAAATCAGGGTGTGAGGGACGGACTCTTAGGAAAACTTAAAAAAATGTGTGCCCAACGGGAGAACTCTTAGGAAAACAGAGAAATGTCAGGGTTTAGGGTGCGCAGCTAAAGGGTTTCAACCTATCCTGTACATCATGGTTATCCTGCTTTTATGTCAACCATAAATACAGATTATTCTCTATATGGTTTTACCATCTCCTCACCTTGCTCTCACCCTTTCTGTGAACTACCCTTATCTTCGTCTCACCTTGGTCCCGAACAAACAATATACTTTCTTCGGTATATATATAGAATACTAGGATTTTATTGTGGCTCGCGCGCTGCGCGCGTTCGCAATCACCCCCCACCCAAGGGTGCCCCCTCCGTAGGGTGCCCCCCCCCCCAAGGCACCGCCCCCCCCCCCCCCCCCCCGCCCCCAAAGGTGCCCGCAGCCTTGGGGAACCTATGTTTTTGGAAAAGGACTTAGAATAATTCGGGCTCGGGGCTTGGCGGAAAGGGGTGGGGCTAGCCCCAGCCCCTGGGGCTAGCCCCAAGCCTTTAGCCCCACCCTGTTCCGCCAAGCTCTGAGCCCGAATTATTCTAAGTCCCTCGATTCTTGACACGGCGGCGGCGGCGGCGAGATCTTTTTATAATATAGAGAGATATATAATATCCTTGAAAAAATATAACAGTGTATGAAACCGTACAAAAAAGACGTCAGGAGGTGTTAAAAGAGAAAATAAGAAACCAGACGAACCCAACAGAATCCAAAGAACCTAATTAACCTATCAGAACGTAAAACTCACTTAAAGAACCTACAGATCCGTAAAAAACCAATTTTTAGAAGACGGCTTTTATTTTCACATTTATGGCGACCATGAAATCTGGTGTCATCAAATATTTTCAAAGCGCAGCGCACAGTATAAAATTCACCACATTCTAGCTCCAGAATGCCATAATTTAAAAAATCTGAAAAAATTCTGAAAAATACAGTTTCATATACAGAAATGTTTGACAAGTTGTCCATAGTAGTTTGATTTTTTTCTATTCTTTAAATAATTTTTTTAATCAAAAAAGTTTAAAAACTATGTGAAGAAAAATCTTCCACACTTTGGCTCTAAGCTAGAAAATTTTGAGATTCAACAAAGTATTTTTCAGAATTTTTTCAAATTTTTTAATTATGACTTGCTGGTGTTAGAATGTGGCGTGTATGGTGCTGGAATAGTCTTAGTTCAGAAAAATTTAACAAATTCCCAAAAAATCCGAGATTACATAAATAAACGTTTGACCAATCGTCTGTAGTACATTAATTTTTTTTTTCTATTTTTTCATAATTTTTTTAAATAAAAAAAGCTTGAAAACTGTAAGAAAATAAATTTTGCCCCCTTTGGCTATAAGCTAGAAAATTTTTATATTTAACAAAGCATTTTTCAGAATTTTTTCAGATTTTTAAATTATGGCATTCGATATGTCACTTTAAAAAAAATATTTGAAAAAAAAATTTGCGTGGAAAATTAAAAAAATAAAATCTGGTGCATTTGAGGGTCTAACCAATCCTACAAAAAATAACGAGCCAAATCGGGGAGGTCGAGGGTCAGACCCAGGTCGAATCGGGATGGAATGCCCCATATGTTATTTTTTGTCCAGTGTTATTTAGACGTTTAACTAATTTAAGAAGACACTTTCGAATAAAACGTGTAAAAGGTTTTTGGCATCTTAAAACTTTTTATAATTTTGGTAAACTTCATTTATTAAAACAATTTCGTTTGAAAAAGATCATCAGTTGTAACTCTAGGTGTAAGGAAATATAAATTATATGTTTCCAATGCAACATTTTAACAAAAAATTGATACACACTTTACCCGTCTTATTGTGGACTTCTCTGTTCCACTCCGGCGTCGATTTCCACGAAGATTCCACATGTTAATCGAAGTATGTATGATCGTTTCACTGGTCTTACTTTTCGGTGACGTCTGCAAGCTATGAGACACATGCAGCATGCATACTCAAATTGTTTACACGGGTCGTTCCATCTGAAAGCAGAGACACGCAGGTCGTTGCTACTGTTATCCTGCCTTAAGCTTTCTCCTGTTCCACGCTTCGACCAGCACGGGTCAATCGACCTCGTTTCAAACGTGAAACGGACAATGCTCTCGTCCATTGTCATTGAAATATCTGTCGGGCAAATTCACGGGAAGGAAGGGACGTCTGCAATTTCCGGCAGGCGAGTTTAACGGTGAAGGATGTCCCCAGAATTAACGGGACAGTGCACAACGAAGGACCACGCTAGTGACTAGCCAGAAAGAGGGGATGAAAGTGACGAAGAGACCAAGCTGGAGAAATGTACAACGAAGAAGGGACCAGAGTACGAGAATCATAGGAGATTCGCAGAGAGCGAGCGACGAGAAGGTTTTCATCCCCCGGATGTCGGGGCGGAGACCCTCGTAATCCCCCGACTCTGAAAGCCTCGTTTAATATTTATGATTTATTTCAGTTTAATTCGACGTGCAAACGAGAGCGGGATTTGAATTCTCGAGCGGTTTATGGCGTGACGCGAGGCAAAGGCCGCGCCGGAGGGATGAAAAACCCCTCGACGTTTACATCGAATGAAATTCGCGCTGAAATTTCAACTGAGATATTACTAATATTCCGGTATGAGATTGATGAAAGTCCAATCAATGTATTCTTGTGATTAGCTTGTTGTAATTTGCGGAAGAAAAACTAGGAAGCCAAAATTAATTAAAATACTTCCTCATAGAGGTAGCTTTGTAAAAAGCGAAAAATACACCGAGAGAAAAGATTTCATTGACGCCAAAGAAATGGGTGGACTGATTTTTTTGTTTTTTTCATTGATTTCAATGAAATAGTGGATTTGAATATCAAAGAGAACATTTCATTGCCTGTAAATAAACATTTACTTAGCGAGCATATAATAAAAAAACTGTTTCATTGTTTTAAAGAGACGTTTTCATTGGTTCAAAGAATCGTTTTCATTGATCTCTCTTTCGCACCTAACCTCACTTTTTTGTTGTCCGGTTCTCCCGAACGAACGGCTTCGAGTTTCGAGGTCCCAGAAGCTTAGCCTATTTCTGCCGTACTTCCTTACATAATCACAAAATTTGAGCTTTATCTGTCGCATACTTCAGGAAAAAAAAGGTTTCGAAATTTTGAGCTGGTAAGAAGAAGGTTTCATTGAATCAGAGACGATATCTTTGAAATCAATGAAAAAGATTCATTGGTTTAAAGAAATGTTTCTTCGAATCAATGTCACTACTTTTCATTCAGTTTGAGATCATTCAAAGAAAAGATAGTATTGAAATTCAAGTATTTCATTTCATTGGCAAAGATTTCCGTGAATCAATGAAACTTTTTTTCTCGGTGTAATGAGAAAGCAATGTGCAAGGTTCTACTTTTTTAGACATATCAAACAAATCGAACGGAAAAATCCTAATTTAGAAAGAACGCGTCTACACGGAAAAAAAAGATTAGTTGCCATAACCAAAAAATGAGTTGACACAACCAATCGATTATTCTAATTCCCTTACAACTCAAATGGTAATACCAACGATTCGAATGGTAATACCGACGATTCGAACACGGAAAGAAAAGCTTGGTTGAAATAACCAAGTGCTATGGTTATATATGCGCCAGACAATTAATTGGTTAGACCGACCAATTTCTTGGTTAGGCTACCAATTTCTTGGTTAGGCTACCAATTTCTTGGTTAGGCTACCAATTTCTTGGTTAGACTAACCAAGTGACTTGGTAAGCTAACCAAGTGACTTGGTTAGACCAACTAAGAAATTGGTCACCTAACAAATTACTTGGTTGGTCTAACCAATTAATTGTCTGGCGCATATATAACCATAGCACTTGGTAGTTCCAACCAAGCCTTTTTTTCCGTGAATGGTAGTCCCAACTATTCGAGTGGTAGTCCCAACGATTGGATTAGTTAACCTAACTAATTTCGCGAGAGCTAATCGTGAATAGTTGAGGTTACTATTCGATATGGTTGAGGCAACTAATTTTTTAGACATTGTGTACAGCAAATCGAAAACGTAGTTGCCACAACCAAACATTTCTTTCCGTGTACTGAGTCGTCTTGCAGAGAAATTTCCAAGTAAGAATGAGCGCATGTCTTAAACAACAAGTAGTAGAAATGAAATTACCGTGGCTCCATCGGAACGAAGTACCAGACATTAAAAGCTTCGCACCAAGACCAAAGAGCCGTAGATTCCATCTGTCAATGTCCAACGCCGTGCACGCCCCTGAACAAAGTTCTTGTTCCACGAAACGAGATACAGAATCGTGTAAGACCCTGAGACAGGGAGAGTGCGAAACTCCGCAACATAATTACGAAAAACCGTTTCCCCACGAAGTGTCTCCATAGACAGACGACACTCGCATGAGAATACGCAGCATGAATTCTTCTTTGTCTTCTCTTTCTTGACTGTCGCCATCACGTGAAGACATCTGTGTCGGAATTATCTTGATGAAGACTCTGAGAGGTTCGTCCTTTTTTGGACGCATTTCAATGCCCATAATCATCAACTCAATTCACACTTGATTCCACTGGGAACAAGGTTGTGACAAATTCACCTTCGCGCCTTCACTAATTAGTGAACTACCGCGCAGACGATTAACTGAAAGTAGTGTCACGCAGTTTTGAGGTTTCACATTCATACATTTTTGATGGAAATAAACATCTTGCACGCGTTTTTTGAAACGTTACACTTATAGTACACTTATCTTCTGATCAAGATGATTTCAAGAGCATATCTTATGAAATGAAGAAGACTAAAGAACGTCCGATTTTGGACGTGATGCAAACAGTTTCAGTCGTCAAGTTAATGAGGACATAGATTTTGTTAAACAAATACTTACTGCCCTTATGAACTTTTAGCAGGGTTGTTTGTAATTTTTTTAATTTAAATTTCGCGTAGTACTGTTTTATAAATAAATGTTCATATCTCATCTATTCAGTAATTAAATTATGTTTACATACAACCTTGACGATATTTTCAGAAAGATCAAAAAAATATTGATCATTATCAACTTTGCATATTGAACAACGATTTAAGTAATGATTCAAAGAAACAAAACAAAAAAAAACAAAAACACTTGTTACGAATTTTGGTAAAGATCTGAGGAAAGGGAATCCAGATAGTCAAGCATTCCGTCAGCGTAGATTGCAAAAGATACACACTTCCGCATCTGATGGCATCATGTCGGTGTCTGGTAACATTGTGAGCTTGACAATAAGACGATAAACTTCAGCAAGCAGTTTTGTAACTTTAGGTTTCGTTGACTTCAACTTTGGGCAATAGTTCTCGTCAAAATGGCAAACATTTTTTGTAGAAATTTATGTTTTCAGTAAATCCGAAAAGAAAAATGATCGCAGCTGAATAATGTTCTTAAATTCAACGATAACTGTTGCCCAAAACAAAATACAGTTGCACCTTGACACAATGTTGAACTGAGAAAAAAATCTTATTGATTCTGAAGAAATGGGTGGATTGCATTTTTTTTCATTGATTTTACGTAAATATTTATTTGCTTCCAATAAAATGTTGCATTGATTCAATGAAACGCATTACGTTATTAGTCGCAAAAACCCGACAAAAATGGATAGGCTTAATAAATTTAATTAATTAATCAAGCCACAATCGACGAATTTGTATCTGAAAAAAATTGTGAAACAATTCAGCCACAGTCGATATTTGTAAAGATTCGCATTAGTGAAATTTGAATTGGGCTTCAGTTTCACGCACTTTGAATCTAGCGATCACTATCGAGATGTGCTTTGCAAAATTCCATCACTAAAAAATTGACCGAGAATAGTCGCATACGATGAAAAATTAATAGAATTTCCAAAATATGTAGTCGAACCTGCGACGGTTTCGCATTATTATATATGATTATGAATATAAAATATGTCAACGTACACGGAAAGAAATAATTGGTTGCGCCAATAATTCGCATGGCTAAATACACTCCAAGCGACTAAGTTGGCTAGGTTAACCAATTTTTTTTTTGTTGGACCGATAAAATAGTTGATTGTAACATCCAATTTGTTAGTTGCCAGCCAATTAATTTGCTGGCCCAACCAACTGATTTGTCGCCCTAATTAACTAATTTGTTTCTGTAACCAACTAGTTTATTGACCCAACCTATTTTGTCATTTGGAGCCTATTCAACCAATCTTTTTCCGTGTAGTGAGCGTGAGAAACATTAATTTGAAAGAAACACCTGAGCAAAATTATAACCTGACCCAAATCAAGCTTTGGGTCTTATTCTTAAAATTTATTTAATGCTATTATTTAATGCTATTATACAAATATAAACATAACCCGCTCAGCCGCTGATAAGTTCCGGATCAGAACCTAATAGGGCCCTGAGCTGGTCCTGATCAAGTCATGTAGTTACAAAAGCCATCAAAGTAATTACAGAATAATTTTTAAAAATAGCTTGGGGGACACCATGCACAGAGAGAAAAATGTAGTAATTTTAAAAAAATATATAGTTAATCCAACGATAGTCTAACTATAAACTATAATTCCCAGTAGGATCATCTCTATTTTATGGATATAGTAAAAAGAAGAAAATAATTGGATCAACTGTAAATACAATTCCCAGGAGGAATATCTCTATTTTATGGTTATAGCAAAAAAAAAAATTATAGTAGCAATCATCAAAATGATAATAATTTCTTATATACCGTTTCGTTGCATACGCGATTTCAACGTTTGTTTCCAATATCTCTGCAAGTATCGTTTATTAAATTATATTATCACTTTTAATGTCAGCGTGAGGTTTAAAATGTGACCTTACGCTGACCGGACTCTCCGGTCCCATATAGAGTATACGATAAGTTTATTAAAAGAAAGGAACCAAAATTAATCACGGAATTTCTTTAAACAAAAACTAAAAACCATTCAACATAGACATAACCTATAGGACCTGAGAGTCCGGTTACCGTTATCAAACAAGATTATTCAAGAGTATTTGACTCCTTACTAGAAACAAAAACCCGAGTAGAAATTTCATCAGGCATGCCTGCTGTCACACGAGGTCCAGATCAGTTTTAGGTACGGTAACCTTGTTTGGGGCCGTCATAAATTCACCTGCTCAGGTTCATGTAAGGCTGAGATATGGCATTTGTACTTAAAAATGCCGTCTTTCCACCGGATCAGGCCCATGTCAGGCTTTACATACGGTGACCTCATATAGATATGCCATTCATCGACCTTATCCGTTTCGCATAAGGTCTTCCTGTGGCATTTGGACCAAGATTTTGTCCAATTTACCTTTACTTTCCCTGGTCAGATCCGCATACGGTCTTCGTATGGCATAGTTTTTTTTTAAATATGCCGTAAATTTACATTATCAAGTTCATGTAAGGGCTAGATACGGCATTCGTTGAAAAAATAAAAAAATTATTGTTATACAAAATCAATCTTTTCATTGCGTGTCCTGGATTTTTTCACATCTTTATCCCATTGAGAAGTATTTGAAATTTTTGCTGAATCTCACGTTTTACGGGACTGTACCGCTAGAATTACTTTGAAAATTATCCAGGTACTGACCGTCAAACGCCAGTACCTGGATGGGTGACCGCCCCATCATATTTAAATTTTGAATATTTCGGTCGAAGTAACAATAAATGGATGTACAGTCTTGACGTGTTTTCATTTTAAGTATACTTCAAATAGACAATAAATATAGTTTTCAAATAGACAGTACCTGGATGGGTGACCGCCCCATCATATTTAAATTTTGAATATTTCGGTCGTAGTCACAATAAATGGATGTACAGTCTTGACGTGTTTTCATTTTAAGTATACTTCAAATAGACAATAAATATATAAACTTTCTAAGATGTCAATGGCCGAGTGGGCTAAGGTTCAGAACTGTCACCCAGAGGATCAAGGTTCGATTCCCATCAACGGCAAATAAATTTACATGTGTTTTTTTCAGCAATTAATGTGTACTGAAAACTAAATAAGCTCGAATATCCAATAGAAAGTGCAAAATAAATCGAATTCGATGAGCGCAGATAATTATTTCGTAATTTATTTGCCGTTTTTATAAGTAGGGGCTTAGTAGGGGAGCCCCTATCCGGCCCTTATCTGGAAAACTTAATCTGGCCCTGATCATGGGCTGCGTTACATTCCTGCAAGGCCCGTACAAGGTTGCCAGACAGGGGCCTTAGATTTAAATCCGGCTACCACACTAGGGCCCGATATTCCCCGTAGCTGAATTTCTACTCGGGAAAGGAAACACATATTATTTTGCCAAACAGCACACATAAATGATACACATATATAAATAATTGAATTCTAAAAGAAGGTCACAAACTCAATATCAACGTGAACATAGAAATAATAAATTTTGAAGAGGCCCCGATCAAACCAAGAAAAACTATATTATCATCGCTTCGATCATAAAACATTGCAAGTCTTCCTATATTCGTTTTGTCATGTGAAATCGTTAAATCAACGATATGTTTTTCTCTAACTGTTTACCTGATTTGATCCATTTTTTTTCTTAACGTTCATTGTACCAAACGGATCCGGAATTGCTGAACAGTATACAAGGATAAGCGTTCTGATGTAACTTATACAAAAGCATACACGAGTTTCCACGTTCATGGATCCAGACACCGAAAGCGCGGTCATTGTCTACACGACAATGCAGGACATACAGAGAGGGATAGGATAACAGAGCTCTCAAGCCCCCGAAGCTCCTTCGTCACCCCTGCGAGACGCAATAGTGGTGGCGCGCGTCCGGTTCGCGAAGCGTGGCGGTCCCGGCGAATTACCCCTTGTATTAACTCGGGTAATTGAGATTTATTAATACAGAGGCCGTTCGGTGGCAACGCACCGCTCGTTTCCTCTTCCTATGCTACTATAATAATACCGACCACTACCATCTACCAACAGAAACAGAGTTGCAACATCCACCCCTGTCCACTGCAGCCCTACTACGATATCCTCTTTGAACGACGCACCGTGGGGCGGTTTTTCGCGTAATAATATTATTATATTACATCCCCGTATGCCTTCACGTTCCCACCGCTGGAATTTGTGTAAATGGCCTTGCCACCAGCGTTACGTGATAAATCTTAATGCAGAGGTTAATAAAAAGGGCGGGCTTCATAATTTGTAAAAGCGCAGAATATAATTATGAAAAATTACCATATACAGTTTGTGGCAGGCGAATATCTTCGTCAAACTAGATTTTTAACTGTCAAACTATTTATTTATTTATATTATACGAAATCTGAAATAAAATTGAAAATAATTCCAGACATTCGAATAATTCGAAATGGTAAAATAATCCGGAATGTTGAAACGACTCGAAATATTAAAATAATTTTAAATATTGAAATAATATTAAGTATTAAAATAATTGTAAATATTAAAAAAACTCGAAATGTTTGAATAATTCGCAGTAATTCGAAGTTTTTGAATAATTCAAATTTATCAAATATTGATATTCGGTTCAATTCGAACATTATTCGTACAATCGTAATGACAGTCGATTCCAATTCAGGTCATAAGCAGTTCATAAATATAAATATTAAACCTATAATAAGATAAGACCAATAAATGATAAGATAACAAATTTTTGTGTAACGCTGAATTTTCTTTTAGTTTGTTTGTGATCGTATGTAGATGCAAATAAATGAAAGTATAAGAAAAGAATAATGACCTGTAGGATCCAAACGAATATTACATTAAGTTAACGAGAGAGCTTTGGGGAATTTAGGGGTCGTGATTTCGTAGCTGTTCAATCAGAGTCGGTGGTCTTAAGTCCCATGAGCATGCAGCGCTGTGGTAAGGAAATCTCGCCCCTTACTGATGAAAGCATGCCCTCTTACCGATCCGTCATCGGAACGTTTAATGAAAGTCGCGCTCGTTCGCTTGCTCTCTCACTCTCTCACAGCGACAGAATATAGGACGTTGGCTTAAGACGCCAAGACCAAGAGCGATATTAAACCCTCCTGCGGCTTATCCGGTCACAACTTCTCCCTTAACTACGTTATCCTCCGTTACGCCCAACCAAAACCATCGTTGTACTACCATTGAAATACTGAACCAGTTTACCTATCATTCAGCGTAGTCCTATTTTGGAAATCACAAGGCTTATCCTGTCAGGATCACCAATGGATTTTCGGCCCCGAAAACTTCTCCGTCTACACTGAGAGAAAATGATGGTATTAGTAACTATAAAGTGACAACTATTCATTTATGGTTGGTGCAACAATTTTTTTATAGTTGACACAACTATCGAATAGTTACTATAACTAGCAAATAGTTACCATAATTATTTTCGTAGTTATTGTAACTATAAAAATAGTTGAATGTAATAAAAATGAATAGTTGTCACTTTATAGTTGACTGTGCGTAGTTTCTACAGAACCCGATTCTACACATCACCGACTCAACACCACCGACTCTACACAACGGCGATTCGACACATGCCTCGATCCAACACAACAGCAATTGTACACATCACCAAGTCGACACATGCCTCAATTCGACACAACCCCAATTCTACACAGCCCCGATTCTACACAGTCACAACTGTCACGAGCCAAATGCACAACGGCAATCCCGACTAGAAATTCAGTTATGGGGAATATCAGGGCCGGACATGGTAACCGGATTCTAAATCCGAGGCCCCTGTCTGGCTACCTTATACGGCCCTGATTGGAAATGTAACGCTTTGGCACATCAGGGCCAGTTCAAGTTTACCACATAAGGACCTGATAAAAATAATCATTTAAGGGCCTGATAAAGATTGCCAATTAAGGACCTGATAAATATAATCATAGATATATAAATACATATACTTATCTTTATATTAAATTAAAAAATTAATTATTAATTTCCGCGCATTATGCCGCAATATGAACAATAATATTCTATTAATATTACAACAAAAAAAAAACAAGTCGTCTTCAGATACAGTTTTTCGATGTAACTAAAGTTCGCAACGTTGGCGCAACGGAACGGTCTCACCTGTCAAACGAAATTTGGCTGTAGATAACCTCTCAATATTGTTCGACGTTCGATGTCGTATTATTTTCTATTGAAGGGAAAATGCGGAGCTGTTTTTGATTCTATAATTACCGGGACATAATTCCGAAGATATCTGCCAAGCGCCAAGTGTCTCCGTCCATCGGACAACTTTTCCCAGGCAAAAAACTATGCGCCTGGCTACCAATGCCGATCTTCGATGTCGTATTATTTTCTATTTAAGGGAAAATGCGGAGCTGCTTTTGATTCTATAATTACCGGAACATCATTCCGAAGATATCTGCCAAGCGCCAAGTGTCTCCGTCCATCGGACAACTTTTCCCAGGCAAAAAACTATGCGCCTGGCTACCAATGCCGATCTTCGATGTCGTATTATTTTCTATTTAAGGGAAAATGCGGAGATACTTTTGATTCTATAATTACCGGAACATCATTCCGAAAATATCTGCCAAGCGCCAAGTGTCTCCGTCCATCGGACAACTTTTCCCAGGCAAAAAACAATGCGCCTGGCTATCAATGCCGGTCTTTGATGTCGTATTATTTTCTATTGAAGGGAAAATGCGGAGATACTTTTGATTCTATAATTACCGGAACATCATTCCGAAAATATCTGCCAAGCGCCAAGTGTCTCCGTCCATCGGACAACTTTTCCCAGGCAAAAAACTATGCGCCTGGCTACCAATGCCGATCTTCGATGTCGTATTATTTTATATTTAAGGGAAAATGCGGAGCTGCTTTTGATTCTATAATTACCGGGACATAATTCCGAAGATATCTGCCAAGCGCCAAGTGTCTCCGTCCATCGGACAACTTTTCCCAGGCAAAAAACTATGCGCCTGGCTACCAATGCCGATCTTCGATGTCGTATTATTTTCTATTGAAGGGAAAATGCGGAGATACTTTTGATTCTATAATTACCGGAACATCATTCCGAAGATATCTGCCAAGCGCCAAGTGTCTCCGTCCATCGGACAACTTTTCCCAGGCAAAAAACAATGCGCCTGGCTATCAATGCCGGTCTTTGATGTCGTATTATTTTCTATTGAAGGGAAAATGCGGAGATACTTTTGATTCTATAATTACCGGAACATCATTCCGAAAATATCTGCCAAGCGCCAAGTGTCTCCGTCCATCGGACAACTTTTCCCAGGCAAAAAACTATGCGCCTGGCTACCAATGCCGATCTTCGATGTCGTATTATTTTATATTTAAAGAAATAAAAATAATAATACATCGCTACATGACAGTATGACAAAGACGTGGCGTAGGTAGCCAGGCGCATAGTTTTTTGCCTGGGAAAAGTTGTCCGATGGACGGAGACACTTGGCGCTTGGCAGATATCTTCGGAATGATGTTCCGGTAATTATAGAATCAAAAGTATCTCCGCATTTTCCCTTCAATAGAAAATAATACGACATCAAAGACCGGCATTGATAGCCAGGCGCATTGTTTTTTGCCTGGGAAAAGTTGTCCGATGGACGGAGACAATTTGCGCTTGGCAAATATCTTCGGAATTATGTCTCGATAATTATAGAAACAAAAGTAGCTCCGCATTTTCCCTTCAATAGAAAATAATACGACATCAAAGACCGGCATTGATAGCCAGGCGCATTGTTTTTTGCCTGGGAAAAGTTGTCCGATGGACGGAGACACTTGGCGCTTGGCAGATATCTTCGGAATGATGTCCCGGTAATTATAGAATCAAAAGTATCTCCGCATTTTCCCTTTAATGGAAAATAATACGACATCGAAGATCGGCATTGGTAGCCAGGCGCATAGTTTTTTGCCTGGGAAAAGTTGTCCGATGGACGGAGACACTTGGCGCTTGGCAGATATCTTCGGAATTATGTCCCGGTAATTATAGAATCAAAAACAGCTCCGCATTTTCCCTTCAATAGAAAATAATACGACATCGAACGTCGAACAATATTGAGAGGTTATCTACAGCCAAATTTCGTTTGACAGGTGAGACCGTTCCGTTGCGCCAACGTTGCGAACTTTAGTTACATGTTTTTCGTAACATCATTCGGGAAGTGATTCACGCGGGATTTGAACCTAAGACCTACGGGACCTACCTATTTACCTAACTACCTAACCGAGCACGCTAACCACTAGACCAAACCGACTATGTGGATATCTCGTTCAGTATTTCCATAATAGTTCAATTTACTATTTATTTAAAATAATAGTTCAGTTTTTAACGTAACTAATTAGGAATTTGAACTTAAAATTTGTAAATTTAAAATGACGAGTTTAAAATGAAAAACATATTGAATGCGATATTTTGATTTTATAAATGATATTCTTAATTTCGCCAATATTTCGATCAGGTCTACCTTATCTATGACAGGTCTGAACCTGAATATGGAATACCTTGTCAGGTGTACCTTAATTTTTCCCGATCTGGCCCTGAATAAGATACACCTTATTAGGTCTACCTTAATATTTCCCGATCTGGCCCTGAATAAGATACAGCTTATCAGGTCAACCTTCCCTTTGCCAGATCCGGTCCTATTAAGGTACATCTTATCAGGTCTGCCTTATCTATGCCAGATCTGGACCTGAATAGGGAATACCTTATCAGGTCAACCTTCCCTATGCCAGGTCCGGTCCTATTAAGGTACATCTTATCAGGTCTGCCTTATCTATGCCAGATCTGGACCTGAATAGGGAATACCTTATCAGGTCAACCTTCCCTATGCCAGGTCCGGTCCTAATAAGGTGCACCTTATCAGGGCAACCTTTCCAATGCCAGATCCGGTTTTAATAAGGTACACCTTATCAGGTCAAACTTATCTATGCCAGATCAGGCCCAAATGTGACGGCAGGGCTGCCCTACCAGATTTCTAGTCGGGATACTCTACACAGCCCCGATTCTACACAGGCACAAATGTCACGAGCTAAATTCATCAAAGTCCCGATTCAACACTTCACCGATTCTACACCGTCACCAACTCACATCCAATCAGCGTATGTCCTTCAAGCATTCCAACTCATCGGCGCACTATGATTGGATGTGAGTTGGTGACGGTGTAGAATCGGTGATGTGTTGAATCGGGACTTTGGTGAATTTAGCTCGTGACAGTTGTACCTGTGTAGAATCGGGCTGTGTAGAGTATTGCCGTTGTGAATTTAGCTCGTGACGTTTGTGCCTGTGTATAATCGGGGCTCTGTAGAGTATTGCTGTTGTGCATTTGGCTCGTGACAGTTGTGACTGTGTAGAATCGGGGTTGTGTCGAATTGAGGCATGTGTCGCGTTGGTGATGTGTACAGTTGCTGTTATTTTGAATCGAGGCATGTGTCGAATTACCGTTGTGTAGAGTCGGTGGTGTTGAGTCGGTGATGTGTATAATCGGGTTCTGTAGAAACGACGTATTGGCGATGCAAAAGACGATGGGCCTTCCCTTCATCGCTCAAAGTGTCTCTGAACCAACAAAGCAACTATAGCTACAATGACTCTTCGACAGATAAAACAAGACATTGAACACTAAAATTGATTCACCGGTTTGGTATGAAAGCTACAAGTGACAAATTTTACTTTTGACCTCACACCATTTTTGTGAACTGTATGTCTTTACAAAATTGCAGAATTATAATGCTTGTGATGTACTTAATGAAGTTTAAACATAACATTTTTGAAAAGAAGGGTATGCAGAATTTTTTTTCTTATGACTTTTTTTAGCTGACTGGATTCCCTTAAAACAACTATAGTGTGCCCTCAATTTCGGTTTATATAAACCCTATAAACCCGGAGGTTAACTGCTGAAGCTTTAAAACCTGGAGTTTTAAAACTGTACGACTGACGAATCGCTGGACTGTCGAATAATTTCCATATTAGATGGCGCTATCAGCACGAAGATTATCTGTTTAGTTTTTATCCAGTCGCTATCCAAGAATCTTGGTCTAGGAAAACTGGCCAGGTGTAGGGCGAACGAATTCGCACAAGTGACCGTAAACATTTGTAACTTATAATATCATGTGTCCGCAATTCAATAAATGCTTGAACAAAACTCGCCGCACAAGTTACTTATTATTTTTACCGTTGTATTTTTACAGAGGGATGGCGAGACTCTGTGCTGGGCGCCCCGCGCCGGTTGCTAGTGACCCTTGGAAGCTTCTCCAGGGACAGCTCGCCCTGTCCAGTTTCGGTGAGTAATTACTCACACTGTGTATAATTATTATTAATATACTAAGGTTCGCTGCGTGGATAACAAAGTTTCGGGGATCATACTTTTTCTGCTATACTTTTTGTCTCTTTCTTCTGTAATCTGTATGAGGTCCCAACAGACAATTCAGAATTTCTTCCACGTACACACGTTATGTCTCCTACACACGTACGTTCTTCTTTTTTTTCGTTTTCTTATACACACATTCAGCTACACACGTACATTCTTCTTTTTCTTCGTTTTCTTATACACACCTCGTTTTTCCTTTTAATACGAAAGTTTTATAGGATCGATCAGTTCCCGTTCTCTCATCCCGACGTAACGTCCCAAAAGAGCCAAGCGACTCGACGCGTTTCTGTAACCTCGGGGCACGAGCCATAGTTATAGCATCCCCTCATCGGCAAAATGTAAATCAAGCTCGACGTTCCCCGCAAACCCTCGCGTATTCCGAATTGCCAGTCGCAAGATCTTGACGCCTCGGGGTGAAATATGTAAATGACACGCAACACGTCAGATACGATCTCGTTACTACCACGAAATCGCTAACGCGAGGTTAGGTTCGCGTGCTATAGGAAAACCGAATTGACATTCGTAAAAAAGTTTCGAAATCTAAAAGTTTAAAGCCAAAGAGATGAGAATCGACTTTGTAAATGACGATTAATAAATATTCAAAAAAGTAAACCATTTCATAAGAGCAGGTATTTTCTCTGATTCAATTTCTATATTTTATTGCTCAGTTTGTCAGCTCTATTGCGTTCATGAGGAAAGAACATATAATATATGCTTTTACTTATATTTAAATATCGCAAGAACCGACATTTTGTTGATTCATTTATATCGGATTGTAAATCTGACAAATACTTAGGAGTCGTTCGTAGTCGCAATCTCCGCTTTTCATGATATTCATCGGCATATATTTTTTTTAACGATTATTAGGTTTTTCCTGGATGATTAATCGTATGTTATTCGTCCAGATACATTCTTAGTCGATTTTCAACTTCTGATCGACAAATGAACGTATGTTATTCGTCCAGATACATTTTTTATTAATTGTCAAGTTTTGATGGACGAATAATCAGATATTATTCATTCACACGCAAAAAGAGACTTGGTTAGAACAACCAAGGCGCTTGGTTATATATGCACCAATTAAGTTATTGGTTAGACCAATCAAGTTATCTGTTAACCAACCAAGTTATTGATTGACTAACCAAGACGATTTGGTTGGTGTAACCAATAACTTGGTTGGTCAAACAATAACTTGGTTGGTCAAGCAATAACTTGGTTGGTCAAACAATAAATTGGTTGGTCAAACAATGACTTGGTTGGTCAAACAATAACTTGGTTGGTCAAACAATAACTTGGTTGATCAAACAATAACTTGGTTGGTCAAACGATAACTTGGTTGGACGGACAATAACTTGGTTGGTCAAACAATAACTTGGTTGGTCAAACAATACTTGGTTGGTCAAACAATAACTTGGTTGGTCAAACAATAACTTGGTTGGTCAAACAATAACTTGGTTGGTCAAACAATAACTTGGTTGGTCAAACAATAACTTGGTTGGTCAAACAATAACTTGGTTGGTCAAACAATAACTTGGTTAGTCAAACAATAAGTTGGTTGGTCTGACCAATAACTTAGTTGGCCCATATATAATCAAGCGCCTTGGTTGGTCTAACCAATAACTTAGTTGGCGCATATATAACCAAGCGCCTTGGTTGGTCTAAACAATAACTCAGTTGGCGCATATATAACCAAGCGCCTTGGTTGGTCTAACCAATAACATAGTTGGCGCATATATAACCAAGCGCCTTGGTTGGTCTAACCAATATCTTAGTTGGCGCATATATAACCAAGCGCCTTGGTTGGTCTAACCAATAACTTAGTTGGCGCATATATAACCAAGCGCCTTGGTTGTTCTAACCAATAACATAGCTGACGCATATATAATCAAGCGCCTTGGTTGGTCTAACCAATAACTTAGTTGGGGCATATATAACCAAGCGCCTTGGTTGGTCTAACCGATAACTTAGTTGGCGCATATATAACCAAGCGCTTTGGTTGGTCTAAACAATAACTTAGTTGGCGCATATATAACCAAGCGCCTTAGTTGGTCTAACCAATAACATAGTTGGCGCATATATAACCAAGCGCCTTGGTTGGTCTAACCAATAACTTAGTTGGCGCATATATAACCAAGCGCCTTGGTTGGTCTAACCAATAACATAGTTGGCGCATATATAACCAAGCGCCTTGGTTGGTCTAACCAATAACTTAGTTGGCGCATATATAACCAAGCGCCTTGGTTGATCTAACTAATTCTTTTTCTCCGTGCAGATACATTTGCGATGGATTTACGAGTTTATCTGTATGAATAACCTTATTAGCGTGAATTTTGCCACTTTCTCAACAAAAAGTGAGTATGGAAAAGTCAGCCACTATCTCAAAAAAAAAGTCAGGTTGGAAGTACAATTCGTAACTAAAAATACAAGAAAGATCAATTCGAAATAACCATAACTTGGTTTATGTTTCAAGCGTTTGCTTGACTCTCCAACGTGACAGTTGTAAGACTTCCTGAGTACAAAGTTCACTAGCGATTCAATAAAAGATAATAGTAGCAACTAGGTTATACATATGACGGGAAAAAAGCGTAGTCTGACAATCGAGGACGGGGAAGAAGAAACTACCTGCGAGAAAACTTAAAGCCCTCGAAGCTGGCTTCCCTCGGTTGTCCTCACTTCGCTGTAACTTTTCGTGAGATACGCGGGGAGAACAGTCGGGATAGATCGTCCGGGCTTTCGGAGAGTTTCCCCGCTGTGACTTTTCCCGTATTTCTCCGGAATAAAAACGCTTCTTTTTTCTACCAACCAGCCAGGAAGCTACTGCACTTTTATCGCGTACATAATCTCGTGTCTGGAGGGTGTGGAACAGCAACCAAAGAATACTCGAATATAAAGAGCAACCTGGCCGAATATTCGCAGTTACGCTATACTTTAATCCAACATCCGCAACAAGAAAGCTCAGAGTGCTTGGTTGCCATAACTCGCGAAAAAGCAACTGTCGCGAAGACGCTGCGTACCAGACAGCCATAAGAAAATTACTTTTGAAGGAGCAAAGGGTCTCCCTTGGAAAGGGAAAGGAAAAGACCAGAAAGGGAGTGAACATCTCATGGGAAAGGAAGTCTTGTTCCTCCTAGCGCGTTGTCACTTCGGATATTGGTTTTATATTGGATTGTAGGCAGGTTGACTCTAATGTTAGATGTCTGGCACCTTGAAAACAGCTTATGATCTTTAGACAAAACGATGAACGATACTTCTTTGAGTTTTAGGACGATTTGTCATTCCACGTCCTCACTCGATTCTGACACGCCACAGGCGTCAAACAAACGTCAATGATCCGGCTTTAGCATCAACTTCGCTTGTTTTAGGCCTGCTTTATGGTTGGAGATGGAAAGCAATGGACTGACGTGGTTGTGATGCGTAGTAGGGTTTCGGTTTTATTGATCAGGCTCTGCCCAGGTGAACCACGCCCTGCTCTCTGTCAATTAATATCCCCGAGTGTTATAAAACTCGTGTTATATCGATGTAATATTCGAATATTTAGGGTGCGTTTCCTAATTGATGATTCCAAATATAACTTTGTTTTACGGGAATTTTTTTATTCCTTTTCGTTTCGCCGTGTTCAACTGAATATTCTGAACGCGGTGAAATGGAAAAACTACTAAATATGACGTAGATAATGTTTTTTCAAAAACTTGAAATTTGAAATCTCTATGAAATTTTGCTGAAATTTATCATACAGGTGGAAATTCAATGCTACATATTAATTTAGACTCTTAGTGAAATATCTGCAGCCTTGAGGTTCTATCAATCTTTACATTTTGTCACAAATGTCTGCGCATTAGATCAGTTATCAGGCTGAAAAACAGATCAAATGGAACGGATAATAGGTTAATTTCTTTGAATTAAAAAATCATTCTATGCATTATTTTTTTGTATACTAATAAAGCATTATCGTTAAATACAGTTTATATATGAGCCAGATAATATAAAATGTATTTTTAACGATTTCAAAGCTGGAAAATCTGAATGTCGTGAAAGAAGCACAACAATAATTTCCTCTACAAATACTTTATTTGAGTTTTCTTGATCACCAATTTTTAACTTACAACAACATCTTATATATTTTTCAGATATATGATTCATAGATTGTACGGAAGAGTTATACTTTTTATCCAGTTTTTGCCAGATATTTGCATTAAACCAAAAAATAAAAATAAAATCTCGAATAAAGTATTTTTATATTGTGAAACAAATAAGATGTGGACTTTTTTTAAAAAATAGCTACAGCTTGGAAACTATTGCACGTTTATTACGTTACTTCTTACAAATATTTTTTTTTATACCGGTGGAGTACAGACAATAAATAATTGTTAAAACCTCGGGAAGCAATAAAATAACGTTTGTATGGATTCATTCGAGATTTCGTATTCCTTGGCATACACATGTTTATGGTTCCCTTCCGGGCAGGTCGCTGCAGTTGGTGTAGTAGTCGAGGCGCTGCAACGTCACGATGCTTTCATAAATTTCACGTTATCTTGACATCTGATAGCAGCTAATTTATTTATGATGCCACGGTATGGTGTGTTCGGCCTTTCGGCTGTTGGCTAACCCCTCTACGCGAGCCACCAGCACCGAACGACGGAAAAAAAATCGAGTAGGGTCCCGGGCCGATGCAGGGTGGCGCTTTCCTGAATGAGTCACGTGCCATCTGCCCCCGAATGCCCTGACTCTATTATGACAGGCACATATCTCTTTTTTTATCATCATTACTATTACCGTATCATACCAGGCGAGTTCATCGGTCGTCCGATGATTTTCAAATACGATATAGACTCCGATCGAGATCAAATTACTCCCTATTTTTTTAGAGAGGCTATTTTTATCTACCCTGAATATCTACTGAGTTTCTGTGTAGTTTCACGACTTAAGAAGCCTCGCCAAATCATGCACTGAGAGAAAAAAAAGATACTGGTAACTATAAATTTATAGTGAAATACAACCTCAGCTATTTAAAGAAAGTTATCTGTACTAATTATTTATAGTCAATGCAACGCCATATTTCCGCCATATTTCCTTGGAGCTTGAAAAATCGGATCAATGTGCACAGGAACTAAGAACAGCTGATCATCTTGTTATGCACTCAGCGGCCGCTAGAGCGAGATACGCCTGAGGCCTATATGTTCACTATTAAAGTTACTACAACATTATGTTAAGACAACTGTAGAATTAGTTACAGTAACGATAACGTAGTTGATTTAACCAATAAATCAGTTAAAATAATTATTCAAATTGTCGGATGGTCTAAAAATCTACAGTTATGGCTTAATAGTTGCCTGACCTTCCGCGATTTCTCTCAGTGTCCTTTCAAGAATTCGCCATAAATTATTTATTTAACGATTTTAAATGATAAAACGAATATAGAAGGCTTGCAATGTTTTATGGTTGAAGCGATGATAATATAGTTCGATAAACGATACTTACAAAGTGAAATCGTATATGCAACAAAACGGCACATTTGAAACTATTATCATTTTGATGATTGCTACTATAATTATTTTTGCTATAACCATAAAATAGAGACATTACTCCTGGGAATTGTATTTATGGTTCATCCAATTATTTTCTTATATTTGCTACAAACATAAAATAGAGACGTTCCTCCTGGGGATTATAGCTTATAATTAGATTATCGTCGGACTAACTATATTTTTTATTAAATTACTATATTTTTCTCTCAGTGTAGTGTCTTAAGTATGTTAACTAAGCATCTGTGAAAAAAAATCTATCTTTCCGGAAATTTGTTTACACTAGAAATTAGCATGAATAATATATCAACTATATACAATACAATTTTTACCGTGAAAATGACACATAAGAATCTGATAGAAATATATAGTAGGGGAGATGGGGGCAAAACGGGCAGGAAGGCAAAATAGGCAGCTCCATTAAAAATCGGGATTGGGGGTAAAACGGGCACCGTCTCAACTTTCGTAAAAACGATTTGTCTCAGTTTTTTACGTTCCTTAGAAAGGGAAAGTGCGGAAAGTACGTCAAATTGGTGATGAAAAAAAATTGATAATCTTCATCAGATCAGAATTTTTTTAACCATCCGTTCAGAACTTTTTTTGCGATACTTTGTTGAGCAAAGAAAAAAAATATAGTCAAATGAATTTTTCAAAAATTTTATAATCAAATTAATTCTTTGAAAAAAAAGTCGGTATATCATAAAGAAATCAATTAGAACGAAATTCTCATTTTATGATTTGGTGCCGTATGTTCTCTTTTAAACGTATGTTCTCTTTCAAAGTCTGATCAAGACAGACATTCGTAGTCAAAATTATTATCTGTTCTTTTATCAAATGTTCTGTCGTATATATCTATAATTTAAAATCTTTATATTCGTAACAATAATGTTACGTACAAAAACTTATAACATAAACTGAAAGTGTCATGACATTATAATATCAAGATTTAGCTTTTGTTTCCACGAAAACAAAGCCACTCTCACGATAAAGCATTAAAACAACATATAAACAAAACGTTTCCATAAAACATTTTTTACACTGCAGAGGTATTATAAACCGAAAAAATCGTTGTTTTCCTTGGAGCTTGGAAAGAACGCTTCGTTATCTCGAGTTTATTACTGCAATGCAATCAGTCGAGCACCAAAAAAAAATGAATAAAAATAAAACAAAACGCAAAAAAATGCTTACGTAGATCATTTCCTACATGGGATGTGTATATGTGAGATATTAATTTTTCACGTACACACATCCAACATACTTACTTTACCTACTTTACGATTTTACAATGACATTTAAATATCAAGTTTTGGTTTTTTCCCGGCGAAACCAAAGCTATTGTAACGATAAACCAAAAAAAAACAAAAACAAACAAAGCGTTTCCGTAAAACATTCAAAAACAAAAAATCGTTGTTTTCTTTGGAGCTTCGAAAGAACGCTTCGTTACTTCGAGTTTAACTACTGCAATGTAATCAGTCGAGCGACCCAAAAAAATAAATAAAAGTAAACAAAACGCAAAAAAAAATGCTTTAGTACATAATTTCCTACACATCTTACAATGACACTTCTTAGAATATCAAGTTTTCATTTTTTTCCCAACGAAAACAAAGCTATTCTGACGATAAAGCAAAAAAAAAGCAAGTAAACAAAGCGTTTTCATAAAACATTTTTTACACTGCAGAGGTATTATAAAAATACAAAATCGTTTTCTTTGGGGTTTGAAAAAAACGCTCCGTTAACCCGAGTTTACTACCGCTATGCAATCAGTCGAGCAGCCCAAAAAAATAAATAAAAGTAAACGAAAAGTAAAAAAAAAAGAAAGAGCTTTCATAGAAAAGTTCGTACACGGGGCAAAGAGGAATATCGATCCTATATTCCTTTCGCGTGCAAGCTAGCCGCGAAACTTTCCGTGAGAGTGGAAGTGGCGGGACCAATGGTGAGTCTTTTTTCGTCCGGCGCAGTGGAAAAGGACCCTTAAGATCTGGCGTGCAAGCCCGACCGCTCGTATAGCCTCAAGTGCGGCGGTCGGAGACGTACTTTTATCTACTACATGAGGCAGCAGCAACGTGCAGGCAATCCCTGCAGCAAGCTCAATCGACGCAGCGACTTCGTTAAAACGCACGTGAACGCAGGAGAGGAAATAACCCACGGCACCAACCCCTGACTCGTGCCCGACTCGACGACATCACGCTACGTCTCCCTGCGTCCATTAAGGAGCGATAGACCGATCCCAGACACGAAGGCCCTTTGCCCTTTCGAGTATGGCCCGTCGAGGTTCTCTTTTTCATGTCGCCCACTGACTAAATTTAACCCAAGCAATTTTGCGTAGATTACTTTGTCACTGCACGCAGGTCATTTTCGCAAGAATAGGTACGGCTAAATATATATAATCTTATCAGGCATTTGGAGAGGTCGCCTTTTTTAAGGCAACGCCCTAATTTAACAGAACCTATCTCGACACATACAGTTTTATTCAGATTTTTACTAAATTCATACGATCCGGCACAATCAACTTCAGCAAGACAAGGGCTATTGAGGTAAACGCCCCAATAGCCGGTCATCTTAGAGAACAGGAAACTGTAAAGTTATATTTCTTATACTAAAATGACCTTTCTATAATTGTAACCATAACTAATGCAAAGCTTAGCTTTTTTACTTTTCGAAAAGCATCCATTAATTCATGTCAGGGGTATAGTTTTTTGTTAAACTTAGGAAACAATTGAAAAAGTCGATGGACTAGTACCCGGCCACCGATTTCAGGTAATGTCTAAATACCCGACCAAGCATACGCCTATACGCAACCACCCGCCGATACGAGGCTATGCGATTCGTTGAAACTTCATTTTATTTCTTAAATTACACGCAACGTTTGGGATAATTTATGATAAATAATAACTAATAAAAAGGCTCACCGTGACGTGCAACCGGCATCAACTTGCCTTAGAGGTTATGTTCGCTGAGTTTGTGTTGGCCGGGAATAGGCCGCGGTTGGATATCGGTACAGCATACTGCGGATTTGCCCCAATAGCCAACCATGGAAATAGACGAATTAGCAGTGGTTTTTCGCAAATTTAAATGGAAGATTTATAAAGTCTATTTATTCGCGAATACCACAAGTCACGAATTATTGTGGAAATCGTGAAAATAACAGCGTCATAAGCTTAACAACGTTACGCCAATTCTTAACGAACTGGCTAAAAGATATGCGCCGATCCTCTGAGCGGCGTCTGCGGTGCACAATATTCTTAAAGAACGTCAACAACAAGTTAATGACTATTTTTATTATTGGCCCATGTAGACATAAAGAATTGCAAAAATGGTAGCACTAGTTATTTATTTATTTCATATTCATAATTTCTTAATTTTAGTCAATATTTGTGTCAGTGGTTGGAGACTGGTACATGGTTGGGTACTGGAGCGTTTACCTTGATAATCAATCAGAGATACCCGAGGTATGCATTCATATTTCCGAAATTTGCAAGCCCGAAAAAAAGGCGTAAGCTGTTTTGACTTGAGTTGGAACTTAAGATGTAGCTTAATACAATACTAAAGATTGATCTTGAGAGCAATCTTAAGATTGAACTTTGTTCCGAATCTGATTGGGTTCTTAAGCTCAATCTTAAGTTTAAACTTAAGTCCGAACTTAAGTTCGAACTTTCGGTTAAATTGGAGTTCATACACACAAGAAGGGAATCAGATTTGAAAACTCTGAAGTTTTAACCGCAGTTAATGGTTTTTTTAATCTTTTTCTTATAAAGTCACGATATACTTGTACAATTACCCGCAGAATTCGTCTTGAGTGTAATGTGAAATGTAGCAAAGAAAACATATTTAATATTATTCGTATCTTTACATCCATTTGTATAAATACGTTTTAGAATGTAAGAAATTGCTGCTCGAACTTAAGACCGAACTTGAGATAGAACTCAAGTTCGATCTTAAGATTGATGTTAAGTGTGATCTCAAGATCGATCTTAAATTCGCACTTAAGTCCAAACGAACTGTGCCGTGTTTTGTTTTTTCGTGATTATGATTTTCGGCCATGTGAATTTCGGCGTTAGGAATGCATACCATACCCGAGTAGAAATTTCATCAGGCATGCCTGCTGTCACACGAGGTCCAGATCAGTTTTAGGTACGGTAATCTTATTTGGGGCCGCCGCAAATTCACCTGCTGAGGTCCATGTAAGGCCGAGATATGTCATTCTACCTTAAAAATGCCGTCTTTCTACCGAATCAGGCCCATGTCAGGCTTTACATACGGTGACCTCATATTGATATGCCATTCATCGACCTTATCCGTTTCGCATAAGGTCTTCCTGTGGCATTTGGACCAAGATTTTGTCCAATTTACCTTTACTTTCCCTGGTCAGATCCGCATACGGTCTTCGTATGGCATAGTTTTTTTAAAACATGCCGTAAATTTACATTATCAGGTTCGTGTAAGGGCTAGATACGGCATTCGTTAAAAACATTTAAAAATTATTGTTATGCAGAATCAATCTTTTCAGCACCTTGCGTGTGCTGGATTTTTTCACATCTTTATCCCGTCGAGAAGTATTCGAAATTTTCGCTGAAACTCACATTTTACGGGACTGTACCGCTAGAATTACTTTGAAATCTATCCAGGAACTGACCGTCAAACGCCAGTACCTGGATGGGTGACCGCCCCATTATATTTGAATTTTGAATATTTCGGTCGTAGTCACAGTAAATGGATGTACAGTCTTGACGTGTTGTCATGTCACCCGCTGACTAAATGTAAGCCAAGCAATTTTGCGTAGATTACTTTGTCACAGCACGCAGGTCATTTTCGTAAGAATAGGTACGGCTAAATATACACAATCTTATCAGGCATTTGAAGAGGTCGCCTTTTTCAAGGCACGCCCTAACTTTACAGAACCTATCTGGACACATACAGTTTTATTCAGATTTTTACTAAATTCATACGATCCGATCATACAATCAACTTCAGCAAGACAAGGGCTATTGATAATCAATCAGAGATACCCGAGTAGAAATTTCATCAGGCATGCCTGCTGTCACACGAGGTCCAGATCAGTTTTAGGTACGGTAACCTTATTTGGGGCGTAGATTACTTTGTCACCGCACGTAGGTCATTTTCGTAAGAATAGGCACGGCTAAATATACACAATCTTATCAGGCATTTGGAGGGGTCGCCTTTTTCAAGGCAGCGCCCTGATTTTACATCACCTATCTCGACACATACAGTTTTATTCAGATTTTTACTAAATTCATACGATCCGGCACAATCAACTTCAGCAAGACAAGGGCTATTGATAATCAATCAGAGATACCCGAGTAGAAATTTCATCAGGCATGCCTGCTGTCACACGAGGTCCAGATCAGTTTTAGGTACGGTAATCTTATTTGGGGCCGCCGCAAATTCACCTGCTCAGGTCCATGTAAGGCCGAGATATGTCATTTTACCTTAAAAATGCCGTCTTTCTACCGAATCAGGCCCATGTCAGGCTTTACATACGGTGACCTCATATTGATATGCCATTCATCGACCTTATCCGTTTCGCATAAGGTTTTCCTGTGGCATTTGGACCAAGATTTTGTCCAATTTGCCTTTACTTTCCCTGGTCAGATCCGCATACGGTCTTCGTATGGCATAGTTTTTTTTAAACATGCCGTAAATTTACATTATCAGGTTCGTGTAAGGGCTAGATACGGCATTCGTTAAAAACATTTAAAAATTATTGTTATGCAGAATCAATCTTTTCAGCACCTTGCGTGTGCTGGATTTTTTCACATCTTTATCCCGTCGAGAAGTATTCGAAATTTTCGCTGAAACTCATATTTTACGGGACTGTACCGCTAGAATTACTTTGAAATCTATCCAGGAACTGACCGTCAACCGTCAGTACCTGGATGGGTGACCGCCCCATTATGTTTGATTTTTTAATATTTCGGTCGTAGTCACAATAAATGGATGTACAGTCTTGACGTGTTGTCATGTCACCCGCTGACTAAATGTAAGCTAACCAATTTTGCGTAGATTGCTTTGTCACCGCACGCAGGTCATTTTCGTAAGAATAGGTACGGCTAAATATACACAATCTTATCAGGCTTTTGGAGGGGTCGCCTTTTTCAAGGCAGCGCCCTGATTTTACATCACCTATCTTGACACGTACAGTTGTATACAGATTTTTACTAAATTCATACAATTCGGCACAATCAACTTCAGCAAGACAAGGGCTATTGATAATCAATCAGAGATAGAGAATCGTATATTGTGCAACAAGGGCCAAAAGTTGGCGATAGTGACATGTGTGAGATTCGCCGCCTGAACGAAGCGATGGCTGCAATCACACAAGTCGCAAACGCCAATTTTCGGCCCTTGTTGGATACTATATTTTTGGTATCAAGTGCATAAATAGTGATGCTTTGAATGGTAGTTTTGCGGTACGAACAGTGAAAAGAGTGGTTACAAATTCTCGTCTCTAGGGACGAAAATAAAACACACGAGGGACGAAAGTGAAGAAACCGCGAACTCCATATCGTCCCAACACTGCCATGAAACTATCCACTTTTGTCCCGTAAAACTGCCATGTGAAGCACCGCTGTTCATGCACGTGTTACAAAAAATACGACAAAACATCACGCAACGTCCATTCGTCGTTCAACACGGAAAATTTTACCATTGCATGGTTTATGGAAATATAAAACCGTTCAATGGATAAAATGTGATAGTACGATTGCTTTATTTTACTCCGATTTGACTTCCTTTCTTACTTCCTGCCACTTTGGAAGAGATTTACATTTAGAGTCGGAAACAGTAAATATATAATATAAATATACACATACAAAGTCGGAAAAAATAATATATTTCTGTAATCATAACTCAACATTCGTGGAAATCCAACACTCAGATGGAAGTGACAAATATCGTCTTTGTTAGATTCAAGCCAAGTTCAAGCAGCGGTGTTGTAATCGATGTTAATTTTGTCTCAATTCTTAGAAACGACGATTTGATCAACTACAAAGCTGTCGATTGCCGTCAGTGAAGCAAAATCAAGTTGATCACTATGAAAAAAATAATCGTACCTACAAGTAAATAAACAATGGACAATAATCCATATTAAATCTTATTCCGAAGCTAATCACATTACGCATTGCCAATTTTCATTCCCGTGCGTGATTCTCGTTAAAAAGTTGTTATACTATGGTCAAAAAAAATAAAAAGTACAAAATTATTCTCAGCTGTATAATTGTCCGAATGAATGCATCAATGCTTCGAATAGCTTAGGCAACTCCAATTCCGATAATAAGCATGATCAAGGAGTCTCAGGAAATGAGAGGAGAGGGAAGAAGAGAGCCGATCGTTGGTGGCGTGTTGGATGTACAACGAGTAGGAGAGCTTCAGCGACAGAAAAGCTCGTTCAACTTCAAAGCGATCCGAGTGTCGCTAACTAAACTCCCGGGGCTCTCTTCTGGCTCCCCATGAATTTGAGTACACACAGAACACGCTATACCTATCTACGTTATATATAGCATACATAAATGTAGGGAGAAGTTTGCCTTTTCCAATTCGAGTCCATTACGTGATTAAGTGTAAACTTGTGAAGTTGCCGAGTAAATACAGTACAGTTGTATATCCACTGGACTGTAGGTACAGTATATCAGTCATTCCACGCTTGTCCGTAACCCTAATTTTTATATAAATAACATTTTCTTTTTTAAATTTATATATTGTATTTTTAACATCTCCACACGGAGAAAATGGTTTTGATATTCCAGCAAATCTTTTGTTAAAATAATGACAAAATTGCGTTATCTGCTAATCTAGCAAAAAAATTTGTTATTCTACACGGAAAGAAATGTTTGGTTGTGGCAACTACGTTTTCGATTTGCTGTACACGATGTCTAAAAAATTAGTTGCCTCAACCATATCGAATAGTAACCTCAACTATTCACGATTAGTTCTCGCGAGATTAAGTTAGGTTAACTAATCCAATCGTTGGGACTACCACTCGAATACTTGGGATTACCATTCGAATCGTCGGTATTATCATTCGAATCGTCGGTATTACCATTCGAATCGTTGATGTTACCATTTGAGTTGTAAGTAAATAGAATAATTGATTGGTTGTGTCAACTCATTTCTTGGTTACCCGGAGAAAACGGGTTAGTTGAGAAAACTAATCTTTAAATGCTTGGAACGTTAGATGTAGTTTGGTTGGCATTACCAATGGTTGGTTGGCACTACCAATCGGTTAGTTGGCGCCACCAATCGGTTGGTTGGCACTACCAATCGGTTAGTTGGCACCACCAATCGGTTGGTTGGCACTAGCAATCGGTTAGTTGGCGCCACCAATCGGTTGGTTGGCACTACCAATCGGTTAGTTGGCACCACCAATCGGTTGCTTGGCACTAGCAATCGGTTAGTTGGCGCCACCAATCGGTTGGTTGGCACTACCAATCGGTTAGTTGGCGCCACCAATCGGTTGGTTGGCACTACCAATCGGTTAGTTGGCGCCACCAATCGGTTGGTTGGCACTAGCAATCGGTTAGTTGGCGCCACCAATCGGTTGGTTGGCACTACCAATCGGTTAGTTGGCGCCACCAATCGGTTGGTTGGCACTACCAATCGGTTAGTTGGCGCCACCAATCGGTTGGTTGGCACTACCAATCGGTTAGTTGGCACCACCAATCGTTTGGTTGGCACTAGCAATCGGTTAGTTGGCGCCACCAATCGGTTGGTTGGCACTACCAATCGGTTAGTTGGCGCCACCAATCGGTTGGTTGGCACTACCAATCGGTTAGTTGGCGCCACCAATCGGTTGGTTGGCACTACCAATCGGTTAGTTGGCGCCACCAATCGGTTGGTTGGCACTAGCAACCGGTTAGTTGGCGCCACCAATCGGTTGGTTGGCACTACCAATCGGTTAGTTGGCGCCACCAATCGGTTGGTTGGCATTACCAATCGGTTAGTTGGCGCCACCAATCGGTTGGTTGGCACTACCAATCGGTTAGTTGACGCCACCAATCGGTTGGTTGGCACTACCAATCGGTTAGTTGGCACCACCAATCGGTTGGTTGACACTACCAATCGATTAGTTGGCGCCACCAATCGGTTGGTTGGCACTACCAATCGATTAGTTGGCGCCACCAATCGGTTGGTTGACATCAATCGGTTAGTTGGCATTACCAATCGGTTGGTTCTGACACGCAATAACTTGCTAATGCCATATTTTACCACACCTGCTGGTTGGTACGTATCAATTCCATAGTTCCTACAACTACACCCTTTTTTCCGTGTATGGCAACTAATCTTTTTTTTCCGTATACCAAAAAAATTGTTAGCCTAGCATATAACGCAATGTTGTCACTATTTTAACAAAAGATTTGCTAGCATAACAAAATCGTTTTTTCCGTGCAAAAACTCAGAAAGCAGCGCAGAATAATAATTTTCTTATGTAATTTTTATTTTTTTTTTTCTACTTACGAATTACTACGACGAAAGTAGATGCATTACTTTTACCACTGCTTGTGTACAATCCGAGGCAACTTTATAGAGATAAAGCGGGGAAAAAATATAGAGCGCGGTAGACGATGAAGGAAGAGAAATTGTAGACTCTCGTCGGTGGTATCGAGTTGCTAATGGCGTAAGTCAAGCCGGTGCGGGTTCTTGGGCCACGCGCTACACCCGTAAAAACGTATGGCGAGGGTAATCGAAAGGAAGGAAAAGCTCAGGGCTCGGCGCACTACACCAGAAAGCGAGAGAATAAAGCAACCACCCTACTACACTTTATGCTATACTAGCGCACGCTCGGTTGTTTTCACCCTTAATTGCACCGCCGAATTACTATCCCATTTCGAAAGGGGAAATCTCATGAAAATTTATGTTCCCATCGATGAGCAAGAGCTAAGAGCTTGGGTCTATAACTCTCTTAACTAGGTGCCGATTCCACAGCAAAACGATTATTTTCAAGGAAATACTCAAATGTAAGCATTGTTTCGTTAGTAATCGTACAAACTCAAAATTTTCCAGCTTATAGCCAAAGTGGGCAAAAATTTTCTTACAGTTTTTAAGCTTTTTTTATTAATAAGAATTATAAAAAAAAAGAAAAAAAAAAGTAGAACCTTGCAAATTGCTTCCTCATTACTGTTGGATTTTTAGAAATCTACCTCTATGAGGAAGCATGTTATCAATCTATTTTGGCTTCCTCATAGAGGAAACTTTGTAAAAATCCAACAATAATGAGGAAGCAATTTGCAAAGTTCTACTTTGCAGCCTTGTTTAAAAAATTTTTTAATGACATTAGTTTTGAACCCCTTGACAGATTCTCGCCAGATTCGAACTGATGCTTAGCTTACCGACACTCTACTTGTAGACCAAATTTGAACCCGATATCTTAAAAATTGCGGAAGTTGGAGCACGAACAAAAAATTCATAAATGTTTCCAAAATACACAACGTTATGAAAAATTATGATTAAATACAGGTACAGAATTAAAATAGCCACGAAAAACGTATTTAAGTGTGGGGGTGGCCACAACCGGTACAGTGGCCACAACCGGTACTTCTACCCTAGCCCTGTTCCAATCGGTCATGTAATCATGTAACAATCGGTACCTATAAGGAACCGATTGTAACGAGATGAAATGTAACCGATTGTAACGAGATGAAATGGAACAATCGGTTCCTATAAGGAACCGATTGTTCCATTTCATCTCGTTTCGGCGAAAAAAAAAAAAAAGTTCTACAATCATTTGAACAATTATAAATGTCGGTAAACGTTACAGTCCGATGAAGACCGATTGTAACGAGATAAAATGTAACCGATTGTAACGAGATGAAATGTAACAATCGGTTTCTATAAGGAACAATCGGTTCCTATAAGGAACAATCGGTTCTTATAATCGGTTCCTTATAGGAACCGATTGTTCCATTTCATCTCGTTTCGGCGAAAAAAGAAAAAAAATGTTCTACATACATTTGAACAATTATAAATGTCGGTAAACGTTACAGTCCGATCAAGAATGACTAAAGCGTATTTTATTAACCGCAAACTTAGCGACGTTAACAAAACCGTTTTATATCAGAATTTTTATGAACTATAGGCAGATCTACTAAACACACAATTCGACAATAATCCGTTCTTAAAATATTCACCAACCTTTGCTCATTAAATGAGAATTAAGCGTAATTAATTGATTGATCCAAACGCAGGTCATTTCCCTCAAAACTTGTGGAAATTTTGAACTTTGCCTTATCTTGCTTTCTACAGTTCGTATCGTACTTGAAAGAAACTAATCTAAGTAGGTAGTCGTCAGATCTCATATCCGTTTCTCTTTCCCATTAGCGTTATTGCCATCAGGATAGTTAACGAGTTCTCGTTGGGGAGCAGGAACTCTCGTGTTCCTGAGTTCCGTCTCCTCCTTCTCATGATAAACTGCTGCTGCGCCCACACTCACCGATTCTTGAACAGCAGCAAACGAGCATAGAATGAAAGAAACGTCCAGAGCAATGAGATCGCCGCAGGGCAGAAAGGATCTGCATGTGGCGGTTCGCTTTTGTGGTTTGTACTGTACTGTACCTTCAGTTGCATCATTGCCTCAAGGTCCCACAGAAATACTGTACACGCTTTTATATGATATACAAGAACTTTTATAAGGTTCATTCCATCCTAAATGGACCACCCAAATTTAGCATGATCGCAAAAAGAGTTCATAATTTTTTCAAAAGATGTTCAGAGTATCACGAACATCCATAAATTATTTCAGAATTTTAGCACCTATGGTTTGCCCAAAAATTAATAATTATGTAATTTATTTCATCATTTTTTCAATTCGCTGTATATTCAAAATTACCGATCGTACAAAAAATTTGTTCCTGTATAAAATTTAAGTTTTTGTATCTACTTTTTGATAAAATAAAATCCGTAGACGCTCTAAAAAAATGCCGCCATTTTTTGACAAAATAAAGTAATAATATTTTTTTTTTCGACGAGACAGACGCTTCCGATTTTTCTCAAAATTTTATAGAATTTCTATTATTATGCTTACAAACTAGAGAAAAATTGTCGTGATGGAGAATTGATGGCGCACACTTGATATGGAATGACCTATAGGTCCTTTCGTAATTAGTGTAGAGCAAAGCACCGACTATCGCCATCACTCCTGGTAATCGCTTCAAAAGGATGAAACACTCTGTTATTTTGTGACGGGCTAGCTTGAAGATCTTGCTAGACGATAAATGTCACTCTTGTGTATGTACTCATAGTGACACAACTCTTACGAAATACATTTTCAGAATATAGCGCGGTTCGACAAAAGATTCTGTGATCAATATGATGAATAATTTCATAAACTGGAGCGTGTCGCAACGATTGAATACCTGTATTCAGGGAACTGTAATAATCAATGCTCGCTACCTCCGCACCTAAATTCATTAATTATTATTCATTCGGTGACGTGAATGGTAGGACAAATAAATGATTCTTTGTCTATTTTAACACGTAGAACGAGAGTTTATGTGACGTAGTTTTTGAAGGTTTATATAGTAAATTTTTGTAGGAACAAAAGTAAATAGTTTTTGTAAATTTGTAGTTTTTGTATTACATGAGTACATCTATTAAAGCTGTTTTAGGATAGATGGACTAATGGATGGATGCCAGAAAATGGTTTTGTTGAAACTTTTTCCAATTTTACTCGGGTTGACATCTAAAACGAAATATTTTTGGGGGTTTGGGGGTTCATTTTTACGATTTTTTTTTTTTGGTATTTTACTCATATCTTAAATGGGCGGTTCTGAAGACCATTTTGGTGAGAGAGTAACCGTCGAAGATTTTATTGATAGCTGAGAAAAGTATACCCAGAAATTCATGCATTGTTACTGCATAAACGGTTATTTTCGCTTGGTTTGAAATTAGATCGAACAATCATTTTCATTTAAAAAAATCGGTCTTAAAAATCGATTTCCTTTTCTTAAAGTGCCGACCCGTTTGAGATTATTTACGGTGTGTTAAAATTTATAGGACGTCTTCTATTCCCTGTTGAACTAACGATCGTCGCAAATGTCTCGAGACACCATCTATAATGTGTGTACGTACACATCGAAAGAAGCAATAGTCTAAGGATAGTATGAGGTTCTGCGGGATAGGTGAGAGACGAGAGTTAATTACAGAAGCGGTGATGAGAAATAGCTCATCGCCGCAGACGCTTCAATCTCTATCTCTTCCCTCTCTCTCTTCCTCTGTACCTAGTACTTGAGTGGGGACATTATATGCATGTGTATATAGATAGATGTGTAATCTACTTCTGGTGAGATTATTCTAACGATGTATGGCAGTTAGGCAGTATTGAAAAAGGCTGTTGTACAACAACAGCATTGCTGTAACGTTATTTTGAAAAATTAAGAATTTTTTTTTCTTCAACATATCGAATTTTGATATACACTATCGTCGCGTATTGTACCTCAGAAAGTACCGGTTACATGCCTTTGAACAATGATTTTTGAAACAGTCACTTTTGGTCGGTTCTGATTTCAGAATTTACAGATCCGACTTTTCGTCGGAAAATCCAACCTAAAGAACCTAAATTTTTCATTTCTTCAAGATATCGAATTTTAGCCCTCACTATCGTTCTCAAGTCGCATATTGTACCTCAGAAAGAACCGGTTACATGCCTTTTTACGATGATTTTTTAAAAAGTCACTTTTGGTCGGTTCTGATTTCAGAATTCACAGATCCGACTTTTGGTCGGAAAATCCAACCTGAAGAACCTAAATTTTTCATTTCTTCAAGATATCGAATTTTGGCCTTCACTATCGTTCTCAAGTCGCATATTGTACCTCAGAAAGTACCGGTTACATGCCTTTTTATGATGATTTTTTAAAAAGTCACTTTTGGTCGGTTCTGATTTCAGAATTCACAGATCCGACTTTTGGTCAGAAAATCCAACCAAAAGAACCTACATTTTTTTTTCTTCAAGATATTAAATTTTGGCCTTCTCTATCATTCTCAAGTCGCATATTGTACCTCAGAAAGTACCAGTTACATGCCTTTTTATGGTGATTTTTTAAAAAGTCATTTTTGGTCGGGTCTGTGTTCAGAATTCACAGATCCGACTTTTGGTCGGAAAATCCAACCGAAAGAATCTAAATTTTTCATTTCTTGAAGATATTAAATTTTGGCCTTCACTATCGTTCTCAAGTCACATATTGTACGTCAGAAAGTACCGGTTACATGCCTTTTTACGATGATTTTTTAAAAAGTCACTTTTGGTCGGTTCTGATTTCAGAATTCACAGATTCGACTTTTGGTCGGAAAATCCAACTTAAAGAACCTACATTTTTTTTTCTTCAAGATATTAAATTTTGGCCTTCACTATCGTTCTCAAGTCACATATTGTACCTCAGAAAGTACCGGTTACATGCCTTTTTACGACAATTTTTTAAAAAGTCACTTTTGGTCGGTTCTGATTTCAGAATTCACAGATTCGACTTTTGGTCGGAAAATCCAACTTAAAGAACCTACATTTTTTTTTCTTCAAGATATCGAATTTTGGCCTTCACTATCGTTCTCAAGTCACATATTGTACCTCAGAAAGTACCGGTTACATGCCTTTTTACGATGATTTTTTAAAAAGTCACTTTTGGTTGGTTCTGATTTCAGAATTGTGAATTCTGTGAATTGTATGGCAGTTAGGCAGTATTGAAAAAAGCTGTTGTACAACAATAGCATTACTGTAACGTTATTTTGAAAAATTAAGAATTTTTTTTTCTTCAACATATCGAATTTTGATTTACACTATCGTCGCGTATTGTAGCTCAGAAAGTACCGGTTACATGCCTTATTACAATGATTTTTGAAAAAGTCACTTTTGTTCGGTTCTGAGTTCAGAATTGACAGATCCGACTTTTGATCGAAAAATCCAACTTAAATAACCTACATTTTCATTTCTTTAAGATATTAAATTTTTAACTTCACTATCGTTCTCAAGTCGCATATTGTACCTCAGAAAGTACAGGTAACATGCCTTTTTACGATGATTTTTTAAAAAGTCACTTTTGGTCGGTTCTGATTTCAGAATTCACAGATCCGACTTTTGGTCGGAAAATCCAACCCAAAGAACCTAAATTTTTCAATTTCTTCAAGATATCGAATTTTGGCCTTTACTATCGTTCTCAAGTCGTATATTGTACCTCAGAAAGTACCAGTTACATACCTTTTTACGATGATTTGAAATAATGAAATAATGCTATAAGAAAATTATGAATTTTCCTTCAGGTCTATAAACAATTTAAGCATAGTCATTACAAAAGAAGAGTTGAAACTTAAAATCTCTCAAAATCCACGACGAGAAAAACCGGTAAATCAATATACTAGTACTGAGAAAAACGTTCACGCCCAAGTTAAAGTAGTTTCAATGATTTAATTATGAATCCGATCCATATCAATGACGACCAATTAAATATGATACAGGACGCGCTGCTTGTTTCTATAAATTCCATTAGCGCAAAGTCGAAAACCATACAGTGGAATTTAGTTACAGAGTTCCTCGGAAATGATCCGGACATGCGTTTTATCGAGGGTTGTGAATTTTCAGCATACAGAGAGAGGGAGACACAGAGATGGTGAAAGAGTCGAGTGTCTCTCGGCACGCGGCAGGGTCAAGTTCTCGGTCGGCCTCATTAGAAACGCGAAGCGGAAACCAGCGTGGCAAGTGAGAGGAGCGATGCATGGGGTAGGAATACCCTGGTTTTCGAGCATGAAGCCAGAAGCGGGGGTGGAAAGCGGCAGACCCGACTCTCCAATTACTCGAGCGTGCGGGTGAACTCGCGCGCGATTCTCGCGTGCGATTATTCGTAGTACGCGAGTTTTTTTTCCACCCTCGTACGAAAGGTCTGTGAGAGGATGTTCTCACCCTCTTCACGGCATACAGGAACACCCTCGACATCATACGCACAAGCTGAACGGGGAAACGCATAGTTGACTGGCAAAGAGTTCGCACGCGGCAGCGCACAGCCTATTTGCTATCGAACACAGTCGGTAACCATACAGTACCTCACGCGAAAATCCGTAATTGCTTCGCGTCAGTGAGCACAAACGTCTGTTTATCAATTTATTGGACGTCGCATTTTTTTTTTACCGGGATGTAAGAATGCCACCATAAAAAATACGTGCCATATAGTATTTTTACATACATTTCATATACGCGGAGAAAAAATAAAGTAACAGACTGAGTATATACAAAGTATATACTGAGTATATAAAAAATATATATAGTTTTAAACATAGAATTGGGCATATATAGTTTGTATAAAAACTATATACAATTTATACATAAACCCAACTTTACAGGTGATCTTATATATAAATTGTATATAGATTATATATAGATTTTATACAGACTATATATGCCAAATTCCATATGTCGGACTATATATCATTTTTCTACTTGGGTTGGTTATATTATTTATTGTTACAACAACAATAGAAACACTGTTGTCCTCTCAGGGAGACATGTGTATTGTAGAATTGATCATACATTTTTCTGGGTATATCTTGTATAAACATTTGCGGATATACAATGTCCAATGTATATGGGGCATTCCAGCTGATTTTTCATGCTTTGACCCTGACCCCCTTCAATAATTATTAAAAAATTTGTTAAAATTATAATTTTAACAAATTTTTTTCAGAATGTATTTTGAAAAAGAAAAGACACGTATTTTTTTGTTTGGCGCTACGAGCGATATTTACGACAGACGAATTTTTTACAAACTCTGAATTTTTCGATATTTATATATTTTTATTCGTTAATATTTTGAAAATTAACAGTCCTATCAAAAAATGTCCAAGATCAAATTTGTTCAGTTTATGTAGAGTTACATAATGCATATAAGAATGTTATTTTCGTTTTCCTAACGTTTTGTTTTATGACGTTAAACAACAAAATATCATTTTTCAAAAAAACCGCCACTTTTTATCATTTTTATGTACCTACGGAAAAATTCTGTTTGAAAATACCGTAATTAAAGTTTTTTTAACATCCTGAATTATTACGTAAAGCTTGAATTACGTAGTACTTTTCGAAAAAAATACCTGCCAACCTGCATAGACTAAAAAATTTTGTTATTTTACATAGAATTTGTATGTAAGTATATAAAAATTATAAAAAGTGGTGCTTTTTTGCAAAACGATACTTTCTTGTTCAACGTCATATAACAAAATTTTAGAAAAACTACAATTTTATCATTTTTATATACTTACATAAAAATTCTGTGTAAAATAACAAAATTTTTGAGACCCTAAACATTATTTTCCGTGTATATCCTATGTATGTCTAAATGTGATGAAGGTATTAATGTGACATATACAGGTACACAGAACCTGTGCATGTATATATTATATACCGTCTCGAACAGTAACATCAACGATCGCCAATTAGTTGGGGCAAAATAGTAAGCACAGCGAATCTAATGATTGTGACTGCCATTTCAAATTTATAGCCATAACCTTAAAAACGATATTTCCAAAGCTTCAAACGTGCCTTTCGGGGACGTATTACAGTGTTTGGTAACACCGAACAGTACAATTTGTGGTACACTTGACTATTTTATTAGTACAAACAATAACACGATTAATGAGAACATGTAATTTAATATTCAAGCTCATATCCGGTGCTTGCTTCGGGACAGGATACTCGAATGGTCGTGTCAAGTAATCGAGTAGGTAAAGTTGCAATATAGTTGAGTACCCCAACTCATGAATTATCTACAAATAGGTGAGCGGACGTGGGCGGTTAAACACCCGTGTCTTTTTACTCCCGACTGCCGGCAGGGCAAAAAGACCATTTCTATTAGTACAGCTAGTTAGTAGTTAGCTCTCTAAATACGGTTGAAGATGTCTTAACAGAACTTTGTACACAGATTCTGTGTACCGGGCACGGAAAGAAATGTTTGGTTGTGGCAACTACGTTTTCGATTTGCTGTATACGATGTCTAAAAAATTAATTGCCTCAACCATATCGAATAGTAACCTCAACTATTCACGATTAGTTCTCGCGAGATTAGTTAGGTTAACTAATCCAATCGTTAAGACTACCATTCGAATCGTCGGTATTACCATTGGAGTTGTAAGATAAATAGAATAATCGATTGGTTGTGTCAACTCATTTGTTGGTTACATTTGTTGGTTAAAAAGTAAAAAAAACTCCCGACTGAAAAACCCGTACCTTTTCGGTCGTCAACAAGACTAAATTCTGATAATTTCATCATTTATAAATAACAAGGGACGAACATGATAAAGTGAGTTTGCCATTAGATCAGTTTTAGGTATCTGTAACTTTGATTAACACAAAAATAAATTGTCCTACATTCCTTCATACTGTAGCTAAAAATAGACTGGCAAATGTCTCAGAAGTAGTGCAAGAAGCGCCTTAATTGAATAATCCAAGCGACATGAACTCAGAATGGTTGAATGCGTATATGTCTGTTAGTCTGCCTGCAGCGAAAATTAAATTGGTCAAATTAGGGCACGTTTTGGATTCTCCAGACAATTAAATTTTAAAGGGATATTATTAGATTAGATGTTATTGTCAAATATGTAGATGACATCAAACCGAATAATAAGAAAGGAAATAATGACACTCTAAATACTTTCTAAACTTCAAAATTTTTAGTTTTGTAAGTATCTTGCCTCTCGCAGATATTTCTCAGGAATAACAAAATTAGATTATTTACCGTCTTTTACTTTTAAAGAGCTTGCGCAAACAATTTTTAAATTGAAGTCCTCATTTGCCGAGACTATATCTTTTGAACCTCTTAAAACGTCTCCCTGATGCCCCCCCCCTTCTCTTCTCACTACGCTCCCCTAAAGCCAAGAAGAAAAGAAAAAGAACGTATTTTCATCCCCATAGCCTGGCAGTGAAAACGGCGTTCCAAAACACAGAGACTCGACCTTGGCACAGCCCAACAAGGAGTGGTTGAATTCCCGTGGGAGTACTCCTTGCTATTACTATAGAGTGAGAGAAGATCTTGCGCTAAGCCGGTTATACGGAATGAAAAAGAAATCGAATCAAGCTTCGACACAAACGATCCTGACGAGTGTACAGTTTTGGATAAATGAACATTTTCTCACTCTTACCAACCTACTATCAACACTCTGTATAGAGAGGAATGAGCGACTACCTGACACCTAAGGAAAAATTTTCATATTTCTTTAAAAGATGAACTTTCGCACATCATATACCAACACCTAATGGAACATCATCGAGGACACTGCTGAATGGTCCGAATTCGTGAACATTTTGTTTTTTTTTTTCAGTCTCGCAGTGAATACTATATTTTGATACAAGAGGGCAAACGAGCGTTCCCGCGCAAAAATAATTATGTCAAATTGAGATCTCAAATCGACATATGTCAAAAAGTGCCATTTTTGAGATGCGTTAAGACAAAATATCTTAGAAAATTTCAAAGGGATTTTGAGATCGATTTGATATCACGTTTACTGATACCAAATTACAATTTGATGTCAATATTCGTGATATGCACAATTGATTTTGATCTTTCAAATGTACTATTCAATTTCAGCGCAATAATTGAGCTCAGATTAGTAAAAAAACTTGGTATCAAATCGATCTCAAAATGGCTTTGAAATTTTCTAAGATATTTTGCGTTAAGGCATTTCAAAAATGGCACTTTTTGAGATTGTCAATTTATGATCACAATTTGACATTTTTTTTCTTTTTTCAGTCTCGCAGTGAATACTATATTTTGATACAAGAGGGCAAACGAGCGTTCCCGCGTAAAAATAATTATGTCAAATTGAGATCTCAAATCGACATATGTCAAAAAGTGCCATTTTTGAGATGCGTTAAGACAAAATATCTTAGAAAATTTCAAAGGGATTTTGAGATCGATTTGATATCACGTTTACTGATACCAAATTACAATTTGATGTCAATATTCGTGATATGCACAATTGATTTTGATCTTTCAAATGTACTATTCAATTTCAGCGCAATAATTGAGCTCAGATTTGTAAAAAAAAACTTGGTATCAAATCGATCTCAAAATGGCTTTGAAATTTTCTAAGATATTTTGCGTTAAGGCATCTCAAAAATGGCACTTTTTGAGATATGTCAATTTACGATCACAATTTGACATCATTATTTTTACGTGGGTTATGCGCACTGCGAGGCTGTGACAGAGAAAACAATGTTGCTAGACCCATGCAGAAATTTCGGCAAGGATCCAGCTGGATCCTGCCTGGTATTCAGTCGGTTATCGGATCGGATTCCAGACATAGGATGTAACGCGCAGAAACTGGATTCCGATCGGGATCTCGAACTTGGATCCGATCCGTTGGCTGACTGCATTCCAGCCGTTAGATGGGCATACTAGACTGGATCCACCTGGATCCTTGTCGAAAGATGGGAATACCAAGCTGATTCCAGCTGGATCCCTGCCGAAATTTCTGCATGGGCAGCGACGAGAACGCGTCTGGGGACACATGAACCGCACACGTTGTTACAATCACACGAGTTAAGGAAAAGTTTTTCGTACGTGTATTCCACAAAATTTTACTACATAAAGGGTGAAGTAAAATTAGTTCCGCATAAATCGTTGAGTAACGGGAAAACGATCTGGATTCTATTCAGAATCCAAGTAGAACCCCTCTTAGGGTAATCCTAACAAATCCCGATGCACGGTACTACAGCTCGTCGTTCAAAATTGGGTCCCAATCTGTAATCCATCTCGATTCTAAATAGCACGGCTCTCTTAGGGTAACCCTAGCAAATCCTAATCGATGATAAACTATCATCGAGTGCGTAACCGGAAATCTATTTGGGATCTATTCAGATTCCAAGTTGGATACACCATTTATGGAAACCCGAGCCAATCCCGACCAGAATCGAGTTTCAAACTGTGACGCCCAGATTTCTACATGGGGATCAGCAAATGTTTTGCTAAAACAGTGACAACATTGCATTATTTGCTAGCATAACTAAAAAAATTGTTACTTTAACAAATCTTTTTGCTAACAATTTGTTTTTCTAAGCTTACAAATAACTCAATGGTTCAACGAACGTTTTACGCACTGCAAGTCTGCCACAGAGAAAACAATTTTGCTAGATCAGCAAATGTTTTGCTAAAATAGTGACAACATTGCGTTATTTGCTAGCATAACTAAAAAAATTGTTACTTCAACAAATCTTTTTGCTAACTATTTGATTTTCTAAGCTAACAAATAACTCAATGATTCAATGAGCGTTTTGCGCACTGCGAGTCTGCCACAGAGAAAACAATTTTGCTAGATCAGCAAATGTTTTGCTAAAATAGTGACAACATTGGGTTATTTGCTAGCATAACTAAAAAAATTGTTACTTTAACAAATCTGTTTGCTAACAATTGGTTTTTCTAAGCTAACAAATAACTCAATGATTCAATGAGCGTTTTGCACACTGCGAGTCTGCCACAGAGAAAACAATTTTGCTAGATCAGCAAATGTTTTGCTAAAATAGTGACAACATTGGGTTATTTGCTAGCATAACTAAAAAAATTGTTACTTTAACAAATCTTTTTGCTAACAACTGGTTTTTCTAAGCTAACTAATAAATCAATGGTTATGTTATTAACTATTTCAGCAAAATATTTGCAGGCTCAGCAAAATCATTTTCTCCGTGTGAGCTGCAATATATTTTTCTTTACGAGTGCAATGCAAAATCCGAGTTTTTCCACCATTCGCGGACATGCAAAATGAGGTTTGCCTCGGTGTTACCATAGCAACCTCAAACAGTGAGGAAACCGCCGGTTTTGCCCACTGGTGAATGCGCTTTGTTCACTGGTGCGGCAATCAGCCATTTTGCATGTCTGTAAACGGTGGGCAAACGAGGATTGTGGGTATTCACGAGTGAAGGAAATAACACTTGGCAACACTTGGAATCGGCCAAGCACCTATAATTTTTTTTCTTCACTCGGTATGATAATCGATGTTTTACCCACAACAGAAACTATTGATCAGGTGTCATTGAAAGTTATTGAATTTCTTGGCTAATTTAGCAAAACACAGCAAACTGTTAGTTGTCCAAACAATGCTTGTTTTCCATTGATTATCCTAATTGACAGCTTTGTTATCCTAACAAGCTATTCGGTATCTTCACCAATTAATTGAATTCATGCATACTATCTGTTTCACTGACCCACTAAATAAATGTCCTGCCAAACTCATTGTTACCCTATCCAACTAACAAATGAATCAAATTCATTCGCTGAAAACAAAATGTCATTGATTCAATAAATCCATCGTTTGCCGGTTGCCAAAAGAAGTATTTTTTAATTAACTCCAGTTCTTATTCTATTTTGCTTATTTTAGAGTTATTGTTTCGATCTCCCATGAAATTGGAGGAATTAGAATTCAAATTAAGTTGATAACGCTTGTTTTTGGCAGCCGCCAAACGATGGATTTATTGAATCAATGCCATTTTTTTCACTGTTTATATATGAAGCATTCACTGTCAATTCAGTCACTTTTTTTTCGGCCCTCTCCGATTTGCCCTATAATTGGTTATATGAATATACCACAAAAAGACACTATGTGAATTTTTTCAGATTTTTTAAAATAATTTTTTAGAAAATGGCTTTTTTATTCAAGTGCAAATATCTCAGAATTTTGAAGTTCCTGAAAAAAAATGTCAGCACATAAAAGTTGTCGTTTATTGTTAGCTTTCGAGCGGAATATACCAAATAATTGTCACGTTCCTGTGAGTATGATTTTTTTCCGAAAAATGGAGGAATTATTGTTCAATTAAAAAAAGGATATTTTTTTTTACTGAAAAAATTACAGAGTATTGCTACATGACTGTTGATATCACAAAAAAATCACCAGATTGGCACCGATCGATCTTCTGGTATTAAAAAATGCATTTGTGTGAAAGTTCCGAAAAACGGGGGCATTATTATTTTTTTGATAAAAAAAAGGTTACTTTTTTTTGGCTAATAAAATTAAAGAGTATTCTTGCATGACTGTAGATATTGCAAAAAAATCATCAGAGTGGTACGAATCGAGCTTACGGTATTAAAAAAAATTATTCGTGTGGAAGTTTCGAAAAACGGGGGCATTATTATTTTTTTGATAAAAAAAAGGTTACTTTTTTGGCTAATAAAATTACAGAGTATTCTTGCATGACTGTAGGTATTGCAAAAAAATCATCAGAGTGGTACGGATCGAGCTTACGGTATTAAAAAAAATTATTCGTGTGGAAGTTTCGAAAAACGGGGGAATTATTTTTTTTTATACCGGAAGCTCGATCCGCACCACTCTGATGATTTTTTTGCAATATCTACAGTCATGCAAGAATACTCTGTAATTTTATTAGCCAAAAAAAGTAACCTTTTTTTATCAAAAAAATAATAATGCCCCCGTTTTTCGGAACTTTCACACAAATGCATTTTTTAATAGCAGAAGATCGATCGGTGCCACTCTGGCGATTTTTTTGTGATATCAACAGTCATGTAGCAATACTCTGTAATTTTTTCAGTAAAAAAAATATCCTTTTTTTAATTAAACAATAATTCCTCCATTTTACGGGAAAAAATCATACTCACAGGAACGTGACAATTATTTGGAATATTCCGCTCGAAAGCTAACAATAAACGACAACTTTTATGTGCAGACATTTTTTTTCAGTAACTTCAAAATTCTGAGATATTGGCACTTGAATAAAAAAAGCCCTTTTCTGAAAATTAGTGGTACATTCATATAATCAATTACAGGGCAAATCGGAGAGGGTCGAAAAAAAAGTGGCTGAATTGACAGAGAATGCTTCATATGTTGTCAATTGCGTTTATGCTTTCCTTTACGTAAAATCTATCATTTTGTATATTATAAGATTCATTTTTGTATCACTCACAGATTCTTTGAAATCAATTTGGCCGGGGTTGTCTTTCTTATATCAAACGGGTCCATCATTGAATTCCATTTAGCACAAGTAATGCATCAATTAATATAAATTCAATATTTCAAGAAAGTATTATTTAGCCTATACATTCCACAGTTACCATTACGTTAATTAATTAAAATTTCTCGCAGATACCACCTAAAAAGATCCGTTCCCCATTCCTCTTATCTTAAGTACATAATGAACCAAGTTTCGTCGTCATCTCTAATACATCAGAACTGACCTCGAAATTTCCCGACCCTTACACGATTACATCGACACCACATCGTAGTCGTAAAAGTCACAGGGCTTGTACCAACTACTGTAGTCATTTGGCTTAAGTAGAAGGGGGTGAAGATCTCATCGCAACGTCCTACGCAACGCGAGACAAAAGATATAAAGGGGTGGGGGGGGGGGCGGTTGGCCACTGAAGAATGAAGAGGTGGAGGCACTTCCTATCGATGCAAAACAGCTCGGAGGGTCGTAGCAATTAAGAGATAACAAGGTTTCCCCTCGGCACCCCTCCAATTAGTAACACCCCCGATCCACCCCTTTGCGCCACTGTATACTCTCTGCTTCAGGCAACGATTGCCTTGTGTTAGAACCTAACGAGAGCAAAAGAGAGAAATACGCTTATAGTATTCAAAAAGGGAAGAGTGACAGTGATAGCTTGATACAGACCAGCACCGCACACTTTCTCTCCAACCCCGTGTAACAACCGAACAAGCCAAACTACCCTCTCTTTGCTCTGCATCCACCAGACTCTCGCGCTTTTACTTTCTCTCTTCCACTCTTATCGTTTTGCAATATCTCTCGCAGTTACCGTCGGGCAGGCTTCACTGTTTGCATACCATCGTGCAGATCCCCGCAGGGAATTATCGCTGAAAATCGCAAGGTGACAGTGTACCGATGAAAGATACACATTGCGTATGCAAATATAGCATGTGGGCGTACAAGTGCAATTTATCTTATATATATATATGTATGTATATATCTTCGTAGGTGATTCTGAGCTGAATTTATTTCGCAAGCAAATATGAAAAAGAGCGTAAAGTGGATGCATCAGTTTAATCTTAAAGGCACACGGGGTGATTCTTGTGTCAAAGTGAAATAGTAACGTCGAAAAAAAAATATAAATAAATAAGCGATTTTAAGATTTGGACTATGGGGTATTTATTCGGTATAAATAAATTATTGAAAAGTTTAATAAAAACATTTGAATATTGGAACAGCAACGGAATGATGGGTAATATTTAATCTGTATAATCTGTAGATATCTTCTTAGGTGATTCTGAGCTGAATTTATTTCACGAGTAAATATGAGAAAAAGCGTAAAGTGTATGCATCAATTTAATCTTAAAAGCACATAGGGTGATTCTTGTGTGAAAACAAAATAGCACGGTCAAAAAGAAAAGAAAATCGAAATAAATAAGCGATTTTAGAATTTGATCTATGGGGTTATTCGGTATAAATAAATTATTGAAAAGTTTAAAAAAACTTTGAATATTGGAACAGCAACGGAATGATGGGTAATATTAAATCTGTATGTATCTTAAATCTGTATAATCTGTATATATCTTCTTAGGTGATTCTGAGCTGAATTTATTTCGCAAGCAAATATGAAAAAGAGCGTAAAGTGGATGCATCTGTTTAATCTTAAAGTCACACGGGGTGATTCTTGTGTGAAAGCGAAATAATAACGTCGAAAAAAAAAGAAAATAGAAATAAATAAGCGATTTTAAAATTTTGTCTATGTGGATATTCGGTATAAATAAATTGTTGAAAAGTTTTAAAAAACTTTGAATATTGGAACAGCAGCGGAATGATGGGTAATATTAAATCTGTATATATCTTAAATATGTATAATCTGTATATATCTTCTTAGGTGATTTTGAGCTGAATTTATTTCGCAAGCAAATATGAAAAAGAGCGTAAAGTGGATGCATCTGTTTAATCTTAAAGGCACACGGGGTAATTCTTGAGTGAAAGCGAAATAATAACGTCGAAAAAAAAGAAAATAGAAATAAATAAGCGATTTTAAAATTTTGTCTATAGGGTTATTCGGTATAAATAAATTATTGAAAAGTTAAAAAAACATTTGAATACTCGAACAGTATCGGAGTGATGGGTAATATTAAATCTATACAATGTATCCTATATATATATGGGGCATTTCATGACGATATGAGCTGGGTCTGACCCTCGATTTCCTCGATTTGGCTCGTAATTTTTTGTAGGATTGGTTAAACCCTCAAATGGCTCAGATTTTTATTTTTTCTATGCAATTTTTTTTCAATATTTTTTAAAGTGACATGACGAATACCATAATTTAAAAATCGGAAAAATGCTGAAAAATACTCTGTTGAATATCAAAATTTTGTTGCTTAGAGCCAAAGTGGGGAAGATTTTTCTTCATATAATTTTTAAACTTTTTTGATTTAAAAAATTATGAAAAAAAAGAAAAGATACACTGGCTAAATGGAGCAAATGTTAATAAAAGGTAATATTTTTTAAGTGACATAATTATTAATAAATAAATTTTATGCTATTTTCTAAATCAGTGATTAACTTTGCTTTCAGAATGAAAAAAAAATAGTTTGCTCCATTTAGTCGGTGTATCTTTTTATGAAGAAGAAAATGAGACGTCAACCATTCCAATCTGCCTAGTAGTTTGATCTGAATCATGCGCAGAATGGAAAACCTAAGAACTTTGCTTAAGATAATATTGAAAAGCATATGCAAGTCAGACGACAGTAAAAAGTCCTTTCATTGAGTACCAACAATATAGTGCGTTGGGCATTTTTATATGCAATAGGATTTGGATGATATTGAATTTCCAAAATCAATTTTTTTTACCTCATTCCCTCCCCTTAACGTATCAATTTTATTTCTCCGCCCATGTATTTGTGTTAAGGGGAGAAAACCCTTTAGACGCATGAAAATTAGTCATTTTGTACGAATGTTTAAAAATGTGTTAAAATAATCTTATGATTCTGAAACTTTAAGCTTATTTTATTAAATCTTTTAACATTCGAAAAACATTTTTTTTTCTTACAACACAAAATGGCGTCGTAATTCCGCGATTATTCCGAAACTACATTTTCAAAAACTGCTCGTGCTGTAGCTCAAAAAGTTATCGACCGATCTAGCTGAAATTTTGGGAGTTTTCTGTCTATATCATTACCGGAAGGATATACCTAAAGTTTTAAGGATATCGCTTAAGTGAATTATTTTTTTGGGGTGAAAATTGTCGAAAAAATAGCCGAAAATTGGAGCATTTCATTCTAAACTGTATTTAATATTTAATTTTATACTTTTTAAAATAATTTTATAGGTTTATCCTTCCCCTACAATTGTCAGTAAACGAAAAAAAAATTAGTTTTCTGATTCAGATCACTCGAAAAAATACTGTAAATGCAGCAGTTTTCGATGCCGACGAAAAGAAGCCCGAAAGAAGAATTCACGACGCCGCCATTTTGTGTTGTAAAAACAAAAAAAAAAATCTTTTTCAAATGTTAAAAGATCTAATAAAATAAGGTTAAAGTTTTAGAATGATAAGATTATTTGAACGCCTTTAAAAAAATTCGTACAAAATTGCTAATTTTCGCGGGTGTAAAGGATTTTCTCCCCTTAAACTTATTGCAACTTCTTGGCACCCATTGTATCCATATGTAGAAAATTGTATACCCCTAATGTGTATCTCGCAAGATTGATATTGATCGTTGACGACAAACTTACAGGTCGCATCGGTTGCAAAAAGTGGAACAAATAGGCGCAAAGCCTGACGTTAACGAGGTCAGGGGGTCGAGAACACTGTGCGCGTTACCTAGAAATTTTTGTGCCATTGGTCTAACATTTATATTTATAGTGTGAAGTGAAAACAAATAATCCAGATAACGGAGCGAACTTTTCCAATATTGAAATGCAGTGAAAAAATATGCATCATCTCTATCTATATTCATATATTCATCGTGGAACATGTGGACAATTTGAGTTTTCTTCTCATGCTATTGAAATAATACTTGTGCAGTTTGTATAATACCATCGAGCTTAAACTTTGGTTCGGTAACTTTTACGAATTTTCAGCATATAAGCTAGCGTATATAATATTTATCCAAACTTGCTTAATAGAACTTCGCACCCTACACCCTCATTATTTTTCACCTGCCGTAAAGTTTCTTCTATGAGGAAGAAGGCAAAATCAATCAACATACTTCCTTATACAGGCGACTTTGTGAAACTTGAAATGTAATTTTAAAAAAGCCATTTGCAAGGTTGTAGCATACTATTGTAATAACTCTTAGGTTGTGCATTTCTGTCAAGAAACCATAAGTCTGGAGAAGAATTCTGTGCACATGTACCACGATTTCTATGCGAATCTGGAGATGATTAACTATTTTTTTTATTCTGTGTAACTGAAAGTTTTGAAAGTTATGAAAATTTTATGCGTGCCCTATTCGCTCATTAAAGTGCGAGGCTAATTTTACCTATTGCCAGAAAGTATTTACAAATGATATTAGTAAAATTAATAAATTCGAGAATTAATTGATTTTAATAATTAATGCCTTTATACTCATCATGGAGAAACTTTTGTAATGACTATAAAAATTTAGTTTGAACAAGAAACCATAAGTCTGGAGAAAAATTCCAGTCTGTGCACATGTACCACGATTTCTATGCGAATCTAGAGATGATTACTATTTTTTTTTCTTTCTGTGTAACAAAAAGTTTTGAAAGTTGTGAAAATTTTATACGTGCCCTATTCGCTCATTAAAGTGAGAGGCTAATTTTACCTATTGCCAGAAAGTATTTACAAATGATATTAATAACATTAATAAATTCGAGAGTTAATTGATTTTAATAATTAATGCCTTTATACTCATCATGAAGAAACTTTTGTAATGACTATAAAAATTTAGTTTGAACAAGAAACCATAAGTCTGGAGAAAAATTCCAGTCTGTACATATGTACCACGATTTCTGTGCGAATCTAGAGATGATTACTATTTTTTTTCTTTCTGTGTAACAAAAAGTTTTGAAAGTTATGAAAATTTTATGCGTGCCCTATTCGCTCATTAAAGTGAGAGGCTAATTTTACCTATTGCCAGAAAGTATTTACAAATGATATTAATAAAATTAATACATTCAAGAGTTAATCGATTTTAATAATTAATGCCTTTATACTCATCATGGAAAAACTTTTGTAATGACTATAAAAATTTAGTGTGAACAAGAAACCATAAGTCTGGAGAAAAATTCCAGTCTGTGCATATGTACCACGATTTCTATGCGAATCTAGAGATGATTACTATTTTTTTTTCTTTCTGTGTAACAAAAAGTTTTGAAAGTTGTGAAAATTTTATGCGTGCCCTATTCGCTCATTAAAGTGCGAGGCTAATTTTACCTATTACCAGAAAGTATTTACAAATGATATTAGTAAAATTAATAAATTCGAGAATTAATTGATTTTAATAATTAATGCCTTTATACTCATCATGGAGAAACTTTTGTAATGACTATAAAAATTTAGTTTGAACAAGAAACCATAAGTCTGGAGAAAAATTCCAGTCTGTACATATGTACCACGATTTCTGTGCGAATCTAGAGATGATTACTATTTTTTTTCTTTCTGTATAACAAAAAGTTTTGAAAGTTGTGAAAATTTTATGCGTGCCCTATTCGCTCATTAAAGTGCGAGGCTAATTTTACCTATTGCCAGAAAGTATTTACAAATGATATTAGTAAAATTAATAAATTCGAGAATTAATTGATTTTAATAATTAATGCCTTTATACTCATCATGGATAAACTTTTGTAATGACTATAAAAATTTAGTTTGAACAAGAAACCATAAGTCTGGAGAAAAATTCCAGTCTGTGCACATGTACCACGATTTCTATGCGAATCCAGAGATGATTACTATTTTTTTTTCTTTCTGTGTAACAAAAAGTTTTGAAAGTTGTGAAAATTTTATGCGTGCCCTATTCGCTCATTAAAGTGCGAGGCTAATTTTACCTATTGCCAGAAAGTATTTACAAATGATATTAGTAAAATTAATAAATTCGAGAATTAATTGATTTTAATAATTAATGCCTTTATACTCATCATAGAGAAACTTTTGTAATGACTATAAAAATTTAGTTTGAACAAGAAACCATAAGTCTGGAGAAAATTTCCAGTCTGTGCACATGTACCACGATTTCTATGCGAATCTAGAGATGATTACTATTTTTTTTTCTTTCTGTGTAACAAAAAGTTTTGAAAGTTGTGAAAATTTTATGCGTGCCCTATTCGCTCATTAAAGTGCGAGGCTAATTTTACCTATTGCCAGAAAGTATTTACAAATGATATTAATAAAATTAATAAATTCGAGCGTTAACTGCTTGTAATAATTAATGTCTTTACACTCATCATGAAGAAACTTTTGTAATGACTATAAAAATTTAGTTTGACCAAGAAACCATAAGTCTGGAGAAAAATTCCAGTCTGTGCACATGTACCACGATTTCTATGCGAATCTAGAGATGATTACTATTTTTTTTTCTTTCTGTGTAACAAAAAGTTTTGAAAGTTATGAAAATTTTATGCGTGCCCTATTCGCTCATTAAAGTGAGAGGCTAATTTTACCTATTGCCAGAAAGTATTTACAAATGATATTAATAACATTAATAAATTCGAGAGTTAATTGATTTTAATAATTAATGCCTTTATACTCATCATGGAGAAACTTTTGTAATGACTATAAAAATTTAGTTTGAACAAGAAACCATAAGTCTGGAGAAAATTTCCAGTCTGTACACATGTACCACGATTTCTATGCGAATGTAGAGATGATTACTATTTTTTTTCTTTCTGTGTAACAAAAAGTTTTGAAAATTATGAAAATTTTACGGGTGCCCTATTCGCTCATTAAAGTGAGAGGCTAATTTTACCTATTGCCAGAAAGTATTTACAAATGATATTAATAACATTAATAAATTCGAGAGTTAATTGATGTTAATAATTAATGCCTTTATACTCATCATGGAGAAACTTTTGTAATGACTATAAAAATTTAGTTTGAACAAGAAACCATAAGTCTGGAGAAAAATTCCAGTCTGTGCACATGTACCACGATTTCTATGCGAATCTAGAGATGATTACTATTTTTTTTTCTTTCTGTGTAACAAAAAGTTTTGAAAGTTATGAAAATTTTACGCGTGCCCTATTCGCTCATTAAAGTCTAATTTTACCTATTGCCAGAAAGTATTTACAAATGATATTAATAAAATTAATACATTCAAGAGTTAATCGATTTTAATAATTAATGCCTTTATACTCATCATGGAGAAACTTTTGTAATGACTATAAAAATTTAGTTTGAACAAGAAACCATAAGTCTGGAGAAAAATTCCAGTCTGTGCACATGTACCACGATTTCTATGCGAATCTAGAGATGATTACTATTTTTTTTTCTTTCTGTGTAACAAAAAGTTTTGAAAATTATGAAAATTTTACGCGTGCCCTATTCGCTCATTAAAGTGCGAGGCTAATTTTACCTATTGCCAGAAAGTATTTACAAATGATATTAATAAAATTAATAAATTCGAGAGTTAATTGATTTTAATAATTAATGCCTTCATACTTATCATGGATAAACTTTTGTAATGACTATAAAAATTTAGTTTGGACAAGAAACCATAAGTCTGGAGAAAAATTCCAGTCTGTCCACATGTACCACGACTTCTATGCGAATCTAGAGATGAAAATTTTACGCGTGCCCTATTCGCTCATTAAAGTGCGAGGCTAATTTTACCTATTGCCAGAAACTATTTACAAATGATATTAATAAAATTAATAAATTCGAGAGTTAATTGATTTTAATAATTAATGTCTTTACACTCATCATGGCGAAACGTTTGTAATGACTATAAAAATTTTGATACGTTTTTTTATTCCACGACAATTCGGGAAATTATTCCGGAGATCCGCTCAATAAATTAAATAACAAAATAAATATTTTTTTAAGGTGCAATATAATATGGAAAAACATGCTGTTCGCTGCACAAGGGTTGTAAAATGATATCCCTAGAAAAAGCAACAAGGGTGAGAGTAAGGGATATGTTTGTGGGATCCTCGCAGCTGCGTATTTGAAGCGATGCATGGACGAGTCGCCACTTACTCTCGCGATAACAGAGCGTCAAGTGGGGAGGATAGTTTTCATGTTTCTATGTCAAGAGGCTTTTGACACTGACCCTAGGGCACATAGAACTCTCACGACACACCAACAACACTCGAATTACGAATAGTAGATTTTTTTGTCTTCTTCATAGAGGATCCAAGTCGCAATGTAAAATCTCTGTCTACTTTTTTTTCAGGATTAGGATTTGTTTGGTTTACTTTGCAGACTTTTGTAAGAAATATATACATATTTTTTCAAATTTTAATGTGACAATACTCAAAAGAAATCTAGAAAAAATGTTCGTTGGTACCAAAGACATTCAGGACTGATGAATTTTTTTCCACAAATGACGCCATTTAATTTAATTCTCATAACTCGGTAACAGTTTCAAGTATTTACTGTTAAAAATGTAAGTGAATTAAAAATACATAACGATATGGGTATATGAATTCCATATTAATATACTTTTATTATAAATTTTAGAATAGCATAAGAATTTTCAGATACTGGTATTTGAAAATTACAGTACGTGATTATTGTAATCTTTATTTTAATATACAAATATTGTATTTGTCAGTGACGAATGCATCTGAAAATTAATATACGGTGTATTAATTAATTTTGCTTCCTCATAGAGGAAGCTTTATTTTTATGAAAATTTTTTTTTTCGAGATTTCTGTGTCAGATTACTCGGAATGGTCCAAAACACCCCCAAGTGAAAATATTATATGAAGGTTATATATAAATATTTATATAGAAGCTATATGCGAAAATGGACATATAGAATCTTCATATATTTTGTATAGTCCATATGAATTTAAGGCATTAATTTTTAAAGAACTATATAGAATCAAATATATTCTAGATAGTATCATATATTGATTCTATATAGTTCTTTAAAAATTAATTACACAAGTTCTTATGGACTATAGAAAATATGTGAATATTCTATATGTCCATTTTCGTATATAGCTTCTATATAAATATTTATATATAATCTTCATATAATATTTTCACTTGGGTCGAGAAAAGTGGTTTAGAAAAATTGTCCGGATGTATGTATATGTGTGTGTGTGTGTGTGTATATGTGATGAAAGGCCAAAAATGCATTTGACTGTAATTTTTAAACTATTCGACCGAATCAGCTCAAATTTAAACAACATATGCAGTACTACCTAATCTTCAATTGGTATAAATTTCCGGAAAATCGATTGACACATTTGACTTTTATAAGAATTTTCAAATTTTGAAAAAAGTACGTAAATGCTCTAGCTCGAACGAATTTTTAACTATCGGGCCGAAACTTCGTATTAAAATTCAACAAAGTAATGCGACCTTTGGTATTGAATTTGGGCCAAATCGGTAATGTGGTTCGGTTTTTATGAGATTTTGAATTTTTCGAAAAATTTTCGTTTTGCTCTAATTCAGGTAAAATTTCAAATAATCGACTGAAATTTTCTACACAGAAAAAAAAAGCGGTTCGGATTTTACGTTAATTAGAATTTTTTAAAAAATTGACTGGTTTCGCTCTGCATTTCATAAATCATCAGAAAATAAGAATAAAATAAAACAAGGATGCAAAGTAGAACCTTGCACATTGCTTCCTCATTATTTTTCGCTTTTTACAAAGCTTCCTCTATGAGGAAGCCAGAATTGATTAACATTCTTCCTCATAGAGGTAGCTTTGTAAAAAGCGAAAAATAATAAGGAAGCAATGTGCAAGGTTCTACTTTGCATCCTTGTTTTTTTTTTATTGTGTTGAATAAAAATTTAACATGGCGTTAGAGCGGTTATTACTTAGGAGACACTGACAAAAATATGTATAAACATCATATTTCAAAAAATGCCATCAATGTAAAATTTGTGGTTACAGGAAGGGAATTGACGTCAATCTCTAAAAAATCTAAAAAAATAAAATAAAATCTAAAAAAAAATTGGTGGCAATCGGCTACACTGAGAGAAAAATATAATTGAATACAACGAATCGTCCAAGTAAATGATTTTAATAATTTTAATGGATTATATATTTTAATCAATCATATATTTGATTTCGCTATTTTGAAATATATTATTTAGTTCATTCAATGCAATATATTGTTGAATTGACTAAATATATAGTTGCTTCAAATACCAGATACTTGAATCAATTACCGGTTATCAAATAAATTCATTTGGTGTACATATTCAATTATATTTTTCTCTCTGTGTTTGTTCATGCTGTGATTGGCTGTGGTCAAATACTGGAAACGAGGCTAAGTTCGTCTTTCATAATAACATAAAAAATAAATAAATCATATTTAGAAGTGTATTTGAGTGATGGTGTTATTAAACTAGCAGCCAATTTCAAGTTGCGTCTGTGGTCGAGGGGTGAACTGCTAAAGCGACTCTGCATTCAACCACGACTTTGCCCTTGATATTATTTCGAATTCAGTAAACCCGAATGGAGCAAACGAGCTCACTCGGATCGTCACGCCACTGTCCGATTGATTATTACGCCAGCTAACGACGAGGGCGAACTGCACTTGGATATGGACAAACGAGGGTGTTTGATCGAAGTCAGTGAGGCAATCGGAATACAGAGGGACTGCTGCGTTTACTATCTGTTTTGGACGTTAATGAAGAACGGCTACGAAATTTATTATCTTTTTCAGTTATTTTAGAAGAGATTCATTTAGAATTACCACAAGAATTGCAAATGCAGCAGCAACTCATCTGCAAATTAATAAATAATTAATTTCTATTTAATAATTTAATTTTAATAATTAATAATTAATTTTCAAGAGATGCGCCTGCCAGAATTGATGCGTGACAAAATCTTTTTTTTTCTTACATATCGTCGTATGTAAGAATCGTAATTACTACGCTACTTCTTATTGTGAAATATGTCATAAGGATCGTTCATATTCATTGTGCAGTTGGTTTGTCACGATAAAGCGAGTTTTGTTAGTTATAATTTAGTTTGTTGTTATAATTTCTGAACGTATATCGAAACCCGCACCGCACATTCTAATTAACAATATTCACAGCGGCAAAACCACATACAAAGAGCGAAGACAACGCTACAATGTAGAAATTTGCTGATCCATTGCGGGATATTAGCTGAAGTGGAAAATAATGAACCTCTGAATCTAGAATAGTCATCATTATGAAATTTGCGATTTTAGCCATTCGCTATTTTGATTGCATTTTAATAGGACTAGGGACAAAATAGCGGTTGGCTGAAATAGCGAATTTTAATATAATTATCGGCTGAATCTAGAATGGCAATTATTATGGAATTCGCTATTTTAGCCATCCGCTATTTTAAACCCCATCCTGACACTACATTTTTCAATTCTGCACATTTATACCAACACAAACCGTTCAAAAATACTCAGTTTACCGAGCAAATAGATGAACTACAGTCTCAAAACAACATAAACGTTCCTGCACAAATCCGATTGGACACACTGTTACTCCCTTTCATATTTATTCGTCACGCGTTCTTTACGTGACATTTTGATACTGCACATTTAGATCCTACACATTAATTCCGACATAAACATTATTAACCTCGCGGCGGTTATGACCAGATTTGATTATCCACAACGTTTCAACGAGACTTTTAGATCCAACAGGAATTAATCCCACACATCCCGATTGACACGCATACAATGCTTCACATATTCGTTACTGCACAAACTGACACTACCCGAGTTGAAATGTAGACCCTTCAACACCCTTCGTTGAACCAAAATGAGTAATTTCGCTAATTTTAAAGGTTCAAATACGGGTCTACACCGAGAGAAAAAGTTTCATTGTTTCACGGAAATCTTTGCCAATGAAATGAAATACTTGAATTTCGATACTATCTTTGCTTTGAATGATCTCAAACTCAATGAAAAGTAGTGACATTGATTCGAAGAAACATTTCTTTAAACCAATGAACCTTTTTCATTGATTTCAAAGATATCGTCTCTGATTCAATGAAACCTTCTTCTTACCAGCTCAGCATTTCGAAACATATTTTTTCCTGAAGTACGCGGCAGATAAAGCTCAAATTTTGTGAGTATGTAAAGAAGTACGGCAGAAATAGGCTAAGCTTCTGGCTCCTCGAAACTCGAAGCCGTTCGTTCGGGAGAAACGGAAAACAAAAAAGTGAGGTTAGGTGCGAGAGAGAGAGATCAATGAAAACGTTTCTTTAAAACAATGAAACTGTTTCTTTATTATATGCTCACTAAGTAAATCTTTATTTACGGGCAATGAAATGTTCTCTTTGAAATTCAAATGCACTATTTCATTGAAATCAAAGAAATATTTCGTTGAAATCAATGAAAAAAAAATCAATTCACCCATTTATTTGGCGTCAATGAAATCTTTTCTCTCGGTGTAAGAACCTCATCTCACTCTGTACACGGAAAGAAATGTTCGGTTGTGACAACTACCTTTCCAATTTGTACACAATGTCTCAAAAATTAGTTGCCTCAACCATATCGAATAGTAACCTCAACTATTTACAATTAGTTCTCGCCAGATTAATGAGGTTAACCAATCCAATCGTTGGGACTACCACTCGAATAGTTGGGACTACCATTCGAATCATCGCTATTACCATTCGAATCGTTGGCACTATCATTTGAGTTGTAAGGGGAATAGAATAATCGATTGGTTGTGTCAATTCATTTTTTGGTTATGACAACTAATCTTTTCTTTCCGTGTAGAACCTAATTGAAGATCTAGAGATACAAATTTTAGACCAAGGTTTTCTCGGTTCACTCCAAGTGAGTACACGGAGAAAAATCATTTGCTGATATAGTGACAGCAAGCCCTATTTTCTAACCTAATAAGTATTTTTGCTGGGCTAACAGAAGATTTTTTAACCTTGATAATTTCCTTGCTAGGCTATCAAATATTTTTGTTAGGAGAGCAAATAAGGCTTGCTGTCACTATATTAGCAACTGATTTGGTGGTCGAGCAACATTTTTTTTCCGTGTAATATCTGCCATTTCCGGAAGTTCTGCGGAGGTTCCAAACCCTCAACTTACTCAACGGGACTGACACTTTTAGGTTTCGAAGGGGGTCTGAATTTTGACTCGGGTACGAATTTTACTACATCAAAATCTTTCCACCACATTTTTTTGCACCACATTTCGATACTTCACACTTGCATACCGAAATCTACTCATGAGAATATTTCCAGTACTATCCGGTAATATCTATCTATTGGTACGGCAGAACTCGATGTATACAGATACCAAGGCAATAGAGATTCTCAATACAGTAATACCAACATGGAGTATCACGAATTGCCATGCATGGTGTACCATTTTTTTATGTACCTACGAATTGGAGCGTACGAATTGGATTTTAGAGTCCAATATGAAAGCTACACCTACGTTTTCCATCAATGTTCTTCTGGTATCATTGTACGTGTCTCTGGGAAAACATCCGAATATCGTAAGACTTGTCTGCGAAATATTTAAACATGGTAGCACCCTTCCCTTCCATCAAGTCCCCACCCACTAACATTTTACTATGTAAAGAGTTCTAAAAAAAGCGATGCATAACATTGAAATTCCATCGATTACGATCACGTGGGGTTTCAGGAGGCTTGCAGCGGATAACCCTGGTTCAAGGATAGAGATGGTAAAGCCCCTGGGCTCGAGCGTGCCAGGTCGTTAGTATCCAGTACGAGCGGTGCATACCAATGAGTCTGTTACGGTATGCCGCGGGCCCTTTTTTGCTTTGGTAGTATACGAGTATAGTTAGGTTGTACTCGTGTGAGTTGGAGACCCCACCGCTAAAACCTCCTGGGAATCCGGACACCCGTTACAGGAAAGAACGCAGAGAAGTGCCGCTAGTGCAGGGGTTGCTTACGCCACTGACTCGATCTCTCTCGACTATTCGGGGATTGGACTGACTCATGGTACCCAGGATAATCGAACTCGTTACCTCTCCTGCGTGCAAAGGTTTCGTTTCGTGCGTTGAATCGCGATTGGAAACCTTGTACTTTTATTTCCTTCTCTATTGCCTCTAGATCCCACCTTATTTCAAATCCATATGCGAAAAAGGTCATAAAGCATATATATATATAGGGGCGAAGTATATATGCATGAGCTAATAATCTTCAATGGACTTTTTGCGAGCTTCATATGTCTTATTGGGTTGAATACAGAGATCAATGAACTGTTCTTTTGTGATCCTCATGGAAAAAATTGATATTAGAATGTAGAACAGTTTTGGTGCAAAATATATACCATTCGAATCGTCGGTATTACCATTCGAATCGTTGGTATTACCATTTGAGTTGTAAGGGAAATAGAATAATCGATTGGTTGTGTCAACCCATTTCTTGGTTATGGCAACTAATCTTTTTTTTCGTGTAACATATCGTTATAAATATGGGTGTATTTCACAAACCTTTGCCTTTCACGGCCTCAAAGAATAAAAATCTAGTTAAGGAGCACAGGATCGCCAATTTTTTGTACTCATCTTAAGACCTTTAGAAAGCATTATTCGTTCATGGATAAAGCATCATATACAGGGTCCTCGCATAAAAAATCATATTATCATTTTAACTAAAAATCATTTATTTGGTGCTAATTCATTGTAGGAACTATGTGTTATTGTGTTTTACAAGTGTTTAACTTAGTTTCAATTTAACTTTTTTTTGTAAATGACCCATTGAAAGCATAGTTTTATCCCTTCCAATAGGTCATTTTTCTAATTCGATTTTACTCAATTCGTATGCAGACAATGAAAAGTATGATTGGTAATGACTCTACTAACTCAAAATATAACTTAGATAATTTAGGAACGATAATAGTTTGAATTTATTATGCGAATTTATAAACCTGACATTCTCGAACCTGACAATTGAATACATTTGGACCCAGAAAAAAATTGTTTTTCTTGAAGGTGCATATCAATGCTACACCCGTACGAAGTGACGCGAAAATCAGAATTACAAGCGAAAACATTGTTAGTTTCCGCATTTGAACTAGGATAAAACAGTCTATGGGTTCATTATAAAATTAATTTTTTTTTTTCAGATAGATTATGCTTCGTACATATTAGTAAAAGTTTGATACCCGCGTAATTCATTCTGCGTAAATTACTATAGCATTCCGCAGTCGAGTTATACGAAAGTCAAAGGTTTGTGAGATATGCCCATATGCCTTAATGATCAAGTTTTCGCCTTAATGATTTGCAATATTGTTATGGAGATTGTGTTTCATGGTCGATTAGGTATATTCTGTGCAATTTTGAACATCCTGTATAGCCCCAGCTACTTATGGTATCGTATACGAAATAACGTTCCAACTTGCCCCGCTTCGGGCACGTTTGAATGTGGTGCTTTCGTTATATTCCGGTACTGCTATTAGGCAGATCAGCTTTTTTTGTGTGTATATATATATATATATATATCCTCCTTTAATATATATATATATATATATATATACTGCATTGTTTTGATGTTACTTCATAGACATATATATTATTTTGATTTTGACGTAGGTAAATTAGCTCCGTCAATGTGTTCGTATAGTAGTTCGTACTGGAGCATTATTGTGGTCTCTGTTGTTCGCCATCAGTCCTTTGACAGCGGTCTTCGTCGATGTATCGTGAAATTAGTCGTCGTTACAAAATATATTAAATACACTATCGTGAATTAATAAAAATGAGTAAAAAAATTATAATCACAAGTAAATTAACGATAATGGTTAAATATCAAACCGCGAATAAAATATATACTTTAAATACGCGATGGGACGTTTTACGCATACTGTAGAAAATTTCGAAGCTGAGACGTGAAATTACGAGTGTTGTAATATTTTTCGCTACCACTTTATTTTTAAACCTCCTATCGGTCTCACATAATTTTATCGTAATAATTTGGTTATGATCTTGGAAATAAAATGTACAAGTCAGTGTTTTACCTCGGTTACATATTTTTGTCACAAGTCTCTTAGTAACGAAACCTTAGTAAGGTTGAAAAAGACCATCTAATCATGGTTCGCCCAGGGAAGTTTAAAAATATAACAAAACAGGCAAACATCAACAATAAACATGAATGTAAAAATGGGGTACGTAAAATTCACTATTTGTCTTGGCTAACAATACATCTTGTAATTAATAAAAACATAACAACAAAAATTCATTAATTTTCTGACAGAACTTATTTTTCTGTACTAAATGATGTAATCACTTTAACGGTGCTTAGAGAAGTATAGGTATATTTAAATTTTTGAAGGTCCAATCGTAACTTCAAATATCGTCAAAGTTTTTCACTATTATGTGGAAAATTCACAATGTTTACGTAGGAGTCTATTAAAGTCGAGTGGAGAAAGTTGCGTAGAGGGACGACGATTTTATAACCCGAAACACTCACTAACTCGGTGGACCGAGTGAGCGAGAAGGATGTCCGGCGTTCTAATACACAAGGGTCAGCCTAAAGGTTCGACTGCGAGCAAGTCCCGTATGCACGGATCGTGGAGTTGATCTTGTTAAGGTTCTATGCCTCAGCGGTAAAGGGGATTCAGATCAACGAACCGTGCGCTGCCCTTGGGGCTACCGACGTCCTGTCCTTATCACCGTATACCTCCACCCCAAGACACGCTTCGTTTCCCGATTGATTCTTTATTTTACAATTGACAGAATTCAGAACCGTAACGACCACCTCAACGAACACGAAGGGATTTTGTTTCAACAAAAAAAATTCTATTAACCCTAAAACAGACCCAAATTTATATTAAAAATCTCAATGTTTGCTATCTGGTAGATGCTTGAAGAACTCCAGGTTTTTAGAACTGTAACTGCATCAAATCGAAATAAATTATGGATCCATCTCATCCTTACTGCCTAAGGGGAAAAAAAGGATGCAAAGTAGAACGTTGCACATTGCTTCCTCATTCTTTTTCGCTTTTTACAAAGCCGCCTCTATGCGGAAGTTTCTTTATTTTATTTTTGGCTTCCTCATGGAGGAAGCTTTACGAAAGATGAAAATTATTGACGAAGTAGATGATTTTTGACGTTTTATGAAATCCAGAGGGACACCCTTAAATTTTTAAAAAATTCAAAATCACGTAAAATCCGAACCGCTCTACCGATCATCACCAAATTTCGTACGTAGCAGGGCTAAATGTTATTTTTCCTGTGTAGAAAATTTCAGTTGATTAGTTGAAATTTTACCTGAATTAGAGCAAAACGAAAATTTTTCGAAAAATTCAAAATCTCATGAAAACCGAACCGCTTTACCGATTTGGCCCAAATTCAGTACCAAAAGTCGTATCACTTTGTTCAATTTCAATACGAAGTTTCAGCCCGAGAGCTAAAAATTCGTTCGAGCTAGAGCATTTACGTACTTTTTTAAAAATTTCAAAATTCTTATAAAAATGAAATGCGTTAAGCGATTTTTAGAAAATTTATACCAATTGAAGTTTAGCCAGTAATGTGTATGTTGTTTAAATTTTAGCTGATTCAGTCGAATACTTTATAAGTTACAGTTATATGAATTTTTGGCCTTTCATCACACACACACATCGAGAGAAAAAGTTTCATTGATTCACGGAAATCTTTGCCAATGAAATGAAATACTTGAATTTCAATACTATCTTTTCTTTGAATGATTTCAAACTCAATGAAAAGTAGAGATATTGATTCGAAGAAACATTTCTTTAAACCAATGAACCTTTTTCATTGATTTCAAAGATATCGTCTCTGATTCAATGAAACCTTCTTCTTACCAGCTCAAAATTTCGAAACCTATTTTTTCCTGAAGTACGCGGCAGATAAAGCTCAAATTTTGTGAGTATGTAAGAAAGTACGGCAGAAATAGGCTTAGCTTCTGGCTCCTCGAAACTCGAAGCCGTTCGTTCGAGAGAACCGGAAAACAAAAAAAGTGAGGTTAGGTGCGAGAGAGAGATAAATGAAAACGTTTCTTTGAACCAATGAAAACGTCTCTTTAAAACAATGAAACTATTTCTTTGTTATATGCTCACTAAGTAAATCTTTATTCACAGACAATGAAATGTTCTCTTTGAAATTCAAATGCACTATTTCATTGAAATCAAAGAAATATTTCGTTGAAATCAATGAAAAAAAATCAATCCACCCATTTCTTTGGCGTCAATGAAATCTTTTCTCTCGGTGCACACATACATACATCCGGACAATTTTTCTAAACCACTTTTCTCGACGTTTAAGACCATTTTAAACGTATCGACATGAAAATTTCGAAAAAAAAAATTTTCATGAAAACAAAGCTTCCTCAATGAGGAAGCAAAATATATCAGAATTGTAAAGTTTTTGCAACGATTGGAAAAAATAGGAGTTTGAAAAGCCTTGGGACGGGGTAAGTTGCTGTTTCGTCTGTCAAACAAGGTTTCAAATGCCTAAAAGTTGAATGGAACGTTCGAATTTTAACTGAGCATTTCAACTCGCCCCGTGATCCAACAAATCCGCTGTCACCCCTAATTTAGATATATATGAGGTATCCCTGACCAACTCAGCAAGCCTTCAACCCTGACCCCTTCCAAATCACTCCATAAATTTTTATACTATTCTATATACTCGAAAAAACACTTCTAATTGTTTTTTTTAGATTTTTCTAATGAATTTTTTAAATAAAAAAATGTTGCTCCCCAATTTAAAAATTTGAAATTATTCTCAAAAGTCCTGTATCAGATATCACGATTTTTACGAGGAGCTAAATTTTAACTCGGTTAGCTGTAAACGAGATCTATTTAAGAATGAATAGTGATAGTTCTAATACATGGTATCAATAACATCAATCATTAAATTGAACATGCATCTGTAATGACATCTTATTGGTTTTCGTTTTACAGAAAAACGAGCCTCTGCCGAATCTCCCAGTTCCAGATCTGGAGACAACGATGCAGAAGTACCTGGCGCAGGTGGAGGCAATAACACCGAGCCACTTAGAAAAATGTCGGACCCTGGTTAGATCATTCCTATCAGGTCCCGGTCCAAAACTCCAGCAACTTCTAATCGAACGCCGTCAAAAGACAAAAAACTGGGTAAGTCCAAGCCCCAAATAAATCACTCAGACAAAGCGTCTAAACTTTTCAACGCCCAAGCATTTGTCCATCATGGACTCCCAGCAAAACCCTGGAGAATTCCAATGAGTAAAACGAATGGACCCAATGTATCTATACTGTAGAATCTCTCTCAGTGTCTGTACAGACGCATTAAACATTCACGAGAACAAAAATGTTGAGAGTCGGTTTTGTGTACCAGAAAAATACTTAGACAAATGTCGAACCCTGGTTAGGTCATTCCTATCAGGTCCCGGTCCAAAACTCCAGCAACTTCTAATCGAGCGCTGTCAAAAGACAAAAAATTGGGTAAGTCCAAACCCCCAAATAAATCACTCAGACAAAGCGTCTAAACTTTTCAACGCTCAAGCATTTGTCTATCGTGGACTCCCAGCAAAACCCTGGAGAATTCCAATGAGTGAAACGAATGGACCCAATGTATCTATACTGTAGAATCTCTCTCAGTGTCTGTACAGACGCATTAAACGTTTACGAGAACAAAAATGTTGAGAGTCGGTTTTGTGTACCAGAAAAAGACTTAGACAAATGTCGGACCCTGGTTAGGTCATTCCTATCAGGTCCTGGTCCAAAACTCCAGCAACTTCTAATCGAGCGCCGTCAAAAGACAAAAAACTGGGTAAGTCCAAACCCCCAAATAAATCACTCAGACAAAGCGTCTAAACTTTTCAACGCCCAAGCATTTGTCCATCATGGACTCCCAGCAAAACCCTGGAGAATTCCAATGAGTAAAACGAATGGACCCAATGTATCTATACTGTAGAATCTCTCCCAGTGTCTGTACAGACACATTAAACATTCACGAGAACAAAAATGTTGAGAGTCGGTTTTGTGTACCAGAAAAAGACTTAGAAAAATGTCGGACCCTGGTTAGGTCATTCCTATCAGGTCCCGATCTAAAACTCCAGCAACTTCTAATCGAGCGCCGTCAAAAGACAAAAAACTGGGTAAGTCCAAACCCCCAAATAAATCACTCACAAAGCGTCTAAACTTTTCAACGCCCAAGCATTTGTCCATCATGGACTCCCGGCAAAACCCTGGAGAATTCCAATGAGTGAAACGAATGGACCCAATGTATCTATACTGTAGAATCTCTCTCAGTGTCTGTACAGACGCATTAAAAATTCACGAGAACAAAAATGTTGAGAGTCGGTTTTGTGTACCAGAAAAAGACAAAATAAAAGTCCGCCTTGATGCGACTACAGGGGTTGTCTCTTGGCTAAGTGGCACGACACCATTTTCGTTTCAACCCTCCTCAGTCCTTCCTCGCCTCCAGAGACTTTATAACCGTTGGCGTATACCACGTCCAGGCAAAACACTACTTGTGCCCACTGACTACTTTCACAGCTGCTATTACTATATACCACGAGTTACGTACTTCAAGTTTGTATATGTACGTAACTGCTCGCTATACTGTGCGGCATTCACCGTGACTTTTGCGATTTGGCTCGACAGGCAGCCCCTCGTCCCTCGGGATCTGTCCTATGCATCGGGACGGTGGTACTCCCCAGGCCCTTCATACGTTGAGCCGCCCAGTCCACCCCAAACCCTCAGAGCCTCCTCGCCCGAGTCTTTCCCCGTGGCACATAAATAAATAAATAAATGGATTTACGGCGAATCCGCTATGCTTGAAACTCTAGCTATATGCCGCCTCAATATGCTCCTGTAGAAGAGGGAGATGGAAGGAAAAAAACGCCAAGAAGAGGGTCGCATGGCTTTCCGCGCAACCCAAAGAATGAGAATCAGACTACTTATTCTTTTCCTTTCTTTGCTTTTCGACTTTCGCTTATTTATATTGTAATACTTGAATATACAACATATACAAATATAGCACAAAAACATGTAGACTCGGCAAATAAATGTGTTTGCTGAGACTCGTTTTTCTCGTATAACTTGTTTGTCGAAGGATATTTACGTAGACATTCAAGACATTTATGGCCAAATTTGTAATGTCATAGGCTTATGACTTTTCTTTCATTCAGTATTGCAGGTTGATTTTGATAAATGGAACTTCACAAATTTTTACAGTTTTTTGACAATTCATTTGGTTACAATAAACTAAAATTGTCATTAATGGAAAACTATGGCGAAGGGCTTAGAGCTTTTCGTGTACCCGAAAAAATCAGACTAGGGTAAAAATACCGGTTGTGGTACTTTAAGAATTTTCCCATTCATAAGTACTCGTGTTTGGGATCAAATATCATAAAATGGTTTTGGAATTATATACTTTATATCATTATTATACTTTTCGTATCTGGGAGGAATATAATTTCAAATTCCTAGCATTGAAATCTTCGTATGTATCGAGAAAACACTGAAAAATATTTAAAAATTGGAGCTTCCCGCGTAAAAATAATTATGTCAAATTGAAACCACAAATCGACATACATCAAAAAGTGCCATTTTTAAGATGCATTAAGACGAAATATCTTAGAAAATTTCAAAGCAATTTTGAGATCGATTTGATACCTCGATTACTGATATCAAATTACAATTTGATATTAGTAACCGTTTTTTGTTTTAGCAGAATTAGTTTGAACTAATTCAATTGATTTTGATTTTTCAAATGTACAATTGTATTTCCGCGCAATCAAATCGATCTCAAAATCGCTTTGAACTTTTCCAAGATTTTTCGTCTTAAAGCCTCTCAAAAATGGCACTTTTTGAGATATGTCAATTTATGATCACAATTTGACATAATTATTTTTACGCGGGTATTCACCAGTTTTGGCCATACTTAAAAATTGAATACCTCAAGCGTTTTTTTTTTCTCATTAAAAATGATATTGCTACGAAAACGACCAATTAAATAACTAACATCAACTAACTTTTTTAATATTCGTTTTCTTCGTTTTGGACTTTGTCGTAGCAGATTTTTTTGTCACAAATGGCTTTAAACTATATTAATATATTATTCTTACTACCATTTTTTTTACCAAAGCTTTTTTCGAAAGTAGATTTTGGCATTTCATAATGATTGGAATCTCCAACATGAAAGGTGTTTCCTCATTTCGTATTTAAAAATACATTATTTAAGTAGGTATCCCATATACTTACTAAATGATGGAAATTGAGAGATACAAATTTGCAAAATAAATCATCGAACAATGTCCCATATAACTAAAAGATTAACATCCGATTGACGTTTTTTGACACCTATGTGCAACAATGATTACACATAGGTTTTACCGGGTAAAAATACCATAGTTTGAATATGGTAGAATACTTTTATTCCGAACACTTTTCATTATTTCTTTTTCGTCATTATAGTTTAAGCCCTATCGTTCTATTAATAAAAATTAAATTCAACGAAGAACTTACTGCAAAATCATTTTCTTAATCGTCAAATACTTTTTTAAAATATCGTTCTACTAATAAAAAATTAAGTTCAACGAAGAACTTACTGCAAAATCATTTTCTTAATCGTCAAATACTTTTTTAAAATATCGTCCTACTAATAAAAATTAGGTTTAACGAAGAACTTACTGTAAAATTATTTTCTTAATCGTCAAATACTTTTTTAAAATATCGTCCTCCTAATAAAAATTAAGTTCAACGAAGAACTTACTGTAAAATTATTTTCTTAATCGTCAAATACTTTTTCAAAATATCGTCCTACTAATAAAAATTAAGTTCAACGAAGAATTTACTATAAAATTATTTTCTTAATCGTCAAATACTTTTAAAAAATTTATAGTAATGTACGTTTTTAATAATGACGATGAAAATAATTTTCGACGCAATACAAAAACTTAAATGGAGTTTTTTTTTGCCGTATAACGTGATAAAAGGGAAAAAATAAAAATAATGCGACAACATTGGCGATTTGGCCTGAAATTTCCTATACAGATGTACTATTGGGTTGTTACGCGAATTCATCAATCGACGTCTTCCTGCGGGGTGTGAGAGCAAAAAAAAAAAGGAAAAAGGTCGAGAGATCGAGGAGCGAAGAGGGTCGCCGACATTCGCAGGTCTCTCGTCGTCTCTCCTCAATCGTGTAGCGAGAGAAGATTGCTTCTCGGCCTCCTGCAACGAGGGTGAAACGAATTCTCACTCGCCGAACGATGGAATAACGACGACTATACGAAAATGTATTTCCGGATGTGTACCGGCAAATCGAAATCTCGGGCAGCGATTGTGACGTCGGATTCTCGTCGGATTAAAGTCGAAACGTTTCTCTGAGTTGTTAGGTCGAGTGTAAGCACAACTTGTCGTAGTGTGACTCGCACAATCGAATATCCGCGAATAAACTAACGCGAGGAATGGAACAGGAATGGAATGAGATATCCCGCGCAAAAAGGAAAGTATTAAAATAGTATTAAAAAAAGTATGAAAAGTATAATATCTCAAGTATGATCTATTGGACTGAATTAATACTAAATGTATTAGACCGTATTATTAGTTTTAAGGGCCCGAGTCGATATGTTCACGGTTTTCGGTATCCAGGTCGATATGTCCACGGTTTTCGGTATCCAGGTCGATATCTCCATGGTTTTTGGTGTCCAGGTCGATATCTCCATGGTTTTTGGTGTCCAGATCGATATCTCCATGGTTTCTGGTGTCCAGGTCGATATTTCCATAGTTTTTGGTGTCCAGGTCGATATCTCCATGGTGTTTTACGTCCAGGTCGATAGCTTTTGGTGTCCACGTCGATCGCTCAATAGTTTTAGGTGTTCAGGTCAATTTTTTCATAGTTTTCGGTGATCAAGTCGATTTTTCGATAGCTTTCGATATCTAGATATACTCCCACTTGTTTGTTAAGTATCTAGACCGGACTGGATACTGAAAATTGAGGCGCGATTAACCTACAGCTCGAAAACTGTAAACGAATATAATTTGTACAACAAACATTATGAATCGATCGACCTGGACTCCGAGAACTATGAAGATATCAATCTGGACACCTAAAACTGTGGAGCAATCGATCTAGACAACTAAAACTATGGGCCGGTCGACCTGGACATCGAAAGCGATGGCGATATCGACCTGGATACCGAAAACCATGGACATATCAACCCGGACCCTGAAAACTAATAATACGGTCTAATACTTTTTAGTATTAATTCAGTCCAATAGATCATACTTGAGATATTATACTTTTTATACTGTTTTTAATACTGTTTTAAAACTTTTATTTTTGCACGGGATGCAATAGAATTCGTTTGTACAATACGATAAAAGTGAACATGAAACAAATAGAAAGACAAAAATGTAGAGACAAACATTTTTGCAATTACATACACACCATTTGGTGCGTGTGTAATTGCATTTGCCAGATGCAGACAACTATGCACTACTGCTGCAGACATTTTCATTAGAGACGGAGCATACAATTAGAGCGGCTAATCAATTGGTAATTGGGTAATGAAACGTGTACGGTAATTATTTCGGTATATTGCATTTTCGTCACATCTGCCAGAATGAATGTTATGTGCAATTATGATCTATAGAAAGCCAACATTGAGATGGTGAACGTCTACAATAAAAAAATGAATTTTGATATACAGTCAGGCGAATAGTAATTTACGGAAAAAATTGTAATTTAAATTGTAATTTTTCACGATTCGCTATTTCGAACATTTGCCATTTCGAATTTTCGTTATTTTGAACATTTGCTATTTCGAACATTCGCTATTTCGAATATTCGCTATTTTGAACATTCGCTATTTTGGACATTTGCTATTTTGAACGTTTACTATTTTTAAAGTTCGATTTTGCTAAACGATTGTTTTTATGATTGTTCGCCTTAAAGAGCTAGAGATTGTTTTTTTTTCTGAATAAACACAATTCTATAATACTAAGATTAAAATACTCTTCTATCGAATTCCGTTGATTCGCTGTTTTGCCATTCGCTATTTCGGCCATGCGTATATTTTCATTCGATATAAATTTACTTAGACATATTTAAATTCTTAATGATTACTAACCCATCTTACAGTCTATTGTAGCATTAGATTTTCCATATTTCATCATTATATTAATTTTTTTATTCGATATTTCAGTCGTTCTAATTTTCGATCGTTCGATATTTTGAGCTATTTTATAACTGCCGAAAAAATGTGTCACAAAAATATATTCCTTTGCAAACAAGAATTTGCGTCCATTTTGCAAAAAAAAATCATATTCTGGAATTATAATTTTTTTGTCTGAACAAAAAATCCCCTCTTTTCATATATAAATTCGCTATCAACTTTGATTCAACCTGAAATTACATTTTCTAAATACGCAAGTTCAACTGTATCTTCAACCCTTTATACACTTTCATTCAATAATTACGCTGTGCACTTCAATTCTATTTTCTATTGCGTGACAAAAATGGTCTTTTGGCGAGTTCTCAGAGCTCAGAGCAGCCGCAAGCGTTAATTCGTTCGCTTGTTAATTCAAATCGAGTTTAGTCCTGGACAGAGAAACGGTCGCGGCGGGGGCGTCGATTGCACCACGAGCCGAAAGGGAAGTGGGATGATAGAGAGAGAGAGAAAGATAACGGTACAACGGCGAGGATGAATAATGGAAGTCTCAATGAAATTTCCAGTTCGCCGCGGGGTACCGTAATATTAGCTTACCGCCACCCACAGCGTCGTGGCATAAAATCCATCCCACCCTTTACAGTAACCCGGACTCGCGAGAACCAAAAACCTCGAGCTTGCAAGAAGGTTAGCCAACCTACCCTCGTACCACATGGCTTTTTATATGGCGAGGGGTATTTGATTCGATGTGGCGTGTCAGGACATTTAAAATATGTACAATATACCTTGTACCAAGAGAAAAGATTCCACCCGAGTAGAAATTCAGCTACGGGGAATATCAGGCCCTAGCGTGGTAGCCGGATTTAAATCTAAGGCCCCAGCCTGGCAACCTTATACGGGCCTTGCAAAAAAAAGTAACGCAGCGCATGATCAGGGCCAGATTAAGTTTTCCAGATAAGGGCCGGATAGAGGATGCCCTACTAAGCCCCTACTTGTAAAAACGGCAAATAAATTACAAAATATTTATCTGCGCTCATCGAATTCGATTTATTTTGCACTTTCTATTGGATATTCGAGCTTATTTAGTTTTCAGTACATATTAATTGCTGAAAAAAACACATGTAAATTTATTTGCCGTTGGTGGGAATCGAACCTCGATCCTCTGGGCGACAGCTCTGCGCCTTAGCCCACTCGGCCATTGACATCTTAGAAAGTTCATATATTTATTGTCTATTTGAAGTATACTTAAAATGAAAACACGTCAAGACTGTACATCCATTTATTGTGACTACGACCGAAATATTCAAAATTCAAACATGATGGGGCGGTCACCCATCCAGGTACTGGCGTTTGACGGTCAGTACCTGGATAGATTTCAAAGTAATTCTAGCGGTACAGTCCCGTAAAACGTGAGATTCAGCGAAAATTTCGAATACTTCTCGATTGGATAAAGATGTGAAAAAATCCAGCACACGCAAGGTGCTGAAAAGACTGATTTTGAATAACAATAATTTTTAAATGTTTTTAACGAATGCCGTATCTAGCCCTTACACGAACCTGATAATGTAAATTTACGGCATATTTAAAAAAAACTATGCCATACGAAGACCGTATGCGGATCTGACCAGGGAAAGTAAAGGTAAATTGGACAAAATCTTGGTCCAAATGCCACAGGAAGACCTTATGCGAAACGGATAAGGTCGATGAATGGCATATCTATATGAGGTTACCGTATGTAAAGCCTGACATGGGCCTGACCCGGTGGAAAGACGGCATTTTTAAGATAGAATACCATATCTCGGCCTTACATGGACCTGATCAGGTGAACTTACGACGACCCCTAAATAAGGTTACCATATCTAGCCGGACATCAGCCTGACCCGGTGGAAAGACGGCATTATTAAGTACGAATGCCATATCTCAGCCTTACATGGACCTGAGCAGGTGAATTTACGGCGGCCCCAAATAAAGTTACCGTACCTAAAACTGATTTGGACCTCGTGTGACAGCAGGCTGCCTGATGAAATTTCTACTCGGGCATTGACGCCAAAGAAATGAGTCGATGATTTTTTTTCATTGATTTCAACGAAATATTTCTTTGATTGCAATAAAGTAGTGCATTTGAATTTCAAAGAGAACATTTTATTGCCTGTAAATGAACATTTACTTAGTGAGTATATAATAAATAGTTTCTTTGTTTTAAAGAGACGTTTTCATTGATTGAAAGAAACGTTTTCATTGGTCTCTCTCTCGCACCTAACCTCACTTTTTTTGTTTTTCGGTTCTCCCGAACAAACAGCTTCGAGTTTCGAGGCCCCAGAAGCTTAGCCTATTTCTGCCGTACTTCTTTACATACTCTCAAAATTTGAGCTTTATCTGTCGCGTACTTTAGGAAAAAATAGGTTTCGAAATTTTGAGCTGTGGTAAGAAGAAGGTTTCATTGATCAAAGACAATTTCTTTAAAATCAATGAAAAATATTTATTGGTTTAAAGAAGTGTTTCTTTCAATCAATGTCACTACTTTTCATTAAGTTTGAGATCATTCAAAGAAAAGATAGTATTGAAATTCAAGTATCTCATTTCATTAGCAAAGATTTCTGTGAATCAATGAAACTTTCTCTCTCGGTGTGCAGAGTTGAAACAATATTTTCTTTTTTTTCCCCGAGGTGCAAAATATAAAAGACCTTCATCAAAAACTTGCAGCCCATTAAAAGTTCGATATGATATTCAGCCATAATATAACTCCTCCTATAATTCCAGCAGTTACTGCGAGCGGTACAGCTTAACAGATCATTATTAAAAAGCAGCATAAACTCTGGGGGCGCAAAAATATAAGTTGAGAAATGAAGACATAAAATACACTTTACTTGTACTATACTATAAAAATTGATGGGGAGAAGAAATTCGCTAAATTTATAGGTATAGCGATATTAAGCACGTAAAGAGGAAAATGATACACTGAAGGTTTTGCTCATCATTATAATTAGCAGCATTATTAGTTTCCAAAGTAACAACTTTGGAAAGTGTAATAATATTATGTGCGAAATATTTTTACCATCATTGTTTAATGATTTTTATTTTCTTATCATATACAAAGTATGTAACAGAGAAATTGTTGCAATCCAAAAATAAATCGACTCACAGATTTTTATGGAAAAACATGTTTTGAGTGTCCCAGATTCCAAAAAAAAGGCATTCACCCATTTCTGTCTGTCTGTTTGTATGTCTATCTCTATCGTTCGAAAACACAATAACTTTAATAAAAAGCTGTGGACCGCAGAAAAATTTCGTATGCGCCTTCTACATTTAAAATGTAGTTTTGGTATTGAAATCCAATCCAAAAGTTCGACTGATTCTGATACTTTATCCGAAATGTGAAAAAATAAATATAAATTTTTTTATTAATTTTTGGACCGCAAGCTAATATAAAAGTTATTGTGCTTCGGCCTAACACAGATAGAATTACCAGCAAATGAGCAGTGAACAAAAAAATATGGTTCAGCACAGCCAACAGTTTGTTATTATCTTTTCTATCATTCAATGAAATTTATGAAATCATCAATTATGACAAATTTCTATTGTTTGCAATGTAGATTGTGTCTAAGATTGTGACAGATTTACTTAATTATTATCACTAATATTTACCTATTGTCAATAAGAAATCTACTAATAATATTTATATCAAAAGCTAAATTTTCGAATTGCTTTAACCGATTTAATGTTGTAAAATGAATTTAAAAAATTTCGTTTCAATCGAAATTGAATTAAGTAAATGAAATTGTTTTAAAGAAATTTTCCTCTCTCAATATCTGCAGTACCAAAAATACGAATACCGCAGGACAAAGAATTTCCGAAAAATCCTTGAAGCACAAACGTCCCACAAAGAAATAAAAAGTGGGAAGCATTATTCACGAAATAAAGTAGGGAAACTCTGCAGAAATACATTTTTATTTTAGCGCGGGTTGTATAGGCGGAAAGATAAGTCCAGCACAATATAGTGGCAAGTTACGCAAAAACGGAAAGCGAATTTACCATATTATACAATACTTGTATATATATATAGAAAAAAAGGAAATCCGTGCATAACCTACTGGTTGATAGTGTATAGCTCTTGGTTGTCCGTAGTTTGCGATTTTTCTATTTCTGGACGTCTCGGTTTGTTGTAAGCACGAGAGAACTAGCAATGCGAAGAAACGAGGAAAGAGAGATGGCGAGGACGTTAAACTTCTACCTAAGGCGGCTCGCCCTAGTGGAAAAGTACGCAGCCAATACCTACAGAATGGCTAACGCACGAAGGGAAAGGGAGAAGCTGCGTTTTGTGCTAGCCTCGACTGTACTAGAGGGTGGTGAAGGTATATATATATGGCTGTGTGGGTGGCAAAGAACCGAGGCAATAAACCTTTATGGCCACGCGAAACGGGCTTCGCTACTGCTTACGTACACCTTGTCGCCTCTCTGTAAACGTTCGGGCTTACACCGACGCCTCTCGCGTTTTCTTTGTCTCCCCCTATGCCCCATCTTTTTTTTTTTTTCTTTTTATGCTGCTGTACATGTACATCGTCAGTGAGCGTTCTCCCGCTCTTTAGGAATTCTTCGTAAGCCGTCGTATTGCCTCTTTCTGGCCGCATTCTAGATACGCGCCAACTCTCCTTCTACACCCTCGCCATTGACGCTCAACACGCACCCGGAAACCCGAGCGAGTGGAAACATACACCCTACTACTTCGACCGAGTCTCCTATTCCTGGAGATATGAATGCCTGCGTGTGTTCGATTCTCATGGAATATTGTTAGGACTTATTTCTTTAATTATACTAGCAAGTGTTACGCTTTGGTGACTTTGCGTGTTTTTTGGGCTAAAACGATCCTGAAGAATCAATGTATATGTTTGGCCAAAATAGCAGGTAATCAGAATTCAGCTGTCACCGACCAATCGGAAGACTCGAAAAGCAGCTTCAGTCTTTCGAATTCGATGTGCCGTGTCTTTTTTAACAGAGGATCGTATTTCGAACCTTATTAGGTATTTCTAGTGAATGTGTATCGCGAAGGTGATGGAAACACTCTAAAAACTAAGCGTTGCAAGTGCGTTGTTTCCTATCTTTTACATTATGACGGGTTTTTACACACTTACAGGCGTGTTCCTTTCAGATATCATTTATCATGTGAATGCTAACACGCTTGAAAGTGTGTAAAAACGTGTCACAATGTAAAAGATAGGAAACAACACACTTGCAACACGCTTGGTTTTTAGAGTGAATACAGAAGATCCTTGCGGTTTTGTACGATTTTGCTTCCTCATAAGTAGAGGAAGCTTTCTTTTCATGAGAAATAGTACATTATGCTACAAGGGAGGGAAGAGCGCGATTTTTACCGAGAGCGAGGTTAGCTGCCCGAGCGAAGCGAGGGCTGCTCGAGCACGAGGTGAAAATTGCGCTCCCTCCCGCGTAGCATACGATTCTTTTCTTCTCATTGCGTTGAAATATGACGTGATTTCTGCCGCTGAAAAGCGAGAGAAAAATTCGACGATACCTGGCCGTGAGCCGTGTGCATGGGCAGCGGGAAGATATACGAGGCAAGTCTCGCTCGGGCATCGTGGCCACTGTTTTTGCGCGCTTCAAGGTTCGCAGCGCGAGCGCTGCGGTACGCGGCGGTCCCGCTGGGAACCTCGAAGTGGGCGAAAATAGGGAGCAAGATGCCCTAGGGAGTTTTGGCTCGTATATCTTGCCCGGTGCACATGCGCACTGCTCGCGGTCAGATATCGGCGACTTTCCTCCCGCTTTTCAGAGACGGAATCACGTTACTTCAGCGAAGTCAGGAGAACAATTTTTTTCGCATTTTTTATGTCAGTACACTGAAAATGGTCTCAAAATTCAAACTTTCATATCTCAAGAACTACTACACCAAACGGGCTGAAATTTGGCAAACATCTCAAGCAGGTTAACGCCTTTGTTTGTGGTAATTTTCAAAAAAAATCAGAAATATGTTTAAATTTTATTTGACTCAGCAATTTTCAAAAAATTTCAATTTCAATTTTCAAATTTTTTGCTACTTAGCTAAATAATTTTTTATAAATAAAGCTATAATAAAGGAGGGTCGATATTGAATTTGGAATGAATCTGTAAAAAAAGTTGGTTTTTATAGGATCTTGAAATTTTCAAAAAATATTAATTTTGCTCCAACTCACGTCAAATATCACCAAATCAACTGAAATTTTCTACAGATCAAAAATAACATTCAGAGCTGTTAACTGCCACATTTGGCCGTGATCAGTAAAGCGGTTACTAATCAGATTCTGATAGGGGCCTGGTCAGGCCCCGACCACATCCTGATTATTATTGGACTTCACCATCCAAACGAACGAATAAAATACAGAAAATCAATATTGTTTTGGCTTCTATGCAAGCGTTTTTTCGCTTTTTTTATGGAATTGTAACTTATTCTACACATAGCTATACATTAATCACTGAAAGCACACATACAATTTTTTTACCTCTCGTAGGATCTGAACCTGAGACCTTGTGATTGTGTGCACTGCGTATTAAACAACTCAGCTATTCATATTTTAGGACATAAATATTCTGATTGTCTTCTTGAGCTAAAAATATCCCGAGCAGAAATTTTTAGCGTTACGTCAGAAACTAATCAAAATACTACCATAATATACAGTAGCGGACAATTAAATTTCTTGATATCTTTAATTGTAATTACAGTGAACCACATAATTGTGATTGCTACATGGCTATACTGCTGCGACGATCGTAAAGATTTTTTAGTGTCGCTACTTCAAAGTAATTAAAATTTTATTCGAGGGTCTTCAAAATAACCCAATGTAATCCGCATGGGGATTCATCATTCATATAAATGATCGTATAAATTATTTCCGTTAAAAGCTGCTGCTGATTTCTGCCAGAGATGGTCACCATTCGAATAACCAACGTATCTTCAAAACATTTTTGACCCATTGATTATTACTCACTTACAGAATATTCTCTTAATTTATTGCACAGGTGTGAAAATGCTCATTGCCCCATAATAACTACTCATAATTGTATTGATTAACTCTAAAGCAAAGCTACGGAATAAAAACACACCTTATAAGTGAGAAAAATGGACTTAATTGAAATCAACTTTATTCCTAAATTTTACACAAATATATTAAATGCTTTTCCACTCTAACGAGTGGAAAAGCATTTAATATATATCAATAAAGTTGATTTCAATTAAGTCCAGTGGCAGACACTTAATAGTGTCTGCCACTGAACTTGAGGGCTGATGTGTCAATGTACAACCTTTTTCGGTTTTCCTCGTGTAATTCGCGTGTCGCTATAAAAAACAGATTATCACTCGATACTCCTACGAATTCTTCTTGTATTCGTTTTATTTTCCACGCTCTCTCGTTTTTCAAGAAGCTGTGAAGATTTCGTGGTAAGCCCACAAACGTATCTCGGTGTTTCTTAGTCTTTCACGGGATTCCCAAATTGACTTCTTTCGAGGTGTCAAGGGAATCCTGCGCACGTACCTTCCTTTCCTTTTGCCAAGCGAAGGTCGTCCGAACGACGAGGGGGAAATGGGAAAGAGGAAAGAGCGATGAGAGGGAGAGGTGAGTGCCTAATCCCATAACGAAAAGGAAAGCGCTTATACGAGTTGAGAGACTGACGAGCAAGACAGACTAGTCAGAGTCCTGGAAACCCAAGCAAGAAACGCGAGAGGAAAAGAGAGAAGCAGATAGAGCAAGAAAGACGGCGATTCAGGGGGAGTCTGCCACAGAGAATGGAAACCATCCACAAGCTCCGTAACTTTCCTCTATTCCCTCGGGAACGAGGTAGAACCGACGGGGAAGAACAGGATGGAGTGCTTTTGCGAGGGTTGGCCCGTATATAGCTGCGTACTATGAGAAAGAGGTCTCCTAGTGATCCTCCTAACCATTTGAACATAAGGGCAGAAAATAAAGACATTGCAAAAGTTACCCAGAATCGGGTTTAATAGTTGCTCGTCCACCTGTGCAAAAAGAAAGAAAATAGATGAGTCCCAATAATCCTTGGTTGTCTGTAGACAACGTTCTAACATTTCGGAACAAATAATATCATGTACCTTATTTGTGTCTGTGAAACATTTATGGTCAAGGGAAACACAAGAAAGGTTCAAGTTTTTCATATCGTTTCAACGGATGGTACCAACATCTTCATTTTAATATAAGGTATATAGGTAACGTGATTGGGGAAGTTAGATTAACTGGGGTGAATGACCCAGTTTAGCCTCGATGTACCAATTAGGGTAGATCTAACATGGTTAGTTCTATCCTTTATTTCATGGTAAATGGGTTGATTTTTCAGCAATTTATCGATGTTTATGTCCTTTTGTTTGAAAATTCTCTTTGTACAGCCATATCCCCTGCAGAAATTAGTTCGGGCAGCAGCGATTAAATAAGGGGCCTTTTTAGGTATAAACGTGGCATCCACAATAGGAAATCTATTCTAGAACCCTCCTAGGCTCAACAGAGGCGGCCGCGACAAACTTCGGGGCCTAATCAGGCTTAAATATGGAACCCTCACTAGGGTCATCCATATTGAGCCTCTAAAGGATAGTACTTTCAAGCGTGACTAGCCTAGTAGGGCCCCCACTACAATTAGGGCAATCTAGAAAGGGCCAAGTTGGAGCCCCAACTATATTTCTGCACGGGATGATTTATACATTTCTTTTAACGTAATCAAAAAATACATTTCCTTTTTATTCCTTATTCTAGGCTTTACTAATTTACTTTTACTTTTAGCTCTCGTCTCTTATAGTTACTTTTATGATACTTTATTAATTTTTTATCGCCAATAAAAATTTGAAAAAATCCCATTAGACTCTATTTATATCCTTGTTGGAGCTTACAACTTATATATATCTGGGTTGGAAGAGTTTTCTCTTGGATGTTTCCTTTAATATGTTGATATTGATAGACCCGAGTAGAACCTGAGGATTAGCCCTGGCAGAACCTGATCTGGCTGTGCCAGGGCCATATCAGAGTTAGGACCTGATTAGTGCCTGATGTAACGCCCCAAATTTCCACTCGAGGACTTCCACCGGGTGCCATAATCATTATGCAGAGGAGATGGCTTAAGCATGCTTTGCATGTACGGTTGATGTCCCAGTCATCAACCATGAACCAATGATCATCAGTCGTATGCTTTGACTATGGACTTAGCTTTAATCAAAACACACCGCCAATTACTAGTACATGGTCAATGACTGGGACATCCATCTTATGTTGTCCATTACCCATACGTGTAAAAAAAAACAGTGTTGCATTAATCTATAATACATCTATCAACATGATGTATTTAACACTTTAACCCATTAGACATTCCTGCATCGCTGGTGGACTCTCAAAATTCACAAAGATTAGTCACAATAGAAATGTATTATAATACTTATAGTATAAAAAATAGGCCATAATGACGGAAAAAATGACAGTCGTTTTTGTGAACCTTATTAACGGTGCGATTTTGATCTTAATAACGGTGTAACAGTAAAAAAATGACGGTGACCATGACTTTTCTCATGGTCACCGTCATTTTTTTTTTGTTATTTTGGCAAAACGCGCCGTTATTAAAGTGTACAAAAACGACTGTGTCATTTTCCCTGTTATTATGACCGTTCTCGTGAGTGTTAGGGTTAGCGGTATTTTTCTTTTTTTTCTTTTTTTGCTAGTCTTTATTTGATATAACGTTATCTGATACTAAAACAACAACAAATTTTCTGGAGCGGAAAAATCGATTTCTCCATCAGCTTTGCTGCTTGTCAGGCCATGATCATAGAACGTGATATTAGTGGTGCTGTGGCCGAGTTATATGATGATTTGGTGGTTAGTCGGCTATTGGTGGCCCAATTAAATAAAGAAACGTAAAAATAGAGAGATTTCTTTATGCAATTAGGCTGCCAATAGCTGATTAACCACCAAATCGTCATGATCATAGAACTATGATCAATCAATCAAGACCGAACATTTTTTACATGGGCAGTCTAATGATTGAGACGTGCATGTGCATTAAGGAGGTTGGAGCGCTCCACACTAGTCAAATGAGTGCTAAATTTTTGAAAGCGTTTCTACAAATTCAGATGGTTTAATAATCTGTTCCAAGGTGTTAATCACATAGCAGCATTAGTTCTTGATATTCAAATACACCCACAGCTGAATATGAACAGTAAATCGATCAATATCTCCAAATTTCCGATATCATGTTTTTTCATCCAGTTTTGTGAAAGGGTAAACCGTAATATCAGTCCGATTATGACGAAACATAGCTCATTTTGATCAGTGGAAGATACTTAATCGATTGACCGTCCGGATTTTCTATAGTATCAGGCGTTCAAAAGTTACAGCCATTTGTATACTTAATGTTAGGTTATGATGGGATAAACAAACGGTTGTATCTTTTGAACTAATAATACGATTTTAAAAAATAGACGGTCAATCGATAGAATATCTTTTAGTAAACAAAATGAGCTATTGGTCGTCATAATCGGACTGATATTACGGTTTACCCTTTTAAAAAACTGGATGAAAAAACATAACATCGGACATTTGCAGATATTGATCGATTTACTGTTGATATCACAGCTGTGAATGTATTTGAATATCAAGAACTAATGCTGCTATGTGATTAACACCTTGGAACAGATTATTAAACCATCTGAAATTGTAGAAACACTTTTAAAAATTTAGCACTGATTTGACTAGTGTGCAGCGCTTCAACCTCCTTAAGCAACGGCCGTGTAACTAGGGAAGGTGTAAGAGTTACAGGACGCAAGTGCATTTGAGATACTTCCGGATCTAATAGGAAATTACAACAGTTAGGTGAACGATAATTGTACAAACACTGCAAAAAAGAATTGATACCTTGAATTTGATTAATACCTTCAAAATTCATTCTGCCGCAAAATATTCCATATATATCTCATTTATACATGTGTAAGTAGGTCTTATATGTTAATAGTAGAAATAATGTCGACCAAAATCTTCTAACTTACAAAAACATCTATCATATCGCATATCCGTGCTGTTATTTAATTATTTCAACTTATGCACTTGTAAGTCACTGTCAAAATGAACTTCAACATACATCACGTATAAAAAATGATTAAACCACAACTATAAATATTTCGTCTCATAAAGTTATCTGCCACAATGAAACACATACAAATTTTCAACACAGTGATATTTATATTTTTCTTATAATGACACAATCTTTCTAACAGCCTTCACCTTCACTTTTTTAAAATCGATTGTACGGTGAACCTCATTGTGCCTTCTGTTTTACACTTTTGACAAAGCTAATAGGGATCCGACGGTTATATTCGATGCGATAGAAAGGTGAGAAAGGGATGAACCTTTTGAGTAAATCGATAGCCTTTCCATCGCGAGAGCTTAGGTTTCTTCTTTCTTTTTTGTTATTTTATCCGTTTTTACAGGATCCCCTTTTACTGACGAAAGCGGAGGGTCCTTTGTCGAGAGCTGCTCTCTTTAACGCCTACGTTGTACACGCGAAACCCGCAGAGAATTTCACATCTATCGCGTTAAAGCTTCCCACGTCCGTTTACTTCAGTCGATAAAGATCAAGAACAAATTGTAAGGAAGAGGAGCAGAGAGAAGGAAAAAAAATACTGATTGCTTCCTGATTGTTTTGAACCGCAGTACACGCAACTCCTGCTATGCAAAAGATGCTTCATCCACCTTGGATTTCTGAAAGAAGAAGAAGCATTGTATTATTGCTCCTCAAAAGTATAAACAAGACTCTAGTTTTCACTCAGAGAAAATTATGGTATTAGTAACTATAAAGTGACAACTATTCATCTATGGTTGGTACAACATTTTTTTTTATAGTTGACACAACTATCAAATAGTTACTATAACTAGCAAATAGTTACCATAACTATTTTCGTAGTTATCGTAACTATAAAAATAGTTCCATGTAATAAAAATGAATAGTTGTCACTTTATAGTTGACTCTATTATTACGATTTCTCTGAGTGTTCTTATTATTTGAGAATTCAACAGGATTTTTAACCTTAATTGTCTTGATAGTAAAACTATTATGCAAATTTGAGAAATTCAAACACGCATAAGATTTTCACCACTTAATGGACTTTCGCAATCATCATCAATGTTTGTAGTTCATTTACGCAAAACATTTCAGCCCGATATTTTGACTTCTGACAAAGTCTGTTTTATCAGATACTTGTTTAATGATAGTTTTCATGTCAACTAAAGGACGCTATGTCAAGAATTGCAAGTCCTACCTTTAAATAAAGCATTTGAGGACAAAGCTTTATATATAAGCGATGAAGACCAGACAAATTATTCGAAACAATGAAAATAAAAATGATGGAATTTACTTCTACGTAAATTCTACATGTTTGAAAAAAAAGATCATGAAAGCAAAGGAGAAAAGAAGGGAAATGAAAGACGGGGCTAGCGGACGATTTCCAATTATTAATAAGCAGGGTGAAAAGTTTGTTCTTAGAAGCAAGAAAGGCGGAAGATCACGCAGACTGAGCGTAATTACCACAAGGCAATTCTCCCATCTGGGGTATCGGAATGGTGCAGTCTATCCTACAGCTTCGTTTCCAATAGGGTCGCGGATCCTCGTGCTCATTTACTCTCGCACTCCGCATCAAACGAATCGTCGAAACGGAATTACGGCCACCGCTGAGACCTAAGATGCCTCGGTGAATCTTTGATGTTCAGAGAGTAATCGCATTTACGTGACACGCGCACTGCATATTTATTCTCTATGAGAGATCCAAATATCTTCTTACCTCAGGACACCAAAACCAAAAATCGAAAAATAACAACATTTTTCAATTCATAGTAATAATTATTAAGTTAGTTTTTGTACATACATAATATGTAACATAATGGATCTAAAGCAGAAATAAAATTGACAATAGTGTTATTTACATTATTCATTTTTCTTATTATTATTACTAGCACGTTGTTGTAGCTCTTGTATTTCACTTAAAATTATCAAAGTCTAGAGAAATCATAACAAAAATTAGATTAATCCGACACAAACTCTCACACCGATACTCACAGACACTCACATAACACTGTCAGACACTCAAATTTCTTTTTTGTGTTTGTGAGGGTGCCTATGAGTATCTGTGTGAGTGTCGAAGTACGCAAATGTTTTTGAGTATCTGTGAGAATCTATAAATATCTCTGAGTGTCTATGAGTATCTGAGAATGTCCATGAGTATTTGTGAGTGTCTATGAGTGACTGTGAGTGTCTATGAGTATCTGTGAGTTTCTATGAGTATCTGTGAATGTCTATGAGTATTTGTGAGTATCTGTGAGTGTCTATGAGTATCTGTGAGTGTCTATGAGTATCTGTGAGTTTCTATGAGTTCCTATGAGTATCTGTGAGTGTCTATGAGTGACTGTGAGTGTCTATAAGTATCTGTGAGTATCTCTGAGTGTCTATGAGTATCTGTGAGTATCTGTAAGTTTCTATGAGTATCTGTGAGTGTCTATGAGTAACTGTGAATGTCTATGAGTACCTGTGAGTGTCTTTGAGTATCTGTGAGTTTCTATGAGTATCTGTGAGTGTCTATGAGTATCTGAGAATATCCATGAGTATTTGAGAGTTTCTATGACTATCTGTGAGTGTCTATGAGTGACTGTGAATGTCTATGAGTATTTGTGAGTATCTGTAAGTTTCTATGAGTATCTGTGAGTGTCTATGAGTATCTGAGAATATCCATGAGTATTTGTGAGTTTCTATGACTATCTGTGAGTGTCTATGAGTGACTGTGAATGTCTATGAGTATTTGTGAGTATCTGTAAGTTTTTATGAGTATCTGTGAGTGTCTATGAGTATTTGTGAGTATCTGTAAGTTTCTATGAGTATCTGTGAGTGTCTATGAGTATTTGTGAGTATCTGTAAGTTTCTATGAGTATCTGTGAGTGTCTATGAATGACTGTGAATGTCTATGAGTATCTGTGAGTGTCTATGAGTATCTGTGAGTGTCTATGAGTATCTGTGAGTTTCTATGAGTTTCTATGAGTATCTGTGAGTGTCTATGAGTGACTGTGAATGTCTATGAGTATCTGTGAGTGTCTATGAGTGACTGTGAGTGTCTATGAGTATTTGTGAGTGTCTATGAGTATCTGTGAGTGAGTATGAGTATTTGTGTGTATATGTGGGTGTCTATGAATATCTGCGTGTGTCTGTGTGAGCATATGTAAGTATATATGAGTATCTGTGAGTGAAGTACTTTATTATTACGCAAAAGCAATGTCAACATTTCGGAAGAAAAAAAAATATGCCTCTTCACTTTATTCACAAGATCACCTTTGTTTACAAATATTTAAAAGGTTGCTTAAATTTATTATTTTTAAAGAAACAATAAAAAACGAATAAACAACCATCTTTCATTTCCCGGTGACTCGAATGCCTCACAACCTATATAATTCGCGAAACTGGCCAGATTCGATGCTCAGATGGGGAAATCATTCCGTAGGGAATAACAGGACTAGAGCCAATTTTACCCAGGGGATGACACTGTGCTGTAGGGTATAGAAAAGGTAGAGGACGCAAATGGCTAGCGTTCAAGCTATTTCTTAAAAAATAAAGAAAAAAAAGAGAGTTCGGTTGTACAGGGAAGCGTTTTATAGAATATAAAACACTACGATTATCGGCTAGCATGACACGTGAGAAGTCTACGACTGACGTGCAGAATGTACGATGCAGACACTTTAATAACACGGCATACAGCATAACATAATTATTAAGCATAGAATACGAAGGGAGCAGGATAATTACTCAGGAAGAGGCAGTATGAGATGAAGAAGCCGTGACGGCGATGTCATATCACTTAGCCTTTGCATGAGCGCACGTATTATAACTATAAATAAATATTCAACAATTTCAAAAATTAAGTCCATCCAATTTACTTAAATAGCAATGTCACTTCCCCCCATCACTTCGAAAAATTTGAATCCGATGTTTTTCTAAATGGTTTTATAAATGAAGCTCATATTTTGAGAATACGCATTATTATGGTAGTTTCTGGCTCATTCCAATACTCAAAGCCGTTTTTTTCAAAAGAGTCGAAAAACCAAAATTAAAGTTATATGCGATAGACACAGACCTAAAAATGTTTAATTACCACAAGTGTATCGCTGCGTCTTAAATTTAAATTAATGATTTTTTCTTTGCTCTGGGTTTAAAAAATTTTTTTTTTCGTTTCCATTGACGTTTTTTCAATATCGGTACCTCTTTTCAATGAATATTTTTAATAGGTACCAACGCTAATCGCGGTGATCCAAAAACAATAATTGCTAGACGGACTTCCATGTTGATTGGTCAATTGCATCAATTAAGGGATTAGGCCACTCTAGAATTGTCGAAAAATCGATTTTTTTTTCCTTGGAAATGACTCATTAGGGTTTCTAGAATGCTGTCCCAAAAGATTATTGCAGGCAAAAATTTGTAAATGCCCCATTTTTGAATTTTAACCCTTTGATGCACAGCGAGATGTTTAACATCCCACCTAGATTATTATCATTTTTTAAATATTTCAACGTTTTCTTTCTCGATTTTAAATAAAAGTAACTTTTTAAAAATAAAAATGTGTGCATCAAAGGGTTAACGGGAGGCCGTCCGGTTAGCAGGGAACCTCTCTTGTGTGCGCTTCGGTAAAGGTACTGAGAAGGGTCAAAGCAGGTATACGGCAGATAAACGCGTTTATCTCAAAACTGCTCTTTTCAAGTTGGCCGGAAACATAACTCAAAAAGTTTACCACCGATTTATTTGAAATTTTGGATATATCTTCAAAAATACATTATCTACAAAAGTACTTAGGATCTTTTTTTTAAAGTTGCATAGTTTTTTTGTTATTGATAATTTTCGAACGATTTTTAAGCCAAATTTTTGAACTTTCACTTTAGATGCTCGCCATTTTGTCAAAAATGTCTGTATCGAAAAAATCTTACGTACTTCTCTAGCTACTGTTATGTATAAGTGAAAACCGTTAAAAAACTCATCATAATTTAAAAATTACTGAAGCTGTGTGTCCGGCCGTGGATTCCAAAAAAAAAGAAAGGTCAACGCAACAACGCTGTACAGCCGCTATTTTTGAATTAATTACTATGAAAAAATTACTATATACAGTTAATGATATGTACAATAAATACCCTTTCTCAAAAAATCGATGTCTCTAATAGTTTTTCTGAAAAAAATTCCCAAAAAAAGCCTTTTTTGTGGCCCTCTAGAGTGGCCTAACCCCTTAAAGATGATAGGCCGACGTTCTATACTTCTATTTTCAATAACTCCAAAAAATCACACTACTTATTCGTGAAAATAAAATCAGCTAATGCATGGGATTTTATGAAATACGTAAAGTCTGAGTCACATTTTTTCAAGTAGCAATTATTATACAACAGCTTTTCCCAACTCAGATAAGGGCACAACCAAAAAAAAAAAAATAAGCCAATAAAAATAAAAAGTGATGACGCGAACAGTTCCGGGGAAAAAATGGATGAAAAATTTTTTGTATTATCTCCGGGAATAAAGAAAAAAAAATTGAAGTCGGCTTATCTGAGAATCTTCCCATCAGTAGGGTGGAGGATGTCCCGTTTTTTTTTCGTTCCAGAACTCGTTGCGTGTGTCCTTCTAATCTCGCCAATTTAAATGTTTGTCCCTCGCAAAGGGCAGAGAAAGGAGGAGCGAGACGAAAAACGGGACAGAGGGTAGTGAGACTGTCGTGTATCGGTCTCGGGTGCGCAAGGCCGCGGGTAATCCCTTGTTGAAACAGCGCTAAGCCCTTCGGATTGTCTGTGGTATTGCTCGCTGATACAGCCGGGGAACAACGGAAGGGCTGCTATGCTGCCTCGACCCAACATCAACCGCCCTCGCCCTCTTTCGCACACTCTGTGCTCTGCGGTACACCGTGTAGTCCTGTATGTACGTTTATCTCAGTTCCTCTCGTTTCCACCAGCTACTTAGTTTGGCTTTCCCTTGAGCTGGTGCGTGTCACCCGTTTGTCCTGTAGTACAGATCTGTACTACATATGGGTTATTTCGGGCCAAGCTGTTTTCAGTGACCCTTATGTTTTGACTTTGTTTCTCAAAAAAAGTGCATTGGAAGTATTGCAAATTAGACAATTCAGATTTGTATTCAACGCTGAATATTAGCGTTTTTTTTCGATTGAAAACTCCTTGAATTTGTACGCAAAATTGTGGAGGTTAGTGGGTAATACTTCGATTCTACAAAACTCAACACTATACGGAGAAAAAAAAAGTAGTTGGCGAAACCAATAAATTGTGGCTCCGATAACCACTCGAAGGAGTTGATATGGCGTCAACTACTCAGTGGGTTATGACAACTACGCGTTGGTTATAGAAAATACTCGTTGATTATAGAAACTACTCGTTGGATATAAAAACTACGCGTTGGTTATAGAAAATACTCGTTGATTATAGAAACTATTCGTTGGTTATAAAAACTACGCGTTGGTTATAGAAAATTCTCGTTGATTATAGAAACTACACGTTGATTATAGAAACTGCTCGTTGGTTATAGAAACTACTCGCTGGTCATTGAAACTACTCGTTGGTTATAGAAACTACTCGTTTATTATAGAAACTACTCGTTGGTTATAGAAACTGCTCGTTTATTATAGAAACTACTCGTTAATTATAGAAACTACTCATTGATTATAGAAACTACTCGTTTATTATAGAAACTACTCGTTGGTTATAGAAACTGCTCGTTTATTATAGAAACTACTCGTTAATTATAGAAACTACTCATTGATTATAGAAACTACTCGTTTATTATAGAAAATACTCGTTGGTTATAGAAACTACTCATCTATTATAGAAACTACTCGTTAATTATGGAAACTACTCATTGGTTATAGAAACTACTCGTTGGTTATAGAAACTACACGTTGATTATAGAAACGGCTCGTTGGTTATAGAAACTACTCGCTGGTCATTGAAACTACTCGTTTATTATAGAAACTACTCGTTGGTTATAGAAACTGCTCGTTTATTATAGAAACTACTCGTTAATTATAAAAACTACTCATTGGTTATAGAAAATACTCGTTTATTATATAAACTACTCGTTGACTATAGAAACTACTCGTTGGTTATAGAAACCGCTCGTTAATTATAGAAACTACTCGTTGATTATAGAAACTACTCGTTGATTATAGAAACTACTTGTTAATTATAGAAACTACTCGTTGATTATAGAAACTACTCGTTGATTATAGAAACTACTCGTTGGTTATAGAAACTACTCCCTGGTCATTGAAACTACTCGTTGGTTTCTTATAGAAATTACTCGTTTATTATAGAAACTACTCGTTAGTTATAGAAACAATTCGATGGTTATGGAAACTACTTGTTGCTTATAGAAACTACTCGTTAGTTATAGAAACAATTCGATGGTTGTAGAAACTACTTGTTGCTTATAGAAACTACTCGTTGGTTATAGAAACTACTCGTTGATCATAGAAACTATTCTTTGGTTATAGAAACCACGTGTTCATTATAGAAACTACTCGTTGGTTATAGGACCTTGTTGGTCTTACGTACTATTTTTCCATAACCAATCTATCAAATCAATCAAATTATAATTTTTGTATCTACAAAAAAACCGTCAGATCTATCATTTATAGAATATTAGAAAATTATTGAACAATTAAATCAAAGTCGCACTTATATTTGAAAAGAGAGCTGTTTGAGAATGCAAATCACATCAACCACAATATTATTAAATCAAAAAATACCTTGATAATTACAAAAAAATTACACCTGAGAAAAATTTTCGTATGTTTGTATTTTTTTGTGAAAGTGAAAATACCGTATATGAGAAACGTAATTTATTGTCATGTTGGCCTGGAATGACATGTAGAGAATCCAGACTCGTCGCACCCTTCCAAAATAAGGCGAAACCTGCATTCTAGACAAGCCGAGCGACAGAAAGAAGGCTTATGGAACGACTGCTCATTTCTTATCGTTATCCTATGAGGATAAACGCGAAACTGCCTTGAACGAACAAATGTCCCTTACACATCCGATGACTAGAAAGCCCCACGTGCTTCGTAGCGTTTATGAAATTGGCGACGACCAATGCTCAAATGCGGAAATCATCCCTCGGGGAAACGGGGACCGAAGCCAATTTTACTCTGGGGATACTATGCTGCTTATGGAATATAGGGTGTAAGATGGTATATGGTAACTGAGGGAATAAGTGCAGGATGAAGCAAATGCTAACAGGAAAAATAAACGTTTGAACCAATTTTTTTTTCCTTTCGGGTAGGGCTAGAGAGTCATAAAAATCGACAACGAGATTCGCTTGCTCCAGTTATTAGTAAATCCCAAATATTTCATTGTAGAATGATCCATGGGACACCTCGATATACATTCAATTTTTATTTTTATTTGCGCGTGCTTTGTCTAAGTCAATGAAAAAAGACGAAAACTAATCGTTATTCATTTCTTAATGGCATGAAAATTGAGAGAAAAAAATGCGTAAAAAGGATTTTATAAATATATACATATAAATATATACATATATAAATAGGATAAAACACGTCAAGTCGGCCACACGAATTTTTCATTTCAATAAAAAGTTTTCAAATTTGTTGAGGATGTTGATCTGGCTGAAAACAAAAATTACAAATTTTTTCAAATTTTTTTATCGCATATTTCAGCCGTTACAAAAAACTGAAAATAATAATTGTTAATTTTTTAACGCCAAAACAACAGCTCTCGCAAAAAAATCACGTGAACGAAAAATTTAAGGTATTCAACGTTCTTTTCAATAAATTTTTTTCAAAATATTCCTACTCTGTTTTATGCTATTTTTCAATGGAATAAAATTAGAATTTTTTTTTCTCCAAAACTGCGTTCCCGATTCGGCTGAAATTTTTACATTTTGTTCCTTAATATGTCTAGAATCTGAGAAAAAATTGGTGAGATGGGCGGCGATTTCATTCCACTGTTACAGCTCTTCAAACGATCGAATACCAGGGCAATCTAATGTGTAATTGCTCTGAACGTTCAACAGACTGTCTACATAATAATTCTAAAGCCCGCACTGGATTTTTTGCGTCGGATATTTTTCCCTCTTCAATTTTTGGGTTTTTTAATACATTTATTTTATCGACTGATGGAATTGAAACTTTTTTCCTGATGACACGTAATTCATCATCGTGCTCTTTTCTGATCAAACGAAAATTGGCAAAACGTGGTGAATGAATGTCTCTTGAGTTCAATATTCACGTGCTCAATGTTACACGACCATCGTCCTGCGTTGTGAACACAAAGTGTGGACGACAGGTACGGGGGAATTTGCCAATTAACCTAATTTAAAAAAAAAATTAAATTAAAAATAACAAAAAAATAAACAAGTGATGCGGGCTTTAGATTTTTTCTATTGACAGTCTCAACCCTGTTGAACGCAGAGAGCAATTACACATTAGATTACCGTTATGTTCGATCATTCGAAGAGCTGTAACTGTGGAACGAAGTCGCCGCCCATCTCGCCAATTTTTTTTCAGATTCTTAACATATCAAGGAACAAAATGTAAAAATTTCATCTGAATTGAGAACGCAGTTTCGGAGAAAAAAAATATTGAAATATTATTTTATTGAAAAATAGCATAAAACGGAGTAGGAAAATTTGCAAAAAAATTTGTTGCAAAGAACGTTAGGTACCTTAAATTTTTTACTAACATGATTTTTTTGCGAGAGCCGTAGTTTTGGCGTTAAAAAATTAACGATTATTATTTTCAGTTATTTGTAACGGCTGAAATATGGAATACAAAAATCTGAAAAAATTTGCAATTTTTGTTTTCAGCCAGACCAACATCCTCAAGAAATTTGAAAACTTTTTATTGAAATGAAAAATTCGTGTGGCCGCCTTGACGTGTTTTACCCCAAATAAATATGTATTTTTTTTGTGCATTTACGTATACAATATGAAACGTGAATCTCCAACATGAATGTTGTCAAGATATACTCGTTAGCACTCACAAAGGTGTAATAAAGAAACACTGAGTATATATTTCACGACGACAAAGCTTTTTACAATTTTGCTATTATTTTTTCTCATGTAGATTGCTAATTTAATTAATCATTCATCTTCCTACTTTTCCAAAATTACAATGACAGAAAATTATGATATCAGTTACTATAAATTACTATTCATTTTTAGTTCATCCGACCGATTATCAAATAGTTACTATAACTACCAAATAGTTACCATAACTATTCTCATAGTTACCGAAACTATGAAAATAGTCGCATGGACTAAAAATTAATAGTTGTCACTTTATAGTCGGCTGTACTCCTACGATTTCTATGACTGTACTGTAAAAAATTTAGCAACGAAAAAAATGGTGTTTTGACCTAAAAGTATTAACTAAAAAGGCTGCAAAGTAGAACTTTGCAAATTGCTTCCTCATTATTGTTGGATTTTTATAGATCTACCTCTATGAGGAAGCTTGTTAATCTATTTTGGCTTCCTCATAGAGGAAGCTTTGTAAAAATCCAACAATAATGAAGAAGCAATTTGCAAAGTTCTACTTTGCAGCCTTGTTTATATTGGCGAAAAGTGTTTGCAATTCCCTCCCATTTTTCGAAAACTTATTTGACCTCAGCTTAATGCGCAAGCACTACCTTAATCGAAATAACGAAAACGGAGTTTATCCTCCTCTTTTGTGTAAATTTTCATCTCGATTCGTCACGCCGTTCGAGAGTTATGATCAATTCTATTTTGGGACAAGCGGTCATTATAAATTTTAAAAAATATAAATTATATATGAAGCAATGTGTAAAGTTCTACTTTGCATTCTTATTTTCATTGAGTACAAACTTTTGTCTCGCATTATCAACTTTTGCTGATGCTAAAGCGAAAATCGTTTTTTTTTTGTTGTAAATTTCAAAATGTCGTAAAATCTGAACCACTTCACCGACCATCGTCAAATTTGGTACGTGGCATAGCTGCATGTTCCTTTTCGTCTGTAAAACATTTCAGTTAAATTGGTGAAATTCGACGTGATTTATAAAAAAAAAAATGATTTTTTTTCGAAAAATTCAAACATCTATAAAATCTGAACCGCTTTACCGATTTCGCCCAAATGCAATGCCAATCAACATTGAACGTATATTTATTTATAAACAACTATTTAGAAAAATCGTCTTATTTTTACGAAAGTTAGAGCGACCACGCCCTTTTTTCAAAAAATTAAAAGTACCATAAAATCAAAATGGCTGATTTTTTTTCAAAAATCTCAACATTCAAAGCGGGGCAACTATTCCACTTGCGTGCCAAATTTGAGCCATATCGCTCGAATGGTTACTGGGTTCATCGAATTTTCGGAGCCCAGGACACACACACACACACATACATACGAACATTTTTTCTAAACCACTTTTCTCGACGTTTTGGACAATTCTAATCATACTGACATGAAAATCTCGAAAAAAAAATGTTCATGAAAACAAAGCTTCCTCTATGAGGAAGCAAAAGAATACAAATTCGTGATAAAGAGATGTCGTTGCTGTCATAGGTCAGTGACAACGTTTCACGACCTCCAAAACTCTCGTACCCCTCGACTGTCGATGAGTTTGCCTCCTTTGATATTCCAGCGGCACTTAAAACGGCAAATATTTACGATGTCTTCTCCAAGGCGCGTGCAGCATCTAAAAAACAAAGTCCTCTCGTGGCAAGACGAGAAGACTTGAGGAAAATAGGGTGAAGGAGAGGAAGCTGTAGTAAAAGAGTAGAGATGGAAAGGGGCTGCAACGAAGAAGAAGGGAGAACATCGCGATGAAGGGTGAGTCAAGCGAGCTCGCGAGACTCACCGCTTCGCCCTTCCGTGCGGGATTAACCTTTAATTTTATCCACCCTCACTCGACAACCTGCAGCCTCAACCCTCTCCCCCTCCTGTATCATCTATAGCTACACGACACGTTCTTCTCGTTGAAGCCTGCGAGAGGCGAGCTCAAGTCTCTGAAGCATCCCGTGTATACATAAATATACATACATACCAAACTGTACAGGAAACATCTTTCGCTCTGCAGTCAGAGCGTTCCAGGCTAAGGAAGAAAATCAAATTTTCCCGCCATAAGTCAATTAATGTAACGACGGAAATTCTTCGTGGCTGAAACGTAGATTTCTCTCCTACATAAACATATTCCGTTATTTTTCTTCCTCTCCAAGAATTTCTAGACATATTCGCACAAAATCATCTAACAACGAATGAATTGCACATTAATTGCGGCGAGATGCGAGTAAAAGCAGCGAGAAACAAAGTTTTGTTCGTCAAAGTGTGTTTATGATTTATTATAATTTGCGCGAATTCTTATCGTATTACAATTATAGATTTTCATACTGGGACTCTAATAGAATTGGGGCAAAGTAGAAAAGGTCAAGTAGGAACCCCAACAACCTTTCTGAACTGAAAGCATATCGCTGATTTAACGATTTCACGATTAGAATAGTTTTTGAAACTATTATCATTTTTATGATTGCTACTATAATTATATTTGCTATAACCATAAAATAGAAACGTTCCTTCTGGGAATTATATTAATGGTTCATCCAACTATATTCTTATATTTGCTATAACCATAAAATATATAGATCGTCGGTCTAACTATATTTTATTTAAATTACCCGATTTTTCTCTCAGTGCGCTTAACGCAATTCATTTTTATAAGAATTTTGAAATTTTGAAAAAAGTACGTACTCTAGCTCGAACGAATTTTTAGTTATCAGGCTAAAACTTCGTATTAAAATAGAACAAAGTGATACGACCTTTGATATTGCATTTGGGCCAAATCGGTAAAGCGGTTCGGTTTTTACGAGATTTTGAATTTTACAAAAAAAATTCATTTTGCTCTAATTTAGGTCAAATTTCATCTAATAGACTGAAATTTTCTACACAGGAAAAATAACATTCAATCCTGCTATGCACCAAATTTGGTGATGATCGGTAAAGCGGTTCGCATTTTACGTGATTTTGAATTTTTTAAAAATTTATTTCTGACGCTCTGGATTTCGTAAAACGTCAAAAATCATCAACTTCGTCAATAATTTTCATCTTTCGCAAAGCTTCCTCTATGAGGAAGCCAAAAATAATATAAAGAAACTTCCTCATAGAGGCGACATATGCGACGTACTATTCATAGAAAACATAATCACAAGCATAGTATTCTTTGAGAAATTATTTAACAATTTAAAAATAGTCATTGTCATAGAACTACAATAATAAAGTTGCACTACCTATAAGAAAATAGCTATGGTTGTATTTCACTATATGTTCACTGTTACAGTAACTAGGACATTATATTAAGCCAACTATAGAATTAGTTACAGTAACTATACCGTAGTTAATTTAAACAATAAATCACTTGTAATAAGTATTCAAATTGTTGCATGGACTAAAAATCTAAAGTTATGCGTTAATAGTTGCCTAAACTATCGCGATTTCTCTCAGTGCGATCTTTGTAAAATTTATATCAATTGAAGATTAGCCAGTACTGTACATGTTATTTAAATTTTAGCTGATTCGGTCGAATACTTTATAAGTTACAGTTAAGGTAGAAGTACCGGTTGTGGCCACCCCCACACTTAAATACGTTTTTCGTGGCTATTTTAATTCTGTACCTGTATTTAATCATAACTTTTCATAACGTTGTGTATTTTGGAAACATTTATCGTCATTATGACGTCCGTTCGTCTCCATTACAAAAAGTACTGTATCAGTAATTAAAGTATCATCAGCTGATTCATCAAATTGTCAACTCCTTACGAAGTTCGACAAGATTTTGACGAAAGCTCTAGATACATATTCGGATTATATAGTTGGCGAATTGCATGCAGCTTTGCACATATCAATCTTAAGAGTCATCACTGCAAATGTTGATGTACTAAAAGTTTGAAATAAAGCTGTACATTTATAAAAAATACGATGGCCACAACTGGTACATGGAATAAGCATGTTGCCCCGGATATGGCCATGATAATATAATCATTAATTTTTCGTTAATTATTACACAATCAATTCATAAATTCGTAAAAAAGAAACAAAAAAAACCAAAAAACGCTAAGAAAAATATATCCTTAGAAATGTATAGTAAAAAAGAAGGTAAAGCGGTGGAACACCTTTCATGTTGAAGATTCCCATCATTATGCAATGCGACAATCTACTTTCGGAAAGAACTCTGGTAAAAATAAAAATAAAAGTGTAAAGAGTAAAACATTAATATAATGTTTGACTATTTGTGACAAAGAAAGCTGCTACGAAAAAGTGCAAAACGAAGGAGACGAATGTCAAAAAAGGTTAGTTAGGTTCACCGATGGCATCTGTGCTTTAAAGACATTTTCGTGTAGAGGATTTGGATGCTTTCTTAAGAATACGATTTTGATTTATTAAACACACCTTAAAAAATGTTTCAAGTGTAATGAATATTGAGTTATTCTAATTTTAAGCATGGCCAAAACCGGTGCGTAGGTGGCCAGAACTGGTGAAATGGCTATGCTCCTACTTTTTTCTATTTTCCAGTGTTTTCTCGACAGATATGTAGATTTTAATGCTAGAAATCTGAAATTATATTCTTCTCAGATATGAAAAGTATAGGTCCAAAACAGTTTTATGATATTTGGTCCCAATCACAAGCACTTGAAAATGGGAAAATTCTTAAAGTGGCCACAACCGGTACTTCTACCCTATATGAATTTTTGGCCTTTCATCACACACACACACACACACACACATACATACATCGGGACAATTTTTCTAAACCACTTTTCTCGACGTTTCAGACTATTTTAAACGTATTCACATGAAAATCTCGAAAAAAAAAATTTTCATGAAAACAAAGCTTCCTCTATGAGGAAGCAAAATTAGAACCAAGAAATTCTACAAAATGTGAAAAAAGATTGTGGATTTTACACACACACACACACACAGATTATAAATTCCCGCCAGAAATATAGTTTGGATCATTAAATAAATAAACAAAATACCCCTAAAAAAATATTACCTTTATTTCTGTTACTATCATTAATAATGTAAAGAAATAATTGATATCCCAAGTAAAAAATGATATATAGTCCGACATATGGAATTGGGCATATATAGTCTGTATAAACTCTATATAGAATCTCTATGCAATTTATATATAAGATCACCTGTAAAGTTGGGTTTATGTATAAATTGTATATAAATTGTACATAGATTTTATAAAAACTATATATGCCCAATTCTGTGTTTAAAACTATATATATTTTTTATATACTCTGTATATAATTTTTTTACTTGGGATATGACGAAACTTCTTAACTATTGAACATAAGATAACACTATGTATAATAGCACAAATAAATATTTACCACCGATATATATTTACAAACCGACAGATCTGTACTACAAATCTTATGTGGTAAATCTTGTCCTGATGTTGCGTGGGTTAAATCGATAAACAGCAGGTGCAACTGCAACATCAGCAGCAGCAGCAATGAGGGTGTTATTGCCAATGGATGTGAAGCTCGATAGAGTTTAAAGATCCATCGTAATTACGAGCGAACTGCCGTGGATCCTCTTTCGTCTCGCATAATATACGGTGTATATATAGCTATGCTGCTGCGAAACGTGATCGTCGTCGTGATCGAGCAGACGATTATGATAGTGCGATCGCGCAATCAAGTGTAGTATAAGCACACTTACTGTACCTGATCCACCGGCTTAATTCTCATTCTCCTATATTTGCTCCGGTCATGGTTCTCGTTTGTGCGCGGAGATTATTGCATGGTACACGCTCATAGTGAATTCTATATTAGCTATCTGATTATGGATTATAAAATACATCAAAGTCACCGACCAATAGCTCAAATTTTTAAAAATAATCTCTGTTTTTCATAATCAAAATTATCACTTGTAATATCACAAGAGCTTTAAAATTATCGGATATTTCCTGACAGGTTCGTTGCAAACAAATGAACGAGTCAAGTTTTCCAGGTTAAAAAATCACAAGCGCGTAGCGCGTGTGATTTTTCTGGAAAACTTGACGAGTTTATTTGTTTGCAGGGAACCTGGAGGGAAATATCAGATTAATTTCGAAGCTCGAGCGGTATTCGGGGGATTATTTTTTCTATTCAAATTGCGACAAATGGAATTGCACCATAAGACAAAAATTATCATTCTGAGAAGGAAATTTCATAATCAGAACAAAAACCTTTTAATTCATATTTAAAGTATTGCAGTTAAATACACAATTGTTATAGACATTTGTATATTGATTCCAGACTGAGGTTTTCGATTTAATCGTATTAACAGGGACATTTCCCTTTACTTTTTCATCAATAGTTTGGAAGGATTCAACTCCAAACCTACTCATATCAAATAAAAATCCTTTGACTGCCACAACAAAATTCAATCTGTCAGTTTAACAGATGGTTGACGCGGTTAAATGATTTTTTGTTTTATATATAGAACCAACACACAAAATTATCAAAAAATAATCAGTATAATACCGTGTAGCTTGCCCCACGTGACGTCGAATGGTGCAATTCCATTGGTCAAAATTTGGATGGGAAAAATAATCAACAAAATATTATAATTATTATTACGGTCATTATGTGCATTTATAAGTTTTAAGATAATCGAAAAACATGAAAATCAAATTGTACTGCAAATGCACATATAAAATCTGGTAACTTCATCGACAAGCACAACGAAAGTTACCAATTTTATGGCAGTTTTAAAATGGAGAAATTTTGTTTACTTTCCTACAAAATTGTCATGCATTAAGTATTTGTTTAAGCATTTGTTTATAAAATGTATTGTGAGTGGCTTGGACTGAAAGTTGCGATTTGTGACTTGTTTGATTGCAGTCATCACTTCGCTCGAGCAACAAAATATAAACTGGGCGCAATTCCCAATTGTCAGCCATTGCTTACATTATACAGTATTTGGAGTTCAGTTCGTTAATGCAGTTTTTTGTCATTCTCAATTTATCGTAAAATTCAGGCTTTACAGATGGACAAAATTGGCTGTTTTCATTTTCTTCATTCGAAAACTATATGAAGTTGGAGTATAGAAATTTATATTTGAAGTTTTGTAGAAAAACTTCAGCCACTCAGTACCTTTCGCAATGAATTTCCTTATAACTTCTGCACAAGAATTTAAAATGGAAATTTCAGTATGCGTACGGGTCAGATTCTTGTTACGTAGAGAATGAGACTTTGCAAAGCCAATTTGTTTCATCCATGCAATCTGAATTCTACAAGTTAAAAGTGAAAAAAAAATTCAGCAAATATAATAATACAGCGGCTACTAAAAAAAGTCATTTACCAAATTGGTTGATTGATTTTGGCTTGTCCAGTAGTATTTTTCATAAAGGTACAATTATGTGCCATTCTAATACAATTTCGTTTTCTTTAATTCGTTTTAAGGATGTTATACAGGTTAACAGTTTTGAAGATTTTTGTCCTCATTTTTTTTTATGTTGTACAGAAAAGGACGACAATTTTTTAAATATATATTTTCTAAAAATTTTACCCACATGATTGCTGAGATATAAATTAACAAAATTTAGAAAATTGACATGGGCAGTATGCGATAGAGCGTGAGGACTATCGTATATTCGGCAAAAGCGCATGTTGGCAGAGAACTTCCCGAGTAGAAATTCAGCTACGGGAAATATCAGGCCCTAGCGTGGTAGCCGGATTTAAATCTAAGGCCCCTGTATGGCAACCTTATACGGGCCTTGCAGGAGAAAGTAACGCAGCGCATGATCAGGGCCAGATTAAGTTTTCCAGATAAGGGCCGGATAGAGGCTGCCCTACTAAGCCCCTACTTATGAAAACGGCAAATAAATTACAAAATAATTATCTGCGCTCATCGAATTCGATTTATTTTACACTTTCTATTGGATATTCAAGCTTATTTAGTTTTCAGAACATATTAATTGCTGAAAAAACACATGTAAATTTATTTGCCGTTGGTGGGAATCGAACCTTGATCCTCTGGGTGACAGTTCTGCGCCTTAGCCCACTCGGCCATTGACATCTGAGAAAGTTTATATATTTATTGTCTATTTAAAGTATACTGAAAATGAAAACACGTCAAGACTGTACATCCATTTATTGTGACTACGACCGAAATATTCAAAATTCAAACATGATGGGGCGGTCACCCACCCAGGTACTGGCGTTTGACAGTCAGTACCTGGATAGATTTCAAAGTAATTCTAGCGGTAAAGTCCCGTAAAGCGTGAGTTTCAGCGAAAATTTCGAATACTTCTCGATTGGATAAAGATGTGAAAAAATCCAGCACACGCAAGGTGCTGAAAAAATTGATTTAGCATAACAATAATTTTTAAATGTTTTTAACGAATGCCGTATCTAGCCCTTACACGAACCTGATAATGTAAATTTACGGCATATTTAAAAAAAACTATGTCATACGAAGCCCGTATGCGGATCTGACCAGGGAAAGTAAAGGTAAATTGGACAAAATGTTGGTCCAAATGCCACAGAAAGACCTTATGCGAAACGGATAAGGTCGATGAATGGCATATCTATATGAGGTTACCGTATGTAAAGCCTGACATGGACCTGATCCGGTGGAAAGACGGCATTTTTAAGGTAGAATGCCATATCTCGGCCTTACATGGACCTGATCAGGTAAACTTATGACGACCCCTAAATAAGGTAACCATATCTAGCCTGACATCAGCCTGATCCAGTGGAAAGACGGCATTATGAAGTACGAATGCCATATCTCAGCCTTACATGAACCTGAGCAGGTGAATTTACGGCGGCCCCAAATAAGGTTACCGTATCTAAAACTGATCTGGACCTTGTGTGACAGCAGGCATGCCTAATGAAATTTCTACTCGGGTTAGTATGATAAATATGTATTTTTTGTACATCTTTTTCAACATCTTGTATATCTTGAACTCCACCCTAGGCTGCCCAGACTCTATCCTAGACTCCCCATCTTTTCTACACGGGTAGTTAACGGTTCACAGATTAACTGACTCGACCAAAACAGCTTTTCGCATCAATTAGCCATTTCAGACATATCAGTCTGCCAGTGACACGCTAACAAAGGAAAAGGTACAGTAAATACAGAAATAGATGCATGGACGAACAGTAGTTGTGACCTAATAATTGCATTTCACAATTTGTGACTATGCTGTTGCAATAATAACAATTTAATTGTTCTCTAAATCTGAAGATAACAATCACGTCAACCAAAATAGTGTAGCTTGAAGCAATAAAAAAAATTTCAAAGATTATTATCATTACAAATATAAGAAATCAACATTCAAATCCAATAATAGACTAAATAAATTCCACCGGTTAACGACAGGGTCGCGACCCTCATATATTTTTTTTTCTTTTGAGATGTTGTAGAGCAATCTAAAAAAAAACACTCTAAAAATTGTTTTAGTTTTTTTTAAAGTTTGTGGTTTTTTAATTACGTAAAATTCGATTTTCTCAAAAAATACGTACAATATAAATTCTTTAACGGGACAATTTTATTCTTAGTTGCTATTCTAGACTGCTCCATTTTCATTCTAGTCTCAAAAATTTTGTTTTTAGACACAGAATTCACTACAAAAATTTTGAAAAAAAATCATCGACGGTCTTTTAGAGAGATTCAAATTTGGGATATTTTTTTACATTTTTTATGGGCCTGGGCTCTAAAATTTTGTTTTTGGACACAGAACTGACTGTAAAAAAAGAAAAAAAAATCGTCGACGTACTTTTTGAGAAAATCAAATTTAAGGTAATCAAAACAACACAAATTTTTTTAGAAACCTAAAAAAAAAATTCTAGAGTGTTTTTTATATTGCTCTATAACATCTCAAAAGAAAAAAAATTAGGGTCGCCACCCTGTTGATAACCTCTGGAATGCCTCATATATATAACACATAAATTTATGAAACCTGATCACCTCAAAAACTACTAGTACTAATCACAGATAACCTTCCACTACCATTCAATTAAACATTATTTATCTATACTCACTGCCTACAAAATTTATCCAAATAAATATTGCAACTAATGAGCTAGTGAGAGTAAATTGACGGATAGCGAGGCAGCGGAAGTATTGAACGGTGACAGGAGAAAATCCTCGAGATCCGGAAATAAATTCCGCCGCTCAGTTAGCTTTCGTACATATATAGAGATAGAAACGGCCTGATCGGAAGATCCGTGGGGTCGAACAGCCTCGCGTTTTAGCTGAGGAAGCTGCTGGCACGATAGGTCGTACTTCCCAGTCGTAGTCGTCGTCGTCGTCTCGTGAATTTCTACAACGTGCACACGTGTGGGAAGAGCGTCAGGTATGTGCACCACAAATATCTTGGTGTGCGACTGTGCGCCAGGTCAAGTGGATCGATGCTGCAGGTTCACTCTACCTACAGTGTGTTCTCGTTCCTGTGGATGTGCCATTAAATACATGTACCAATGCAATGTGTATGTGTCGTGATCAAAATCCCCTTCGGTTACGCAGCCTCCTTTATAACTGCACGGTATTTTACGTGCAAACACGTAGGTACAGATACGTGCAAGTAAACTTTATTTCGAACTCAATGGCTTATAAAGTTAGCTGAGGCAATGTCGATTTGAATGTCCAAACTAAATCACAACTTTGGACTTTGTTAATGTTTGTTATGTCCTGCTGAAGATAAACCGTACACTCGGTCCCAACGATACTAAGTTGAGAAATTATATTGTGTAGAGAAAATAATCGCAAACAGTGCATTTGCAAAGTAGGAAGGGGGAGGCAAAAGTTATTCCAACTGCATTCTCATATTCCTTCATTTTCTTCTCTTCGTTTCGTGGATGTTATTGTACATAGAATATCCAGGAGAAGAGCTCTTATACACTGTAAAAAATGCAAGCGAATTTCATATACAAAACGATATGAGATTTACGAAACGGGTATATGAATTCCATTTTAATACACTTTTATTGCAAATTTAAGAATAGTATGAGAATTCTCCGATACTGGGATTTGAAAATTACAGTACGTGAGTATTGTAATCTTCATTTTAATATACAAATATTGTATTTGTCAATGATGAATGCATCTGGAAATTAATATACGGTATATTAATTTAAAAAAAAACTTTTTACAGTGTAGTAAGGAGGTTATTCAAGGTTTTCATTGAAAAAGAATCAGTATAACGTCGAATAATAAAATCGAACATCATAAAAATATATATGAGGCATTGCGCATTTAATTTTTTACGTATATACAAAATTTTAAAAAATTCCGTATTTTTTAAATGACACCCAAAAGATTTGCACATATTTTTTTTCTTTAAATTACCCTTTTCTCACAGATAGCCATTATTTAACTTCAATGACACTTGGTATTCGAAGGTTTTTGAGAATGCTTATTTCAAATTTTAAATAGGAAATGTTTGAATGTTAAATGTTAAATATTGTACAAAATAAATTATTGCGGAAACAAGAAGATATATTCAAAAACGCAAGTATAACAAAATTTGCATCACGAGCACAATTTTTCGTCCCATAATAGCACTTCTGGAGTCTCTTAATCTTGGGTCAGTCTGTATAAGAAAATAAATATTAGCTGAAAAGGGGTTGAACCTCTTCGAAAAAATTGTAAAAAAAATATGCATATTTATTGCGTGTAACTTCAATAAAAAAAATTTTCATAGTACATTTGAATATTCATTCCAGTATTTCTATAATTAAATTCAACATAAATTCTAATGTTCTCAAACATTATGATGAGGAATTGACTACATGATTCAAGCCACTTTTTGACCATGTGAATTTTGCTGTCCCGCATTTCATTTCGAAATAGGAAACCAAGGAAGATAAAATCTGTGGAATGAAATATTGCAGAAATCGAAATCGGATCGAGAAATAAAAAAAAGAGTTTATTTAAAACTGTAAATTTAGAGTTTTATAGTTAGTATAGCTGCCAACATATTTTTAATTTTTATCAACTTGGATGGCTTTAGATTTTTGGAACCCTTTGATAACTACATCGGAATTGATGGTTATCGATTTTAATCGCAAAGCCAATTTGACATTAATTACATAATTAAATACCATTCATTTTGATAACCCAACCAATGGCAATCGATTTTGATAACGGCTTCAAAATGGCCGCCTGAATATCCAAAAGTGATACGATTCAAAAAAAGTTATATGGTAAATAGGTTGGAATCAGAAATACAAATTAATTGCAACATTTGTAAAATGGTTGAAATGAAAGACTTGGGTTATGAAAAAAGATCGAAACGCGTGATAGAGGGAAGCGAATAGCCGACGCTTTCAGCTGTCGAAAGGTGTGAAGGTAGGCGATGTCCTCGTGGAAGCGAGTTTCAACGAGGTGCGCAGAATCCGAGGTAACGATTGGAGGAGCAGCTCTTGCGCGTATCTACCTACATATACACATAACGCAGGGCAGCAGCCCGAGTGTCGACGACGTCGACGTCGACGAGCACACAGGTGAGGCGCGCTGGTTTTGCCGGCTCTGTTCCATTGGTACTGTTGTCCAAGATCTGGGTCAGAGTGCGAGACGACCTCGTCGTCGAACGAAGGCCGGACCTACGACGCTGAGGTTACGACCCACTTAAAGGAGCGCTTGCTTATAGATATATATATATATATATATACATATATATGTATATATACTCTTTCGATTCCCCTTATTGTAACAATCGACCCACCAAAACACAGAGAGAAGTGTGCAACATTCTCGTCACGTTGGTACCCGTAGTAAAAAAAAAAAACGGAACGATACTCGACGTGTTCGAATTTGTTCGCGAATCCATTTGGCCATCCGAATAATCACTAATTTGTCGATATTCAAAAATGTAATCTATATATGCTCTTCATTTAACGTCCCCTGTCAGATTAGGCAAGCGTGGCCGCAACCACTTTTCTACACGGAAAGAAATAATTGGTTGCCCTAACCAAGTACGATGGTTAAATACGCTCCAAGCGACAAAATTGGTTGGGAGAACCAACTATTGGGTGTCACACCCAATCGGTTGTTTGTTACGTCCAATGGATTGGTTGTGACGCCCGATTCGTTGGTTGTAACACCCAATAGTTGATTCTCCCAACCAATTTTGTCGCTTGGAGCGTATTTAAGCATACACGGAAAAAAGGCTTGGTTGGAACAACCAAGTGCCTTCGTTATATATGCGCCAGACAATTAATTGGTTAGACCAACCAAGTTATTTGTTAGGCTACCAATTTCTTGGTTGGTCTAACCAAGTCACTTGGTTAGTCGGAAAAAAGGCTTGGTTGGAACAACCAAGTGCCTTCGTTATATATGCGCCAGACAATTAATTGGCTTGACCAACCAAGTTATTTGTTATGCTACCAATTTCTTGGTCGGTCTAACCAAGTCACTTGGTTAGTCGGAAAAAAGGTTTGGTTGGAACAACCAAGTGCCTTGGTTATATACGCGCCAGACAATTAATTGGTTAGACCAACCAAGTCTAACCAAGTCACTTGGTTAGTCGGAAAAAAGACTTGGTTGGAACAACTAAGTGTCTTGGTTATATATGCGCCAGACAATTAATTGGTTAGACCAACCAAGGTATTTGTTAGGCTACCAATTTCTTGGTTGGTCTAACCAAGTCACTTGGTTAGTCGGAAAAAAGGCTTGGTTGGAACAACCAAGTGCCTTCGTTATATATGCGCCAGACAATTAATTGGTTAAACCAACCAAGTTATTTGTTAGGCTACCAATTTCTTGGTTGATCTAACCAAGTCACTTGGTTAGTCGGAAAAAAGGCTTGGTTGGAACAACCAAGTGCCTTCGTTATATATGCGCCAGACAATTAATTGGTTAGACCAACCAAGTTATTTGTTAGACTACCAATTTCTTGGTTGATCTAACCAAGTCACTTGGTTAGTCGGAAAAAAGGCTTGGTTGGAACAACCAAGTGCCTTCGTCATATATGCGCCAGACAATTAATTGGTTAGGCCAACCAAGTTATTTGTTAGGCTACCAATTTCTTGGTTGATCTAACCAAGTTACTTGGTTAGTCGGAAAAAAGGCTTGGTTGGAACAACCAAGTGCCTTGGTTATATATGCGCCAGACAATTAATTGGTTAGACCAACCAAGTTATTTGTTAGGCTACCAATTTCTTGGTTGGTCTAACCAAGTCACTTGGTTAGTCGGAAAAAAGGCTTGGTTGGAACAACCAAGTGCCTTCGTTATATATGCGCCAGACAATTAATTGGTTAGACCAACCAAGTTATTTGTTAGGCTACCAATTTCTTGGTTGGTCTAACCAAGTCACATGGTTAGTCGGAAAAAAGGCTTGGTTGGAACAGCCAAGTGCCTTGGTTATACATTCGCCAGACAATTAATTGGTTAGACCAACAAAGTTATTTGTTAGGCTACCAATTTCTTGGTTGGTCTAACCAAGTCACTTGGTTAGTCGGAAAAAAGGCTTGGTTGGAACAACCAAGTGCCTTCGTTATATATGCGCCAGACAATTAATTGGTTAGACCAACCAAGTTATTTGTTAGGCTACCAATTTCTTGGTTGGTCTAACCAAGTCACTTGGTTAGTCGGAAAAAAGGCTTGGTTGGAACAACCAAGTGCCTTCTTTATATATGCGCCAGACAATTAATTGGTTAGACCAACCAAGTTACTTGTTAGGCTACCAATTTCTTGGTTGGTCTAACCAAGTCACTTGGTTAGTCCACTTGGTTGGTCTAACCAATTAATTGTCTGGCGCATATATAACCAAGATACTTGGTTGTTCCAACCAAGCCTTTTTTCCGTATTGTTGACAACTAAGGAAATAAATTTCTGAAGAGGATCGGCAATTTTTGGCCGAAACATTAATGAAGATGTAAGAATTCGCAAGTTGTCCTCCACCTTACAAATGTCTACAATACAATGGCTGAATTCTTTAACGCAGTTCTGAATGCATCTGCGTGTTTCGCTACATTCAGTATAAAGTAGTTGCGTTTTTTAATTCATCACTTTGCCTGGATGTATCGTTATCCAAGTGAAGTGATGAATTAAAAAACGCAATTACTTTATTCTGAATGTAGCGAGACACGCGGATGCATTCAGAACTGCATTACAATATTCGCCCTATATCTGCTGCCATTGATACCGAGATCACGCAATTTGGCAGAGTATAATCCAAATGCCGTCAGAAAACGTCAGAAAACCAACCAAACTTTCGGGGTTATGAGACCTTTTAGCGAGACGAAATGCTATACTGCGCAAGGAAAAAAATCTGGTTTCAATCATACATCAAGATCTAATACTAGTGCAAAAATATAGTCAGTGCATTTACTTGTCCCCTTCAAGTTTACCTCAATTCTGTTTGGGGGCCAGTACCAGTGTAGAATTTTGATCTTGTCACCATCTAGTTATCAACCCGTTTCACTGGTTACATTCTAGAAACTGGACAGTAATACCGGCTAATACCCGATTTCATATGTAACATCGCGAAATCTATGTAAATAACCATCTAAGTTTTCCTATCTAAACTTTAAATAGAAACCCTCGAAAAAATCATAAAAATTAATTAAAAACTGTTTATGTTTAACTCATAAATTACTTCCCACAACCTTTTCGAATAATAACCCCAACTATTTACGAATATTTTTAATGATTTAGGCTATCATTCAAATTGTATTGTCATCATCACATACATCCCCAAAAACATTGAAATGGTCGTGTTAACTAATCGAATCTCTAAGATTGCAATATATATGATTATCGCAACAGTTAGGTTATCTGCAACCTAAGTTGATTCAGCTAACTAACTTCTTCTTGCTCTCCGAACTCATAAAACTGAGTTGTAGGAGCAATTTTTTGCAGAAACTAACGGTTCAGTTTCGGTAATTGTTTAGTTGATCAAATCCTTCAAAGGTCCTTCAAATGTCACGAAATTAAATTAATGGCTTGGAACAATTCCAATTATATTTTATATCTGCAAAACACTATACAGAATCCGTCATCTGTCTGAAATTTCTCTTAAAGAATTAATACTCACAATTTGAAATACAGCATTTATGCCTTGTTTAAATTTATGAGTACTTAGGAGTACTTGTGTGTCATAATGTCAAAGCTCACTGTATCCACTACAACCTTTCCCCACAATAAATAGCTAAAGAGGGCAAATACGCGATATTACAAACGCGACGATGGAGAAGGATAAGTCACGTTATTTTTACACTTTGATAACTCGACCTACCGGACTTGACCTCGGGAACTGCTAACGGCTAAATTACGGTTCGCGTGTCGCGAAACGAGACCACCACATCGTGACCCTTTTAGTTATTGTTCTGCGAGACTCCTCAATCATATGCTCGTCATCCGATTACCAAAGAACAATTTTTCAATTATAATCGATACAGCGGTTTTCAATTGTTTTAACCCACAAGTCGAGTATTTATGTAAATATCAAAATATCAAGTTGTAAATTTAATTTAATTAGAGGCGAAAATGCATAAAACGTCATGAAAGTGATATAAACTTTTATGATACACTCAACGGTACTTTTAAATCGTGAACCTTTGGTTTCCAACGTTCGCGACTTCCCTCCTAGTTCTGCTGTCGCGGATCGAACTCTCCAGCTTTTCCAACTCACCGGCGACGAGTTATTGAACCAGAAGCGAAATTCTGGAGTCTCTGTAGTCGCCTGTGCAAATCTAGGAAATAATTGCCGTGGAAAAAAAGGTCGCCACATAAATCCGAAGAGAAAATGGCTGCTATTATATAGTGTATCCAGTTCGTATTTTTTCATCAAAGAACGTATTTTATCTTCAAATTAAACGACTATACGAGAGTCGTAAAACAACTAATCAATCTGTAAGTATCTATAGGAAGATTCGACATAGTAGAATTTTCCTGAAACTGTATGAGAAGCACGGCGAATTGACGAACCTAAACTAACCTACTTAAGTAACTTACTAACCTATGAAAACCTATATTTCTATGGCTTCCTTGATTTAAAAAAAATCTCATTGAAATCTTGACGTATGAAACATTTCGTTGTCTTCAATGAAATAATATATTTAAGTTAATATTATCTTTTCCTCGAATGATGCGAAATTTAATTAAATGTAGTGACATTGAATTAATGAAAATTTTCCTTGAAACAAGGAACTGTTTTTCATTGATTTCAAAGAAATCGTCTTCATGACACTAAAAGGAAACGTAACCTACAAACATGACTTGGTTAGCTTACCAAGTGACTTGATTAGTCCAACCAAGAAATTAGTAGCCTAACAAATAACTTGGTTGGTCTAACCAATTAATTGTCTGGCCCATATATAACCAAGGCACTTGGTTCTTCCAACCAAGCCTTTTTTTCCGTGCAAGAAATGAGATGACACAACCAATCGATTGTTCTATTTCTCTAGCAACTCAAATGGTAACACCAACGATTCGAATGATAATACCGACGATTCGAATGATAATATCGACGATTCGAATGGTAGTCCCAACGATTGGATTAGTTAACCTAACTAATCCAATCGAGAACTAATCGTGAATAGTGGAGGTTACTATTCAATATGATTGAGGCAACTAATTTTTTAGACATTGTGTACAGCAAATCGAAAACGTAGTTGCCACAACCAAACATTTTTTCCGTGTAGTAGCCTGCACTTTCCATGGCATTAAATTCAAGACTAACTTTTAATCACAGTACAAAATCCCGAGCATCATGCTCAGACTATTGAATTTGACTCTGCCCTTGCGAATGCCCTATCAGTCACTTGAATACTATACGCAATCCATTTTCGCCATACGAGTGCCAGACGTGGGTAACCCAGTCCACTGTATGAGATACGTGCGGTGTGCCTGGGTGGTTTCGAGTTTCCCGGTGGTGGTTCAACGCGATACTTCATTAGCCCCTGGGTTCAGAGTGGAGCACTGAGGGGTGCATGGGAGGAGACGTACCACCGGGGTCAAGCCCGGTCTCTACACGAGGTGAAACTACTCTCTGCACATATCACACGCAAACTGATACAGTGATTGGCCCACCGGTTGTTTTTAGCGGCCTTCATAGTAACTTGTATGCGATAGAAATAGGGACGAGTGAACTGCAGGACACAAAGACACAGAATGCGGCTTCCTCTACAGCAGTTCAGGAACCTCCTGTACAGATATGTATCTATGGCGTATTTCATGTCGAATTGACGTTGAAAGAATTTTTACCCTTCGGAAACTACTATATGTAATTACATTTTCTATGACTACATTTTCCAAAAAACGAGAATGTACTTCAAGTAATTCTGTAATGGAATCTATTAACGACAGAAAGATATATTGTTAAAAATATTTGTACGAAAATTAATATACAGTATTAATTTATATTTATATAAATTTAATATACAAATATTAATTAATATACATAAACATTGTTGTAAAATTAATATACAGTATACTAAACACTTTGCATAAAAGTTGTGTTTATAATTTTTAATAAATTATTTATTTTTTAATAAAACTCGATATTGTATCTATATGCTGAATTTTAAAACGTTATAGGAGAATTCTTTGTAAATTACAGAATGACATTAAGGTATTGTTATTTTGATGTTAAAAAGAAAGAACAAATTGGCCAGTTTAATGATTGTTACGAAAAGAGTCAACGTTTGTTTGTTGTCTGCATGAAGTTTTCGTTTTAGATATTCAGCACAAAAACATTATGTTTTTGGAGATACCGAGTTCTAGATAACTTAATTTGAGGTTAAACATCCTATAGGAAGGTAGTGGACATTTATTATATTGGACTTTCTCCCGTTGAGGAAGCTACTTTATAGGTGAATGCGCGATTGGAGATACACGCGTGAATGAATTGGCACGCATTGGTACATACGACGAACGACACCGGACCTTCCGAGGAGGAAACTCTCGTTGTGTCTCTGTTTTCGCTCTCTCGCAACCCCTGCGGCACCGTGCTCTAGCTGTCGTGTTTCCGGGGGTCGATAAGGCCGCGTTTGCGCCGACGTATACTATAGTGAGAAAGGTGGAGAATGAGGGGAAAAAGGTGCGAGATGGAGGGGGTGTGAGTACCTGTGCGTGTGAGCATTAGACACAAGCCGTCGAGAGATGCAACGAATTTATTATTATACAGGGTTATGACCCTGTGAGAGTCACTTGACCCTGTGAGTATCGTGAAATGTATAGGAATATTTGAAACATTGATTTAATGAAGATTTTGCATTTTTTAAAATAAAAAAGCCAGTGGAAAACAACTACGCCTTATTAAATTGAAGGTAAAAATTTCATTGACGCCAACGAAACGGGTGGATTGATTTTTTTTTCATTGATTTCAACGAAATGTTTCTTTGATTTCAATGAAATAGTGCATTTGAATTTCAAAGAGAACATTTCATTGCCTGTAAATAAAGATTTACTTAGTGAGTATATAATAAAGAAACAGTTTCATTGTTTTAAAGAGACGTTTTCATTGGTTCAAAGAAACGTTTTCATTGATCTCTCTCTCGCACCTAACCTCACTTTTTTGTTTTCCGGTTCTCCCGAACGAACGGCTTCGAGTTTCGAGGAGCCCGAAGCTTAGTCTATTTCTGCCGTACTTCCTTACATACTCACAAAATTTGAGCTTTATCTGCCGCGTACTTCAGAAAAAAATAGGTTTCGAAATTTTGAGCTGGTAAGAAGAAGGTTTCATTGAATTAGAGACGATATCTTTGTAATCAATGAAAAAGGTCCATTGGTTTAAAGAAATGTGTCTTCGAATCAATGTCACTACTTTTCATTGAGTTTGAGATCATTCAAAGAAAAGATAGTATTGAAATTCAAGTATTTCATTTGATTGGCTAAGATTTCCGTGAATCAATGAAATTTTTTCTCTCGGTGCACACCGAGACAAAATATTTCATTGACGCCAAAGAAATGGGTGGATTGATTTTTTTCCATTGATTTCAACGAAATATTTCTTTGATTTCAATGAAATAGTGCATTTGAATTTCAAAGAGAACATTTCATTGCCTGCAAATAAAGATTTACTTAGTGAGTATATAATAAAGAAACAGTTTCATTGTTTTAAAGAGACGTTTTCATTGGTTCAAAGAAACGTTTTCATTGATCTCTCTCTCGCACCTAACCTCACTTTTTTGTTTTCCGGTTCTCCCGAACGAACGGCTTCGAGTTTCGAGGAGCCCGAAGCTTAGTCTATTTCTGCCGTACTTCCTTACATACTCACAAAATTTGAGCTTTATCTGCCGCGTACTTCAGGAAAAAATAGGTTTCGAAATTTTGAGCTGGTAAGAAGAAGGTTTCATTGAATCAGAGACGATATCTTTGAAATCAATGAAAAAGGTTCATTGGTTTAAAGAAATGTTTATTCGAATCAATGCCACTACTTTTCATTGAGTTTGAGATCATTCAAAGAAAAGATAGTACTGAAATTCAAGTATTTCATTTCATTGGCTAAGATTTCATTGACGCCAAAGAAATGGGTGGATTGATTTTTTTCCATTGATTTCAACGAAATATTTCTTTGATTTCAATGAAATAGTGCATTTGAATTTCAAAGAGAACATTTCATTGCCTGTAAATAAAGATTTACTTAGTGAGCATATAATAAAGAAACAGTTTCATTGTTTTAAAGAGACGTTTTCATTGGTTCAATGAAACGTTTTCATTGATCTCTCTCTCGCACCTAACCTCACTTTTTTGTTTTCCGGTTCTCCCGAACGAACGGCTTCGAGTTTCGAGGAGCCCGAAGCTTAGTCTATTTCTGCCGTACTTCCTTACATACTCACAAAATTTGTGCTTTATCTGCCGCGTACTTCAGGAAAAAATAGGTTTCGAAATTTTGAGCTGGTAAGAAGGTTTCATTGAATCAGAGACGATATCTTTGAAATCAATGAAAAAGGTTCATTGGTTTAAAGAAATGTTTATTTGAATCAATGCCACTACTTTTCATTGAGTTTGAGATCATTCAAAGAAAAGATAGTACTGAAATTCAAGTATTTCATTTCATTGGCTAAGATTTCCGTGAATCAATGAAATTTTTCCTCTCGGTGCACACCGAGAGAAAATATTTCATTGACGCCAAAGAAATGGGTGGATTGATTTTTTTCCATTGATTTCAACGAAATATTTCTTTGATTTCAATGAAATAGTGCATTTGAATTTCAAAGAGAACATTTCATTGCCTGTAAATAAAGATTTACTTAGTGAGCATATAATAAAGAAACAGTTTCATTGTTTTAAAGAGACGTTGTCATTGGTTCAATGAAACGTTTTCATTGATCTCTCTCTCGCACCTAACCTCACTTTTTTGTTTTCCGGTTCTCCCGAACGAACGGCTTCGAGTTTCGAGGAGCCCGAAGCTTAGTCTATTTCTGCCGTACTTCCTTACATACTCACAAAATTTGAGCTTTATCTGCCGCGTACTTCAGGAAAAAATAGGTTTCGAAATTTTGAGCTGGTAAGAAGAAGGTTTCATTGAATCAGAGACGATATCTTTGAAATCAATGAAAAAGGTACATTGGTTTAAAGAAATGTTTCTTCGAATCAATGTCACTACTTTTCATTGAGTTTGAGATCATTCAAAAAAAAGATAGTATTGAAATTCAAGTATTTCATTTCATTGGCTAAGATTTCCGTGAATCAATGAAATTTTTTCTCTCGGTGTATTAATTTTCAGATGCATTCGTCATTGACAAATACAATATTGGTATCTTAAAATGAAGATTACAATACTCACGCAGTGTAAGTTTGAAATACCAGTATCGGAGAATTCCTATACTATTCTTAAATTTACAATAAAAGTATATTAATATGGAATTCATATACGCGTTTCGTAAATCTCATATCGTTTTGTATGGTTAAATTCACTTGCATTTTTAACAGTGAAATTAAAAACTAAATAATGAAAAGTCAATGTTGAAACAAACCAAAAAATTGTGTTAAATTTTTTGGCATTTTTATTATTTTTTAGTTATTATATGATACGCATTAATTAGTAAAAATTTGCATAATACTTTCAGAAAATATTATGTTTATAGTATTTTAGGTTAATTTGCATTCATTAAGGTAATACAGTTTAAATAACTCCAACAAAGTCTTACTATCGTTGTTTGTAGTATCCATAGAAAAATCTTTAGTAAATAATTTTTCTTCATGAACCAAAGTTACAAAAAGTTATAAATGTAAACTTGGAACTGAATAGTGAAAGAAAAGCGACACTGTGATGAGAATTACTCAAGTGAAAATCAAACTGAAATATTATTGCAAAAGAAATGTTCGATCAATTTGTTCGTAACCTATTGAAATTCAATGAATTTCATTGTTCGGGAAGAATTTCTAGTGGACTTAAAAAAATCCTACCGTTTAAATAGAGTTTAACGCCTTTTAGTTGTGTGCGAATAGAAACAAATTAAGGTATCGGAATGGATCGAAAAATATTCACAATTCAACTAAAATAAGATACCGAATTCCAAGAGTATCTCGTCAATTACTTATAATTATATTAAAAATGTAATTAGATAGATAAATACAAACCAAAACTTCATCTTTCACATTTGGGTCCAAATGAAAATTATTTTTCGTTGTTTATTAAGCCATTTAATGAAATGAAGTTGCCCCTTGAATTTCAATTATAATTAACAGTGAGAGACTTCTTTTCCAAAAATAATTTTTTAACTAATTTTTCAACAATTAGTGGATTTTCGCTAAATACTTCGGGTACAGTGAAAAAATTCACAAAACTGTGGACGAAAATAATTGTGTCATGAGTGAAATGTAGTTTCGAAACTGGTAACTAATATGGTTAGCAATGTCAATACACATGATTGATCCACATTGTTTAGAACCATAAGTTTATTTCACATAGTTTAGAAATCTGATACCTACAAGTTGGTATTGTTAGTTATTTAACAACAGAGTATGTAAAAGCTCCAAACAAAAAGAAAGTCATCGGGTGTTGATAATGGAAGACAGCGTTTGAAGGGGAACTGAGAATAAAGTAGAGCAGCTATGGAGAAAAATGATAGAAATTTAATGATCGATCACTTGTTCTATGCAGATTTATCTCTTTTGCTTCCTCATAGAGGAAATTTTATTTTCAGGCGACATTTTTTTCTATTTTTTTTTAATGTCAGTACACTTAAAATGGTCTAAAATGTCGAGAAAGTCGTTTGAAAAAAAGTATGGATGGATGTGCGTGTGTGTGTGTGTGTGTGTGATAGTCACTAAAAATTCAACCTTACATATCTCAAGAACCTCTTTAACAATCGAGCTGAAATTTACCAAACATGTGAAGCAGATCGAGATCTTTGTTTGTGGTAATTTTCAAAAGAATTCAAAAATAGGTTCCAATTTTATTTGACTTTGCAATTTTCGAAAAATGTCTGTACGCTCTCCAGCATCCGCAAATTTCTAGCTATTTAGCTAAATATTTTTTTATGAATAAATCTATATTAAAGGAGGATCGGTATTGAATTTGGAATAAATCTGTAAAAAAAATCGGTTTTTATGGGATTGTGAATTTTTAAAAAAAATATTCGTTTTGCTGCAACTCACCTCAAATCCCACCAAATTAACTGAAATTTTCTACAGATGAAAAATAACATTCAGCGCTACTATCTACCAAATTTGGTCGTGATCGATCGAGCGGTTTGGATTTCACGTGATTTCGAATTTTTCAAGAACTATATAGGTAACGAATAAAGTTGCAAAGTGGAAGTTTGCACATTGTTTCCTCATTCATTTTTATTTTTTACAAAGCTTCCTCTAAAAGGAAGCCAGAATTAATAAATAGGCTTACTCATAGAGGTGGCTTTGTAAAATATGAAATTTAATGAGGAAGCAATGTTGCACATTTTTTTTTTTTAACGAGTTAAAGGAGAAAACACGACAAGCGAAAGCACAGGGGTAAGTAAAGTGAGCTCGATAGAAGCGCCTGGTAGAGTCATGTTCAGGCAGCAACAGCTCTGTTGAAATCTCCGTAACCTGACACCGGTGGGGGTAGACACACGCTAGTTTGGCAAACGGGGTTGATGTCTCCCGGAGCGTGATTGTATTCTGTGTATTAGAGCTTGCTCTCCGACATCGGATCTAAGTTTCTCTGTTCTATCTACAACAGCTACATAGCTTTAGCTGTTGATAAGCACGAGCATACAATATGATGTGCTTTTGGATAATGGATCGGATATATAGGCATATGATGTAAACACCTAGAACCGGGGTATGATGAATCAGCAGCAATCTGAATATCCATTTAAGGTCTGTTAAATCATTGTCATCATTATCATCATTGTCATAATTGTCATCATTGTCATCATTGTCATCATTGTCATCATTGTCATCATTGTCATCATTGTCATCATTGTCATCATTGTCATCATTGTCATCATTGTCATCATTGTCATCATTGTCATCATTGTCACCATTGTCATCATTGTCATCATTGTCATCATTGTCATCATTATCATCATTGTCATCATTATCATCATTGTCATAATTGTCATAATTGTCATAATCGTCATAATTGTCGTCATTGTCATAATTATCATAATTGTCGTCATTGTCGTCATTGTCATAATTATCATAATTGTCGTCATTGTCATAATTATCATAATTGTCGTCATTGTCATCATTGTCTTCATTATCATAATTGACATAATTTTCATAATTGTCATAATTATCATAATTGTCGTCATTGTCATCATTGTCGTCATTGTCATCATTGTCATCATTGTCATTATTGTCATTATTGTCATCATTGTCATCATTGTCATTATTGTCATCATTGTCATCATTGTCATCATTGTCATCATTGTCATCATTGTCATAATTGTCATCATTGTCATCATTGTCATCATTGTCATCATTGTCATCATTGTCATCATTGTCATCATTGTCATCATTGTCATCATTGTCATCATTGTCATCATTGTCATCATTGTCATCATTGTCATCATTGTCATCATTGTCATCATTGTCATCATTGTCATCATTGTCATCATTGTCATCATTATCACCATTGTCATCATTGTCATCATTGTCATCATTGTCATCATTGTCATCATTGTCATCATTGTCATCATTGTCATCATTGTCATCATTGTCATCATTGCCACCATTGCCACCATTGTCATCATTGTCATCATTGTCATCATTGTCATCATTGTCATCATTGTCATCATTGTCATCATTGTCATCATTGTCATCATTGTCATCATTGTCATCATTGTCATCATTGTCATCATTGTCATCATTGTCATCATTGTCATTATTGTCATAATTGTCATTATTGTCATTATTGTCATCATTGTCATCATTGTCATCATTGTCATCATTGTTATCATTGTCATCATTGTCATCATTGTCATCATTGTCATCATTGTCATCATTGTCATCTGGAGGTATAACATCCCTTCAGATATTGTAGGTTATTGATTTTATTTTCTTTATATGAAAATACAACAAATAAAAAATCAATGTGCTATCAATCGCGTCATCTACAATTACGAATATCTCAGGTGGAAGTCGACCAGAAATGAGATTATTTGAGAGGGACAAAAAACATAAACATATGCTGAAAAAATATATAGCCCCTGGGGCTAGCCCCACCCCCATCCGCCAAGCCCCGAGCCCGAATTATTCTAAGTCCCTCGATTCTTGACACAGCGGCGGCGGCGAGATCTTTTTACAATATAGAGATATATATATTGCAGAGTGAAGCTGAAGGGCTCCGTAAAGAACAAATGTTCTTCTTTAAAAAATAATTTCCTGAAATCTGCATCCAAGTCTATCGTAATTATATCACTTGAATACCAAATACCTAAATGCACGTCAGAAGGATACATCTTCTGCACAACTGAAAATTATTGAAAAATATTTTGCATGTCGTCTCCCTTCTAAAAGTTTGTTGAGTATAAAAGTAACAAAATTTTTCTTACGTACTAGTACATTAAAAAAAACCAGAATAAAAAAATTGTATATGCAAAAGCACCGAGATTTACAGGCGGCGCTACAAAAATTGTCTCTTCGGGGTTGGACGAAAGTCCAAAACAATGAGATACGAAAAATCAATCTTTGAATGCGGGTAATACAGGAAAATGATTGTAGTTAACCTACATCAGCTACACGCTTTTACATCTTTCTGCATTATTATTTGTTTTGCGGGTAAAAAATGAAGAAAAAAAATTTCATATAATATCAGCAGTAGAAAAAGGGACAATCAATCGCCAAATCGGAAATGACCCAACTAACCCCGGTTTACATTACCTATTTGTATCCGGCGCGAAGGAGTTCCCCTCTAGGAAGTCTCTTGTCATTCCATGAGAACACTGCACACCTCTACAGTCTGCGTAGACTATACGAGATAACATACCGGTGCGCTTACCCTGTAAACTGTGGATCTCATCAGCCTTGAGGCTGAAAGGGTGGTAAGGGAACGAGGGTTCGTTTACGTCTACTGTATTATAGGTAGACCACAACGCCAATACATTTCGAGGCGCTGGGAGAACGCAGCTGCAGTAGCCACTGCTATTCGACGTTCACCAACTAGGGTGCCCGATATTCTTGCATGACTCGTCACGATTAATAATAATTTTCTGGCATGAGTATAAAATGAAATTTTTATATAGTAGATATCTGCCCTAGGGTGGATTTGATAGAAACCTTTGTATAGTATGAAAATGATTCACAATTTTTTTTTATCATTGTAAAAATCAAGATTATTAGAATTATTAAGAAAAATGTTCCTTTTTTACGTCACCATTATTAATCATTTTCCGTCATTAGTAGATATAAAATACAATTTTTCTTGTATCAAATGACAATTATTCAAATTTTTCGTTCTAGATTCTCATCAACTCTATCATAATGTATGTATATTATTTAAATACGCTCCAGGCTGAATGATAATTTATTATTAAATGATAAACATAGTCACAAAAATTAGGAACAGATATGGATTTAAAATATTTAGCTGCTTAATAGAGGGAGCTTTTTTTTCGTGAATATATTTTTTTGAGATTTTCATGAAAATTGTGATCAGTATTTCTCAAAAATAAAAAAAAATCTCATTTAGAAGAAAATTATGCATGTGCGTGTGTGTCAGACTGGCAAATTTCAATCTTCTACTAATTGCAGCGGCGAATGTCTTTTCAAATTTTATTACAAATGTAATTTCGCACGTACGTCTACACTTAAGTTGTTTAAAGTAACAAACTAAATAATTCTACACAAGCAGATTAATATGAATACATGATTGCCGTTAAATTTGGCAACAAATCTTCAAAATTTACAATTTAAGAGATTTTAATTTTTTTAATTTTTTTAATTTTATGGAAAATTGCTATATAGAGAGTAGGGAAGGCCGGGGCTAGTTGGAACACGGGGCAAGTTAAAGCATTCACTTTAAAATTTGAACGTTCCACTTAACTTTTAGACACCCTAACATTTTACACACTATATGAAATAATAACTCAGAGCGAACCTACAGCAAGATATTGCAAATAGTACCACACAGCCACTGTTGATAGGAACCGCACGAAACATTATTTCTTTGAAGCGTGTTCTATTATACTGTTAGAAAAGACAGGAAGTGTTTATGCATAAACTCATCTAAATTTAATGTATAATTGTGGTATAAAATTAATGTACTTTTGCGGTAAAATTAAAGTAAATTATTGAACTTGCTGTATCATACATTAATTTGACATCATACTTGTATACCAAATTTAATATACCAGTCTATACATAAAAACTTCCGGTACTTGTACAATAAATTTCAAGTAGATTTTTTTTTACTGTACCTACAATTCAATCCTAGCAACGTTAAGTGCAGTGTTGTAAAGCCCCATTAATTTAAGAAATAAAGTTTAAAGTACAATTCATTTTGCTGTAATGATTTCGCAATGATAACCTGCAGTTTTTATGAAATTATATGTGAACGTTTATACAACTGAAAAGAAATTTCATTTTCAATCAAGCCTTGGGAAAAAATGCGGAAAAAATGGAAGTGTACAACCTTCCATTATTTTCGCAATGCATTAACTGCTTTTCTCCATTTTTTCAAGAAGAATACCACGAAATTGAACTGAAAATTAATATTTTTTGCAGCTATTCAAATGTTTAAACATCATATTATAATTGCCTCATGTTAATTTTATGGAAACATAATCATAAAGCCAATTATATCATCGACTATATTTCTAGAAGAATTGGAGATTTACAACTCTCCAAAAGTGGTAGGTTGTTTCATGGTCTTTCTGTTTCAGGTAATTTTGAAATATGACAGTTACAAAAGTGCCTAATATATTACAGAAATAATCGACATTCGGATTTTTTAATGTCTATTTTAAGGCCATAATTGAATTTCTGCTACAAGTAGTGTATCTCATCTCCAACTATATAATCCCATGTCGTATACCTCATCACGTGCGTACATATCCATGTGTTTGTATATCGCGGAGCAACGCGGAGCAACGTTCCCGCGTGTATCGCATAAGAGGGTCGAAAGTTCGTGGTTGAAGCGAAGCCGCGGTGAAATTAGCCTCGTCACCGCGATCCGTCATGTCTGGAAGAGAAAACGTACGTGTGCTGCGCCAGGATAGAACGACGTCGACAACGGGAACGGAGAACGAAACATCCTGTGTAGGGAGCGTCCATGATGGATCCAGGCCAGACGAGCTGGTAACTGAATCCTCGTCAAATTATTCGATTATCTCGGAGGATCCGGATCGAGAGAATTCGCCCCGTATTCTGAGCCCTCACAATAATTAATTACGTGGATATACACATCAACACAGCAACTGAATGTATACAAATGTGTGTATGAGGATAAAACGTACAAGGGATGACCAACAGACTAATAACTGTCACTTTCAGTAGAGAATTCTACAATTTGAATAATCCAGAAGCAAACTTTACAGTAATAACAAGGATGCAAAGTAGAACCTTACACATTGCTTCCTCATTATTTTTCGCGTTTTACAAAGCTACCTCTATGAGGAAGTATGTTATTCAATTTTTGGCTTCCTCATAGAGGTAGCTTTGTAAAACGCGAAAAATAATGAGGAAGCAATGTGCAAGGTTCTACTTTGCATCCTTGTTTTAATTCAATAAATATACATGTTGTGGATTCGCTTTTTCTATTTCGTTATTACGTTATTTCGTGATTATTAGAGCGTTTCCGAAACTGAATGTGATAATGTATATTTTAAAAAATAATTCAACATTCGATAAGATCAAAAATTTCGTACCGTTCGTCACTAAATTATACATATATAATGGCTGAATATTGTTTCATTTATATACAAAATTTGAGCTCGCTATCTTACGTTTTGCAAAAGTTACGATAGAGCGATAATGTCAATTTTTTGAAAAATTCAAAACATCATAAAATTTTAACGGTTCAACCGATATTAACCAAATTCAATAGGGGTTACCGGTGTATGAAAGCGCACATTCATACCAATTTTGAGCTCAATATCTCGACAATTGGAAAAGTTATCGCATTAACAGACATTTTTGGAAAAATTCAAAACCGCGTAAAAATTTAACGGTCGGGGGGATTTTAACAAAAACTAATATAAACGATGAGTATTGACAGCTCTACCTATGGTGTAAATATCAGCTTGATAGCTCGAGGCGTTCCCGAGTTATAAAGGTTTACATTTTTCGAGCGTGTAACATATACACACACACACACATACACACATACAGACATTTTTTCTAAACCACTTTTCTCGCCGTTTTGGACCATTCTGAGTGTACTGACACGAAAATCTCGAAAAAAAATTTTTTCACGAAAACAAAGCTATGAGGAAGCAAAAATCTACTTGAAATTTAATGTGCTCGAAGTTTTTATGCATAAACTAGTATATTAAAATTAATATATTTGAATTTTACAGTAAAAGTACTTGAATTTTATACCACAATTGCACCCAAAGAAATCAGTTTGATGGGTTTATTTTAACTAAATACGGCATTTATTTCAAATTTTATTTCGATAAAATAAAACATACTTGAAATCAATACGATTCGTTTGAATGAAATAAATTCTATTTGATCAAAATAAAATCGTATTATGCTAGCATGTGAAGAAGAAATGTATTTAATGGCTGGCGTAATATGATTTTATTTCGATCAAATAGAATTTATTGCATACAAATAAATCAGTATTATTTTTTAATAAAATTTATTTGATTCAACCAAAATTTCATTTATTTGAAATAAATCCCATATATGATTTAAATAAACCCATGGAACCGATTTCTCTGGGCGTGTATATTGAAATTTCGATTTTTTCGATATTTCTTAATGGACCGTATGAATTTGCATCACACTCTAAAATTCTGAAATCAGTTTAGTAATTTAGTAGATGATACTACATAGAGCGTGCATTATCTACAAATTGCATACATACTTGCTGTAATGATAAAGCTATGAAGATATGAAGCGCATTCATATCTGGAATAATAACCTCCAGTCTAACGTATACCAACTAAACACTATAAATTCGTGCATGCAGTCTCTAAATCACGTACCTATAACCAAAAGCGAGGAATATGAACGATCGAAAATAATTTATGTATACGCCGTCTATCCACCTTAGTCATCAATACAAAGTATCAATTACCGATGATAGAAGGACGTGCACCCAATCGAATTGTCATGCGCGAGCCATAAATAAATTATTATCGACACTAGGGCACATTCGAATAAGCACTTAGGGGAGATGGTGGCAAAACGGTCAGGGGGTCAAAACGGGCATCACGACTGAAAATGACAATTGGGGGCAAAACGGGCATCGTTTCAACTTTTTCGAACACGACTTTTTTCAATTTCCTGACATTTCTTACTTGAAAATTTCGAAAAATAATTGGTGATGTCAATAAAACAGGCAGAGAGGCAAAACAGGCATCTCGGCTAAATATAAGTATCGGGGTCAAAATTGGCACCAAATCATAAAATGAGAATTTCGTTCTTATTGATTTCTTTATGATATACCGACTTTTTTTTCAAAGAATTAATTTGATTATAAAATTTTTGAAACATTCATTTGACTATATTGTTTTTCTTTGCTCAACAAAGTATTGATAAAAAGTTCTGAACGGATGGTTAAAAAAATTCTGATCTGGTGAAGATTCTCAATTTTTTTTCATCACCAATTTGACGTATTTTCCGCACTCTCCCTATCTAAGGAACGTAAAAAACTGAGACAAATCGTTTTTACGAAAGTTGAGACGGTGCCCGTTTTGCCCCCAATCCCGATTTTTAATGGAGCGGCCCGTTTTGCCCCCATCTCCCCGACTCGTGAAATTACTGTCAAGATTCATTGGGTCGTTACATCATTAGACCATCTTTTACCGTAAGAATCTTTGAGGCAACTATATTTAGAGCAAAAGGTAACAACTATTGCCCCGGTAAGAATTAATCCGCACTAATTGGGATACCTCATTGATTTTCGATTTTGAATGATTGTCTATGTCTGGGATATTCCAGCTCAGTTCGTAGACGTTTTAAAGGGTAAGCCCACAGTAACAGCCTAAAAAAAGAGTTTTCTGACATTTTTGCTTCCTCATAGAGGAAGCTTTGTTTTCGTGAAAATTTTTTTTTTCGAGATTTTCATGTCAGTGCACTTAGAAAGTCATAAAACGTCGAGAAAAGTGGTTTTTACGAAATGTCTGTATGTGTGTGTGTGTGTGTGTGTGCGTATGTGCAGATTTCATTGGTCGCGCGATAACTGTCGTAATTTTCATTGGATGTTCTTCAAATTTGGCACGCGAGTGGGCTATCATAGAATACTGTTTGGCATTGTAGTTGACGCAAATCGGTTCGAAAATTTAGATTTTACAGCCATTTGAAAATTTTGAAAAAATCGTTTTCATGCTATAACTTCCATAAATTGAGAGATATCGGGCTGAAATTTTGTACGTAAATAGACTATCATCAAACCATGATCTGTACCAAATTTGGAGAAAATCGGTAAAGCGGTTCCAATGTTATTGCAATTTCAATTTAAAAAAAAATGTCTTCAAAGACTTCATCTCTGTAAAATCTGAGATATTCGGCTGCAATTTTCGACATGATTTCACGATTATTGATTGTTAATAATGAATTTCGATTTTGGTAAATATGAAAAAAAAATGCCGGCACGAAAAAAAAAAAATTGGAAATTTTGCATAGATTTATCTTAAATTTTATTCATATATGGACTATTATCGAAAAATATTTAAGTACAAATTTGACGCAGATCTGTCCAGCCATTCAAACTTTATGGCATTTTGAATTTTTCGAAAAATCTCATTCTCGCACTGGCTCGTGCAAATTCCGAGATACCGGGTTCTAATTTGGCCGACATATGGACTACTATGGTACAAGGTTTTAGTACAAATTTGAAAAAAATCGGTTGCACGGTTAAAATTCTTCGACACTTTGAATTTTTAGAATAAAGTCTAGAGCATAAACAAGCCTGCAAAGTAGAACCTTGCAAATTGCTTCCTCATTATTTCTCGCTTTTTACAAAGCTTCCTCTATGAGGAAGCCAAAATTGATCAACATACTTACTCATAGAGGTAGCTTTGTCAAAAGTGTAAAATACTGAGGAAGCAATTTGCAAGGTTCTACTTTGCAGGCTTTTTTTTTATGAAAGAAAAGGTAATAGAATAATAATATTCGAGGAAGTTATTAAGCATATATTTAAGTATTAAATAAAAAATTATCATCGACAAATATTTCAAAATTACAAGAAAATGGGGAAAGAAAAAAAAATCACTTAATCTACATGTTTATAGCTAGTGAAATACGTAGGGGATTTTTTAAATATTAACTTTTGTGTTATTGGCGAGTATTTGAATTAAGACTTTCAATTTTCGACAATCATTTATTAACAAATAATGTTTAAATTAACTTATCGAAAATCCCGTACGTACGTCACTTCAAAATGTTATTTAAAGACATTGTTAAAAATTCGAATAAAGAGATTGAAAATTGCGTTTAAAGTTTTGAAATGTATTATAGACATGAAAAAATGCATGCATCAAAATTAGGTCTGAATGATGATTGTGATTTTAATTTGACACTTTATTGCCAATTAATGGTCGTTTTATGGGTAGATTATGAACGTCGAAAATATCTTACGAAAACTCGTATTTCTCTAAAGCACAATAAAAATATAATATCTTAGCCAATTAGTACATGATAAATAACCAAGTAGCTGTAAACTATACCGTACCGGTTCACTTCACCCCGAGCTGAGTATAATAAATAATCTACTTTTATATGTAGATTATATACTCAAGATGCCTTCACGTTTTTAACATACGTTCTGGACCAGTTCGAGTTATCGTCGTACATATAGTGCCTACTATGCAACATCATTACGCCATTTACTCGACCGACGCTGAGTGCATTAAGATATTGCGTCGTTGCTCTCGGCATTGCAAGCCAACAGGTATTTCCTCACTGTGTCTATACGCGGAGGATCTTCTTGCGATTATTGGCTGAGCTCGTTAAGCAGTTCTGTTTCTCCGGAAAAAGTAGTAAAAGCTTCGAATCACTTGAATATTTGCTGCACAATATTTTATCATCGAAATACATTTTGACAAACAAAACAAATTATAATCATCCCTTTTTTCCAAGTAGGAAATTTTGTATTATTGCAATAGTTCACTGTATGTAACTTTAGTGAATTATTGTGAACCTACAACTATTTTTACACTTGATCGTATTCATGAGATACGAGAAGCCTTTACTTGACGGGAGCTCCATTCGGTTTAGGTTCGCTCGCATAGTGACGAAACACGACAAGAGATATGCAGAAGTACCGACAGATATACATGCGCTTGTATTTTGCGAGTATTGCTCATCACGTTGCCGCTTGCTCGTGGAAATCCGAAGGGTAATCCACATTACGTGAGCCGCCCTGATGTATCGTTCACATGATATGATAGTTGTGTATCCGTTAGAGCATGATGAGCTGATACACGAAGCAGTTATGCTTGAGTAACAACGCGATACAATAATTTTGTGCAGAGGTATTCAATGTCTAGTATCAGGTCAAACTACTGACTAATGTGATACCAAATTGGAATTACAGACAATTGAATTTCTCGTTGTCGAAATATCTACGGCCTGTGTTAAGGGGATGCTGGAGTAGATTTTTTTACCGACTTTGGTCGGTAATAATAGGCGATTTCATAGTATACACTATTCATCGAAAATATGCTACGAATATACGTCAAATTTTGCAGGGATGTAATAAAAACATTCATACTTGGGTGTCCGGTTGAATTACTGTTCAAAACATACAAGAAATGTAAGAAATGGTATATTACTGAACCTCTCAAAAACCAATATGGCCGCTCGAAATGTGAACAGGTCCTCTTTGAGGTAAGATATAAACGTTTCTGGAACTCAGATGTGTTAAATCAGACTGGACACCCATTCTTTGATTATTCCTGAACCTTTAAAAACCGTCGGAATGTCGATTACACAAACCAAATCCACGAATAGTGTATACTACGATTGCAAAGACTGTTTGCTTTTCGCACAGGCTCAGAGCTGGTAAAGAGCATGAACATAGTTCCGTCATTAGGAGACAGGTGGCGCTGTTTACTTTTGGCAAAAGCTCCGAGCCTCTGCTATGCGACCGTAGTTATGCGTGTAGTTAACATTCTGATGGTTTTGGAATATTTAGAAATCATCACAGAATTGACGTCCGGTCTGATTTTACATATCTAATTTCCAGAAACAATTATATCTTACAGCAAAGGTCTGTTGACATATGGTGTGCGGCCATTTTGCTTTCGGTATCTTTTGCCAAAAGTAAGCAGACTACTCGGCGCCACCTGTGTCCTAATCGGGAAACTTACCGACTTTGGTCGGTAATAATAGGCGATTTCATAGTATACACTATTCATCGAAAATATACTACAAATATACGTCAAATTTTGCAGGGATATAATAAAAACATTCATGCTTGGGTGTCCGGTTGAATTACTGTTCAAAACATACAAGAAATGTAAGAAATGGTATATTACTGAACCCCTCAAAAACCAATATGGCCGCTCGAAATGTCAACAGGTCCTCTTTGAGGTAAGATATAAACGTTTCTGGAACTCAGATGTGTTAAATCAGACCGGACACCCATTCTTTGATTATTCCTGAACCTTTAAAAACCGTCGGAATGTCGATTACACAAACCAAATCCACGAATAGTGTATACTACGATTGCAAAGACTGTTTGCTTTTCGCACAAGCTCAGAGCTGGTAAAGAGCATGAACATAGTTCCGTCATTAGGAGACAGGTGGCGCTGTTTACTTTTGGCAAAAGCTCCGAGCCTCTGCTATGCGACCGTAGTATACACTATATATGAATTTGGCTTGTGTAGTTAACAATCTGATGGTTTTGGAATATTTAGAAATCATCACAGAATTGACGTCCGGTCTGATTTTACATATCTAATTACCAGAAACAATTATATCTTACAGCGAAGGTCTGTTGACATATAGTGTGCGGCCATTTTGCTTTCGGTATCTTTTGCCAAAAGTAAGCAGACTACTCGGCGCCACCTGTGTCCTAATCCGGAAACTTACCGACCAAAGTCGGTATCAAAATCTACTCCAGCATCCCCTTAAAGGCTTGAATATTGTGACATCTGATCTAACCGAAAAGAGGCACTTTTTGCAGCATCATGTGAACGACAGAGAAAAAAGTGTTTGCATGAACTAAATCAACGAAATTCAAGTTCAAACAATAATTATTGAAGAAACTAAGCATTTTTTTTACCCTAACGAAAAATTTGCTTCTGAAAACTGCGTTTTCAATTTGCTGTACACAAAGTCCCAAAAATTAGTTGTCCCAATCATGAAAGTGTGTAAAAACTCGTCACAATGTAAAAGATAGGAAACAAGACACTTGCAATACGTTTGATTTTTAGAGTGTACCATTCGAATCGTCAGATTTGCCATTCAAATCGTTGAAACTACCATTTGAGTTGTAAGGGAAATAGAATAATCAATTGGGTGTGTCAACTAATCTTTTCACAGTAATATCATTCTAATTCGATATGTTCAATAAATCAGTACATCTTTTGGAGACTATGCGTAAGATATTAGATTCAATTGGTTAAGAGAATGTGGATATATTCTCTTCAATATCAAATTGTAATCCGCCGTTTGATCCACCGCGAAAATCTCATTATTCCGTCAAGAAATCTTCTTAGCCGAGTTACTTACCAAGAATTTAATTGACATTTATATCGCGCTCACGCATAGAATTTTAATGCTTTCCCCTCAGCTTCACCGTGCAGTGAGCGCGTGAAACGCGATGCAAAAGAAGAAGCACAAAGTTTGCATAACGCATTCAACTTCGTAAATTCTTTCCCTCCACGCGACAATTCGCAGTATTACAGACAGTGAAGAGAGTTTTCCTGGGCGGTGCCGTTCTTACTTTGTTACAAATTCAGGACAGGCTCCGTCATCCTCTGTGCGAGACACTTTTGCCTCGCACTTGCCACGTCAATCGAGTGTAAACGTCCGTCGGTTTAAATCTGCGCAACACGTACGAAGAAACGATTTTCCGAGTTCGCTTATATATTACAAATGACGAAAGTAGAGGAGTGGAATAAAATGAATCCCCTAAGGAACGATGGGTATCTGCATTATATTGTAATGTCTTTCAACCATAATATCTACAGCTTCCCTACAGAAAGATACCGCATGTGGCAAAAAGAAAATGCAATAAGAACATCTTCTTCAAACTGAATCATTTTTTTTTTAATTTCGATACATTGTTACATAGTTGGTTATAATTTTAGGTTATGGTGGCTCGCGAACTTTACCCGGTCGCTTTAGTTCTGAATTTGTAGTTGACTTTGGAAGATCTTAGAAAATAGGAAAACTTTGACAAATTTGTGACAGTTTTTGCATATGGCTAAAATGTGGTGTCATTTTTGACTGTCTCATTTAGGTCTGAGTACAAATTATTTTTGCACTAATATAATGTTTTTCGCTTTACTAAACGTCCATAAAAAATTCAGATTCTTTCTGCAAATAGAGCGCCTATAAATTTCACTGTCCTATGGTCCCCTGTATCGCGAGGTTACCGAAGATCGTTACCTGAAGAGATATTTATCATATAAAGTCAAAGTTCAAACTAAAAATCAGGTTGGCACTGATTGCACGGATCCTGGATCCTGGAGAGTGACAGGGAGACTTAGGAACCTTTGGAAAAAAAAAATTTGCATAATTCGACGTTGGGGAGAGAGTTTTGGAAGAAAATATGACGCATTGGAAGGCACTGACGTCTACCAAGAGGAGACAAACAAACAGCTTCCTAAAATATCTAGATATATTACAAGAAGATCTCGTCTTAACCTTGTCACGGATTTGGCAATTCACCGACTTTGTAATATGGCGATTCAGTAATATGACGATTCAGTAATGTGACAATTCAGTAATGTGACAATTCAGTAATATGACAATTCAGTAATGTGACAATTCAGTAATGTGGCAATTCAGTAATATGACGGTTCAGTAATATGACAATTCAGTAATGTGACAATTCAGTAATGTGACAATTCAGTAATATGACAATTCAGTAATATTACAATTCATTAATATGACAATTCAGTAATATGACAATTCAGTAATATGACAATTCAGTAATATGACAATTCAGTAATGTGACAATTCAGTAATATGACAATTCAGTAATGTGACAATTCAGTAATATGACAATTCAGTAATATTACAATTCATTAATATGACAATTTAGTAAAATGACAATTCAGTAATATGACAATTCAGTAATATGACAATTCAGTAATATGACAATTCAGTAATATGACAATTCAGTAATGTGACAATTCAGTAATATGACAATTCAGTAATATTACAATTCATTAATATGACAATTCAGTAAAATGACAATTCAGTAATATGACGATACAGTAATGTGACAATTCAGTAATATGACAATTCAGTAATATGACAATTCAGTAATATGACAATTCAGTAATATGACAATTCAGTAATATGACAATTCAGTATTATGACAATTCAGTAATATGAAAATTCAGTAATATGACAATTCAGTAATGTGACACTTCAGTAATGTGACACTTCAGTAATATGACACTTTAGTAATATGACGACAGAGTCATATGACAATTCGGTAATATGATAAAAAGTTCGGCAAGATCGCTTGGCCGGAATCTTATTTATGTTAATGCAAATGTTCACGTCCGCGCACACACATAAGTAGCCAACTTACGAACAAATCAAGACCTCACACGATATACATTAACAATGGACAAAGTATCAAGAATGATTTTTCTGCAGCCATCCATATACACATTCACACGCATTCAAACTATTATGTTATTAACCAGTTTTCTCGCAATTAGATAAGACTATTTTGTTCGACACTTTCCCGGAAGATAAAAATTTCTTTATGAAAATCTATTCCTTAATAAAAATGTATTATATTTTTAATTAAGTAATTGACTTTATTCAATATCCTCATTCATCCTCAGTCTTTGCACAGTGAATAAAACATGTAGAATATTTTTTTGGAACCTATTTTCTTTCTTCGGTTGTTGCAAGCGAATGCCTCGAATCGGCATCATACCGTACATAAAAGTGTTCAGCATGCGTATTGCGTTCTCGTCGGCAAAGAGTGCAAAGAGCCCGACGCGCACTCTAGAACAGTTGCGTCCGCGTTTACGTAATTCGTGTCCCCCACAATAAACACAATATGCTGCTATAGGTAGGATGTGCGAACAATGTGCTCATCCAGGCTTGGTTCTCTTCAGGATCTGCTGTGGAAAGGCCGCCGTGTTATATGCGTCTCGCTCAATTATCGACGCGGTCAATCCGATTGAGAATTCACCGAGTTATTCAGACTCCCAAAGTAGACAAGCCGCGTATCTGCAGGTCTTCTCTTGGGGTCTTCTATATATTCGTATCCGATTGTGAGGCATAGTACCGACGAGTAACCACATCGTTATTGAAAAAGAGATCTGAACATTAACCTTTCACTTAATTAACCATTTTCTCCGCCAATTTTGTGCACTTAGTCAGAGTTTGTCCATAAAAATTCGCCAAATAATGGCGTGACGACTATGGTAACTCGTTTTTACATGCGTTACGAATAATGCACGTTTCTCACATTAAGCTTTTATTGTGGGATAACGACGGGGTATTAATTCATACTTCAAGAAGAATACTGACAATTAACGACTCGTTCGAGTGTGTTGAAATGTATCGGCGTATATTAATAACGTGAGAATATAAGACCTTGGAAATTCAACCTCAAACATGGCGGCTCAACAGCGAATGTTACGGCACTTACACGAACTAGCTAACCAAGTCACTTGGTTAGACCAACCAAGTCACTTGGTTAGACCAACCAAGTCACTTGGTTAGACCAACCAAGTCACTTGGTTAGACCAACCAAGTCACTTGGTTAGACAACCAAGTCACCAAGTGACTTGGTTGGTCTAACCAATTAATTGTCTGGCGCATATATAACCAAGCCTTTTTTCCGTGTATTCACGATTAGTTCTCCCGAGATTAAATTAGGTTAACTAATTCAATCGTTGGGACTGCCACTCGAATAGTTGGGACTACCATTCGAACCGTCGGTATTACCATTCGATACGTTGGTATTATCATTTGAGTTGTAAGATAAATAGACTAATCGATTGGTTGTGTCAACTCATTTCTTGGTTATGGCAACTAATCTTTTTTTTCCGTGTAGAGTATCAATAAAATTAGTCGTCTAACCGGAATATTTCTTTAATAGTTGGGCTACCAAGCTGATTCTATTTTTACGCTACACGAAGAAAACGTTTTTGCTATGCCAGCAAATCTTTAGTTAAAATACTGACAACATTGCGTTATCTGCTAGGCTAACAATTTCTTTGGCTAGACTAACAATTTTTTTTGCTCGTCCAACAAAATGTTTTGCTAGGTTAGCAGATAACACAATATTGTCATTATTTTAACAAAAGATTTGCTGGCATAGCAAAGCCGTTTTCTCCGTGTAGAGTTGCAAACAGACTAGATATTACTTTAATAGTTGGACTAACAAGCTGATTCTATTTTTATGCTAGGGTCGCTAACGGACTGAATATTATTTTTATAGTTAGACTGACTAAACGATATTATTTTAACAGTAAGCCTAACCGATTGAGTTTATCACGTGCACTATTCATGAAAACTGATTAGTAATACTAGACGATACTCATGCTGGGTTGTTATCCTAAACCAATCCGATATTTACGGTGAAAGATTCATGCACAACTAATAAATAGTTAGTTGGCCCAACCAAGTTACTTTTTTCCATGTCTAGAAAAAGGAACTGCGCCTATAACCGGTCACAAACCAAACTCAAATACTTTATGTTCCAACATCAACAGAAAACATGAGTATACCATAAGTATGCTACCCTATACTCATGTTTTCCCAGCTATTCGTTCATGGTTAGTTATTTGGATCGTTAAAGACTTAATAGAAATTAACGACTAGTGGAACACTATTATTATTTTCCTAACAAGTGGCCACAAAATTAACTACTCTCCCGATGATTGATCTAATGCGTATGTAAAGCACATGACCTGGACAGTGGCAAAGACTCTAGGCACACTGAAACACATACTTATTTGTATATATATATATGTGAATGCAGTGCATGTCTAAGTATGTGCAGAGGGGACAGGTTTTTCTTGGTGGTTACAAACCCAATGGATTGTATCGACTGCGGACGGTCGACTGCAAGAAAAATCGTCGTGAAAGATTCATACGAGACGAGTATAAGAGTCGAGTGACCCAGATCGATATTGTCTCGTTAAAAAGGAACGCGTACTACTTCCCTCGTGGCTCAAACTCACTCCCTCATACACTTTTATTACCAGAACCTTACTGTCATACTTGCACCTATTTCTTCACTGTTTCCGGAAGTGTATTTACGTACAGTTCTTCTGGCCACCAATCTATTTCCGTAACTATTATATTTATTCGCCGTGAAAGAGGAAGATAGAAATCCAGCGCAATATCTACCGAAGTACATACACCTACTGAACTCATGATGATATACCTGCAACTGTATTATTACAACCAATCAAACTCTTGGAAACTTTAGTTCTCTGACACACTGTCTAGTAGACAGTGCTATTCCTGCTGGGACTTTAATGTTCGTTCAGTCACAACAGACAAATGATTAAATGTCTAAAGATAAAAATACATTGCTCGACTCAAAAGTTACAAGATATCACCTATTGAATATTAAAAATGTTACAAAGTAGAACGTAGTGTATTGCTTTCTCAATATTCTTCACAAATCAACCTATGAGGAAAAATGCTGATCAATTTTGACCCCTCATAGAGGCAGCCATTTGAATAGTGTAAAATAATGGAAAAAAAGGCTTTGGGGTATAGTTAACCATTCTTGGAAGTTCTATAGATTTAGGGTCTTGAATATGGATAATGAGACACAATAATACTCTAATTATATCACAAAGCAAATATATATAATACACGGAAAGAAATAAGTAGTTGCTAAAACTGACAAATGGGTTCTCACAACCACCCGGAATAGTTGATATAGCGCCAACTACTCAGTTAGTTGAAGCGTCTACTTAGTTGGTTAAAGGAACTGAAATGTCGTTGGTAGATTATCCGTAGTAACAGGAACCAACAGATGTAGTAACCCGAGCTATGCGCTTAGTTAGTACATGCAATTTGTTTCAGTGCAGTTCTAGGTTAGAAACGTTGAATTTGGGAATTAGTTCGTTGTTGCTGAACTGACGAAGGAGGTCATCGATAGATACATTCACACCATCCATCTAAGAAAATGCGAACAATGAGGTCATGGAGCCTAGAGGTAAGGAGTACGAACTCCTATGGAAATCGCGGTTGAGAATCGTTCGCCAAACCGTGGAAAATTCTTTTGGCGGAAACCGAAGTGAAGTGAGCGGCACATTGGCGGGAACCGAAGTGAAGTAAGCGACAAGTTGGCGGAGACCGAAGTGAAGTGATCATGTTGTTGAACGCAGCCCTGCGGTTTTTGACGATGACCCGTTGTTCCCGCTCAATAACGCCCATTTTGCGAGTAACCTGTATCAGAGATTATTGTAATTGCGTCGTGCGTCAATTTTTGTTAATTTTCCGCCATTCATATCATCGCCAATATGGCTTCACTTTGGGGTGCGTTCGCTTCATTTTGATCGGGGGCTAACTTCATCTCGGTTCCCGTTGATATTCAGTGGTGCTCAGTCCACTAAAATTTTACACAGTTTCGCAAACGTTTTTTCAGCCTGAGTTCGTACTCCTTACCTCTAGGCTCCATGAATGAGGTTATAAGCGCCGTTTCCATTTATTCGTAATGGCATGGGTCATCACCAAATTCCAATTCATAAAAAGTGAAGAGCATCTACTTCTAACACTACTTACTTGCCGTATATTTAGTATGGTTCACTGTAAATTCCTTTTCTTGTCACTTGACACTTCGATATGTCACGTCACGTTCTTAATATAACACAATGGCGTTGTTAGCCTTTGTCATTCGCGAACTAAAAAATATTAGTTACAAGAACCAACCAATTAGTTTTGGGAGGGAAATGATTGGTAATGAAAACCAACTCGTAGGATGCCGGCAAAATTCAAATCGTGTTTACAACTATTGCCACCGGTAGTTACGTCACCACATGACTGTTGGTAAGGACAGAATTATGATTGGTAAACGTCTTACTTACTATTTTTCGATTACCAATCACGTATAGTTGAGGATACTTTTTCAATTTAGTTTCTGTAACTAACCTGCGGCACAGCATATGCTGGAAATGGTTATTGCGACTACTTTTTCCTTTCCGTGTACTAGGGGTTAATGTGACACGCACGCTCGCAAAACCTCGTAAAATGTCTTGAATCTATTCTTTACAATTCCATCGCCAACTTGATCCACTTGCCTGAAATTTTTCCACCCCTCGGGTACCCCCCCCCCCCCCCCCCCTTCTCTATTCCTCCGCAACAGGTGGTTTGTGGTCAATTCTTCTAAGTCCCTCAATTCTTAACACGACGGCGGCAAAATCTTTTTATAATATAAAGAGATAATATAGAGATTATCTCTCAGTGTTATAAAAAGATCTCGCCACCGCCGCCACCGCCGTGTCAAGAATCGAGCCATATATAGAACATTCCATGTCAAGTACGGGAAATTCTGACCGGGATTTTTCTAAGACCCCAAGGTCTTATATACAGTACATTTCATGTCACACGTAAAGAAAAGAGTAGTTCTGGCTACCAATTCCAGCATATGCTGTGGCGCGTGTTAGTCACTGAAACTAAATCGGAATCGTAGTCTTAACTTTGTTCGATTGGTAGCAAAAATAATACGTATAACCAACAACTTGGTTTCTGCGACTATCACGGCTGCTATTCAATCGAAATGATTCCTTACGCCATCCAACCAGTGAGTTGAGGTTATGATCTCAGCTGGTCATTGTTACTATCGATACTCTACCAACGAGGTTATAGTTTCTTCAACCGACTGAGTAGTTGGCGCTATTCTAACTATTTCGATTGGTTGTCGGAACCGATAAATCAGTTTTTACAACTATACTTTTTTCTTTTCGTACAAGTGGACCATTCTGGCCTGAATTTTTCTAAGCTTTGTGAGAACAATAAAAAAACGGCAATGTGAGCGCGCGAACCACAATAATCCCTAGTATTATAATTAATTTAATCCTCTCTTAAAAAAGACACGGCACATCGAACTCGAAAGACTGAAGCTGCTTTTCGAGTCTTCCGATTGGTCGGCGACGGCTGTTTCAGAGCTAACTTCAGTCTGTCGAGGGTGCCGCTGCAAAGTCGCCGCGTATGGCGCGCATTTTGAACTGTCGCTTTCGCTGTTCGGCCATGGCCGCTGTAGAGTCACGTATCGCCAGTGACTTTAATGGCTGCCTTTTTCGTAGTTGTGATATTGAATAGAACTATCTCCATACAAACAAAAAGTAATCGATGAATAGATCGTTATTTTTGCATAGAGGTTTGAAAGGTTCTCTTTTTTATTTCTAAACAAAAGCGACGCTAATCTTGGTGATGAATAGAGTTGTAAATCCGTAATTCTTTTGGAAATAGAATTTATAATACAATTGACTTTGTGATTATGTTTTCGAAAATAATAAGTTGCAGCGATTATAATATCCTCTCTTAAAAACACAGCACATCGAAAGTAATTATTTTATGGGATGAAATAGGAATGCTGTTCATTAGATATACCAGTTCTGAGGAATGTCTAATAAAACTGCCTTTTTATAGCATCTGAAATTGATGGTGATTGGTAGAGCGGTTTTAAAGAGGATATGTAATGATTATATTCAAAGTATGTCATGAAAGTACCCTAATTCTGACTACCTGCTATTTTGGGCGGACATATATATTGATTCTTCAGGATCGTTTCAGCTAAAGAAAAGACACAAAGTCACCAAAGCATAGGACGCGCGGAGCACGGACGTTGTTGCTAGTATACATATAATATATGGGCGTATCTCACAAACCTTTGAGTTTCACGGCCTCAAATAATAAAAATCTAGTTAAGGAGCACAGGATCGCCAATTTTTTGTACTCATCTTAAGACCTTTAGAAAGCAATATTCGTTCATGGACAAAGCTTCATATACAGGGTGCTCGCATAAAAAATCATATTATCATTTTAACTAAAAATCATTTATTTGGTGCTAATTCATTGTAGGAATTATGTGTTATTGTGTTTTACAAGTGTTTAACTTACTTTCAATTTAACTTTTTTTTTTAAATGACCCATTGAAGACATAGTTTTATCCCTTCCAATAGGTCATTATTCTAATTCAATTTTACTCAATTCGTATGCAGAAAATGAAAAGTATGACTGGTAATGACTCTACTAACTCAAAATATAATTTAGATAATTTAGGAACGATAATAGTTTGAATTTATTATGCGAATTTATAAACCTGACATTCTCGAACCTGACAATTGAATACATTTTGACCCAGAAAAAAATTGTTTCTCGTCGAGAGGTCGGGCACATCTGCGCACATCTAATTCGTGATAAGAATAACATACTCAGATGGAATTTAATTATCTTACTTGACTAGTTTGGCCGGATAACGATGCGAAAAACGTGACATTTATTCTCCACGCAGCAATATGAGTCCATGTCGCAGAACGTTGCGAGAAAAATAATTGACTCTCCGACATAAATTTACTTCATTTAATCCGTGATGATCTTACCTTTATGTGCATCCAATTCATTTGGCTCAATTAGCTTGTGCTGATATTCCTGCACCATATAACGGTGGATGTCAGGTTCACCATCGAAACCGAGTGACAGACGTTCGCAGGATAACCGCTTAATTTTCTGACATGTTTGGCGATTACAATTAGGTACATTATGTTCATTGCACCTTACCAGAATTTCATGATCTTCTTCTTATTTTTCTGAAGGTGCATATCAATGCTACACCCGTAGGAACTGACGCGAAAATCAGAGTTACAAGCGAAAACGTTGTTAATTTCCGCATTTGAACCAGGATAAAACAGTCTATTGGTGGTTTATAAAATTAAATTATTTTTTTTCAGTTAGATTATGCTTCGTACATCTTAGTAAAAGTTTGATACCCGCGTAATTCATTCTGTGTAAATTACTATAGCATTCCGCAGTCGAGTTACACGAAAGTCAAAGGTTTGTGAGGTATGCCCATATAATAATACTTCCGACACACCTACCAGCTCGACGGGATCACGGCGCGTTATTTGAAAAAAAAAAAGAACATATAATATAATGGTCTCGATCATACTTACCAATTCAGAAAAAAACATTTTTATTGTTATAAGTGTAGAGTAACCTCTAAAATTGCGCACAACATAAAAGTGACGTAATTGTTAGAAGAATCGTGCTTCCGATCAACAGTACCGAAACGATGAAAAGTTCTTTCCCGACGAAAGGGAAAGAATTATGAGTAATCCATCAGAAATGTTATGTACAGTTGATAGGTAACGTCTGACAAGTACGTTCTTTTTCTACTTGGATGTCTAGACCTCCTTTTCGAGCTTGAGTAGATAATGGGCAAAAATACAGAGAATGCGCTGCCTTCTTTAGAATCCAACTTCCTACGCTTCCCGGAACACAATGTCGGAGTCTTTGCACCAAGTACTATGCAACGCGCTGTAAATCATGCGGCTTTAAACTTTGTTCTATTGTCAGTAATATCGTGACCTGGAAGTTGAAGTGTTCTGATAATATGACACTTCAAGAGTCTGGCATCACTAAGTATGACTGGGATTATACGAAGGATCTCCAATATTTTGTTTCCTGGATTTGTTTGTAATTGTAGAAACAGACTATTTTTGGAATAATTGAAATCCGATATAATATTTTATGTTTTTATATTAGTTAAGACTGATATACGGTTTGCGATTTTACGCCTTTCTGAATCTCATCACAAATATTTTTTTACAAGGATATTCGAGCTTCAAAAAGTTGGTATTGGATCTGGAAGACTTTGGATTTTCCAAAAATGTTGATTTCTAAAATAATCAGCTTCCATTTTCACGATGAAAGACTGACTGAGCTAAAACTTTAAATATGTAGGAAATAACAGTCAATAATATTTCGTGACTAAAGTGGTTCAAATCGACCGCAATGTTCGAATTTGACAGGACATTAAACATTCATATAAAAAATTTTATACTGCGATAAAAAAAAAAGTTAAACAATAAATTTTGAGGAAGTCGAGGGATATTGAATTTGTTATGATATTAGTAGAAAAAAAATCAATATCTTTTTTAAAAATAAGGTTCAGCTAATAAAAATCTTTTATTAACAAGAATTATGGCACATTGCTACTTCACTATTTCCCCCCTTTCACAAAACGACTATTATGGTGAAGCTAAAATTATTACACATTGGGATTGCACAATCTCAGAAAGTTTAACGGAATTTTGTAATACAAATTAAAAATATATTTTAGAAAATAGGTTATCCTGCAATGTAGCAAATATATTACGTTGGTAAATAAGGGTTTAATTAATGTAAATCGCTCCAACCTTAGACTTCTACTTTTATATAGTCATTTTACTCTCGTCATTTTAGAAAGCAAAATATGCGTCCATTTACCTACCATGCAATAAAAAATTTAAAAATTAGCGAACATAGGTCATACTCTGTCCTTAACGCGATGCATAAATGTGCACATTAAAGTTACCTTGTGATAATAAAAGTAGTAAAGATGTTTTTATTTGCATCTGTTGTACTTTCCTCGTCTAAAAAAATTATTATATGAGTCGCTCATGTCATAAGGCTTTTACACTAATTTATTTTTATAATATATTTTAATGTTACATTTGTGCACGTTAAAATGGAGAGATAATGACTAATGTGTCGCTAAATTTACTGACATCGATCATTGCAATGCGGTGTAAAGAATATTCGAGTATGAGTATAACGAGCTATGACGTAGAACCCTCGGTCTTAAAGCGCACGAAAGTGAGTAACACAATATCAACGTGACTCTTTACGGAACTCATGAGAGAAAGCAGTACTATAGGATCGGTTTCGTCGTTGCAAAACGAGCCGTGTATAGCGAACGAGGACGGTATAGCCTCATGAAAGTGAAAATAGTATTAACAGTGAGGCATGAATTTTCTTCTTTCTCGGTAAAACGGTTGTCATTAAAAAATTTGACCTCCTATTTCGGAATTATGCAGCATGATGCATTGTCTCCCAAATCAATCTTTGCACACTGTTATAAAGTCTTCATCTTTTGGAACGCTGAAAATTTTCTGAAGACTTCACCGAGAGAAAAAGTTTCATTGATTCACGGAAATTTGTGCCAATGAAATGAAATACTTGAATTTCAATACTATCTTTTCTTTGAATGATCTCAAACTCAATGAAAAGTAGTGACATTGATTCGAAGAAACATTTCTTTAAACCAATGAACCTTTTTCATTGATTTCAAAGATGTCGTCTCTGATTCAATGAAACCTTCTTCTTACCAGCTCAAAATTTCGAAACCTATTTTTTCCTGAAGTACGCGGCAGATAAAGCTCAAATTTTGTGAGTATGTAAGGAAGTACGGCAGAAATAGGCTAAGCTTCTGGCTCCTCGAAAATCGAAGCCGTTCGTTCGGGAGAACCGAAAAACAAAAAAGTGAGGTTAGGTGCCAGAGAGAGATCAATGAAAACGTTTCTTTGAACCAATGAAAACATCTCTTTAAAACAATAAAATTGTTTCTTTATTATATGCTCACTAAGTAAATCTTTATTTACAGGCAATGAAATGTTCTCTTTGAAATTCAAATGCACTATTTCATTGAAATCAAAGAAACATTTCGCTGAAATCAATGAATAAAAATCAATCCACCCATTTCTTTGGCGTCAATGAAATCTTTTCTCTCGGTGTGTATCCCAAATCAATCTTTGCACACTGTTATAAAGTCTTCATCTTTTGTAACGCTGAAAATTTTCTGAAGACTTTGGAACAAACACATTAAGTTCCTACACTGAGAAAAAAATCTGGTAATTAAAAAAAAAATATAGTTAGACTGACGATAATCCTTCTCTAAAAAGTATTTTGCTAGATTTTATCGAATTGCGAGTTGGTCCATTGTTGTCACGTCATTCGCGCTGTGATTGGTCCAAATTGGCGCGAGATCAGATCGAGACCGAGACCAAGTTCGTGTTTAACACGTTTGACAGTTGCAATTCTGACAGTTTTGTCAAGCATATCGGGCGCGCGAGGTTTGAATTCCCAAGTTGGTTGACTTTACAATATTTCGGGGTTTCCGGATTATGTGTTAATTGCGAATATTAAACTAGGCTTAAGATGTTGAACGACAAAGTGCGACGTAGTCTCTATGGCAGCAACAAAACCAGGCGTACGCGGAGTCACTACATGCGGATCAACAGAACAATCGTGAATAAGATGATAAGCGAAGAGATCGGGGAGAATTGAAATTCTGCAGTCAAGTAAATCAGACCTCTTTGTTCACTGTTACTTTTGACAAAATCCATGCCAGGTTTCCAGAATTGGAAATCCTGTATTTATTTCATTGAGCAAAGAGGTCGTACTGCTTTACTAAAAATGTGAAGCCCCATATAATGATGGGACTTTACATTTTTTTCTAAAGTCTGGAAATGCTCCAGACCTCGCAAATTTGAAGTTATCAAGGTAAATACTAATTTATAATTGAAAGAATGTTAAAGGACAATTGGTAATCAATTTGAGTCAAATCTATAAAGAGTTTCCGATTCGATAAGATTTGGAATTATTGGAAAAATTTGTTAGATCTCTTAATTTTTGGGAATTCTGATTATATATGTTATATGTATTAAATAAGATCGCTGCACCGACACACGATCTCTACTCGCGCGCGCATCGCGCGGAAGTTTTCTAGTATAACTATAAACTATAATTCCCCGGAGGAACGTCTATATTTTATGCAGAGTTGTAAATGCCTAATACTTATAGAAATAATGATGATGATACGATCAACTCTATAATTATGATTTTATAATAATAACATGTAGCAATTGTAATACGATGATTAAACTTTGGAATGGCTGCAAAAGTTATTACTTTTCAATAAAAATTCACGGTAATCCTTTTGAAAAAATGGAAAAAAAAAGTAATGCCTTACTTATTTCTTCCATTTTTTCCACTATTTCTTGGAATATTAAAGCGAAAATTAGTATTTTTTTCAGCTATTCAAATATATACACTCTATTTTATAATCACTACATATTATTATTATGAAATCATAATTACAAAACAAATTGTAGTGTAAACTATATCTCATGAATTAATGGGGATTTACAACTCTGATTTTATGGTTATAGCAAAAATAAGAAAATAGTTTAATATTAATATAATTCCCAGGAGGATATTTTATGGTTTTAGCAAATATAATTATAGTAGCAATCATCAAAATGATAATAGTTTCAAAAACTATTCTAATAGTTTCAAATATGCCGTTTCGTTGCATATACGATTTCAATGTTTGTTTCCAATAACCTTGCAAGTGTCGTTTATTGAACCATATTATCATCGCTTCAACCATAAAACATTGCAAGCCTTCTTATATACGTTTTATCATGTAAAATCGTTGAATTAACGATATCCTTTTCTCTCAGTGTAGTATAAAGCAACAACAGATGTATTTTTGAAACTTGCATGCAGAATTATTTTTTGAGAAATAAGTATGACCTTAGTATACGTGAATATCTAAAAAAAATATTGTACAATAAAACAACAAAATATTGTAAAACAAATGGTTCTATGCTTCACACAAAATCAAGGTTTTGACATAAAACTTTAAGGGGTGCCTAATAGAAATAAAGAACATTTTGCGACTTTTAGATTTAAGCACCCTTTAAAGTTGACGATGGAAATCTTTTCTTACCAGAATTACTGGTACGTTATTTTTAATTTTGCTCAGTGGCTAGAAAAGAAATTTTCTAATTTTCTTCAACCATGTTATTTGCAATTATAAAAATTTGTAAACCTCATCAGCCTAAAAATTAAAAAAATTATATGGTGGCTTTTTATGTAACATAAAAATATCAACAATTTTTACTAATCGATTTAATTGATGACTACAAATGCACTGCGTAAAAAAATATTGATTTCGATTTTTTTCCTCTGTGTATTAAGAAAGAACAATTGAATTATAAAATAAAAAATTTCCTGGAAAAAAGTTATGCTCGATCGAGCGTATTACTTATGGAGGAAGCTCTTTCCGGTTTAAACTTTAAATTACCCTACGCGAGCAAGTTCGCGCGGAGCAACAGCTTACGCATCATTAAATAAGGATTAGGCGAGCCGCAACACCGCACTTTAATTTCCATCATGAGATCGTCGCGCCTGGCGTGGGACTAATATTTTATAGAGCGACTCGCGAGAAAATTGAAATAACGATGAAATATTCATGATAAAAAAAAATACCTTCCATATATAATTGAATTTGAAACGAAATGCAGGAAATTAACGAAACATTGAATAGCAACGTTGACGATCTATTGATTATTATTCTGGCGCCCATTCCATGCAGGGATTAAATGATCCTGGATAATAATTAGCGCTTTTGTTCTTCGCCGTCGTGAATGCTGATTGCAATGCTGACCCCTCATTGCTGCAATTATTCCGGGATAGGCGCCGAGCGTATATTATAATTGTGCTATATATATATGTATATCTACTATGCAATACTGACTGAATGCAATTCGCCTAACGAATCAATTTGTCACGTTCTGATCGACAGGCGACCGACTGGTGGCTCCACGACATGTATCTCTCGGTTCCCCTCGCTCTTCCGATCAACAGCAACCCAGGAATAGCAGCCAGACCGAAAAAGTTCACAAATCAACGAGACGCCGCTGTATTCCTGGGTCGATTTCTCATGGAACTCCTAAACTATCAAGAATCATTAGACAGGTGAGCACCATAGAGATACTGATCTCAAAATTACTGTTCATTTTTTAAGTAAATTTATTATAAAGTATACATATTAGACTATCGCAAAAAAACTTTTTCTTTTTACTTGCCACGCCAAATAACTATAGTCTGTACCGTAATATTTATCCTCGTGAAAATTCGAAATCTTTAAGAAAATAAATTTAGGTTCTTTAGGTTGGATTTTCCGACCAAAAGTCGGATCTGAGAATTCTGAAAGCAGAACCGACCAAAAGTGACTTTTTCAAAAATCATCGTAAAAAGGCATGTAACCGGTACTTTCTGAGGTACAATATGCGACTTGAGAACGATAGTGAAGGGCAAAATTTGATATCTTGAAGAAAAAAAAATTTAGGTTCTTTAGGTTGGATTTTCCGACCAAAAGTCGGTTCTAAGAATTCTGAAAGCAGAACCGACCAAAAGTGACTTTTTCAAAAATCATCGTAAAAAGGCATGTAACCGGTACTTTCTGAGGTACAATATGCGACTTGAGAATGATAGTGAAGGGCAAAATTTGATATCTTGAAGAAAAAAAAATTTAGGTTCTTTAGGTTGGATTTTCCGACCAAAAGTCGGATCTGAGAATTCTGAAAGCAGAACCGACCAAAAGTGACTTTTTCAAAAATCATCGTAAAAAGGTATGTAACCGGTACTTTCTGAGGTGCAATATGCGACTTGAGAATGATAGTGAAGGGCAAAATTTGATGTCTTGAAGAAAAAAAAATTAGGTTCTTTAGGTTGGATTTTCCGACCAAAAGTCGGATCTAAGAATTCTGAAAGCAGAACCGACCAAAAGTGACTTTTTCAAAAATCATCATAAAAAGGCATGTAACCAGTACTTTCTGGGGTACAATATGCGACTTGAGAATGATAGTGAAGGGCAAAATTTGATATCTTGAAGAAAAAAAAATGTAAGTTCTTTAGGTTGGATTTTCCGACCAAAAGTCGGTTCTAAGAATTCTGAAAGCAGAACCGACCAAAAGTGACTTTTTCAAAAATCATCATAAAAAGGCATGTAACCAGTACTTTCTGGGGTACAATATGCGACTTGAGAATGATAGTGAAGGGCGAAATTTGATATCTTGAAGAAAAAAAAATTTAGGTTCTTTAGGTTGGATTTTCCGACCAAAAGTCGGATCTGAGAATTCTGAAAGCAGAACCCACCAAAAGTGCCTTTTTCAAAAATCATCATAAAAAGGCATGTAACCAGTACTTTCTGGGGTACAATATGCGACTTAAGAACGATAGTGAAGGGCAAAATTTGATATCTTAAAGAAAAAAAAATTTAGGTTCTTTAGGTTGGATTTTCTGACCAAAAGTCGAATCTAAGAATTCTGAAAGCAGAACCGACCAAAAATGACTTTTTCAAAAATCATCATAAAAAGGCATGTAACCGGTACTTTCTGGGATACAATATGCGACTTGAGAACGATAGTAAAGGGCAAAATTTGATATCTTGAAGAAAAAAATATTTAAGTTCTTTAGGTAGGATTTTCCGACCAAAAGTCGGATCTAAGAATTCTGAAAGCAGAACCGACCAAAAGTGACTTTTTCAAAAATCATCATAAAAAGGCATGTAACCGGTACTTTCTGAGGTACAATATGCGACTTGAGAATGATAGTGAAGGGCAAAATTTGATATCTTGAAGAAAAAAAAATTAGGTTCTTTAGGTTGGATTTTCCGACCAAAAGTCGGATCTGAGAATTCTGAAAGCAGAACCGACCAAAAGTGACTTTTTCAAAAATCATCGTAAAAAGGCATGTAACCGGTACTTTCTGGGGTGCAATATGCGACTTGAGAACGATAGTGAAGGGCAAAATTTGATATCTTAAAGAAAAAAAAATTTAGGTTCTTTAGGTTGGATTTTCCGACCAAAAGTCGGATCTAAGAATTCTGAAAGCAGAACCGACCAAAAGTGACTTTTTCAAAAATCATCATAAAAAGGCATGTAACCAGTACTTTCTGGGGTACAATATGCGACTTGAAAACGATAGTGAAGGGCAAAATTTGATATCTTGAAGAAAAAAAAATTTAGGTTCTTTAGGTTGGATTTTCCGACCAAAAGTCGGATCTGAGAATTCTGAAAGCAGAACCTACCAAAAGTGACTTTTTCAAAAATCATCATAAAAAGGCATGTAACCAGTACTTTCTGGGGTACAATATGCGACTTGAGAATGATAGTGAAGGGCAAAATTTGATATCTTGAAGAAAAAAAAAATTAGGTTCTGTAGGTTGGATTTTCCGACCAAAAGTCGGATCTGAGAATTCTGAAAGCAGAACCGACCAAAAGTGACTTTTTAAAAAATCATCGTAAAAAGGCATGTAACCTGTACTTTCTGGGGTACAATATGCGACTTAAGAACGATAGTGAAGGGCAAAATTTGATATCTTAAAGAAAAAAAAATTTAGGTTCTTTAGGTTGGATTTTCCGACCAAAAGTCGGATCTGAGAATTCTGAAAGCAGAACCGACCAAAAGTGACTTTTTCAAAAATCATCGTAAAAAGGCATGTAACCGGTACTTTCTGGGGTACAATATGCGACTTGAGAATGATAGTGAAGGGCAAAATTTGATATCTTGAAGAAAAAAAATGTAGGTTCTTTAGGTTGGATTTTCCGACCAAAAGTCGGATCGAAGAATTCTGAAAGCAGAACCGACCAAAAGTGACTTTTTGAAAAATCATCATAAAAAGGCATGTAACCGGTACTTTCTGGGGTACAATATGCGACTTGTGAATGATAGTGAAGGGCAAAATTTGATATCTTGAAGAAAAAAAAATTTAAGTTCTTTAGGTTGGATTTTCCGACCAGAAGTCGGATCTGAGAATTCTGAAAGCAGAACCGACCAAAAGTGACTTTTTCAAAAATCATCATAAAAAGGCATGTAACCAGTACTTTCTGGGGTACAATATGCGACTTGAGAATGATAGTGAAGGGCAAAATTTGATATCTTGAAGAAGAACAAATTTAGGTTCTTTAGGTTGGATTTTCCGACCAAAAGTCGGATCTAAGAATTCTGAAAGCAGAACCGACCAAAAGTGACTTTTTCAAAAATCATCATAAAAAGGCATGTAACCAGTACTTTCTGGGGTACAATATGCGACTTGAGAATGATAGTGAAGGGCAAAATTTGATATCTTGAAGAAAAAAAAATGTAGGTTCTTTAGGTTGGATTTTCCGACCAAAAGTCGGTTCTAAGAATTCTGAAAGCAGAACCGACCAAAAGTGACTTTTTCAAAAATCATCATAAAAAGGCATGTAACCAGTACTTTCTGGGGTACAACATGCGACTTGTGAATGATAGTGAAGGGCAAAATTTGATATCTTGACGAAAAAAAAATTTAGGTTCTTTAGGTTGGATTTTCCGACCAAAAGTCGGATCTGACAATTCTGAAAGCAGAACCGACCAAAAGTGACTTTTTCAAAAATCATCGTAAAAAGGCATGTAACCGGTACTTTCTGAGGTACAATATGCGACTTGAGAATGATAGTGAAGGGCAAAATTTGATATCTTGAAGAAAAAAAAATTTAGGTTCTTTAAGTTGGATTTTCCGACCAAAAGTCCGATCGAAGAATTCTGAAAGCAGAACCGACCAAAAGTGACTTTTTCAAAAATGATCGTAAAAAGGCATGTAACTGGTACTTTCTGAGGTACAATATGCGACTTGAGAATGATAGTGAAGGGCAAAATTTGATATCTTGACGAAAAAAAAATTTAGGTTCTTTAGGTTGGATTTTCCGACCAAAAGTCGGATCTAAGAATTCTGAAAGCAGAACCGACCAAAAGTGACTTTTTCAAAAATCATCATAAAAAGGCATGTAACCAGTACTTTCTGGGGTACAATATGCGACTTGAGAATGATAGTGAAGGGCAAAATTTGATATCTTGAAGAAAAAAAAATTTAGGTTCTTTAGGTTGGATTTTCCGACCAAAAGTCGGATCTGAGAATTCTGAAAGCAGAACCGACCAAAAGTGACTTTTTCAAAAATCATCGTAAGAAGGCATGTAACCGGTACTTTCTGAGGTGCAATATGCGACTTGAGAATGATAGTGAAGGGCAAAATTTGATATCTTGAAGAAAAAAAAATTTAGGTTCTTTAGGTTGGATTTTCCGCCCAAAAGTCGGATCTGAGAATTCTGAAAGCAGAACCGACCAAAAGTGACTTTTTCAAAAATCATCATAAAAAGGCATGTAAACGGTACTTTCTGGGGTACAATATGCGACTTGAGAACGATAGTGAAGGGCAAAATTTGATATCTTGAAGAAAAAAAAATTTAGGTTCTTTAGGTTGGATTTTCCGACCAAAAGTCGGATCTGAGAATTCTGAAAGCAGAACCTACCAAAAGTGACTTTTTCAAAAATCATCATAAAAAGGCATGTAACCTGTACTTTCTGGGGTACAATATGCGACTTGAGAATGATAGTGAAGGGCAAAATTTGATATCTTGAAGAAAAAAAAATGTAGGTTCTTTAGGTTGGATTTTCCAACCGAAAGTCCGGATAATATACAGTAGCTTAATATGCTATTTGTAATTGTAGCATAATATTCTATTCCGTCTGTCATCACAAGCAACAGCTCGAGACTAAGCCTCATTTACGAATAGACGGAAATCAAGTCGCAAAGATGAGTCATAACTGACTTTATATAGGCATCGCGAAGGCTCATATACTTCGCTATTCTCAACACCTCTTCATTCTCTGTTACCTCTGACAAAACCATATACTCTGCTTCGGTACTTGACAATGCGACTATCCTTTGTTTACCGGGCTCCGAAATTATTACAGCACCTGGTAATATAAACGCGTAGGCAGAGTACGACGTTCGGCCTATGCCGTTCAAACCCCAGTCCGCGACAGTCACACCAAATAATGGTAGATTTGTGTGTTCATACATCAAACCACACTGACTCGCGCCTTTAACATATCTCAGCACTCTTTCAGCACCTTTGCAATATTCGAAAATGTTTGACTGAATACTATATTGTTTACATAAATTTGGACATGATATTTATTAATTTTTAATATTTTTCTATTTACAATTAATTTTTTTAAATAACTCAAAATTTTTTGTCGTTCGTCACTAATTTATATATCTCTTATGGTTGAATATTATATTGTTCACATATTAAATTTCCGATTGATATCTTATGTTTTTCCAAAGTCAATGCGATACCGTTAATTTTTTTAATAATTCGAAATTCCACAAAAACAAAATTTTTATATCGTTTGCCACTAAATTATATATTTATCATCGCTGAATATTATTTTGTTTACATACTAAATTTGCGCTTGATATCACAGATTAGATTTTGTAGATGTCAATGCCATAACGCAATTTTTGTCAGTCGTGAACGAAATCGTTCACGACTGAATTAACGACGTCTCCTAGGGAACTCTTCTAATCAATTCACTTAGCTCACATAATAATCGTCCTACCTCCGTCACCGGAGACAGCCACTCGTTCAATCATCATCACACCTGACACTAGTTACTGCCTACTCGTTAGGATACGACATTTCTGTCTTGTTTCTCTCGTAGTACAACCTTATGCCTCAAACCCTCGATCGGCCTTGACGCTCATGGAACAACATGGAAAATATCGATCTCAAATTTAACACAAGATTTATCGCGCAAAAATCTCACATGAAATATGTATACGAATATGGTTGAGTTGATGCCATTTCATCACTACAACCTAAAAAATCAATATACTCGTGACGTACGTACTTATGATTATGATAACTGCGACATAATTATTCGAAGAATATTCAGTTTCTTTTCAGATCAAAAAACATTTATTATTATGACAATACTAAAATATAATTTATTTGAAAATACAAGTGATAATTCAAAATATTTTCATTCATAGGGCAAAAATAAATGTTCACTTGAACCAGGATAATATTCTAGTCTTAAAAATATGCATTACAATGTTAAATGTAGATTAAATTTTTGCATGGAATTTTAAGGATATATTCAACCGACTAACTCCAAGTAAACAAATTATATATAGTCCGACATATGAAATTGGACATATATAGTCTGTATAATCTCTATATACAATTTCCCTAGCAGATCGAACAACCGTGAAAACAACCGTGAAAACCCAAAAAAAACCGTATTTCCAACCCAGTCGGAATGAGCCACAAAACCAACCGATAATTCTTGTCAATCCAATCGAAAAACCAACCGAGCTTTCAAAAGCTCGCAGCTTGCGAATAGGTTGGTCCACGGGTTGTTGAGACACAAGTCCAACAGGAATTCCAACCGTCGCAAGAAGCATCGCCCCGTTGGTCTCAGGGTTGTGCAGGGTTTTGCCAACCAGAATACCAACCGGCGCAAGAAGCAGCGACCGGTTGGTCTCTGGGTTGTGCAAACTCAGGTCCAACCGGAATTCCAACCGTCGCAACCACCACCGACCACCGAATTGTAATTGTCGCAAGAAGCACCGACTGGTTGGTCTCTAGGTTGTGCAAACCCAGGTCCAATATGGTATTCTAGCAGTTCAAGCCACACTTAGAATTCGCGGTCCTGAAATTCGTCGTGCCGTGATTTCTTTTAGTTATCATTGTCGAAATGACGGTCCTGCTGGGAATTTTTCTATACCCTAACGTATGTTGTAGGCTAGGGTATAAACGACAATAAAAACGACCCACGTCGATATATGGGCGTAAGGTGACTTACGATAGCCTGTACTTATACATGGAACGGCAAACAATCACTTGCGAGAAACTTTTTGGCTCATTCGCCATCTAGCGGGCTAACTTCGGGTGCACGCACGATAGCGATCGTGAAGAGGTGGATCCCCTCCCTTTTGTCACGCGGAAATCCGGCTTAGCTCCGCTAGATGGCGAATGACCCGAAACGTTTCTCGCAAGTGATTGTTCGTCGTTCCATCTATAAGTACAGGCTATCGTAATACGCCGTTCACCCATTTATCGACGTGGGTCGTTATTACTGTTGTTTATACCGTAGCGTACAACATACGCTAGGGTACAAGAAAATTCCCAGCAGGATCGAGATTTTACCCACGAATACTGAAAGAAATCAGCACGATGAATTCTAAGTGTGGCTTGAACTGCTAGCAAATCCGGTTGGACCTGGGTTTGCACAACCCAGGGACCAACCGGTCGATGCTTCTTGCAACAGTCGGAATTCTGGTTGCATCTGGGGTTCCACAACCCAGGGACCAAACTGTAGCTGCTTTTTGCGCCAGTTGGTATTCCGGTTGGGAAAACCCCGCACAACGCTGAGACCAACCGAGCGATGCTTCTTGCGACGGTTGGAATTCCGGTTGGACTTGTGTCTCAATAACCCGGGGACCAACCTATTCGCAAGCTGCGAGCTTTCGAAAGTACGGTTGGTTTTTCGGTTGGATTGACAAGAATTATCGGTTGGATTTGTGGCTCAATCCGACCGGGTTGGAAATCAGGTTTTTTTTGGGTTGTTCGATCTGCTAGGGTTATATGCAATTTATATATAAGATCACCTGTAAAGTTCGGTTTATGTATAAATTGCATATAAAGTGAGTATAGATTTTATAAAAACTATATATTCTTAATTCTATATTTAAAACTACACAGAGAGAAAAGATTTCATTGACGCCAAAGAAGTGGGTGGATTGATTTTTTTTCATTGATTTCAACGAAATATTTCTTTGATTTCAATTAAATAGTGCATTTGAATTTCAAAGAGAACATTTCATTGCCTGTAAATAAAGATTTACTTAGTGAGCATATAATAAAGAAACAGTTTTATTGTTCTAAAAAGACGTTTTCATTGGTTCAAAGGTACGTTTTCATTGATCTCTCTCTCGCACCTAACCTCACTTTTTGTTTTCCGGTTCTCCCGAACGAACGGCTTCGAATTTCGAGGAGCCAGCAGCTTAGCCTATTTCTGCCGTACTTTCTTACATACTCACAAAATTTGAGCTTTATCTGCCGCGTACTTCAGGAAAAAATAGGTTTCGAAATTTTGAGCTGGTAAGAAAAAGGTTTCATTGAATCAGAGACGATATCTTTGAAATCAATGAAAGAGGTTCATTGGTTTAAGGGGACGGAGTCAGGTCAAAAAAATTGATTTTGGAAATTCAATATAATCCAAATCCTATTGCATATAAAAATGCCCAACGCACTATATTGTTGGTACTAGATTAAAGGAATTTTTACTGTCATCTGACTTGCATATAGGGTAGACGTACCATTTGTGGCCAATGCACCATTAGTGGCCAGACAAAAAATGTATATATTAATTCATCGTTACTTCAATCTATTCAAATTACTAAATAAGATTATTCTACATGAATCAAAGCCACTTCTGCTTTGAAAATGCAATGCTTAGAATATTCAATTGTTTAATAAATTATGTTCAAAGCCGTTTGCACCGTTTGTGGCCATCACCGTCATTTACATGAAATAGGTATGGCCACAAATGGATCAAGTTGATGGCCACATACGGTACTAAGATGGCCACAAACGGTGCTTCTACCCTAGTTTTCAATATTATCTTAAGCAAAGTTCTTAGATTTTCCATTCTGCGCATGATTCAGATCAAACTACTAGGCAGATTGGGATGGTTGACGTCTCATTTTCTTCTTCATGAAAAGGTACACCGGCTAAATGGAGCAAATGTTAATAAAATTTAGTATTTTTTAAGTGACATAATTAATAATAAACAAATTTTATGCTATTTTGTAAATCAGTGATTAACTTTGCTTTCAGAATGAAAAAAAAATAGTTTGCTCTATTTAGCCGGTGTATCTTTTCATGAAGAAGAAAATGAGATGCCAACCATTCCAATCTGCCTAGTAGTTTGATCTGAATCATGCACAGAATGGAAAACCTAAGAACTTTGCTTAAGATAATATTGAAAACCATATGCAAGTCAGACGACAGTAAAAAATCCTTTCATCGAGCACCAATAATATAGTGCGTTGGGCATTTTTATATGCAATAGGATTTGGATGATATTGAATTTCCAAAATCAACTTTCTTGACCTGACTCCCTCCCCTTAAAGAAATGTTTCTTCGAAACAATGTCACTACTTTTCATTGAGTCGGAGATCATTCAAAGAAAAGATAGTATTGAAATTCAAGTATTTCATTACATTGGCAAAGATTTCCGTGAATCAATGAAACTTTTTCTCTCGGTGTATATATATTTTTTATATACTCTATATATAATTTTTTTACTTGGGACCAAACATTCGAAGATAGAATTTTCCAAGCTGACATTTGTGTAATCGTCGTGATAATCACCTCTGGCCTCAAGCAAGGTGCAATTTTCTTTTTACTTTTCGTTCGCCAATGAATGAGTTTTGAAGCAAACGTTTGAGTTCTCGCTGAATCACAAATTGCCGGATGGAACGTAACGAACTGTGAGAATTCGCTCAGCTGCCAAGTACAGGCGAGAAGAAAGCGGCTATTTTATCGCCGTCTTTCACTATGAAGAACAATATTTTTTTTTTACGAGTTATTCTTACATTCCGTAACGAATGGAACGCCATTGGGAAAATTTCCCTTATTCACGCAATTTGAAGGACTCACGAGATACTAGGAAAAACCCAATAGACTGTAGAATGGAAATTTAACTGGTTAGTGAAATATATCAATGCCTCCAATTAAATTTATCTGGAGTATTAAAAATATTCTTCTCAGAAACACTGACAAAAAATAACGATACAATGAAAATAAAATATTATTGATAACCATAACAAATTATTGATTTAAGGCGGCGTGACAATTGCAATGAAATCGAAATATATTTTTAAGTGATCCTAATTGCAGCTATCTAGTTAACTTCAATTCTTAATTTTTAATATCTCTGACCATTTTTATCATCAACATAATGTTCGCGTTCATTTAGTGTATAATCACTGCGTTTAAATCAGAGTTGTAAACCCCATTAATTCCTGAGACATAGTTTACAGTACAATTTGTTTTGTAATTATGATTTCATAATAATAATATGTAGTAATTATAAAATAGAGTGTAATTATTTGAATAGCTGAAAAAAATACTAACTTTCGCTTTAATATTGCAAGAAATAGTGGAAAAAATGGAAGAAATAAGTAATGCATTACTTATTTTTTTCCATTTTTTCAAAAGGATTACCGTTAATTTTTATTGAAAAATAATAATTTTTGCAGCCATTCCAAAGTTTAATCATCGTATTACAATCGCTACATGTTATTATTATAAAATCATAATTATAGAACTGATCGTATCATCATCATTATTTCTATAAGTATTAGGCATTTACAACTCTGCTTTAAATACAAAGTTATAACGGTAGAAAAAAAGCTTGGCTTTCGTGTAAAAAATGTTTCGAGATTCCAATTTCAGGATAAAAAATTACTATAACGTAGAGAAAACTGATTTCGGAAAAATGTATGCAGTTACCAACATTTTCTTAAATGTTCTTATTGATACTATAATTTTTCAATGTTCTTTTTAAACTTTTTTATTTAAATTAAATTAAATTTTTATTTTATCGGCGTACCTTTATATAAAAGTGTTTAATATTTCTAAAATGAATGCGACTATTTTTTTCGAATTTCAACCTATTTTACATTCACATTTCATGATTATAATTACCATTAATTCCAGTTTAATAAAAAAAATGATTTACAATTATTTTTTGGAATGAAAAAGTGAATGTTTTTTTTTCATCGCTCATCTCTACTCAAATGATTGAAATCCTCAATTTCATGTATTGTAAAAAAAAATGATATTTATATAACGTCATAATACAATAATTACTCCATAATAGACTGAAAAATAGAAAACGGTAAAAATTTTCAATAGTCGTAAGTCTCTTTCATTCAATATACATTATCCCCCTTCTCAAAACGAATTTCCTTATCCAGTCTCATGTTTTCTCCAGCATATCCACCATGCAAGTCGCCCGAAATCAAAAGATCGTATTTCTGCCGTTATCTCAGGTTACTCTAATAATCTCGTATTTCCCATATACACATGTGAGAAAACTACTTCAATATCAATATTTGTATCTCTATCCTTGCTCTTCGGATATCCCAGGGATCCTTTGAAGGTCCCATATATCACATAGAAGATAAAATGGATTTTCGCCCTTCGGCCGTTTTTTCTCCAGCACTTATTTCCCGCACAGAGCGCGAGTTTTTTTCTTTTTGCCTTGCAGGAAGAAAAGAAAAGCGTCGCAAGTTCACTTCCAAGCTATTTCTAAACGAGGAAAATTCCTTTTCAAAGCCTCGTCGCACTATCACCGATTCATTTATCAAAACCGAGTTACGCCGATTTCGGGCTAAATTTCTTTCCGACACGAACTTCCATTCTCGTCGTAAAACGAAGCTTTCTAAATCAGCTACTTCCTTGATTCTCTTCCGCGTTGAAAAAAAAAAACGTAAAAACCTCGACAGCAAAGGAAGAGGAAGAAGCCAAATCAATTTAGCGGGTATCTGCACGCAGTCTGCGAGGAAATCCGTCCCTCGTAAGATCCATAGAAATCGAGAGGCATAAAGAGCGTAGCGTAGACTAGCGACTGAAGCTCAAAGCCTTAGTCGCGGGTATCCGGTATCCGGATCTGGAAGCTGGAGGCTTCTCTCGTCTGGAGACTTTACTATATAGCTGTAACCTCCGTCTTGCGGAACACAAATTCTTTTTAGCTTAGCGAGCACGTTAAATCCACGATTAACCGTGGCATTCTCTTCAACGTCGCTATAGAGAAGAAATAATATAATATCGGTAGAAGGAGTTCGCGGAGTTATCGATCGATCGACTCGTCTCGTTATTCTAGTCGTTGTCAACGTCCTCGATGACTCGAGTAGGGGTGCAACTTGCTGGAACAAGGGTGGCCATCCGCTTCTCGTTACTGTTCACCCACCAGAAACGAACGTCTGTTTCATCGAAGAATCCATTAATGGATTTGCTATAGCTGTATACTTATAGTATCTTCTTCCTGCTTTCCCACATGCTCATAAATAAATATTGATTCTTATGGCTGTTGCACATTTTTAGCTAGTTTGTTCGCACACGGGGAAAACGGTTTTGCTACGCCAGCAAATTTTTTGTTAAAATAGTAACAACATTGTGTTATCTAATAGGCTAGAAATTTGTTTGGCTACACTCATTTTTTTTTCTCGTTCAACAAAATATTTTGTTAGGTTAGCAGATAACGCAATGTTGACAATATTTTGATAAGAGATTTGCTGGCATAGCAAAACCGTTTGCTCCGTGCATATGTGTAGTAGCATAAAGTCGATATAGTAAACGAAGTGCAATAATGTTCATTTCACATTCCCCTTTTCACACCTTGTGAAATTTAATTTTGTACAATACTCATTGGAAAAACGATTTCTTAACTCGTATCATTACACGGAGAAAAATCATTCGCTAGCATAGCGACAGCAAACTTTATTTGTTGGCCTAGAAAATTTATTTACTGGCCTAACAAATAATTTTTCACCATATCTGCAGCGGAAAGTTCGAATTCCCGCCCTACAAAGCCCGTAGGGCGGGAAGTCGAACTTTCCGCGCAGGTATGGTGAAAAATAGTATACTCCACTGGGGAGTGAAAGTACACGCGGTTGGAGATAGTCTACTTTCCCTCCCTAGTGGCGTAATATACTATTCCCGGTCTGGCAAATTTTTTGACAAGCCTAGCACATAATTTTTGTTAGGCTAAGAAATAAGGCTTTGCTGTCACTATATTAGCAACTGATTTGTTGATGCAACAAAAGGTTTCTCTCCGTGTGCAAATTTACACTGGTGCACTAGTGTCATTACAATGTCGCCATACTGTAAGCCCAGATCATGTCTCCATGGTGCCATAATTGATCCATGTCGTATCACTGAGTGTTTGAGGTATGAACGTGATTCTGTTACTATCATGCCATTTTTGCAAAATATTTGGGATGATAATTGCAACACGGTCACAGAATAATAGTGGCACGCTATGGTGTGTTAAAAATCGTTATCGATCTTTTCTGATTGTCAGCTAGGCATCGTAAGCGTTTTATTTTTTGTATCTGTTAGCTGCATTAATTTTTGTTTTAGTTTTTTTCTTGTCTACCATTTCAACTTTCGAGTCAAAAGAATAAGACAGAACAGATTCTATTATTTTCTCCGATAATAAAGGGTGGGTAAACCCAAGAGGTTTGACACATTCGAAGAGTTTAGTTAACTCAGGACAACTCTGCCGTTGTATATACACTGAGGCTTCAAAACACTTGCGAGAAACGCTTTCGTCCGTTCGCCATCTAGTGGCATCATACGAAACACTGGTGCCCAATACTCCGCTAGATTAAAAACACAAAAAAAGTAGCCAGGTGCAGCCCTCTTTGGCTCTAAACTTAAAAACTTTTATATCTGATACGGGGAATTTGAGAATTTCTTCAGATTCTTAAATTTTGGCTAACAATATTTTCGTTTTGAATATTGTAACAAATTCAAATTAAAAATTAAAAATCTGAAAAAAAATTTCGAGCTCCTTTTAGAGTTGGGACAATAAGACAAAAATTTGTGGACAGAATCCGAGAGGCCGAGAGTCAGACCCAGGTCGAAACCAACAAGAAAGCACCATATATACACTGAAAAAAAATGTCATTGATTCAATAAATCCATCGTTTGCGGGCTGCCAAAAGAAGTATTTTTGAATTAACTCTAGTTCTTATTCGTTCAATTCCATTTAACATTGAAATTTTTTTATTGAATTTTTTATTGAATTTATTGAATTTATTGAATTTATTATATTTATTGAATTTATTGAATTTATTAAATTTTATTGAATTGAATGAAATTTAACATTGAAATATTTTGCTTATTTTAGAGTTATTGTTTCGATCTCGTATGGAATTGGAGGAATTAGAATTCAAATTAAGTTGATAACGCTTGTTTTTGGCAGCCCGCAAACGATGGATTTATTGAATCAATGACTTTTTTTTTCAATATATGCACACTCATTTACAACCGAACATTTTCTCTAAATATGATTCTCGGGTATTCTGGTAAATTCTGAACTTACTTTAATTTTAAAAACTCAAAAAATAAAAATGTCACATTACAAAGTTTCCTCTAGGCGAAAGCAAAAGTGGCTCCTTGTTTCCTACTCTGCCTTTTTAAAAAATCTTTGAACCAAATTTTGCCACCCACTGCATTTTCATAATTCTTTAAATGCCTTGAATTCCAATCAGGTCGGAATTGGAAGTGGAACTTGTTAAATCAAAGGATGGCAAGTCTATGCAACCACTGTGCATGGCCCAACACTACCAGATATTAAAGATCTACCGTAGACCCGGTGAAAGCGTGGACGAGCAGATAATCATGGACAGAGCAACCTCGGGCGACCATATCATCGTCGCTCATCACAATCAGGTATATATCGACTTATAAACGTCCTGCTGACATTCTGGTACTCTACACTGAGAAAAAAATCTGATAATAAAAAAAATATATATAATTAAACCGACGATAATCTAACTATAAACTATAATTCCCAGGAGGAACGTCTATATTTTATGGTTATAGCAAATATAATTATAGTAGCGATCATCAAAATGATAATACTTTCAAAAACTATTCTAATAGTTTCAAATATGCCGTTTCGTTGTATATACGTACGGAGAGAAATTTATGTGTTGTGACAACATAAAACGAAACTACAAAAATTGTTACGTTAGGCTGGCAAATATTTTGTTCGGCTGACAAATTTTTTTGCTGGGTTGACCAATCGTTTTGTTAGCCTAACAAAACGATTTTTGTTGTCACCGTTTTATGTTGTCGCGACACAGAATTTTCTCTGCGTGCGATTTCAATGTTGGTTTCCAATAACTTTGCAAGCATCGTTTATTGAACCATATTATCATCGCTTTGACGATAAAACATTGCAAGCTTTCCTATAGGGAAGATGGGGGCAAAACGGGCAGCTCCATTAAAAATCGGCATTAGGGGCAAAACGGGCACCGTCTCAACTTTCGTAAAACGGATTTGTCTCAGTTTTCTACGTTCCTTAGATAGGGAAAGTGCAGAAAATACGTCAAATTGGTGATGAAAAAAATTGATAATCTTAATCAGATCAGAATTTTTTTAACCATCCGTTCAGACCTTTTTTTCGATACTTTGTTGAGCAAAGAAAAAAAATATAGTCAAATGAATTTTTCAAAAATTTTATAATCAAATTAATTCTTTGAAAAAAAAGTCGGTATATCATAAAGAAATCAATTAGAACGAAATTCTCATTTTATGTTTGGTGCCAATTTTGACCCCGATACTTATATTTAGCCGAGATGCCTGTTTTGCCTCCCTACCTGTTTTATTGACATCACCAATTATTTTCCGAAATTTTCAAGTAAGAAATGTCAGGAAATTGAAAAAAGTCGTGTTCGAAAAAGTTGAAACGATGCCCGTTTTGCCCCCAATTGTCATTTTCAGTCGTGCTGCCCGTTTTCCCCTCCTGCCCGTTTTGCTCCCTTCTCCCCTATTAGCAACTTTTTGCTAGATTGACCAAACGTTTTGTTAGCCTAACAAAACGATTTTTGTTGTCACCGTTTTATGTTGTGACGAAACAGAAATTTCTCTGCGTGCGATTTCAACGTTTGTTTCCAATAACCTTGCAAGTATCGTTTATTGAACCATATTATCATCGCTTTGAAGATAAAACATTGCAAGCTTTCCTATAGGGAAGATGGGGACAAAACGGGCAGGGAGGCAAAACGGGCAGCTCCATTAAAAATCGGCATTAGGGGCAAAACGGGCACCGTCTCAACTTTCGTAAAACCGATTTGTCTCAGTTTTCTACGTTCCTTAGATAGGGAAAGTGCAGAAAATACCTCAAATTGGTGATGAAAAAAATTGATAATCATAATCAGATCAGAATTTTTTTAACCATCCGTTCAGACCTTTTTTTCGATACTTTGTTGAGCAAAGAAAAAAAATATAGTCAAATGAATTTTTCAAAAATTTTATAATCAAATTAATTCTTTGAAAAAAAAAGTCGGGATATCATAAAGAAATCAATTAGAAAGAAATTCTCATTTTATGATTTGGTGCCAATTTTGACGCCGATACTTATATTTAGCCGAGATGCCTGTTTTGCCTCCCTACCTGTTTTATTGACATCACCAATTATTTTCCGAAATTTTCAAGTACGAAATGTCAGGAAATTGAAAAAAGTCGTGTTCGAAAAAGTTGAAACGATGCCCGTTTTGCCCCCAATTGTCATTTTCAGTCGTGCTGCCCGTTTTCCCCTCCTGCCCGTTTTGCTCCCTTCTCCCCTATTAGCAACTTTTTGCTGGATTGACCAATCGTTTTGTTAGCCTAACAAAGCGATTTTTGTTGTCACCGTTTTATGTTGTCACGAAACAGAAATTTCTCTGCGTGCGATTTCAACGTTTGTTTCCAATAACCTTGCAAGTATCGTTTATTGAACCATATTATCATCGCTTTGAAGATAAAACATTGCAAGCTTTCCTATAGGGAAGATGGGGGCAAAACGGGCAGGGAGGCAAAACGGGCAGCTCCATTAAAAATCGGCATTAGGGGCAAAACGGGCACCGTCTCAACTTTCGTAAAAACGATTTGTCTCAGTTTTCTACGTTCCTTAGATAGGGAAAGTGCGGAAAATACGTCAAATTGGTGATGAAAAAAATTGATAATCTTAATCAGATCAGAATTTTTTTAACCATCCGTTCAGACCTTTTTTTCGATACTTTGTTGAGCAAAGAAAAAAAATATAGTCAAATGAATTTTTCAAAAATTTTATAATCAAATTAATTCTTTGAAAAAAAAAGTCGGTATATCATAAAGAAATCAATTAGAACGAAATTCTCATTTTATGATTTGGTCCCAATTTTGACGCCGATACTTATATTTAGCCGAGATGCCTGTTTTGCCTCCCTACCTGTTTTATTGACATCACCAATTATTTTCCGAAATTTTCAAGTACGAAATGTCAGGAAATTGAAAAAAGTCGTGTTCGAAAAAGTTGAAACGATGCCCGTTTTGCCTCCAATTGTCATTTTCAGTCGTGATACCCGTTTTGCCCCGCTGCCCGTTTTGCCCCCATCTCCCCTATTAGCAACTTTTATCTGGGTTGACCAATCTTTTTGTTAGCCTAACAAAACGATTTTTGTTGTCACCGTTTTATGTTATCACGACACAGAAATTTCTCTGCTTGCGATTTCAACGTTTGTTTCCCATAACCTTGCAAGTATCGTTTATATTATCATCGCTTTGACCATAAAATATTGCAAGCCTTCCTATATTTGTTTTATCATGTGAAATCGTTAAATCAACGATATGCTTTTCTCTCAGCGTAATCGGTCAGCGACATTATACCAGATCTACAATATACATAGCCAGTAGCGATACTTACTAGTATTTCCGCATTAGACGCGGTCATCAAACGTCTCCAATATCATATCCTGCCCACATGCCGTATAAGTAACACACATACGGAACGAAGATCATTAGCATTACTTACGAACCCTGTCATTACATTACTAAACACGTGCTCGAGCTCATCATGCGCTATTCGTCCACTTCGTCTTCTGTTTATATTACAGTCCTCGTAGCAAACTCTCGTTTGTATAAACGTTTTTAACGTTGCGCAACGAGAGCTACTGACACGATAGACTATGTGAACTGCGTCACGCATACAGCTATTCCCTTATAACTATTTAGAAAACACATTCGGTAATCACGCTAATACATATGGGGCACTCCATGCCAACTCGGTCAACGGCTGGACCTCATATTTTTATTTTTCGCGGCATTTTTTTATGTTATTCTTCCAACGCAGTATTTTTGAGATTTTTAAATCGAAGCGTTGTTTATTTAATGTTTAAAAAACCTTTGAATAATGTTATAAAATAGAGAAAAAAAATAGCAGGAGGTCTCGGCCCACTCTGCTCTAATTATCCATAACTCAAAAATTTCGATAAAAAGTAATCTGAAAAAAAAATCTGTATGCATTTTTCAGTTGGAAGAATAACAAAAAATTGCCACTAAAACAAAAATTGAGGCTCAGTCTTTGACCGAGTTGGCATGGAATGCCCCATATATACCTATTCGTACCCGCAATAACCAATATAGTGAGCAGTACATGGAGTGTAACGGCTATGCAATACATCACTATGCTGTGCATAGTTCCTATAACGTAATGCGGAAATTTTTGTTGGTCTGCAGTTCTACAGTGTGCCGGTTAGAGCATCGGACAGAGGAAGAATAACGGAGAGTGAATTGATACAACAAATTCTGAAGATCATGGAAATACCGGCCGACCCGAGAACACCACCGGTCGGAATTCTTACGACGGCAAAAAGACCAGTTTGGGCACGGGCTAGAACGGAACTGCTGAAGAGTATGTATTTTGCGTTTTTATCAGTTTTTTGTGATACTAGGGTTAAAGAGACTCCGGTACTTAATCGCCCGAGTCTCTTTATATAAGTTTTGACATTTGACATAAACAAAAAAAAATGAATGCATGATATTGGTCCCGATCGCAGTGTGACTAACTGACGACACCTCCGACCAATGACAGCACGAATAAAACGATGACAATGACTGCGATATTTTCGATATTTTCGAGATATCTCGAGCCACCAACTTTTTAAAAAAGGATGTTAATTTTGTATAATTAATACAATGAGATATAATTTTTTAAATAAAATACAATGTGTAAAATTTTAAATAGACGCAACAAGTATAAATTTTAGATAAAATTTCACAATGATATTTTTGAAAAAGGGAAAAATGCATTAAGAAAATAATGGAAGACCGTGCTTTTCCACTTTTCCCACTATTTCTTCCAATATTTGAGAGAAAATATAGATTTTTTTCCAGCTATTCAAATGGTTAGACATGATTGATCAATTGCTACAGGTTATTACTATGATATATTAATTGAAAGACAGTCTGTACTGTAAAATATTTTTCTTGAATTAATGGAGATTTAAAACTGGTGTAGAGATTTGATGTTGAGATGTCATTGTGTCAAGTCGTATAATACAAAGTTAGATCAATCCCGAACATCGTATCACCACAAAAACGACATTTTTTGGCAGCCAAAAATTCATGTAAACAACCGTTAAGAAAAATTTGTAATGACGGTCTTATTTATTTTTCGATTGTGTCCTACCGAAATAAACTTGGAGAAAGCTATCAATCTTAAGGGGATGCTGGAGTAGATTTTTTTACCGACTTTGGTCGGTAAAAATAAGCGATTTCGTAGTATACACTATTCGTCGAAAATATACTACAAATATACGTCAAATTTTGCAGGGATGTAATAAAAACATTCATGCTTGGGTGTCCGGTCGAATTACTGTTCAAAACATACAAGAAATGTAAGAAATTGTATATTACTGAACCTCTCGAAAACCAATATGGCCGCTCGAAATGTCAACAGGTCCTCTTTGAGGTAAGATATAAACGTTTCTGGAACTCAGATGTGTTAAATCAGACCGGACACCCATTCTTTGATTATTCCTGAACCTTTCAAAACCGTCGGAATGTCGATTACACAAACCAAATCCACGAATAGTGAATACTACGATTGCAAAGACTGTTTGCTTTTCGCACAGGCTCAGAGCTGGTAAAGAGTATGAATATAGTTCCGTCATTAGGAGACAGGTGGCGCTGTTTACTTTTGGCAAAAGCTCCGAGCCTCTGCAATGCGACCGTAGTATACACTATATATGAATTTGGCTTGTGTAATTAACATTCTGATGGTTTTGGAATATTTAGAAATCATCACAGAATTGACGTCCGCTCTGATTTTACATATCTAATTTCCAGAAACAATTATATCCTACAGCAAAGGTCTGTTGACATATGGTGTGCGGCCATTTTGCTTTCGGTATCTTTTGCCAAAAGTAAGCAGACTACTCGGCGCCACCTGTGTCCTAATCGGGAAACTTACCGACTTTGGTCGGTAATAATAGGCGATTTCATAGTATACATTATTCATCGAAAATAATCTACAAATATACGTCAAATTTTGCAGGGATGTAATAAAAAAATTTATGCTTGGGTGTCCGGTCGAATTACTGTTTAAAACATACAAGAAATGTAAGAAATTGTATATTACTGAACCTCTCAAAAACCAATATGGCCGCTCGAAATGTCAACAGGTCCTCTTTGAGGTAAGATATAAACGTTTCTGGAACTCAGATGTGTTAAATCAGACTGGACACCCATTCTTTGATTATTCCTGAACCTTTAAAAACCGTCGGAATGTCGATTACACAAACCAAATCCACGAATAGTGTATACTACGATTGCAAAGACTGTTTGCTTTTCGCACAGGCTCAGAGCTGGTAAAGAGCATGAATATAGTTCCGTCATTAGGAGACAGGTGGCGCTGTTTACTTTTGGCAAAAGCTCCGAGCCTCTGCAATGCGTGTAGTTAACATTCTGATGGTTTTGGAATATTTAGAAATCATCACAGAATTGACGTCCGGTCTGATTTTACATATCTAATTTCCAGAAACAATTATATCCTACAGCAAAGGTCTGTTGACATATGGTGTGCGGCCATTTTGCTTCCGGTATCTTTTGCCAAAAGTAAGCAGACTACTCGGCGCCACCTGTGTCCTAATCGGGAAACTTACCGACCAAAGTCGGTATCAAAATCTACTCCAGCATCCCCTTAAATAGGTTAATGGCTTACGCGGTAATTTTTGCGACGTACACAATTGAAAAACAATCGAGATCGCTAATAAAACTTAGTATTATTTTCTTGGCCAAACGTTGTCGTTTTTATGATAGTGTGTACGGAGGTTTAGCTAAAACTCATAACCGCGCTAACTCACAATAAATTCGAAAACATTTCTTTGTATATTTCGTTATATTTCAATATATTTCTATATATATCGATATATCTCGATGGATCTCTTTCATCTTTTCATCATCTTTTCTAGTGGTTCAATGCAAGTGAGATTTACACTTCATTTCGTCTTGCTTCATAAATTTTTGTGACAATAACTTCCATATAACTTGTTTTCTTTTGCAAATAGAAACTCAGTTTAAAAGCAATGGAAAAGAGCGATTGCTTTGTGCAAATCGTAAGCTAAAATTAAAGAATATTTAAATGCAATGCCAATTGAGAATTTCAACATTCTGTACTTTCTCCTGCACCGTACAAATTAACAAAAAAAAAATGCAAAGTAAAACGTTGCACCTGGTTTTCTTATTATTTTTAACCAAGTCACCACTATGCGTAAATAGAAAATATGTGAAAGCAATGTGCAACGTCCAACTATACATTATTGCTTTTAAAAGATGGACAATCTCCACTATAATTAGATGACAAAGTTCAAGTTTGAGTGCTCAAGAAATCGAAAACTGCAATATAGTAGGGTTCTTATTAAGGACTCGTCAAATTATTAATAAATTTCGAAAAACGTACTCACATTTTCTGGCGGCTTAATTAAAATTTCCAAGGGATTATTCACGTAGCAGAATCAGTTGTTTATATATTAATACATTCACAGCCGTGATTCGAACAGAAAATCGACTGACCTATGCAAATGCCCGTTGTCATGTTTTTGCGTGCATTTTTTCAAAAAGATGAACCTTAATAATAGTCGAATTATAAAGAGCAATGGCTCATTTTGATTATCGGGAGATCCTTAATCCATTGACCGTCCAGATTTTTTATGGTATTAGTTGTTCAAAAGTTAGAGCCATTTGTATGTCCGATATTAGATCAGGACAGGATAATCAAACGGTTCTATCTTTCAAACTACAAATATTATTAAAAATCTAGACGGTCAATCGATAAAGAATTTTTCAATAAAGAAAATGAGTTATTGCTCGTCATAATCGGACTTTTATTACATTTTACGCTTTTAAAAAACTGGATGAAAAAACATGACATCGGACATTTACAGACATCAATCAATCAAACTTTTCAAACCTCATCTGTGAATATATTTGTATATTAAGAACTAATGCTACTAAGTGAGTAAAGCCTCAAAACATTTAATTAAACCACCAGATATTAATAATAATCATAAACGAGGCTGAGTTGTATGAAATGTAGTTTTTGAATGCACTTGGCGAATTTTATACAATATTTTACCGTGATTCTACCAAGAAAGTTGGCGGTTTGTCTTAGGTAACCATTTTTGTGGAAAAGAAAAAATCATCTATTTACGCGAAATTGAATATCTTAGACAATATGCGGTCTAAAATATTCTACAATCCACGGAGCTAAAGGTAATCATTAAAGCTATCAAATGCTATGAAACATAGCATCGTCAATTGCGAAGTAAAAATAATGATATCCATCGAAACGTAAGATTCGATCTTCTCCGTCTTAACGAAATGAGAAATAGAAAAGGCCATTGCGCCACCTATGAAAAATCGTACGAACCTTTCTTTTTACACGAATGAATATAAGAGTCTGACCTATAGTTTTTTTAATGTGACAATTTAAAGTTTAAAATAAAACAATTTTTTAAGTCCAAATGGTACAATTTTTGGGTAGATCATATAATAAATCTTTACGAGTCTACATAAATTATTTCTGGAACAAAAAACATCGTTTGAACCAGTCTTCATTTATCTGTTGTCGATGATTTCGTAAACCCTTCACTGCTGCTCCCATTTCATCCTCGATATAAACTGCACGAATTAAGTGTTACTTTCGAATATACAATCTATAATTACAAACAGACTATAACCGAAGAAGCATCGAAGATACCCTCGTCGACACGTCTCTATCGCAACCCTTCGCTATAATTATCCGTTCGTTTCTCGGCGCGTACCAATATTCGCAATATTCGCCATTAGTGATCCCGGGGTGAAGTACCAAGCGAAGCTGCAGGAAAAGCCTGCCGAGAGCTTACTCAACCGACGGCGCGTGGTGTGAGCACAGGCCTCACGACCCCGCGACTGTCTATTCCGCTGTTGGCAAATCGAATGAGCTATGAGATAACGAGTTAACGACGAATCGCGGTCGCTTGTTTCACGGGAGTTAAAAGACACTTGACAAAGCTGTTTCCTATTCGCTCTAAGTTTTGAGGAGTTTCGCTTCAACTTCCTCTCTCACAAGGATCGTTATAATTCTATTCTGATATTTGCATTGTTATGCGTTCTGAAGATCAAACGCGAGTTGCGAATCCTTATGCAAAATGTTCTTTTGCAAAATGTATATTAAATTTCATTTAATATACTTTTAATTATTGATTAAATATTTAATCGAAAATATTTAATTTATAATTTATTAAATATTTAACGGTTTTAAATATTTATTGATTAAATATTAAAATTATTGATTAATTATGAAAATATTTAATATACATTTAAGGGGAGAAAACCCTTTAGACGCGCGAAAATTAGTCATTTTGTACGAATTTTTTAAAATGTGTTAAAATAATCTTATGATTCTGAAACTTTAACCTTATTTTATTAGATCTTTTAACGTTTCTAAAACATTTTTTTTACAACACAAAAATATACTGCATATTAATTTTGCAATTTAATTTAATTTAATTTTTAATTTAAATTTACCGTTAAAAAAATTCCAATACTACATATTAATTTTCATACAAAAATTTCTAACAGTGTACATTGTTAAAAATATTTTGAAAATTAATATATGTATTGAAAGTTCTTTTCCAGATACGGTATATTAAATGTCATTTAATATACCGTTATAATAAATTATTAATAAATATTAAAATTTTAAATATTTATTGATTAAATATTAAAATTATTGATTAATATACATTTAATTATTGATTAATTATGAAAATATTTTATATATATTTATGTATATTAAAATTCATTTAATATACATTTACGGGAAGAAAACCCTTTAGACGCGCGAAAATTAGTCATTTTGTACGAATGTTTAAAATGTGTTAAAATAATCTTATGATTCTGAAACTTTAACCTTATTTTATTAGATCTTTTAACGTTTCTAAAACATTTTTTTTTACAACACAAAAATATACTGCATATTAATTTTGCAATTTAATTTAATTTAATTTTTAATTTAAATTTACCGTTAAAAAAATTCCAATACTACATATTAATTTTCATACAAAAATGTCTAACAGTGTACACTGTTAAAAATATTTTGAAAATTAATGTATGTATTGGAAGTTCTTTTCCAGATACGATATATTAAATGTCATTTAATATACAGATATGTTGTAAAATTTCAATAATTATATTGCAAACACAACTTTTATGAAATGTTTAGTATACTGTATAATAATTGTACAACAATTTTTTTGTATATCAATTAATATTTGTATATTAAATTTAATATACGCGTTTCCGAGAAAAAACTTCCAATACTTTATATTAATTTTCATACAAAAATTTCTAACATTGTACACCGTTAAAAATGTTATTAAAATTAATATAAAAAATAGGAAACTCCGATGCATAGACGTATTTTAAATGTACGATACAAATGTTAAGTAATATTGAAGTACTTGTATATTAAACATGATAAAAAAAAGTCATATTTAATGTATAAAAGTAAATTAATATTAGAACCTTTAATTATATTTGTATCATATTTGTATATGGAATTTGCTTCCTACACAAGTATATTAATTTTCATAAAGAAATTTTTTACAGTGTAACTATGGATAATACACTCATAGAAATTTTGTTAATACTGACAATCATTAAGTGACGACTATAAATTAATATTAATCCATTTCATTTAGTATAAAATATTCATTGTATTTATGCATTTTAAGTGCATTATGTGAATTCTGGATATTCTATGAATCTTTTTGTTGCATATATTCACACATTTCCAGAAAACATTCTTGCACATACTTGAATTATTGGAATGTCAATGATGTGCACTTAGCCATCTATGCAAATACTTGAATTCTTCGAATGTCAATGTGCTCGAATGCAAATACGCATCCATGAACATAGGAAAAATATAAACGCATTTATATGCTTTCAGCTACCCTTATTTCCCCTTCTTTTATACTATTTCATTCGATTCTTTCTTTCGTTTAAGTTTTCTAATATAATGAAAATTCCTATACTATCTTCCTTTTTACTCGTCAATTTTTACATCATCTTTAAGCCTGTATTTATATTTAATTAACAAGTGTCTAAATGAATTGCCAAATTTTTTGTCGATATTTCTAGATCAGAGTTATAAATGCCTAATACTTATAGAAATAATGATGATGATACGATCAGCTCTATAATTATGATTTGATAATAATAACATGTAGCGATTGTAATACGATGATTAAACTTTGGAATGGCTGCAAAAATTATTATTTTTCAATAAAAATTCACGGTAATCCTTTTGAAAAAATGGGAAAAAATAAGTAATGCATTACTTATTTCTTCCATTTTTTCCACTATTTCTTGCAATATTAAAGCAAAAATTAGTATTTTTTTGAGCTATTCAAATGTTTACACTCTGTTTTATAATCACTACGTATTATTATTATGAAATCATAATTACAAAACAAATTGTACTGTAAACTATATCTCATCAATCAATGGGGATTTACAACTCTGTTCTAGATTACATGGATTCTATTATTGTCATAGAATCTACTATTCTATAATAATATAATATAATAATAAATCTATTATTGTGTAAACATAATAATAGAGAAATTCACATGATAACCGTATTACTGAAATAATTCAAAATATATTTATTAGTGTTAAAGAAAAATGATAAAAAGCATGAAAAAGGATGCAAAGTAGAACCTTGCACATTGCTTCCTCATTATTTTTCGCGTTTTACAAAGCTATCTCTATGAGGAAGTATGTTATTCAATTTTTGGCTTCCTCATAGAGGAAGCTTTGTAAAACGCGAAAAATAATGAGGAAGAAATGTGCAAGGTTCTACTTTGCATCCTTGTTTTAATTAGATAAATATACATGTTGTGGATGCGCTTTTTCTATTTCGTTATTACGTTATTTCGTTATTAGTAGAGCGTTTCCAAAAGTGAATGTGATAATGTATATTTTTAAAAATAATTCAACATTCCATAAAATCAAAAATTTCATACCGTTCGTCACTAAATTATACATATATAATGGCTGAATATTGTTTCATTTATATACAAAATTTGAGCTCGCTATCTTACGTTTTGCAAAAGTTACAATAGAGCGATAATGTCAATTTTTTGAAAAATTCAAAACATCATAAAATTTTAACGGTTCAACCGATCTTAACCAAATTCAATAGCGATCACCGGCGTATGAAAGCTCACATTCATACCAATTTTAAGATCAATATCTCGAAAATTGAAAGAATTATCGCGTAAACAGACATTTTTCAAAAAATTAAAAAACGCGTAATAATTTAACAATGAAGTGGATTTTAACAAAAATCTGTATAAACGATGAGGCTTGATCCGTCTATCTATGGTCCAAATTTCAGCTTGATATCTCAAGGCATTCCCGAGTTATAAAGGTTTACATTTTTCGATCGTGTAACATACACACACACACACACACACACACATACAGACATTTTTTCTAAATCACTTTTCTTGACGTTTTGGCCCATTCTGAGTGTACTGACATGAAAATCTCGAAAAAAAAAATTTTCATGAAAACAAAACATTTGACATTTTGCTTCCTCTATGAGGAAGCAAAATTCTGTAAAATTTCACAATTTCGTTAAGTGGGGAATGCTTACTAATTGTATGAACACAAAATTCACGTTACAGCAGCAAAAGAAAAAAAAATGAAAGCGTAACCGTGTTTAACTCGCGTTTTTTTCACATAATGAAGATCCTTATTATGGTGTTAACTCATTTCTCCTGTGATACAAATCTATTTGGATAATAGACGAGCGCAATCGTCACAATCTCGAACTCCTGGAGCGTTGTCTCTGTGTGGTGTGCATCGACGAGGACATTCTACCGTCTACGTTCAACGAGCCACTGAGAGCCGAGGATCGATGGATCAACGATCGAGACTACGCGAACGTGCTTCATCATGCTCTTCACGGCGGTGGATCTAGACACCTAGGCGCAAATCGTTGGTTCGACAAGACCTTCCACGCAATACTTGGCAAAGTAAGTATGTGTGGACAAATATATAAACGGCCCGAGCGAATTTGCATTCATTGGTGTACAATAGAAATTAGTAAACGAAGAAATCTTCGCTCGCACTGTGTGTCGCATAGTTAGCTACAGCTTTAACTCGACGAATTTGCACATGCACATAACATACTGCTGTTTTACGCATGATCTTACTTTCTACTTTGCACTTATGTCCCAGTGAAAGAAATTGAATCAACAAACTGTATATACCGCGACAATTCTTTTTTTTTCTTTTTTTATAAGGTTGAAAATCTCGGGGAAAAAATCGTCATAACATTGAAACATTACACTGAGAAAACAAATCGTTAGAACAGCGAAAAGAATATTTTGTCGATTGGACAAAATAATAATGATTAGTAAAAATGATTAAAATAATAATAATGAGAATAATGTTTGGATTTATCAGCTGTTGCTTCGATCAATTACATATTTCATTCGATCAAAATAATATTCTTTTCGCTGCCGGCAAGCGCACGTTTTGTTGGTTCTAATGATTTTTTTTCTCAGTGTATGGCGATTTTTTATTCCTAATTGTCCGACGAGAAAACGACGGTAGTTATGCATTCAGTGGTCATTGACTATGTCTGCATCAATCGATGCAGTTTCAATTGAGTCAATATAAACAATTATGACATAATATGCGAATGATTATTATTTAATATTTTGTTTTTTAGCCTTTTGTTGAATTAATTAAAATCCTTTTTTTTCAGTCCGTATTTTATTAACTTTTGTAGCTACTATGTATATAACTGACTTATGCACTTATGAATTTTCGGACAAAAGTTTTATTCAACTAGCATTCAAGTTCCTCGCATGACAATAAAAAATGCTCAAAGTTATTGATGAGATTAAGAACCTTGATATCGTATTATTACAATAATGCCAAAAAGCTGTCAATAAATTAGTCACAATGATATGTCTAAAACAATTTGCAGAAAACGCGTCATTTTTCTTATAGAACTACGTACATTTAATATCTTCTTTAGTTTTTTCAGAAGTTCTTCATTCTGTTTTAAATTTGTGAGATATAGACAAAGGTTGCACATTTTTAAGTGGCATTTTCTCAACATTTTTACGTATGACTAGAATTGTAGAATTCATTCCTAATGAGATTTCACAGTTTCTCAATTGTTTGCAGAAATTTCAGATGAAAATAAAAATTACGCTATTGTTAACAACTCAAGTGTTAAATATGGCGAAATGAACGATTTAGTTAGTACTAAATGCATGTTGAACCAAATAAGATTTGTTAACTATTAAAAAATGTCAGCGAGCTTTTTTTGGGGCAATCCAATATTATTTAGCTCAACTGAGATTCAATAAGAATAATTAAATGGTTCATTTCGCCATTTTTAACACTTGATTTATTAACTGTTAACAAACTCTTCTCTCAGTGCGGATAACTAGACAATTACACATCACGCTGGTTGTAACACCCAATTCGTTAGTTGCCAACCAATTACTTTGCTGGTCCATTCAACTGGTTTGTCGTACCAACTAATGGATTTGTTTCTACAACCATCTAGTTTATTGTCCCAACCAATTTCGTCGCTTGGAGCCCATTCAACCAATTTATATATATATGTATTTTTGTAACTTGTACTCTAGAAATGGAATGGGAATAAAGAGCTGGGACTAGTAAAAGCCTAAGGATGGCCAATAATTTTTTTAAATTATTTAAACATAATATAATGAAATATTGTTTATACTTAGGACGGTATGTGGGGTTTCACGTACGAGCATTCAGCTGGCGAGGCTCCTGCGATAATTAAGGCTTTCGAAGACCTCACGGAGAAGGTCGACGCACAACCACCTCTCGAAGAAAATCTCGTGCCTTCGCATTTGCCTGCACCTGAAAAACTCGAGTGGTTCCTCACCGAGAGAAGTCTGAATGACATCAGAGAAGCCATGACCACATTTGATGCGTTAGTATATTTATATATCACTTTTCGATAGCAACCGGATCTGCTGTCCGAAATCTTTAGGAACATTCAAAATGCAGCGTTTTAATTGAAACTACTTTTCATTCGTTTCACGAAAGTCTCGTGGAAGAACTGGATCTCTGCGTCCTGTGGTTCCAGGATTACACGAAAGAGTTCATCAAGACATGCGGTATAAGCCCCGACGCCTACATACAACTCGCATTGCAGTTGACCTACTTCAGGTGGGAGCAATTAAATGCACCAAGATTATCACCTTCCTTATATCGATACAATTTATATCCCGTTGATAATTACACAAGGTAGCAGCATTTCAGTGTAATGCAATCTTCCTACGTTTATATCATTCATTCAAGCATCATTTCTGCATAATTACCCAATACAATTCATTAAGCATTTAATTACAACATCCAAGCGACTTCGCACCTTCTATTGGTGTACAAATTTAGCACAGCGAAAAAAGTACATTCACTGTGCAACTTTTAAATGCGAAATTTGACAATCTATATGAAATACATGATTGCAGTTTTTTAACTTTTTATGTGATGTTTTGAGATTTGAAGATTTTGAAGATTTTGAGATTTGAAGATTTTGAGATTTGAAGATTTTGAGATTTGAAGATTTTGAGATTTGAAGATTTTGAGATTTGAAGATTTTGAGATTTGAAGATTTTGAGATTTGAAGATTTTGAGATTTGAAGATTTTGAGATTTGAAGATTTTGAGATTTGAAGATTTTGAGATTTCAAGATTTTGAGATTTGAAGATTTTGAGATTTGAAGATTTTGAGATTTGAAGATCTTGAGATTTGAAGATTTTGAGATTTGAAGATTTTGAGATTTGAAGATTTTGAGATTTGAAGATTTTGAGATTTGAAGATTTTGAGATTTGAAGATTTTGAGATTTGAAGATTTTGAGATTTTGAGATTTTGAGATTTGAAGATTTTGAGATTTGAAGATTTTGAGATATGAAGATTTTGAGATTTGAAGATTTTGAGATTTGAAGATTTTGAGATATGAAGATTTTGAGATTTGAAGATGTTGAGATTCTAACATTTCAAAATTTTGAGATATTCTGAGATACCGATATTTAAAAAATCTTTCAAGTATTTCGAAATGTTGGGATGTTTTGGGATTTTTTTAAACGTTTCCATGTATTTTCAAAATACGAGAAAATCTAAGCTGCAAAGGAATTTTCGCGAACTTCCGAGTATCAACAAAATCTTGAGAAATTTCAATAAACTTAAATGAACATTGCACATTTTAAGAAATTTGACAAATAAAAGCGAGTACATTTTGAAAAATTGTAAGAAAAAAAGTAAATTCTCCAAATTTTGAGTGAGACCCAGTTCTCGCGGTCACATTTTCTGAAAGGGTATGACGATCGATAATCGCTCTGGGCAGAAATATCTTTTGCTGTACTTATTAATATCATGCGCGACCACTTTACTTATTCAGACACCGTCCCGACCGTGCATTAGTAGTACTATAGTGTATTAATGTCCTCTCACTCCATCTCTCCTCGGACTATGATGGAACGTCGATATATCTGTCGATTGTAACAGATTGCACGGACGTCTTGTGGCAACGTACGAGAGCGCAGGTATCAGACGTTTCGCTCTGGGTCGAGTGGACGTCATCAGAGCAGCGAGTCCCGAGAGTCTTGCGTGGGTGAAGGCGATGTGCCAGGGCGATCCGGAAATGCAGGGAGCCAATCAGCCGAGCAACGATCCTCAAGAGGAAGGCGCCAAAAGAGTTCAGTTCACCATTTACAGTGTAACTGAAAATCCTTCGATTAATCAAGTAGAAATTTTACGGTCGTTGCGTCGATAATAATGTCACTGATCGCGTTAAACCGTTTTGTCGTTTTTTTATAATTTCCGAAAAATAATTGTTGAAGGAAAATGAATAAGTTGTATAACAAAACTTATTCACTTTGGAAACGTGCCAGCAGTAATCGAACATGTCTTAAAAATTATTAGCAATTTACTTAGAGCGATTGAACATTTTTATTTTTCTCACGATTGATGAAGTATTGATGATATAGGGATGAACTACATTTACAATTAAACTAGGATCTTATCGTGGCTCGCGCGCTGCGCGCGCTCGCAATCTCCCCCCAATCCGGGCTTGTGAAAATTTTTGAAATTTGAATGTGACACTCCGTGAGAACACCCCGTCAGAAACCTCTAGGAACCCCCCCCCCCCCCCGTCAGAAACCCCGTCACTCGACCCCCCAGAGGCCCCCCTCACCCCGTCGGAAACCCCACCACTCAGCCCTTCAGAAATCACCTCACCCCGTCAGAAACCCTGTCACTCAACCCCTCAGAACCCCCCCCCCCCCTTTCCGCTAGAAACCCCGTCAGTCAAACCCTCAGAACCCCCCCCCCATTCCGTCAGAAACCCCGTCACTCAACCCCTCACAAACCCCCCCACTCCGTCAGAAACTCCGTCACTCAATCGTTCAGAACCCCCCCCCCCCACTCCCTCAGAAACTCCGTCACTCAACCGCTCGGAAACCCCCCCACCGCGTCAGAAACCCCGTCACTCAACCCCTCAGAAATCCCCCCCCCCCCCACTCCGTCAGAAACTCCGTCACTCAACCGCTCGGAACCCCCCCCCCCCCCCCCGTCAGAAACCCCGTCACTCTACCCCTCAGAAACCCCCCCACTCCGTCAGAAACTCCGTCACTCAACCGCTCAGAACCCCCCCCCCCCCCCCACTCCGTCAGAAACTCTGTCACTCAACCCCTCACAAACCCCCCCCACTCCGTCAGAAACTCCGTCACTCAACCGTTCAGAACCCCCCGCCCCTTTCCGCTAGAAACCCCGTCAGTCAAACCCTCAGAACCCCCCACCCGACATTCCGTCAGAAACCTCGTCACTCAACCCCTCACAAACCCCCCCACTCCGTCAGAAACTCCGTCACTCAACCGTTCAGAACCCCCCCCCCCCCGTCAGAAACGCCGTCACTCAACCCGTCAGAATCCCCCCCCCGGTCATAAACCCCGTCACTTAACCCGTCAGAGATATTTTCGAGATGTTCGTAATATCTCGAGCCACTAACTTTTTAGAATAGGAAATCTCGATCATAAATAGCTAGTCATGCAAAAATTCTATCAAATTGACAAAATAATGGCCACTTTTATCGCAGTGTATATCTCTTATCTTTCCCTAGAAATTACAGTATCTAAAATAATAGGCTAGAACTCAAACCGTTTTTTTTTTTTTTTTCAAATTTCGCCATAACTATATTTTTTATACAAAACTTTTGCTATCAGTTATTCAAATTTTCCTCGACGAAGCTTTTCCAATAACGTGAATATATATCATGTTATTGATATTGTTCTGTGAAAAATGACGAAGATAAAAGAAATTCAATTTACACAATATCCATTTCATAAATATTCAATGTGCGTTATCACCATGTGACCTACAAAGTTTCATTGATCGCTTAAGCGCCAACACGCCCTTGGAATTGTACTTATTGAAGAGCCCTAATCCCAAGAACCGCAATAGGTTGAATCACCGTTTATACACTGTTAAAAATATTTTGAAAATTAATATATGCATTGGAAGTTCTTTTGCAAATACGGTATATTAAATTCCATTTAATCTGTATATTGAAACACCAATTTTGTATACCAATATCACCAATATCTGTATATTAAATGAAATTTAATATGTTGTAAAATTCCAATAATTATATTATAAACACAACTTTTATGAAGTTACAGTATATTAATTTTGCAACACTTTTTTTGTACATTAATTAATATTGGTATATTAAATTAAATAAAAATTTTGCGTACCCGCAAAAATTTCCCTCGAGGATTTTTTAGCGTATCCACAATTAAAAAGTATTAGAAAATACTTTATATTAATTTTCATACAAAAATTTCTAACAGTGTATATTATTTCGAAAATAACGAATACGTCTCTTTCAAGTCTTAAAAACTTTTCCAAAGTTTGCGATCATCAAATAAAGTTTATCGGTTGCACCTGAGTTATAAAGAGTCCAGTCTCACAAAGCTCGGTGAGAAAGCCAGGATATGTGGCTTGAATGGTTGAAAGAACAGGAAACCCAAGCGCGAAACAGTCGAGGAAAGAGCTTCGGGGAGTTACGAGAAACGACAATCAATTAGAGCGTTGTGGTATCTGGGTTGTTGAAGGCTATCGAGTGTTTGTCGACTCCTCGAAGGGGTCTTCGGGTTGAGAAGATCGCGAAGAGGAGAAGTCCTTTTATGGCAGGAACTGCTTGTAGGGGATGCGAAAAAAGAAAGCCAAGTGGCCTTTTCCATGCCAGAGTAACGCTGTAGTCCTTGAAAGCGAATTCCAAGAAAATTTTCCATTTGTTTTTCTACGCTCTTACCCCAGTCTGGTATCTGCTAGTCGATTTAGGGGAAGAATTCCTTTCGCTCTTTCGCTCAAAATGTTGTTTCTCGATTACCAACTTGTTGTTTCAGACCATCGCGCCGTATTCTGAAACCGTCGCGCTGCACGATTGCGCGATTTCCTTTCTTTCGTCTTGTTTTCTGCAAATATATAAACAATCGGAAACGAGTTTTTAAGACATTACGATAAATTCTGCGACAAGCAAGAATGTGTACTGACATTAAGTATCGAGAATCCATTTTCCTAGAGAATCGACGATGGTTTTAAAACCTTAGCGCGCTATTGAAAAATTAAACGGACAGAATTCGAAGGTTTCCTTTTGAAATCAATGAAACTTTGCAGGCTACTTTTTGGCAATATACACACGGAAAAAAAGGCTTGATTGGAACAACCAAGTGCCTTGGTTATATATGCGCCAGACAATTAATTGGTTAGACCAACCAAGTTATTTTTTAGGCTACCAATTTCTTGGTTGGTCTAACCAAGTGACTTGGTTAGCTTACCAAGTGACTTGGTTAGACGAACCAAGTTATTTGTTAGGCTACCAATTTCTTGGTTGGACTAACTAAGTCACTTGGTACACGGAAAAAAGGCTTAGTTCGAACAACCAAGTGCCTTGGTTATATATGCGCCAGACAATTAATTGGTTAGACCAACCAAGTAATTTGTTAGGCTACCAATTTCTTGGTTGGTCTAATCAAGTGACTTGGTTAGCTTACCAAGTTGGTTATATATGCGCCAGACAATTAATTGGTTAGACCAACCAAGTTATTTTTTAGGCTACCAATTTCTTGGTTGGTCTAACCAAGTGACTTGGTTAGCTTACCAAGTGACTTGGTTAGACGAACCAAGTTATTTGTTAGGCTACCAATTTCTTGGTTGGACTAACTAAGTCACTTGGTACACGGAAAAAAGGCTTAGTTCGAACAACCAAGTGCCTTGGTTATATATGCGCCAGACAATTAATTGGTTAGACCAACCAAGTAATTTGTTAGGCTACCAATTTCTTAGTTGGACTAACCAAGTGACTTGGTAAGCTGACCAAGTGACTTGGTTAGACCAACCAAGAAATTATTAGCCTAACAAATTTCTTGGTTGGTCTAACCAATTAATTGTCTGGCGCATATATAACCAAGCACCTTGATTGTTCTAACCAAGCCTTTTTTTGTGTGTAAGCTAACCAAGTGACTTGGTTAGACCAACAAGAAATTGGTAGCCTAACAAATATCTTGGTTGGTCTAACCAATTAATTGTCTGGCGCATATATAACCAAGGCACTTGGTTGTTCCAACCAAGCCTTTTTTTCCGTGTAGGATCAAAATAGTTTGCTTTAGACTTTTTCCCAAATAAAAAATATATACACGAAAAAAAGGCTTGGTTAGAACAACCAAGTGCCTTGGTTATATATGCGCCAAACAATTAATTGGTTAGACCAACCAAGTAATTTGTTAGGCTACCAATTTCTTGATTAGCTTACCAAGTGACTTGGTTAGCTTACCAAGTGACTTGGTTAGCTTACCAAGTGACTTGGTTAGTCCAACCAATTAATCGTCTGGCGCATATGTAAGCAAGGCACTTGGTTGTTCCAACCAAGTCTTTTTTTCCGTGTATATTGGCGGAAAACGTCGGGTCCTAGAGTTTCACTTAAAGAACTAATTACAACACTTTGGCATACACCGAGAAAAAAGGCTTGGTTAGAACTACCAAAAACTTAGTTCAAAATGTTACCAAGAAAACTTGGTAGGCACAACCAAGTTATTGGTTAAAATAACCAAGGATTTCGCAAGACAGCAAAATGTTTAATATGCTTAAAAATAATATCTTGGTTGCGCCTACGAAATTTCTCTTGGTAAATTTTGAAACAATATCTTAGTAAGCCCATCGAAGCGTTATTCTCACTGTAAAAAAAAGAGATGATGCAATGGAAAAAAATAGATTCAACACTCACTCATCTAGCAATTATTTCATATACCGTTATTTTTAGAAACAAGATAAAGACCTATCAACATGTAGACACCTTATTTACATGCTGACTCAATTTATGCTCCTAAAACTGATCAACAACTGAGAAACCCTATTCCCACGGAAAAAAAGGCTTGGTTGGAACAACCAAGTGCCTTGGTTATATATGCGCTAGACAATTAATTGGTTAGACCAACCAAATTATTTGTTAGGCTACCAATTTCTTGGTTGGTCTAACCAAGTCACTTGGTTAGCTTACCAAGTCACTTGGTTAGCTTACCAAGGGACTTGGTTAGTCCAACCAAGAAATTGGTAGCCTAACAAATAACTTGGTTGGTCTAACCAATTAATTGTCTGGCGCATATATAACCAAGGCACTTGGTTGTTCCAACCAAGCCCTTTTTTCCGTGCCCAAAGAGCTGTAGAACGTCTAGTAAACCGATAATAATTTTTTTCCCAACATAATTTTTAGGGAAAAATATTAGACATGTTTTTAATCGTTTACTACTGGCATTCGTTCGGAACCCCTTGCACAAATATCCGGCTGATCACACTCACCGATTTTTAATTGACGCACCGCAGAAATATACTACGAACGTTCACTTTTCTTCACGTTGCTACCGATTTATTTGCAGGAGCAGAGAATCCGTGAACTCTTCGATCTGGCTGTCCAAAGACAGGCAAAGGAGATGTCTGACAATATACATGGTCTTGGAATCGACAACCATCTCATGGGACTGAGATACGCTGCAAAAGAGGCTGGCGAACCGATGCCAGAACTTTTCCTCGACGAAAGCTATAGGATCCTCAATCACTTTGCTCTCTCAACATCACAGGTCAATATATACATAAAATACACACGAGGTGCTTTCAATTGATTCAATGGGCCGGTGTATCACCCTCGAGCCAGACGTTATAGAACGTATAGAAATGTATCTACATCAAAGTCGTCAGTCGGCTGAATAAAAAAATCCCCGTGAGTCGGATTGCGCAGGACGTTTGGCAAAAGAGTAATTAGGATAAAATTGAAAAGGGGTGCGAATGGCGTCTGGGGCAGAGCCCTTCGAACCCTCCATACATCCTGCGCGCCTCAATTCAGACTCAATTTGGCAACAAAGACCAATGCCGGTGCCCTTCCTGCGGCGTTCCACCACCGGATACAATCCAAGAGTAGCGGGGACGCTGAGGGCGGATGTGGTTCTTCACCCTCGAAACAACCGACATAACCCACGTCAGCTTCGGCCAGTTGCTTGATCCTAATCGCGAAAATCAATTAATCTTGCTGCTCTTCATTTTCTTTATAATTTACCTATTTTCCATCTTCGAAATCGAGATAACTTAAAAAAGGATGCAAAGTGGAACCTTGCACATTGCTTCCTCATTATTTTTCGCTTCTTACAAAGCTATACCTCTATGAAGAAGTGTGTTATTCAATTTTTGGCTTCCTCATAGAGGAAGCTTTGTAAAACGCGAAAAATAATGAGGAAGCAATGTGCAAGGTTCTACTTTGCATCCTTGTTTTAATTAGATAAATATACATGTTGTGGATTCCCTTTTTCTATTTCGTTATTACGTTATTTCGTGATTATTAGAGCGCTTCCGAAAGTGAATGTGATAATGTATATTTTTAAAAATAATTCAACATTCCATAAAATCAAAAATTTCATACCGTTCGTCACTAAATTATACATATATAATGGCTGAATATTGTTTCATTTATATACAAAATTTGCGCTCGCTATCTTAAGTTTTGCAAAAGTTACAATAGAGCGATAATGTCAATTTTTAAAAAAATCCAATATTCCATAAAATCTGAACCATTTTGCCGATTCGACCCAAATTCAATACCAAACAACATTGAGTGCACCTGCTCTTATAACCAACTATTTAGCAAAATAGACTAAATTTTACGAAAGTTAGAGCGACCACCTCCTTTTTTCAAAAAATTCAAAACGGCATAAAGTCGAAATTTTCGCACGGATTTTGTCGAAAATTGCTACAGTTGAAGAGGGTCTGCAGCTACACTTGTGTGCCAAACTTGAGCGCGATATACAAAACGGTTCTTGAGTATCGGCGTTCGAATTTTCGGAGTTGTATATACATACACACACACACACATACATACATACGGACATTTTTTCTATATCACTTTTTTGGACGTTTTGGACTATTCTAAGTGTCCTGACATAAATCTCGAAAAAAAATTTTTCATGAAAACATTGCTTCTTCTATGAGTAAGCAAAAACGGATGTAAAGTAGAATCTTGCACATTGCTTCCTCATTCTTTTTCGTTTTTTACAAAACCGCCTCTATGAGGAAGTTTCTTTATTTTATTTTTAGCTTCCTCATAGCGGACGCCTTGCGAAAGATGAAAATTATTGAGGAAGTTGATGATTTCTGACGTTTTACGAAATCCAGAGCGACAGCAATATATTTTTAAAAAATTAAAAATCACGTAAAATGCGAACCGCTTTACCGATCATCACCAAATTTGGTAGGTAGCAGGGCTGAATATTATTTTTCCTGTGTAGAAAATTTCAGTCGATTAGTTGAAATTTTACCTGAATTAGAGCAAAACGAAAATTTTTCGAAAAATAAAAAATCTCATAAAAACCGAACCACTTTACCGATTTGGCCCAAATTCAATACCAAAGGTCGTATCACTTTGTTCAATTTTAATACGCAGTTTCAGCCCGATAGCTAAAAATTCGTTCGAGCTAGAGTATTTACGTACTTTTTTCAAAATATAAAAATTCTTAGAAAAATGAAATGCGTTAAGCGATTTTTGTGAAATTTATACCAATTGAAGATTAACCAGTACTGTACATGTTGTTTAAATTTTAGCTGATTCGGTCGAATACTTTATAAGTTGCAGTTATACGAATTTTTGACCTTTCATTACACACACACACACATACATGCGGTCAATTTTTCTAAACCACTTTTCTCGACTTTTCAGACCATTTTAAACGTTTTGACATAAAAATCCTGAAATTTTTTTTGCTTCCTCATAGAGGAAACTTTGTTTTCATGAAAAAAAAATTTTTCGAGATTTTTATGTCAGGACACTTAGAATTGTCCAAAACGTCCAGAAAAGTGATCTCGAAAAAATGTCCGTATGTATGTATGTGTGTGTGTGTGTGTATGTTTACAACTCCGAAAGTTCGAACACCGATAACTCAAGAACGGTTTTGTATATCGCGCTCAAATTTGGCACACTAGTGTAGCAGCAGACCCTCTTCAACTGTAGCAATTTTCGACAAAATCTGTGCGAAAATTTCGATTTTATGCAGTTTTGAATATTTTGAAAAAAGGACGTGGTCGTTCTAACTTTCGTAAAATTTAGTCTATTTTGCTAAATAGTTGGTTATAAGAGTAGGTGCACTCAATGCTGTTTGGTATTGAATTTGGCTCGAATCGGTAAAGTGGTTCAGATTTTATGGAATTTTGAATTTTTCAAAAAATTGACATTATCGCTCTATTGTAACTTTTGCAAAACTTGAAATAGCGAGCTCAAATTTTGTATATAAATGAAACAATATTCAGCCATTATATATGTATAATTTAGTGACAAACGGTATGAAATTTGTGATTTTATGGAATGTTGAATTATTTTTAATAATATACGTTATCACATTTACTTTCGTAAACGCTCTAATAATAATGAAATAACGGAATAACGAAATAGAAAAAGCGAATTCACAACATATTTATTTATCTAATTTAAAAAAGGATGCAAAGTAGAACCTTGCAGATTGCTTCCTCATTATTTTTCGCTTTTTACAAAGCTTCCTCTACACTCAGAAAAGGCTTGGTTAGAATTACCAAGAAATTGGTTAAAAATGTTATCAAGAAAACTTGGTGGGCACAACCAAGTTATTGACTAACATAACCAAGCTATTAGCTACTATAACCAAGGATTTGGTAAGACAACCAAGTATTTAGTATACCTAATCAATAACTTGGTTGCGCTTACCAAATTTTTCTTGGTAAAATTTTTAACCAAAATCTTAGTAAGCCCAACCAAGCGTTTTTCTCCGTGTATGAGGAAGCCAAAATTGAATAACATACTTTTTTTTCATCAATTCAACGCTTCCTCCAGGAGGAAGCAAAAGAATAAGTTCTTCATTTTTCTTAATCCTGACTTTTGTACTTTTTAGATAGCATCAAAAAACGACATAATAGCAGGCTACGGTCCAGTTGTACCGGACGGTTACGGCTGTGCCTACAACGTAAGAAAGAACGGTTTCATATTCTCGGTCTCAGCATTTCACACTGACGGAAGAACGAGTGCAATGCGTTTTGCCAAAGCGGTAGAGCAGAGCCTTCGAGACATGGCGACGATGTTGAAGAGCTCGAAGCAGCGATAAACCGACAACTTTTTCATGACAAGCGGAATAACGAACAGAGCGAAAAATCACCGGAGAGCGAAGTTCACCGAAGGACCAATCAGACTACGAGGGAACGTCATAAAAAGACGAAGGAGAAAGTTTGCTAAACTTCGAAGCAAGCAAGCAAATTATTACATAAAATGCTGAAAACCCCTGACCTGAAAATTCAGGGGAGAAGGTTGAGAAGTGGAAAACGCTTCAAAAGATCGGCATATATCGAGTATGCGAGGTGCTATGTAACTAACATGTCGTTAAAACGATATGAGGGCTCGATGAGTAGCTACGCACTATAGAGAATTGCGGGCAATGAAGTTATTTATCATAGACGATTACTTGATTAGACAAATTATACTATTATAGTGCATACTAGTCGCTTTAGTGCCAAGTGGTACAATAGACGAACGACTTACCCTCTAAAAAAACGTATTTAAATCAAAGTTAAATCGCATTCAAGTTTTCACTTGTTTGAAAAATATTATTTATTGACGATCTAAAATTTTAGTAATTTATTTGATAAAAATAATTACACGACGTATTATTAGCCACGATTCTGCTTTGTTTTATGTTGGCTGAATGAAGGATTTTTGTGCCAAAACAAGTTTTTGTTCACATTGATTTTAATTGATTTTTTTTTGTCAATTTATTTATTATATATCGTTTGTATAAGTTTATTGACATTTAATTGACTAAAGACGTATGAAATTACGTTGCTAAAGACTAATTTTTATATTGTTTTTTTATGTTTTGTATTAACATTGCAATATTCATTTAAATCATACGCTTACGCTGTTTTAATAATTTTTTTTTTCAAAGTTCGGTTATAAATAAATGTAAAAACGGGTCTAAATGCTGTTTGGATACGCGTAAAGAAAGGCATGATTCTTCAAAAGGCAACTATTTAATTTAATTAGACGCTGATCGGATATACAAAAACAAGGGCAAGTCGACGTCTATATCGCATCCTAGTCAAATGTATAATTGTAGAACCGCACGAAAGGATAATAGCTTGAAAGATCGTCGATTCTATCCTAAAACGCGAATCGCGATCATCGATGCTTAAGAACGTGAACGATAGAATATTTATATAAGGATCATTCCATACCAAGTGAACCACCCAAATTTAGCATGGTCGCAAAAGTGTTCATAATTTTTTCAAAAGTTGTTTAAAGTATTACGAACATCCATAAATTATTTCAGAATTTTGACATCTATGGTTTGCCCAAAATTTAATAACGATTTCTTTTATTTCGCTGTATATTCAAAATTACCGATCGTACAAAAAATTTGTTCCTGTAGAAAACTTAAGTTTTTTAATGTTCTTTATAATTTAAAAAATTGCATAGTCGCCTTTTTTTGACAAAATAAAGTAATCATTTTTTTTCGTTGAGACAGAACATATCGATTTTTCTAAAAATTTCACAAAATTTCCATTATTATGCTTACAAACTACAGAAATTCCTGCAACTGGCTTGATGGCAAATTAACGGCCCACTTGGTATGGAATGAACCATATATGAGGCATTGTCAGTTCAGCCACTTTTTTTTCGACCCTCTCATATGTATCCCATAATTGGCAATATTTTAGTACCACTTGAAAGCACTCTTTGTGATTTTTTTTCAGATTTTTCAATTCATCCATTTAGGAAATGTATATTTTTTTTATTATTCATATAACTTCGATGAAATAAGTCTGACAAAAAAATTACATATACAAAAAAATGTTGTTTTTCACTCAACTTTGTAGTACAATAGGTCCCATATTTTTATTCATATCGCAAAAGCGATTTTCAGCAAAAAAAAATGTTAAACAATTTTTTTTATTCATTCGGACACCTTCGATATTAATTTCAATTTTTTGTAGAGACATGTATAGAACCTACAAAAAAATTGGCATCGACTACTTGAAGGATTAAAAAAAGAAAGAAAATTAATTAAATTTATTTAATTATTTTTTAATTTTAACAATTTTTTTACTCCTTCAAATAATCGAACCACTGAGCTACTTGACGCGTGACGACGACACGGCCTTAAGGGTTTACATACAGTAATTCGTGCGTATAGCCATTCATTGAATCGAAAATTTTGGAAAATATTTATTTTCTCTTCAAAATAGTCGATGCCCAATATGCCAATTTTTCTGTAGGTTTTTGACATATCCCTGTAGCTTGTATAAAATTGGCAGTGATATCGAATGTGTCCGAATGTGTGAACAAAATTCTTTACCATTTTCGCTTTCTGTAAATAGCTTTTGCAACACGAAAAAAAATATGAGACATATTGCATTACAAAATTAAGTGAAAAACATTTTTTTGTATGTGTAATTTTTTTGTCAGACTTACTCCATCGAAGTTATATGAATAACAAAAAAAAATATACATTTCCTAAATGGATGGATTTAAAAAATCTGAAAAAATTCACAAAGAGTGCTAAATTAAGTGGTACTAAAATGTGGCCAATTATGGGATAGATCTGAGAGGGTCGAACAAAAAAAAAGTGGCTAAACTGACAGAGAATGCCTCATATGGGACAAAAATCCCTCTGCGTGCAGCAATATAGTTAGAACGATCCGTTTGGTCGATAGTATTATATAGGTACGTCTGTAGTCTGTTTGTAAAATCTCTTGGGATTTATCGAGAGGCCGGGTTGCCGTGGGATCAGAACGATGAGAGAAAATCTATTAGAGTGATCTATTGGGAATGATAAAAGTGCAGTGGCAGCAGGCGGCGCGAAGCAAAAAGATGCAAAGCGAGAAGAAGAAGAAGAAGAAGAACAAGATGAAGATGATGAAGAAAAAGAAGAAGAGAAATAATCTCACGGAATCCCGTCGTGACTCTTCTCTGTCGCAACGGCATTCTAAATGTAGCCAATCTTCGGCATTGGCGCCCGCACAGTAAACTCTTGTCCAATTCTTAGATAGGTCGTCTTCACGCCATCCGCTGTCGGCTGGCGAAAGTCGCCTTTAGTAGCTCTATCCGTTCTATCGCTCTAATCTTTTGCCATTATAACGTAGCGCACGGTGCACATGTGCCGCTATTTAAGGACGTTCGACTGTTTCACACTAGTCAAATGAGTGCGAAATTTTTGTAATTGTTTCATTACACCGAGAGAAAAAGTTTCATTGATTCACGGAAATCTTTGCCAATGAAATGAAATACTTGAATTTCAATACTATCTTTTCTTTGAATGATCTCCAACTCAATGACAAGTAGTGACATTGTTTCGAAGAAACATCTCTTTAAACCAATGAACCTTTTTCATTGATTTCAAAGATGTCGTCTCTGATTCAATGAAACCTTCTTCTTACCACCTCAAAATTTCGAAACCTATTTTTTCCAGAAGTACGCGGCAGATAAAGTTCAAATTTTATGAGTATGTAAGGAAATACGGCAGAAATAGACTAAGCTTCTGGCTCCTCGAAACTCGAAGCCGTTCATTCGGGAGAACCGGAAAACAAAAAAGTGAGGTTAGGTGCGAGAGAGAGATCAATGAAAACGTTTCTTTGAACCAATGAAAACATCTCTTTGAAACAATAAAATTGTTTCTTTATTATATGCTCACTAAGTAAATCTTTATTTACAGGCAATGAAATGTTCTCTTTGAAATTCAAATGCACTATTTCATTGAAATCAAAGAAACATTTCGTTGAAATCAATGAAAAAAAAATCTGAAAAAAATTTGGCGTCAATGAAATCTTTTCTCTCGGTGTAAAGTTTGATGCATTAAATAACAATAGTAGAGAGTAGTTTGAGTTGAAGCATGTATACTTAACCCAGAGAAAGATTAATAGTGCGGGATTTGCATACAGATTAACTAATTAACGTTACTTTCCAATAGAATACATTTTCCTTTAGTTTTTTCCAAGAATAATCTACAATTTTTTGCCACTTTTGATTTATGATGGCTCATTCTCTTTCTTAAAAGATGCTCTACAAATTGACCAGATGGATATTTGATATTATTGATCGTTTAACAATTATAGCCTGTTGTTTAACAAAAATCAAAATACTGTCATAAACAAATAGCTATAATTATTAAACGATGAATAATATCAAATATCCAGACGGTCAGTTTGTAGAGAATCTTTTAAGAAAGAGAATGAGACATCACTCATCAAAATTGGCTAAAAATTGTAGATTATTCTTCGAAAGAACTGAACGAAAATGAATCCCATCGGAAAGTAAAGTTAGTCAGTTAATCTTTACGCAAATCTGTCGCTATTTATTTTTCTCTCGGTTAAGTGTACATACTTTAACCCTTTGATGCACTGCGGGATGTTTAACATCCCACCTAGATTATTATCATTTTTTAAATATTTCAACGTTTTCTTTCTCGATTTTAAATAAAAGTAACTTTTTAAAAATAAAAATGTGTGCATCAAAGGGTTAATACAAATCAACGCCGCACTACAGTTGTTGAATGCATTAAATTTTAATGAAACAATTACAAAAATTTAGCAATGATTTGACTAGTGTGAAACAACCGAACATCCTTAACGTTTGCCGCCAGCGTGAATCTCGAGAAGGATTTCTGAGCTCTGGAGCAAGGGACACGAAAACATTTCGCTCTCTCTCATTGGCAAGAGCGGACAAAATCTTTTCTAATGGCTGTGTGAAAAAAAAGCATCGCATTTTTTATAGTCGTTTAAAGATAATTTTGTCATTGAATTTTGTAATTTGCCTACTCGATAGCAAAATAACGAAAGACACTATGTAGTCGGAAATTCTCTAATCGATGATTCATTATTTTCGGTGGTCATTAGAAATACCGATTTTGTCCATTCTTTCTCGTCACCGGCGACGAAGGTTGATTACATTTTTATTTACGACCCCTTAAGACATGATTATGGTACAGTCTAAAATTAGTCCAAGATTTAGGCGTTTTCTAAATTAGCATCAGTTTCATATTAATACACTGAGAGAAAATTATGGTATTAGTAACTATAAAGTGACAACTATTTACTTATAGTTGACACAACTATCAGTTACTATAACTATTTTCGTAGTTATCGTAACTATAAAAATAGTTGCATGTAATAAAAATGAATAGTTGTCACTTTATAGTTGACTGTACTATTACGATTTCTCTGAATGTAGCGCATGAAAAACGTGGCGAGTATGTTGAATCGAAAACAAAACACATAATGACACATTTGTGTATGAAGAGGTTTCTGAGATTATCGCAATTGTCGAAACCTTTCCATCATATTTTTTTTAGAATTTCTATCACACTGTAGATTATTAAGTTCTTAAAATTACAGCAACCATGGCTGAAATTATTTTGATAAATTATATTAAGTTATATCTACAGTGGACCAGTTAATTTGTTTTGTTGGATTTCCAAACTTTTTTTTTTAAACCAATTTTGAACATTGCAATTTTTAATAATTTTTTTAATTTTTTAATTAATAAATAACAATTTTATTAATAATTTTTTGAATTAATAAATAACAATTTTTAATTAATTTTTAATTACAGCAACCATGGCTGAAATTATATTGATAAATTATATGAACTTATATCTACAGTGAACCAGTTACTTTGTTTTGTTGGATTTCCAAACCTTTTTTTTTTAAACCAATTTTGAACATTGCAATTTATTATTGAACAATAATAATCGCATGAAAATATATCTTCTAAATAATTGTTAAAAACTAGATGACAAATTTATACCTTTACACTCAAAATATTTAGTATTTCATAGATTCTATATTCTAGAAGTGATTTTAATATCGTCGACTCGTTGTTAAAAGTCTTTTTCAGCGGAGTTGTAAATCCCCATGAATTCATGAGATACAGTTTACAGTACAATTTGTTTTGTAATTATGATTTCATAATAATAATATGTAGTGATTATAAAATAGAGTGTAAACATTTGAATAGCTGAAAAAATACTAATTTTCGCTTTAAGGGGAGGGAGTCAGGTAAAAAAACTTGATTTTGGAAATTCAATATTCTCCAAATCCTATTGCATATAAAAATGCCCAACGCACTATATTGTTGGTACTCGATGAAAGGATTTTTTACTGTCGTCTGACTTGCATATGATTTTCAATATTTTCTTAAGCAAAATTCTTAGGTTTTCCATTTTACGCACGATTCAGATTAAACTACTAGGCAGATTGGAATAGTTGACATCTCATTTTCTTCTTCATGAAAAGATACACCGGTTAAATGGAGCAAACTATTTTTTTTCATTCTGAAAGCAAAGTTAATCACTGATTTAGAAAATAGCATAACATTTATTTATTAATAATTATGTCACTTAAAAAATATTACCTTTTATTAACATTTGCTCCATTTAGCCGGTGTATCTTTTCATGAAGAAGAAAATGAGACGTCAACCATTTCAATCTGCCTAGTAGTTTGATCTGAATCATGCGCAGAATGGAAAGCCTAAGAACTTTGCTCAAGATAATATTGAAAAGCATATGCAAGTCAGAAGACAGTAAAAAATCCTTTAATCGAGTACCAACAATATAGTGCATTGAGCATTTTTATATGCAATAGGATTTGGATGATATTGAATTTCCAAAATCAATACTTTTTACCTGACTCCTTCCCCTTAATATTGCAAGAAATAGTTGCAAAAATGGAAGAAATAAGTAATACATTAATTTCTTAATGCATTACTTATTTTTTTCCATTTTTTCAAAAGGATTATAGTGAATTTTTATTGAAAAATAAAAAATTTTGCAGCCATTCCAAAGTTTAATCATCGTATTAAAATCGCTACATGTTATTATTATAAAATCATAATTATAGAGCTGATCGTATCATCATCATTATTTCTACAAGTATTAGGCATTTACAACTCTGTTTTTCAGTTTTAGTAATGCATACTTAAATAGACTGTACCAAACAGCACTTGTCGAAATTACTTAAGACCTGAGAAACGACGTATGGAAACATCAACATACACACGATTATTTAACAGGCGCTTTTAATATCTACCTAGTTGAATTCGTTAAGTTTATTCGCAAAGTGTAAGATCTTTTCGTGCATTATAAACTTCGACGTTGACGTCGAAGGAATATTTTATGGAATGTTAAAAAGAGAGATCCTTGTTATTCTTCATATACCACATAACTGTACATTTAATGAGTTTTCTCCAACTTGAAAGAAAGAAGAAAAAAAAACTATGTCGCTTAGGTTGTTGCAGTATTAAATGAATCGAGTGTTCCTTCGTTATTGTTAAAGTCTATTTAAATATTCTATGTATACTGAACAATGATATTACTACATATCGTATGTGTACACATGTACACACGTGTTTCAATTATAGTTCGTACGTGCAATATGTGTTCTACACTGTAGTGAAGTAAGAGCGAAAGTAACTATTATAAAATTATAGATTAAGAGGTAAACATATCGCGAAACTTTGTGATCGCGCTTTTGCGACCAAGAATATCACACACATATCAGGCTAATGCCACAACGTAGTGATTATCATCGATTAATGAACTTTCGGACGTTGAAGTCATTTTTATTTCACATACTTATGCAGAAACGCTCTTAAGTTTTGTTTTTTAAAAAACAAATGAATATTATTAATAAATTTCATAACTTCTCTAGTCAAATTATAGTCACAGATAAATAAAATATGTAAAACGATTTCAATGATCACTAGATTTTAATCTTGTTATCTGTCAATAATATATTCGTTTAAATAAGTAATTGTGTTGATATATTGAATATCTGTTTTATTTATTGACGTTTAATCTAATATATATCAAGGTGTTGAAAAAAAACCACCATCCTGTAATTCAATTCTTTCCTGGATTTTGGTAATTATTGAATTTTTATTTTTCATCTCGTTTATCGTATTATTTTTTAAATCAATAAATAGTTACCAATATTCTGTTCTGTTTTTTCAAAGCTGACTTAATAGTCATGAAATTCGATTAAATTTTAGTTTTTTATTTATATATTTCATAAAAATTTATGAATATTGTTAATGATTAAATAAAATATTGTTACGAAATAAAGAGTCGCGATTTATAAAAAGTCTTACATCGTTTATTGTAATAATCTCGTTATTTTGTATTTGTTACACATATATTCGTTTGGGAGTCTTGCAGAAGACTTGTTGTTGTTATTATATCCAAGTTACTACGCAAGATCATTAATCGTTTGTCAATAGTCTGGGTTAATGTATGTCTTTATGATTCCAGGTCTTTATTCATAAGAAATATGTAACATATGATCTCTAGATCGTTATTTGTTCATCTTCGACGTCCGAGATTCGTAATTGTAACAGAATGAGCTCGTTAGAGTGTCGCGGTATGAACGGAAAAAAAAGTTCGAACGTGAATATCGCGTAGACATCGAAGGACGATGACATCGTCTGAGACGATGCAACGCTAAGTTCCTCGGCGTTAACGAATAAGCAAACGCAAACTTTCTGTTTGTAGGGGAGGGTAAGCGTAAAACATCTCCCACCTCGATCAACTGTACCTAAGCCAACTTAAAGATAATAACTGCGTGTGTACGTATATCTCTATGCAGAAATAATAATATATATGACAAAAAACAATGTAATAAAAAAAAATAAAACCACGTTACGGGATTTAGACTTGTGTATGTTTAGTTAAATTTATTTAAAACTCCACGTGAACAAAGTTTCAACCATTCCAGTACGTTCAAATTTATTTCTTTTGCTTATTTATGATATAAATAAATAATTGGACATTTCTTTTAATTAATAATTGTTTTACACTTTGGTAAACGAAATGTGTTGACATTTTTATTAAATACAAGTAGATTCTTTTTTACTAGTTACCCACATAGCACCGAAATATTTTTAAAACATTCTCGAAATATTCCTTTGCAATGATGCAATATTGCGAAAATATTGTGACAGATGTTTAAAACATTTCTAAAATATTGTAGAAATCTTGCAATGTCCGCTCAAAACGTTGCAAATATAATATTTCAATAATATTACAGAGCAATATTGTGTTAATATTACATTTTTTGCCCAAGGCTAATTCGTAAGAAATTCTACCGTTTTTAATATAATTTTTGGATTGCGAGTTTTTAAGCAGTACCATTGGATGTCCTCGATAATAATATTATTTATTGAAAAAAAAAAAAAAAAAAAAAAAAAATCCCGTCCAGGAATCGAACTCACAACCTCACCTATGTCGTACATCCACGTCGAATTAACGATGGGTAATTTTAAAAAGCGATCCTGTTTCAAAAATATATAACAATATTAGAGTTTCATTAACTAAATTTGTTCCAGAGGGGAATGCGGTTGAATGAAACGTAAATTCTCGCTTCAAAGACTTACATCTACCTACCTATCAAACCAATTTAACGACTTAATGTCTATCACGCTAACCACTAGACTATCGATTACTTGTACAAACGTTATACTTTTATTGCCCATGTGTTCTGTCAACAAAGACTGATGAATTAAAAAATAAAGATTGAGCAACCTTTTAGAAGATTTCTGGTGCATAACAATCTTGTAAAAAAAATCGATTCATACCGTGCCGCGTTTTCCAATCAATTCTAATGAGGCTTCCAATTTCTGTCAGAATTTGTCCCCATTTCCAAATAATTATATGACGACTTCCCGATTGAATTTCAGTTTTTTCAAATCGAATGATACTCAATTGAACGAGGCAAATTTCTTTTTATCAACAAATTCAACTTTTTAAAACTAGTTTAGAAATTTCCACTTGAAACGTATTGGAATGTTGCAAAAAAGTTTCATTGTAATATTAGCAAAATCTAATCTGGAACCTTTTATTCGAAACTTTGTGAAATATTGTTGAAGAAATTGGATTGTTCGTTTCACAGGTAATGTTCAGAAATATTTAAAAAATGATTGGCAATTGTTTTACCTTTAACAATATTTCTGAACTTTAAGTTGACAATATTGCAATTAAATATTTGTGAATATTCGATTGGAAGCTTATGGTAATATTCCTGTGTAATGAAATATTCGAAATATTCCTGCAATATTTAGGCAATATTATGTGCTATGTGGGTAGATTAGGTGAAAAATGCTATAAAAATATATAATTAAATTAAAATTAATTATATATTAAAAATATATAAAGAACCTAAAAATATATAATTAAATTAAAATTTATTATAAATATTAATTAATAAAATTTTCCATTAATTAATTTTAATTTAATTATATATTTTAATGGAATATTTTTATTAATTTTTAATTAAATTAAATTTTTTATTAAATTTTTTTAATTTAATTTTTAATTTAATTAAATTTTTATTAATTAAATAAAAATAAATTATATATTTTAATGGAAAAATTTTATTAACTTTTCCATTATTTTGAATTTCGTGGATTTTTCACATAAATTTTTGTGGAAAAACCTTTTTTTATTCCTGAATATAATACTTGTGAAATTTTAAACAGTACAGTGGGGGATAATTCGAATTGCTTTCGAATTAAATATGAAGTTAATAAACAAATAGAGTAAGTTTGAAAGTACTGGGATATATGGTTACAACGCTGCACTTGAGTAGAGGTGGAACACGACGCATGATGCCCCTTATTCATCTGTATAAGACGATGGGAACTAGAAAGTGGCCGATCGTAAATTTTCTCGCGTGATCGGTAAAACCTGTGGTGCAACGTCACGATAGAGGCGCGAAAACCGTGAAATGGAATGCATAAAATTACTCATGATGCGACAACCAGATTACCATCGACCACCTGATTATTTTTTCTTTTATTTCTATTAAACATTTTCCAGCAAAGATTTGCCATCAGAAAAAAAACGCATAACCACCCTAGCAAGTCCGATGACCGTACAAAATGACCGTAAAAACAACCAGGTTCATTTTTGCCCAAAAGTAAAGTTATTCACGGTATAGAATAACCACCTGGTGAATTTTTGTAAGTGTAACTTCACCGAATAACATTATTTTATTGGACGCTGCTACGTATCGACCAACTCCCATTGAGGCAGTAGTCTGCTTTAGAAGCCGAAAAAAAAGCGTTTTTTCAGCAATTTTTTTGAAAGGGAAGGAAATGATTGCGGTAAACGAAATTTTGAGACGATAGAGTATTATATTCAAGCTTTAAAAAACAATTTTTATTATTAAAAATTATTGAAATTTTCCAAAGTTGTAACGATTTTTCTGGGGCGCCTGGAGTCTGGACTTGTAAATCGGTGCCGGTGATGGAGGTCGTGCGATGCATCTGAAACAGTCGAACCAAATTTTTTTAAAATTTTTATAAGTTCCTTTTCTATTTGAACTAAAAAAGTTGGACAAAAGTACGATTTAAATTACCTGTTTTGCAACTTAAAGTGAATTTTTTTTTTTCAAAAAAGTGAATTTTTTTTTTCAAACTTCGAAAAAATTTGGAATTTCATCATTTCTTCGGTATTTTTTTAGTTCATATAGAAAAGGAACTTATAAAAATTTTAAAAAAAATTGGTTCGACTGTTTCAGATGCATCGCACGACCTCCATCACCGGCACCGATTTACAAGTCCAGACTCCAGGCGCCCCAGAAAAATCGTTACAACTTTGGAAAATTTCAATAATATTTAATAATAAAAATTGTTTTTTAAAGCTTGAATATAATACTCTATCGTCTAAAAATTTCGTTTACCGCAATCATTTCCTTCCCTTTCAAAAAAATTGCTGAAAAAACGCTTTTTTTTCGGCTTCTAAAGCAGACTACTGCCTTGATGTAGAGGAGTAGTGTAGGGAAAGATGATAAAAACCCCCAGAGCAATTTAACGTTTCGGTCCTTGATGTGGACCCTCTTCAGAAATATATTTAATCTGTGTATGAATTATGTTTTTCAAATATCGAGAGAACAAATAACAATCAATCGATACATGCGGACAGAACAGTCTCAGCATGAAAGCAGTGTGAGAATGGTGCGGCTAGGATTCGGCCAATCCCGTTGGTAAGGGTTAAGAATAAAAAAGAATTGTTGAGTTCTTCTGTTCTTTAATGAATTGTGACGTTTCGGTCAATGTTATTGACCCTTTTCAAACAATTATTCGACCTGCAGGGCATAATACAAAAATAAAAGTGCGTGGTCACTGTACACTAAAGGCGTGGCGGGTAATGTCATTTATATTATTTTTCTCACCTCCGGGCCGAAAGCGACAACTTTCGTTCCGCTGCGCGGAACGAAGTTCCCGGTTTTCGGCTCCGTCGATGAGAAAATCGTATATTTAAAATATCTATATTAAATAATATATATATTTCTATTAAATAAAATATATTTAAATATCGTATATTTAAAAATCGTATACACTCCTCGGGCAGTAAATAAGAAAGCCTCAGATCACATGTAATTGTCGGCCGAGGCGAAGCCGAGGTACATTTCTTACTTTACTGCCCTAGGTGTGTAATATACTATTTGTAAACTGACCACGCACTTTTATTTTTGTATTATGTCCTGCAGGTCGAATAATTGTTTGAAAAGGGTCAGCAACATTGACCGAAACGTCACAATACATTAAAGAACAGAAGAACTCAACAATTCTTTTCTATTCTTAACCCTTACCAACGGGATTGGCCGACTAGTAGCCGCACATTTCTCACACTGCTTTCTTATATACGGCCGCTTACACAACAATTATTTAGTCTCAGCATGAGTCAGGAGGTGATTGATTTAGCAGGGCGATGTATTTGCGAAAAATGGTAACAGTCATTAAGTAGTGATCGTCAGCTGAGTTTTCGCAAAATACATCACTACAATTTTGATCGAAACGGAAAAATCTTCCAATTTTCCGAAAAAAAAAAAAAAATTCCGGAAGATCGGTAATTATATACGGCCACATAACTTCAATCCACTCATCAAATAGCTGCTTCGATAACTGTCTAACGAACATCCGGCTGTTGACTGTTTTAAAAGTTAAGATAATCCTTTCGAATAGTATCGAGTTCGCATAAGTTTTCGATAACTGAGAGGAAATTGCAAACACTTCTCGATAATACAAAAATCTGAAGAAAAAAAACATGCATATTAAAGGTGTGGAAAAGATTAATTTTGCATAATAATAATTCCAAAATGTTATTAACAAATTGATGAAAAATAAAATTTGTTCGACAAATCGTTCGACAACCTAATCTTTTTTTTCGGTAAAAATAATTCCTTTATTTTTCTGAATACGCATGAATTTTTTCAAATTTTTTAATTCACTTCGAATTTTGGGATTTTCCCCATATAAAAAAACGAAAACTTCAAATTCGACTTCTTTCGACAATTTGGCACATATACGATCACAAATAGAGAATGTACATTTTTTCATCATTAGTAGGAATCGAGAACGTAGGACCCTGAGACTGTTGGTCCGCACTTTAGACCACTCGGCTATTCGCATCTGTGGGAACATATGTTTTGATTATATATTTGAAGTGTAAGAATCGATTAATTCTTAAAACAACCAGCAGCCGGATGTTCGTTGGAAAGTTATCGAAGTAATTATTCGGTGTGGTTAACCACTTACAAAATTCACAAAGTGGTTACTCTCAACCATGAATAACCATTAGTTTTGGAGAAAAATGAACCTGGTTGTTTTAACGGTTATTTTGTATGGTTTTTGCCGAACTTGCTAGGGCAGCTACCAGAAATCATTTGTTTACATTAAAAGTTAGGAAGTGTCTATTGGGACCACACCGTAGAATCACGGTATACCGTGAACGTACACACGGTATAATCACATTCTTTGAGCAATTATACCGTGCACGGAATAGATTCCTACGGTATACGGTATTGGCATTTCAAATCAGAACATGCCGTGATACCGTGTACTGTTTTAGATGCCTCAGAAAGATTTACGCACGGTTTTGAGGAGGTAACTGAGATACCATACACGGTTTTACAGCACGGTAGCCTCCTAAAAAAATGGACACGATCTCGACATGATAACCGCGATGTCGTGCACGGTTTCGCAGACGGTATATTTCAAATCAAAACCAAACAAGTTGAAACTGCCATAGGTCTAAGTGAGCGTCGTTTTGGTCATGTAGAGAATACAATCCTGGAACAAATATTTCATGGAAGAAAAATGTTTTTTGTATAAACTATGACAAATCGACAGTGGATGAGCTGTGAATACCGTCATATAACAATTACAAACAGTTTCAGCTCCAACAACCTGATCGTAGGTAATCGACGATCATATTAGTTATCTACTTTTTCGATTTATTAAGTATTCTATTGATAATCGTACTTATTCAAATACGTAATTAATATTGTAATAGATGTATCCGACGGGGAAGTGGTATACCAAGAATACCGTCCGCAGGAATACACATCCCATTTTGTAATTATTTGTTAAGCTGAAGTCGTCTTATAATTTGTTAAGACGTAGTCCTCTTAAAATTGGAATAAATACGATTATCAACAGAATAATTAATAAACGGTATTCTCTACATGAACGAAACTACACTCACTTAAACCTATGGCAATTTCAACCTATGAGCACGGAATCGCGGTTATCACGTCGAGACCGTGTCATTTTTTTAGGACGATACCGTGCTGTTGCGCCCCGAATTTTAAAAGGAATTTAAGTAATAAATTGTTCGGTGGTTTGCCACTTTTCTCTGGGATAAGTTTTTTGCGGAACTCCGACAGACGTTTTTGGAGAAATCCGGCAATCGAACGATTTCGAAAGAGTTCGCGAAATATCGCGCGCGGAATCGGTGTCGTTTGATGGAGCAATTAACGCGGGAGCATTAAATGCATACGCACCAATTTTAGGCAAATTGGTGAGTATCAATCAGAAGTAAATTCAGTCTTAATTAAACATTCGAATCGAACGGTTGAGCTCGAGTTAGACTCGCAAACTTGTAAAAATGTAGTACTATATATCGGGATAATTCGTACAACGAATTATCGCATTTAATTTCATTTGAATAAATATCTGTTTAATTTGGGAATCTCGTGGATTCTAATCCTTAAATCGGAAAGAACCTTCATTTTATCTATCTTTTCGGGCACAACAGTGCTACTAAACCGTGTACGGTATTTCAGTTACCTCCTCGAGACCCTGCGTACATTTTTCTGAGATATCTAAAACCGTGCACGGTATCACGGCATATTCTGATTTAAAATGCCAATACCATACACCATCGGAACCTATTCCGTGCACGGTATAATTACTCGAAGAATGTAATTATATCGTACGTTGGGTCACGGTATACCATGTGTTCGTTCACGGTATACCGTGATTCTACGGTGTGGTCCCAATAGACACTTCCTAAAAGTTATTCCTGTTTCGAATTTTTCTTGTTTACGAATTTGTATAACGCGCAAAGCCAATGCCGAAAGGTAAAGCTTTGGCCCATATGGTTCATATCGAGGAACTACATAGTAATAATATAAGCCAATTGATAAGATGTAGAGTCATATACCATATTCGATATACATAGAAGAACAGTTCTTATAGACGACTTGAAAAGTCTATCAATGCGACGCCGTACAAGATGCATGTGAATATATTGATATCAAATAGGATGTCAATTAACCATAAATGAAAAAAAAATATTATAATTTTATTTACAACAAATTGAATTAAAATATGCAAGACAAAAAAATCATTTTGATTGTCAACTAATAATACAATCTTTATTATTTTCTTTCCAGTATCTGGTACGAACTCCAGCCACCATTGCACGCAGCAATTACCAAACACGCATTAACGTAATGTGCTACACGGTTTTCTCCTTCTCTCTCATTCCACTATTACCAAAAATGATATTTTCTCACTCGCTCTCTCGATGACTCGGTCGATATAGCACATCACCTTACGATGATGCTGGAGACCCAACAATGGTCGGCAAAAAAGATAATTTTGAACTTTACGCTATTTGTCGTAGTGCCACGAACATGTTTCAAATTCTGCAATATTACAACATCAACATATTCAGTTCCATGGGCAATCAAATTTCGATAAAAAAAAGTACAAGAAATAAAGAAAATAGTACAGATTGGGAAATAACATGTAGCAACACGACATCTGGTGGATTTTTTTTAACTACTTTATCCCAGTCGTCATAACCTATTATTTTATTTGAAAAAACAATCATTAATATAAATCGATATTCATAAGTGAATTAACATTTTTTGTAATGATGTCCGTTGAAATAATTAAAACTCTTACAAATCAAGAGTGCAAAGTCTTCACCGACTGGGATAACGCAGCCATTTTTGCTTGGTGCTGAATCCCAATATCAATGAATCTCCGGAAAACTAATATGGTCGCCCGAAATGTCAACAATATCTATTTTGTACTATACTAAAGTTTCCAGTTTCCTTTGAGGTCCTCTTGAAATCTTCAGAGGACCTCAGAGAATGGACGTGAACTTTGTTTCGACGTATGGATTTCAAGAAGCTTTAAACATTAATTTTCTTATTTAACTTGGCGTCGAGTCGCTACCGCGACTCTTAATATCTTACAAAACTAATGATGCTGACATTGGGAGTCGCCATATTGGTTTCCATGAGGTTCAATAATGTACGCTTTTCGCCATTTCTCCGTTTTTGTTGATATTAAAATCCTATGCAATTTGAAGCATGTGCGTAGTATTTTAATGGCGTATAGTGTAAAGTACGAAAAAATTACAGAATGATTTACGGTTTACTTTTTGAGATACCGTGACTTACAGAGGAATGTGACATATATCCCCATGAGATTAACGGAACGGCGTTGCAGAGGTACAACCTTAAATAATTTGTAAATTTTATAAACTTTTTAGCCTTGGCCAATTATTTGCCATAAAAGCTACTATTCTGTTTGTTGACTCATTGTATACAGTTAATAAATATAGTATATTGTTTACCAACAGCTATACAATATTAAAAATAGTATATAAGTTATATACACAACGATCGACAAAATTAATATATATATATACTTATATATGTGATCTATAAATGCAGTAGCCGAGAACCGATTAACGCGGAACCGTCGTTTGTCTTTTACGTTCTAAATTTACTGTATTTGTTAATTACGGTTCCTAAATCCTATCGGCAATGCCCGAAGTCACGAAGAATTTACTTTTATATTTAAAATTTATTTCGTATTTTAATTAAAAATAAATTGTTTTTATGAAGCCTGAAGGGCGTGTAATTTTGTAAAATTTGAGATTCACTCAACGAAATCGAAAAACATCGCCTGCGCGTTGTCACGATTGATAGTGAGGCGTGGGAGTTTTTAATTACGAGGAACATTTCAAGTTTCTATTAGCCACCGTCACGGGGAAATTGGAATTTGAATCGCTTTACGTGATTACACCTCGCAGAAGGTCCGAATTAACGTCTTCGTACGTTTGCGCGAACGGATGCGTCAAAAGAGAACTTGCGGTTGGCCGCTTCTTTGGGTCGTGCTGCAGACATCTACTGGTAAAATCAACACCTTCCTGGGAAACGTGTTTTGGCACCGATGGACTTTCGCCCATACCAACCTGTATTATAATAATAAAGTTTAATTAGTACAATGAATATTTAAATCGATGATGCAAGAAACTCCTGACAGACAAATTAAATACCATATAAAAAAAGGTTCCAAATTTATTACAAATAAGTATGTCACTTTTACATGAAATTTATCGACAAGTATTTAAAGTTTAGTTAAGGGGCGGTAAAACCTAATCACTTATAAAAGTTACTTATAAAAGCAAGGTTTTATATCATTCACCGATACAACGTGTCACCGAAATAATTTTATGAGGTTACATTACGATACAAGTGCGAAAAAACCTGTTGCAGTCACACGAGTCAAGAAAACGTTTTTCCAACGATTTATTGTGCAAAATTTTACTTCACAAGGTGTGAAAATGAGGCTTCATGCACGCGAATCGTGCGTAAAACGTCCATTATTGCATCAAGTGAAGAAAAAAAAATATCGACAGTCGTTATACTATTTATTGTTTTCAATCTTTATTTGCTAAAACACCATATGATGATGCTGACTGCGGCGCTCGCGAAAATTGAACTGCGAATACATGTGGTAATTAGACGCCATATTTTATTTGGACAATAGGTCAATACGGATTTTACATACTATTGGACAAATAATATATGTAAAAAATATTGGATTGCATACAAAGTTATTTAGCTGGAGAAAATATATATATTATCAAGAGTCGCGGTAGCGACTCGACGCCAAGTTAAGGAGGTTGGAGCGCTACGCTCGGGGGGGATAGGCCTGGAGACGCGCGCCGTGCGGGGCAGGTAGCGAGTGAGTGAGAGGTCCGCGTTGTGAAAGCCCAAGCGTACAGAGACAAAAGCTGGAAACGTCCGTTTCACTCGTACTATCTCAAAAACTAAGCGGTTAATTATTTCGAAATTTGACAACATATTTGTAGACATAATTCCCTTGCCGTTAGCACATTTTTCACATGACAATCTTTTCGCGTGCTTTTGCAGTATCGATTTATGTGCTGTCAATCAGTGACGGTTCCATAACAGCAATGTTAAATAGCCCAACTACGGTTTTCAATATCTCTGCAACTAAACGGTGAATCTATTTTAATTTCTGGATACACCGAACACAAGTGTTGTTCAACATAATATTTCTTTTTCACACTGGAATATTTAAAATGCTGTAGCGCTCCAACCTCCTTAAAAAAGAAATTAATGTTGCCTTCACACGTCAATTTGTCTGACTGATAGTATATTATCTACAAGAGAGGGAAGTGCGTGATCTTCGACAAGGTTCATTACCCCAGCAAAGCGAGGGCAAAAATCACCCGAGGTGAAAATCATTTTCCCTCCCTTGTAGCATGCGATACATTTTTTACCGAATTTCGCTAAAATATACTTGCAACAAGGATGCAAAAATTGTTCATTTTTAATCAATGACGAGTACGCATGAGCAATACAATTTTCATTACCACCGCCGGCCAGAAATGAACCGCTTTCCTCCCTGGGGAATAATGAAACGTACTACGCATGCGTACGAGTACGAGGTAGAAAAAAAGCGATTTGGCGCCGGCGTTTCGGATACCAAATCAGGTTATTTTAGGAAAGTCGGGAAAAAAAATTATAGAGAGTTAAACTTTATTTTTTCTCCTTAGTATTGGAATGTATTATTGTCACCAAAACTTTTTAAAAAGTTTAATTGCAAAATAAAGTTTTATGTCTGTAGAAATCATTAGAACCCATCATTAGAAACACAGCAAGACGAATGAATGACTTTTTAATACTTGGCATCAAAACGCTACCGTGTCTCTTGACTATTTAATAAACGTAAGTCGTTTATACAACTCGTGTAAATTTCTACTACTGAATCATTCTTCAATCGATTAACCCGTAAATATGTGAAAAGGATTTACCTAAATGTGATAAATGCCTCATTAGTTGAAAACTCTATCATCGATAGCTTCTTACCTTAAACATTATTTGGTAGTTTGAGTCGTATTCCGCCCATGGCCTGCGGCCGCTGGTCATTTCGATGACGCAACATCCGACCGACCAGATATCCGCAGCTCGTCCGTGACCTCCACTTTCAGTTTTCATAAATACCTCAGGGGCCATATATGCTGTAAATTTCGAAAGTTAATGTATAATTTCCAGTGAATAAAAAACAGTTATATGAATGAATAGTGAATGAATGTATTTACCTTGTGTACCAACGAACCCTTGTAATTCGCCAGGCATCGTCGTATGCGCTTTGATTTGTACCGCCGACCCGAAGTCTCCAAGTTTTAGACAGTTTCCTTGATCAGTGAGAAATATATTGGCAGCTAAAAATAAAACAAACAATATTAGCATGTGTGGTAAAGAATTGTGATATAGCAATTTGGGCATGAATCTGCTTACTTTTAATGTCACGATGAACAATTCCGTGGGCATGCAAGACAGACACCGCGGACAATAACTGGTACGTGTATTTTCTGACCGACAATTCGGGAAGACCGTTTCCACTTCCAGCTACTAGACTCTCTAACGTGCCCTCGGCACAGAATTCCATAAATATTAGCATCTCCTCCTGAAAAAGGAAATAAAATTAATTCGATATCTCAATTGCGTTTGGGACATCTACATGCAATCAATTTAAGTGCAGTGATAAGTTTGTCATCTCATAGAAAAAGCTTTGTCTTCTTGGAAAATAAACATTGTGAGATTACTATTTCAGTATACAAAAAAATGGTCTAAAACGTCCGAAAAGTGGTTTAGGAAAAGTTTCCGTAAATTTGTACGTAATAAAGGTATATAATATAATAAAGGAATAAAGTAACATCCTATCAAAAAAGACATGGCACATCGAAACTCGAAATATCGAAAACTGAAGCCAGTTTAAAAGCATTCTGATTGGCTCCCGTTTTGATTATTCCCGCTTCATAGTACCCGTCGTACAGGCAGGCATCCCCTCTCCATCTATAACCGTCTCAGGCAGCATAATTCAAGAAGTTGTCTAAAAGTCGCCTAAATGGGTACCGAATGTCCGCGAAAATGTTATCTGTAAGATATCCTATGTCCAAAAGTTAACTTTCAGACATAGGATATCTTACAGACAACATTTTCGCGGACATTCGGTACCCATTTAGGCGACTTTTGGATAACTTATTGAATTGTGCTGTCTGGGATTGCATCAGCAGCCTATGGCAGTCATTTTTAATCAGGAAGTGTCTATTGGGACCACACCGTAGAATCACGGTATACCGTGAACGAACACACGGTATACCGTAACCCAACGTACGGTATAATTACATTCTTCGAGTAATTATACCGTGCACGGAATAGGTTCCTATGGTATACGGTATTGGCATTTTAAATCAGAATATGCCGTGATACCCTGCACGGTTTTAGATACCTCAGAAAAATGTACGCAGGGTCTCGAGGAGGTAACTGAAATACCGTACACGGTTTAGTAGCACTGTTGTGCCCGAAAAGATAGATAAAATAAAGGGTCTTTCCGATTTAAGGATTAGAATCCACGAGATTCCCAAATTAAACAGATATTTATTCAAATGAAATTAAATGCGATAATTCGTTGTACGAATTATCCCGATATATAGTACTACATTTTTACAAGTTTGCGAGTCTGACTCGAGCTCAACCGTTCGATTCGAATGTTTAATTAAGACTGAATTTACTTCTGATTGATACTCACCAATTTGCCTAAAATTGGTGCGTATGCATTTAATGCTCCCGCGTTAATTGCTCCATCAAACGACACCGATTGGTGCGCGATATTTCACGAACTCTTTCGAAATCGTTCGATTGCCGAATTTCTCCAAAAACGTCTGACGGAGTTCCGCAAAAAACTTATCCCAGAGAAAAGTGGCAAACCACCGAACAATTTATTAATTAAATTCCTTTTAAAATTCGGGGCGCAACAGCACGGTATCGTCCTAAAAAAAATGACGCGGTCTCGACGTGATAACCGCGATTCCGTGCTCATAGGTTGAAATTGCCATAGGTTTAAGTGAGTGTAGTTTCGTTCATGTAGAGAATACCGTTTATTAATTATTCTGTTGATAATCGTATTTATTCCAATTTTAAGAGGACTACGTCTTAACAAATTATAAGACGACTTCAGCTTAACAAACAATTACAAAATGGGATGTGTATTCCTGCGGACGGTATTCTTGGTATACCACTTCCCCGTCGGATACATCTATTACAATATTAATTACGTATTTGAATAAGTACGATTATCAATAGAATACTTAATAAATCGAAAAAGTAGATAACTAATATGATCGTCGATTACCTACGATCAGGTTGTTGGAGCTGAAACTGTTTGTAATTGTTATATGACGGTATTCACAGCTCATCCACTGTCGAATTGTCATAGTTTATACAAAAAACATTTTTCTTCCATGAAATATTTGTTCCAGGATTGTATTCTCTACATGACCAAAACGACGCTCACTTAGACCTATGGCAGTTTCAACTTGTTTGGTTTTGATTTGAAATATACCGTCTGCGAAACCGTGTACGACATTGCGGTTATCATGTCGAGATCGTGTCCATTTTTTTAGGAGGCTACCGTGCTGTAAAACCGTGTATGGTATCTCAGTTACCTCCTCAAAACCGTGCGTAAATCTTTCTGAGGCATCTAAAACCGTACACGGTATCACGGCATGTTCTGATTTGAAATGCCAATACCGTATACCGTAGGAACCTATTCCGTGCACGGTATAATTGCTCAAAGAATGTGATTATACCGTGCGTTGGGTCACGGTATACCGTGATTCTACGGTGTGGTCCCAATAGACACTTCCTAAAAATTACAATGTAACTTACCCGATGAATTTCGAGTCCGTAATACCGCACCAAATGTTGATCCTTGATACCCTCAAAAATCTGCAATTCCTCAGCAACCCGTCTGATAGCCCTATGATCTCCAGGCTGTAGTTGAACCTCTTTCATAGCAAGAAGCTCTCCAGTCTGATTATTGACAACGGTATAAACCTTACCGAATCTCCCCTGTCCAATTTTGATTCCTCGCTGCCAAGTAAAAGTTACCCTTCTCACTTTGATACGAATTCTATCCACCGCTCTTCTGTCAGCAACCTGACCAATTAGCTCGCGACTTCTTCGTTTCTCGTCGACTTCCTCGTCCAATCTTTGCACAGCCTGTATAACCCTTTCGCGCTTGCTAACACTTCGTTCAGGCACCGACAAAGTTACATTTCCATCGACGAAACTTGGCGATGGGCATTTCTTTTGATTATTCGTTGCGTCGAGAGACTTTAAACTTTCTCGGGGCTTTGGTGGCACACTAAAATTTGGCGTCGTGCTTCTAGCGTGTGCCGGCGATGCTGCTCTCGATCTCGGAAGTCTTTTCGGACCATCCTGATCGTTATTTGCACCTGGGGTACTTGTGGTCCCGACAACATGCGAGATACAACGATCCATAGACGCTTTTAATTCTTCGAATTCACCATCGCTCAAGTGTTTAGTATTTAAAGGCTCGCAGACGATCATTAGGTACTCGAGGCCGTGATTCGCCCATCTAGGTCGCAAACCACGGCCTCTTTCACACCTAGTTTTAACGAATTCCATCCAGAGCATCGCAAAACTAACTAACCCCTTTACAAGAGCGCCTCTCTCTTCCGGTAAGAAAAATTTACAGACTATTTTTTGATACTCGAAGCCCATTCTGTAGGCTTGATGGAGAATCTCTCGGATTCGGGTTTTTAAAGCGGCGCGATCGCTTTCTGCAATTGGCTCTTCGGCTTGGTCGACGTTAGCTTGGAATTTTTCGATCAGGACGCTTATACGATGACCCAAGCTCAATACTGATTCTTTAAGGTTGTTTATCGCTTTGTCGATGTCCTCGTGCTTTACGGGAAAAGCGTCAATGTCGTGTCGCAACGATTTCGCTAGACAGACACTCTTGATTACCTTTTCGCGAGCGTCGACGAACATTCCTTGCCACTCGCGACCAACGTACATTAGATGGAATCTCGTGAGGCCACCATCTTCTTCTTTCACTTCCGTGCATTCTTTGATCTCTTGGGGACGCGTGAACAGAAAGTCTTTCACTTGTTCGATCATTGCGCACGCGATTTCACTGGAAAGTGACAAACATTTGTATCATAAATACTGCCTTTATCGTGGCCAAGTACAACTTAGCAATTTGTAAAAGGTTTTCACCTGATAAACAAATAAACTTATTCTATTCTACTGCCTTTATCGTATGTACTCCACTACACGATAAGACAATTCGTTCAACTGCAACGTCCAAAAATTTGAAAATTGTATGTATCGGTGGAAATTTTTAGTCCTAAACTGATATATTTCGTTAAATGTACAAGAATTATATCAAATACAAAAAAACTTTTTCCTTAAACACGACTTTTTAAAAGTTTTCCATATATCTTACATGGCATTTAAGGGGATGCTGGAGTAGATTTTGATACCGACTTTGGTCGTTTCCCGATTAGGATTTATGTTATTTATGTTTCCCGATTAGGACATAGGTAGCGCCGAGTAATCTGCTTACTTTTGGCAAAAGATACCGAAAGCAAAATAGCCGCACACCATATGTCAACAGACCTTTGCTGTAAGATATAATTGTTTCTGGAAATTAGATATGTAAAATCAGACCGGACGTCAATTCTGTGATGATTTCTAAATATTCCAAAATCATCAGAATGTTAATTACACAAGCCAAATTCATATATAGTGTATACTACGGTCGCATTGCAGAGGCTCGGAGCTCTTGCCAAAAGTAAACAGCGCCACCTTACTCCTAATGACGGAACTATGTTCATGCTCTTTACCAGCTCTGAGCCTGTGCGAAAAGCAAACAGTCTTTGCAATCGTAGTATACACTATTCGTGGATTTGGTTTGTGTAATCGACATTCCGACGGTTTTGAAAGGTTCAGGAATAATCAAAGAATGGGTGTCCGGTCTGATTTAACACATCAGAGTTCCAGAATCGTTTATATCTTACCTCAAAGAGGATCTGTTGACATTTCGAGCGGCCATATTGGTTTTTGAGAGGTTCAGTAATATACAATTTCTTACATTTCTTGTACGTTTTGAACAGTAATTCGACCGGACACCCAAGTATGAATGTTTTTATTACATCCCTACAAAATTTGACGTATATTTGTAGCATATTTTCGATGAATAGTGTATACTATGAAATCGCCTATTATTACCGACCAAAGACGGTAAGTTTTCCGATTAGGACACAGGTGGCGCCGAGTAGTCTGCTTATTTTTGGCAAAAGATACCGAAAGCAAAATGGCCGCACACCATATGTCAACAGACCTTTGCTGTAAGATATAATTGTTTCTGGATATTAGATGTGTAAAATCAGACCGGACGTCAATTCTGTGATGATTTCTAAATATTCCAAAACCATCAGATTGTTAACTACACAAGCCACATTCATATATAGTGTATACTACGGTCGCATAGCAGAGGCTCGGAGCTTTTGCCAAAAGTAAACAGCGCCACCTGTCTCCTAATGACGGAACTATGTTAATGCTCTTTACCAGCTCTGAGCCTGTGCGAAAAGCAAACAGTCTTTGCAATCGTAGTATACACTATTCGTGGATTTGGTTTGTGTAATCGACATTCCGACGGTTTTGAAAGGTTCAGGAATAATCAAAGAATGGGTGTCCGGTCTGATTTAATACATCTGAGTTCCAGAAACGTTTATATCGTACCTCAAAGAGGATCTGTTGACATTTCGAGCGGCCATATTGGTTTTTGAGAGGTTCAGTAATATACAATTTCTTACATTTCTTGTATGTTTTGAACAGTAATTCGACCGGACACCCAAGTATGAATGTTTTTATTACGTCCCTACAAAATTTGACGTATATTTGTAGCATATTTTCGATGAATAGTGTATACTATGAAATCGCCTATTATTACCGACCAAAGTCGGTAAAAATAGGCGATTTCGTAGTATACTTTCATCGAACTTTTTATATTTTCATCGAAAATATGCTACAAATATACGTCAAATTTTGCAGGGATGTAATAAAAACATTCATGCTTGGGTGTCCGGTCGAATTACTGTTCAAAACATACAAGAAATGAAAGAAATTGTATATTATTGAACCTCTCAAAAACCAATATGGCCGCTCGAAATATCAACAGGTCCTTTGAGGTAAGATATAAACGTTTCTGGAACTCAGATGTGTTAAATCAGACCGGACACCCATTCTTTGATTATTCCTGAACCTTTCAAAACCGTCGGAATGTCGATTACACAAACCAAATCCACGAATAGTGTATCCTAAAATTGCAAAGACTGTTTGCTTTTCGCACAGGCGCAGAGCTGGTAAAGAGCATGAATATAGTTCCGCCATTAGGAGACAGGTGGCGCTGTTTACTTTTGGCAAAAGCCCCGAGCCTCTGCAATGCGACCTTAGTATATACTATATATGGATTTGGATTGTGTAGTTAACATTCTCATGGTTTTGGAATATTTAGAAATCATCACTGAATTGACATCCGGTCTGATTTTACATATCTAATTTCCAGAAACAATTATATCCTACAGCAAAGGTCTGTTGACATATGATGTGCGGCCATTTTGCTTTCGGTATCTTTTGCCAAAAGTAAGCAGACTACGCGGCGCCACCTGTTTCCTAATCGGGAGACTTACCAACCAAAGTCGGTATCAAAATTTACTCCAGCATCCCCTTAATGCACCCTCACTAATTCGTGTGATGTCTAATAATTTTGGGGAGTTCTTATTACTTCGAAAAAAATTATAAGAAAAATATAGGCAGGGATAGGCATTCATTAATTTTTATAATACATGAATGAAAAAGTTTCATTTTCGGGGCTACGGAGCGTGCATATTTGGGTACTTTTTTGACGTTTCCGACAATGAGTACGTCACCTATGCACACAACACTTTTTATGAAAAAAAATTACTTTTTGTCATACAAAATACTTTTGAAGCCTAAAATCATTTTTCTAGATACACAATTTATTGGGTTAAATGTTTCTCGCGAATAATTTCGGAACAACTAATGTTTATCCACTTGTATTACATCGTTTTGGTAATCCAATATTATCGTCAAGAACAAATGTTTTCTTTTGTCTCTTCTAAAGAACCAAAAAAAAATCATTGAAAATCGCTTTTAAAAAATAAGTGTTCGTCAATTTTGTATAGAATTGCTTGATCAAACATGCAGTACTCACCAAAATTTGACTCCGCCGATTATATATCCATCTGTGATATTACCAGCGATCGACTTGACGAATGTCCACTCGTCGTCAATCAGATTCTTGTGAAAGCTGTTGTATTGAACCATTTCAACCCATTGCCGCAGATAATCGAGATACACTTCGCACACGGATTTCAGACTATTATCAAACTCTGCGATGTCGTCCAGAGACAGTGTAGTATCCGTAATTGCATCGCAAGCTATAGCGGTACGTGAATGAGCTTCGAATCTGTCGCGATGAATGCAAGCGATTCTAAGACCCTCTCGCATCTCCCGCATCAACTGACGCACAGACAAGGGCCCAGGTTGTTCCGGTTTTTGCTCGAGCCTCATTCGCAAAAACTCGTGGACCACCTCCAGTGGAACTCGCGACAGAAACACGAAGGCAGATCTGCGAATTTAGTGTTTATTTTAAAAAATTTAAAAAACTTCGTGTAATTAGCGTATTATGTGAAAACTATTTATTTGTGTAGATTTCGAACAGGGATAATTTTATAGACTCTATATAATAGGACTGTTGATTGTATTATTCGCTATTTTTTAAATTAGTATATTAAAAGCAACGTCTTTTGTAAACCGCAACTTTTTAAAAAAATTATGGAAAATTTTTCAGAAATTATGGAAAATTTGGTTTTTGAGTTTTTACGGTTTCTAAGAAAAAATATATGAATAGAAGCAGAAAAATTAAAATTTATTTCGTGTCTAAACTAGACATGAATCATTAAAGGCGGTTTTCGTAAAGAGGATCGAGCGTCACAGACATTAGAGAGTTTAGATGGATATACCCGTTTTTATTCACTGAAAATCGGTACTTTTACTTCGAACTTCATAAATTTTGGTTCAATAACTTAAAAAAAATAATCCGTCGTTCAAATTCTCTTTCTAATTCATATTCTAATTTTTATTCCAATTCTTATTTTTTAAGTATCATTCTAAAAATTCGTGTGAAAAAGGCAAAATCTTACCTATAAGAAGGTAAATTCAACGCTCTCGCTTCTGGACTCCACGCTCCGTATCGTCTGAGCTCTCTGTCACCCTCGTACTCTTCGCTGGACGAAACATCGTCATCCGTTGCCTCATATTTTTCCAGAGCTATTCGCGCTTTTCTGAGGACCGAAGTGTGCAGTCTTTCCAAGAAGTTGAGACTCTTACTGAGTCCACGCGTCTTTAATACGTCTTCGATGTATTTCCTGTATTTTAAATGCATATCTAAGTTGTATGAACAATAAAAGAAGCTGTCTGGTAATTATGGAGCGACTATGTTTTTTGTAAGGCAAACAAGTATTTTAGAAGCTCATAGACCTAAAAAATATGTCTGGGTGGTCCAATGCTTGCGTAAATATTTCCAAAAATAAAAAGAAGCGTCCTTGCTCTACCGACGTACCAAATTTCAGCTAGTTTGATAAAGCCATTTTGAAAATATAGAGATTTTTATTTCGCAACCGTACTCAACACACATATTCTCACAGACATTTTTTTCTAAACCTCTTTTCTCAGTATTCTTATACCATTTTGAATATACTAACATAAAAATCTCGACAAAAAGAAGAATTTAACGAAACCAAAGTTTCCTCGATGAGGAAGCCAAAGGTGAATGAATGTTTACTTGTTTATAGGTAAATACCTCTTACAATTTCGATAAATATCCCTTGACAACTAGCTCTTACTCTATTACAAAAATATATACTATAATATAATCTTTCACTGGCTTAACAAAAAGGCACGGAGCTTGCAGCTCGCAGCTATATATTTGGCTACATCATTTGCTTATTCTTTGGATAACGCATCTATAACACTGGGATATTTAGCACTGATTTGACTAGTGGGAAACAGTCGAGCATCGTTAAAGATAACTAAGTTTCGATAACTAAGAGTCTACACTACGCTACCAACCTAGTAAGTGGTAGAGGAAGGTTGGTCAACAAATAATCTTCGCATTTTAGCTCATTTATCTGCCATTTAACGTGAAAAAAAAACCAATTTCTTCAAGACTCTCCACTAACAATCTACCGTTTCTATTTGCTTTTATATCCCACGATTGTCTTAGAATTGCGATTGAGCAGTCAGTAAGCCAAAGGTGCCACAATGAACCCCAGTCTCCTCTACCCAAAGCTTATTTTAACATACAGTAGCCTCCCGCTAAGTGCTCGCCTACGGGGCTGTAGGAGTAAAAACGAGCACTTAGCGAGTTACCATCTCCGTAGAGATCCTGCGAGCTCGGGCCGCATTCGGCCGAGATCGGCAGGGCTCGGACGCATTCGTCCGCGATCGGCCGGGCTCGGTAGAGAATCGTAGTCTTGGTGGGAGAACATTCACGCCTCCCGATCGAGGGGAAGGCGCCTCGGCGAGCACTTAGCGAGCGAGCACTTAGTGGGAGGCTACTGTACTTCATTGGTACTCACCTATAGGCCTGCCTGTCGAACTCCATCAGATAAAAATCAAGTCTATCGTCCTCGGAGTAAGTAAACGAAGATTCCGGAGTTGACGGATAAGTCTGCGGATAATATGAACCGCCAACTGATGATGCATTACTGTTGTTGCTATCCGAGGGCGTAGTGCTATGACCATCTTCCATATTCGACAGTTGAAATCGCACCATGCACTGCCGCGACTCTTGAGTTTCGTTCGATTCAGACGCCCGCGAGCTGAAAGCTTGATCTGAAATCTTTGCCCTCCAGCATCGTTCATCATGATAGAAAAAATGTTGCAACTATCTCTGTACTCACCTTACACCCGAATCCGTGTGATCGTAATTGCTCTTCGAAGTGTCCAACATCATAAGCAGTTTTCCTAAAATCATGAGCTTCAGTCTATGGTGTTTTGTCATGTTGTACCAAAGGCACAGTGCCTTAACTCTGCCAGTAAATTCGGGACTTTTGTACATGGGATAATGGGCGGCAAAAGCCTGAGACGATGGGTATAGAGCTTCAGCTGCTTCCAAACGCAACAATAAATTCTCAACCTGCTTCAAGGCACACAATTGAGAACGAGCGCAGGGCCGGCAGTACATCGATAAACATCCTGGACAAACTGAGTCGATTGCTGGACTAGGAGTGCTATTTGTTGTACTTTCGAAACCGCTGTCGTTTGATATCGAGGAAACTGAACTACGCTCGATGAGACTCGTCGCTGGATCGTATCTGCAAAGAAGAAAATGGCATTTTATCAATGTTCTAAAATAGTTTTAACATTAAGGGATGATGAAACATGTACCACGTGACTTATCAGTACAAGAGAAATAGCTGCAATTTCTCATACAATAAGGGTCGAAGCCATTTTGCTTATTGTTAATTAACGGTGAAAAACAAGTATCTGAATTTTTCCATAGGGCATCCTGAATATGAGGCATTCCACCGGTTATCGACAGGGTCGCCAACCTCATTTTTTTTTGTTTTTGTTTTTCTTTTGAGATGTTGTAGAGCAATATTAAAAAACACTCTAGAATTTTTTTTAGATTTAAACAAAAATTTGTGTTTTTGCATTCTGCCGGTTATCGACATGGTCGCGACCCTCATATATATATATCTTTTTTTTTGAGATGTTGTAGAGCAAAATAAAAAAAAGATTAGAATTTTTTTTAGATTAAAAAAAAAATTGTGTTTTTTTAATTACCAAAATTTGATTTTCTCAAAAAGTACGACAATTTTTTTTCTTTTTTTACAGTAAATTCTGTGGACAAAAACAAAATTTTTGTGCCTAGGCCCAGAGTGGGGCGAGGCCTAAATTAGCAGCTAAAAATAAAATAGAATTTTTAAAAATGTTAAAAAATACCTCAAACTTGAGAATTTTATTTTTAGTTGCTCTTCTAGACTGCCCCCCCCCCCCCCCCCCCCCCCCAATTTTCGTTCTAGTCTCAAAAATTTCGTTTTTGGACACAGAATTTACTATAAAAATTTTGAAGAAAATAATCGACATACTTTTAGAGATTCAAGTTTGGGGTATTTTTTAAAAATAATATATGTATGTTCGGCGGCAATGTTCGTGTTTAAATTTTTTTTTAATTTTGTTTTATTTTCAGCTGCTAATCTAGGCCTCGCCCCATTTTGGGCCTAGGCTCAAAAATTTTAGTTTTGGACACAGAATTTACTGTAAAAAAAAAGACAAAAAAATCATCATCGTATTTACTTTTTGAGAAAACAAAATAAAATTTTAGGTAATTAAAAAAACAATTTTTTTTTAATCTACAAAAAATTATAGTTTTTTTTTATATTGCTCTACACAGTCGATAACCGGTGGAATGCCTCATATATTATTTGTAGTTTGCAATAACTTAATTGGTCTCTATATAAACTATACTTAAAAATATATATGTTTATCGTTCATTCCCAATCTGCCATAAGCAGCAGTGTTAAATAGTGTAAAAAAAAAAATCTATATCGTAAATGTAGATCTTAATAAGCCCAATTTTGAGACTCCATAGTTGACTATATTGCAACATTGCAATTATGATTTATCAGTATGACAAAGTCGCGTTATCTCGTTCATTCACTTTTCACCTGTTAGCGGTTAGTAATGACGCGCACGAGCGGTCGTCGTACGCGTGAGATTCGACTCACCTGTACTGGATTATTTCCGCAAGCAATGAACCCACGGCCTCGCGTTGCTTGCAAAGATACTCGTCCTGTGCCACGGGACTCCGGTCTGCATGATAAGCCTGAAGTTCGAGCCATATCAGGTCTTTCAATTCGTTCTGCCATCTGGTTTCTTCACTGCTCATTTGACGGCGACAATTACGATCCTTGTCCGTGCTACCCTGTGCGACATTATGAAATAAAACCAGCATTTGATAAACAACTCGATAAATATTCTCAGGTGATTTTATAAATCGACAGCTCCTAATGAAACTGAAGTGACTCACGAAAATGATTAAAACTGAAGTATCTCAGAGTTCAATTCCAAACTGACTCATCTCACGATTCGGAAACAAACTAACTTATCTCAAATATCATTATCGAACTCGGAAATAACTCGGAAGGCATTCTGAAAAGGCCTAACTCGATGAAGGTGGAATTAACTACTGTCTAATTTCAAATAATTATAATCGGTTCAATCACGTTTTTGTGATCGATATATTTTTGTCTCTCAATTAATGCTGCAAACTTCGCATAAGCCAGAAGCTGACTGCTGTCATAATGAATATTAATTCTCAATGCTTGAATTGAGTTAGGCTTTTACAGAATGCCTTCCGAGTTACGTCAATTCAATAATGATATTTGAGATACGTTAGTTTGTTTCTGGATCGTGAGTCAGTTTAGATCTACTTTTATTTAGTTTTAGTTATTTCAGTTTAGAGTTCCTTCAGTTTCATTAGGAGCCGTAGAAATAGTCTGTAAATATTTTATCAACGTGAACGTTTCGTGATAGAGGCTTAATAGAGCGTTCGAGATACTAATTTTGAAGCTAATACGAAACCAGTCCAATCTTCAATGATAACAGCGGTACTATTTTATTTTTAGCATAGGATTAATAATTTAATCTTTTGTGTACTAACGTCACGCGTTCACCATTCAAGGAGACATCATTGGTTCGCCATTTTCGAAAATTACTTTACTCCCACATACGAGAAATTGACTAAACTTTTTTCCCCGACTTCGCTAAAATAATCTCATTTTGTGCGCGTTACGTGGGCGCCAGAGAATCTATCCTAGCTCCTCTTAAGGTAGTTCTGTCGGTACGCCGGAGTCATAAATCTCAGAGTCTATATGACATTAAAAAATAATCATACGCATCACTTTGACTGCCTCAATAATAATGTAAAAAAAGAATGCAAAGTAGAACCTTGCACATTGCTTCCTCATTATTTTTCGCTTCTTACAAAGCTACCTCTATGAGGAAGTATGTTATTCAATTTTTGGCTTCCTCATAGAGGAAGCTTTGTAAAACGCGAAAAATAATGATGAAGCAATGTGCAAGGTTCTACTTTGCATCCTTGTTTTAATTAGATAAATATACATGTTGTGGATTCGCTTTTTCTATTTTCCGAAGTGAATGTGATAATGTATATTTTTAAAAATAATTCAACATTCCATAAAATCAAAAATTTCATACCGTTCGTCACTAAATTATACATATATAATGGCTGAATATTGTTTTATTTATATATAAAATTTGAGCTCGCTATCTTAAGTTTTGCAAAAGTTACAATAGAGCGATAATGTCAATTTTTTGAAAAATTCAAAACATCATAAAATTTTTACGGCTCAACCGATCTTAACCAAATTCAATAGCGATCACCGGCATATGAAAGCTCAAATTCATACCAATTTTTAGATCAATATCTCGAAAATTGAAAGAGTTATCGCGTAAACAGACATTTTTCAAAAAATTAAAAAACGCGTAATAATTTAACGATGAAGTGGATTTTAACAAAAATTTGCATGAACGATGAGGCTTGATCCCTCTATCTATGGTCCAAATTTCAGCTTGATATCTCAAGGCATTCCCGAGTTATAAAGGTTTACATTTTTCGATTGTGTAACATACACACACACATACACACACACACACACACACATACATACACACACATACAGACATTTTTTCTAAATCACTTTTCTCGATGTTTTGGACCATTCTGAGTGTACTGACATGAAAATCTCGAAAAAAAAAATTTTCACGAAAACAAAGCTTCCTCTATGAGGAAGCAAAATAATCGAGAATCCTTCGGAATTGTCGTAATCAAATTAAAACGATTATTCGTAAATAGTTGATATGCTTAGTGCGGATTTGACTTCATTTTTACGATAATTAGGTTAGGAAACGTGATTTGGACCGGTATCGTGCACTTTGACCTTGGTTCAATTAAACATTATTCCGGAGACTTCACCTTTTTTCATGATGCATCAATTCCTGAATCATTTGCGAATCCGTAGTACTTTTTATTTTTTCTCTATCTTTGATCTAAGTATATTAATTTTCGATTTAAAGATCAATTTTTCCAGCCCTCCCGTAAGTGCCGTGTGAAAAGATCGATTTTCAAGTTTTAATTGTTCATTCAAATACTCGGTAAAAGCCTTCAAGATTTTGTGTAAGTAAAATTGAATAACTAAATTATAACATGTCAAAAATTCATGCATATGAGTTTGGATTGCCTTCACGACAGAACTACCTTAATATTCTTTGAAAAATCGCAAAAAATATGTACAATCTATAGGTAGAAACTGTTACAATTATATCGGATCAAGCGTTGCGAACCAGCTCACATCTGTCGATCGACATCAAATTTTAAATAGTGCTCCGAAAATTTTTAGGAAAAGTATAGAAAAGGCTGTAACTAATATACCGATTGAAGTATTGCTAAGTATTTTTAAAAAAAAAAAGGAAAGTAAAGATATGTGTAGGTAAGCGAAGCTAAAGCGATAGCATTGTATAAATTTAATAGAAGGAAAATGATGTGGGGCAATATTGATATTAATATTATTATTATTGTTGTAATAAAAAAAGACTAGGATGTGAAAAGAGAGATAAAATAGAGATAAAATACAGATTGCCCGCACACTGTTGTGCAAGGCTCTAGGATAAGTTAGTTGGTACGTTAGCTGAATTGCGGACAAGTGCTTAGGCACTTTTGCGATTCACTCGTGCGTTGAGCAGTAATTAGAAATATTTCCAATATTACCTGCGCATATCACCGCTATTATTTAGATATTTCTTGTGCGTGATATGATATGAAATTTATATTTTCTAACACTGTACTCAACAACCCAAAATAAAAAAAAATTATCCCAAATTCTTACAAAGATTACGGAAAGTCTGTTACAGGTTCTTTTTGAGATTCTTACAAAAGTCTTGAGAAATCATAGAGAATCTATACCAGATTCTATTAAAGGTCTAGGAAAATCGAATAGAATCTATTCTAGATTTTTTTCCGAGATTCTCACAAGATTCTTATATAGTGGATAAAAAATATAAATAAAAATTAACAAATATTAGGAAAAACTGAATAAAAAGTAAATGTGACCAAAATTAATTTTCTGGACCAATTCGGTGGGTACCGTAAAAATATTAAGCGGTTTGCATTGGGTTGGACTGTAATTCTGTCCAAAATCGCCCAAAAGTTACAAGAGGGGAAAAAACGATTTTTTTATTTTATTAAATCCCGTGTATGAAAATTCAGTGAGAATTTCAGAAAGAATCTGGGATTGATTCTCTGGAATCTCGCATAGATTCTCGTACAGAAATTGGGATAGATTCTCTGGAAACTCGAGAAGAATCTGCGATAGATTCACTGTAAAAAATTCATTACGAAAATTAATATACTTTCGTCGGAAGGTTTTATGCATAAACCGATATAAAATAATTTAAAAAATCAGCATGCAATCTTATATTTGCATTCACATATTTAATGAAGGGTTAATGACACTTGTTTCATTATACCAATGGGTGGGGGTCAAAATAGCGAATGACAAAAATAGGGAATGGTTAAAATAGCGAATTTCAAAATAAGGAACGTCTGAATCTAGAATGGACATCATTATGAAATTCGCTATTTCAGCCATTCGTTATTTTGATCATTCGCTATTTTGACCCCCATCTTATTAAAACGCCATCAAAACAGCGAATGGCTAAAATAGCGAATTTCATAATGATGCCCATTCTATATTTGGACATTCCTTATTTTGAAATTCGCTATTTTAACCATTCGGCTTTTTGGTCATTCACTATTTTAACTCCCTCCCATACCAATTACCCAGAAGGGCCTGTACGCTATTTGAAGACACTTTCTCAATTTTCAAGATGAGCCGTTTTTTTTGCGGACACTTTGGTCTCAAAAAACGTGGCTAACGATGTTTTCACACAAAACAAGCCATCAAATTGCGATTGAAATATTTTTTGTTGCACAAAACAACAATTACCGCTGGATACTAGGGCTGTTCAAAAAAACATAATTTCTTTATAATCGGTTGCTCCTGAAATGCTGTATTGATTATCACAAAAAAAAATGTTTTCGCGAAAGCTGGGCGTTGTGCGATGATATTAAGTACTGCCGCATCAAGGCCAAAATTAATTAAAAACGGCGATTTTTTGAATTTTTTTTTTTTTTCGTCTTAAAGCGCTCGTGGAGATTGTGATTAATTTCGATAAACTATCAAATTGTGTAAAGCCAGAAACATGTACGATCATATTTAGTACTGCCGCATCGACATTGAAGTTAACAAAATAAAAAATGAAATTCTATAAAACATTGAAATATTCATCTGCTCATCGACTATCTTGCGCGTTTTCAAATGACAAAATGGCTCATGAAATGGGAGTCCTGTATGATCTAATTTAGTACTGCCGCATCGATATCGCAGTTTCCCAAAATTCGAAAATCGTTTATCATCATCATGATTATGATCATACATGACTCCCGTTTCAAGAGCCATTTTTTCATTTGAAATCGCACAAAATAGTCGACGAGCAGACGAATATTTCAATGTTTTAAAGGATTAAATTTTTTGTTTTTGTTAACTTCAATGTCGATGCGGCAGTACTAAACATTATCGAACATGTTTCTGCCTTTACACAATTTCATAGTCTATCGAAAGCAACCACAATCTCTATGAGCGCTTCACCACGTCAAAATAAAAATTTGTAAAAATCGCCGCTTTTCATAAATTTTAGCCTTGATGCGGCAGTACTTAATAGCATCGCACAACTCCCCCTTTCGCAAAAACATTTTTCTTGTGATAATCAATACAGCATTTCAGGAGCAACCGATTATAAAGAAATTATGTTTTTTTGAACAGCCCTACTGGATACCCACATAGAAAAATATATATGTAACATTAATGTTAAATATATGACGCCAAAAAGTTCTATATGCTGCATATATTCTGCATATATGTGTGCTAAAATACATGCAAAATATATGAGATATATATATGGAATATATGTAAAATATATTTTATATACGTTTAGCGCCAAAAAGTTCTATATGTCGAATATATCGTGCATATATTTATATTTCCATGTGGGTGAACCCGCAAATATATTCATGTTTTTGTTTTCTCACTCCTATTTATTGATTTTCTATTGAATTTTGTCACCGGAATTTAAGGTAGTTCTGTCGCTTCACGCTCACTTCGCATAAGTTTCCGAAAAATGAGAGCGAATTACAAACACTTCTCGATGATATAAAAATCTGTAAAAAATCATGCATATTAAAGATGCTGAAGACATTAATTCGGCATAATAATAATTCCAAAATGTTATTATCAAATTGATGAAAAATAAAATTGTTTAACAAATTTTCCGACAACTTAATTTTTTTGATTCGGTGAAAATGATTTGTTCATTTTTCTGAGTACGTATGATTTTTTTCAAATTTTTTTCTTTGCTTTGAATTTTTCGATTATTTACATGGAAAAAATCACAAAATTCAAAGCAAAGAAAAAAATTTGAAAAAATTCATACGTATTCAGAAAAATGAACGAATCATTTTCATCGAAACAAAAAAATTAGGTTGTCGGAAGATTTGTTGATCATTTTTATTTTTCATCAATTTGTTAATAACATTTTGGAATTATTATTATGTCGAAATAATGTCTTAACTATCTTAAATATGCATGATTTTTTTCAGATTTTTATATCATCAAGAAGTGTTTGCAATTCGCTCTCATTTTTCGGAAACTTATGCGAAGTGAGCGTGAAGCGACAGAACTACCTTAATGTTTACCGGTAAGCTTACCAATCTTATGAGGAAGGAGAACGTGTCGTGAAATATTTCTCTCTCCTTGATATTAAGTGATCTTGGAGATTGTGCAACGTTGTCAACCTGGTTAGGTACGAGAATTGTTTCCACCTGCGGGGGTTCACGCTTTCTGTCCTCTATGTCCACCGGTTTAGACCGTAGACATCTAAATCTATTTCGAGTCTCGATCTGAAACCAATCAATACGTGTTTGAATGCAAGCCAAGATCGTTTGGAATTTTGAACTAGTGACTAAGTAGAGCGTAAATTTATCACATGGATCGTTTGATCGTTCCAAACCTTCATATTGTTGGGCGTTGTAGCGGGACGTCGTTCAGTTCCTCGATCCGCGTAATGAGTAGCCGCCTCAACATCCAGTTTCAAATCCCTCTCGCATCCGCGCATCAATTTCAAAATCCTTTTGCATTTTCGGCTGCCTTCCTTTGCTTCTTCCTCTCTCGTCTCGTTGTCGCGGTCCATATCAGCTTTGTCACACATCTTGTTGAAAATTATAGTGTCCAACGTGTTGCGTCTACAAATTGTGGTTTTCGGACGTACTTCCTTCGGGGCCGAGGATTTTCCTTCGCTGCAATTAAAAATTACACTTTAATTCAATTTTTATTAAATTATTTTCGTGCCTTCACAATGTTCGGATTCAATTCATCGTTGAAACACAGTTGTAATTGTAACACATAAACAAATGGTTAAAAACAAGAACAGTGCTACACTTATGTTACTTTACAGTTAATGCGGTTAATGTACATTTAAAAAAAACTGAAAATAAATATTGAAGCTCCACAAATTGCATTATCAATGGTCCTAAATTGCAATAACATACGAAAATCGTGCGTCAATTATATTAATAATAGAAACTGAAAAACGAAACGTGGTTTAATGTTACAATTCGGTATTAATTGAAGGAATGTGAATTATCAAATTCGTCAGTGTAAATATGTGAGATATTGTCAGAGTTGTGAACACCTCATTAGTTTTTAGTTCACACAATGATTTTATAACAATTATTTTTGTAGAATATTGTAGAATATAGGAAAACAAAATTATGAACATTGTATTTAAAAAAAAAACGTTTTTTTGGAGAATTAGTGAAAAATGGCTCAAAACGCGTAATAAATATTGATGAAAGGCAAACAATGTCCAACTACCTTTAATTTTTCTCAAATCAAGTTTTTGAAGGAACAAAATAAGAAATAACGAGAGACCAAAAGCAATTAAAGTTTACAAGTCCAGATGCAGCTAAAATTTACTGCAAAAACGTTCGTTATAAACAATTGTAATATCCTGTGAATAAAAAAATTGCGATGTACATTTAAATGCCATATACATACGTAGCGCGATTTCTCCTTACCCAAAAAGTCTTTTTGATTGTACATTTTTTGTGAAAAGACATTTTGTGCAAGTAACCAATAATTGTTTATAAAACTATAAATAAACTAATGATCTATTAGTGAAATCAATGAATTTGAATCTCAGTCATAATCTAGCTGTCAGAAAATATAAGCGTCTTTCATACAGCAGCAATAAAAAATAAACAAAGCATTTTAAAGCTGAAAAAAAAATAAATGAAAAATATATAAAAATTGCTCGAGCATTCACTGACTAATAATCATTCCTTAAGAAGGTTAAGCCTTTAGAAAAATTCCATTTTCAATCTACAAAAAGCAACGTAGTGTCAAAGATTTGCCCTATATTATTTTAACATTTAATATACATGAGTTAAGCAAAAAAGAAAAATCCTAAAGTGCGAAAATATTGTAGAATATTCGTGGAAAAAACTTTTTTCAAATCATGTAATTACAACACTCGTTTTCGGCTCGTGATGCAAACTTACATTCGGCAGAGAAAGTCTTGTATCATATAATACACTATTAATATCTGATACATTGTTAGAAACATTAACAATCATCTCCACAAGAAAACGCAAAAGAAAAATTGAGAAAAAATGAGCAGGAGAAAATTCTTTAAAAAAAAAACTATCCTCAGAGGCCTCAACGGAAACTCACCCCGCGGATGTTCTCTGTTTCTTCTCTCGTTGTCGTCGAATGTATCGAGTTCTCGGGGGTGTCTGGCCGTAAATATCGCTCATTTCATGAAGCGATTCTTCGAGTTCACTCCGGGGACTGAAAGCGCCCCTTCTACTGCGGCAGAAAAACATTTCTCAATCTTTTTCGAAACGTTTTTCAATAATACTACCGTAACACATTTACTCTCACAAAGTAACTATTTTTTCTTTTGTACGCGTCTACTCGCTCGGTATATTACAGTTTATAAAAACATTGCGAGTGAACAAAAAGTCGTAATTCATATTTTTGAACTTTTAACGTCGAGATTGGCGGTAGGAAAAAAAAACGAAAATAAATTGCGAATTATTTGGTTTCTCTGATTCCAATTTAAGTGAATATCCGGCAGTTTTTATTCAATTCTTTGGGCCTGAATTTCCAATACGTCGTCGCGTTGGTCGGATGATGACTCGGCTGTTCGAAGGCGTTAAGTGTCGGCAAAGAGTTTCTTTTTTTTTTGTTTCGCGTCGTCAAGAAAAATATGCGCGAAGCCTTCGGACAACACAGATAACGAGAAACTGGTATTAATATTATTGTAGTTAGCTTGGAGAAGTTTTAAACGATTTGTAAAAGTGGAGAACGACAGAAACGCGCGCGCGCGATCGGAGAATTTGCGCGATAAAGACCTCGCACCTTCCGCTAGCTATTTTCGAAAAGCACTGACGTCTCTTATCGTCGAAAGACGAGGATGCGCTATAGATAACGCAACACACACGGACGAGGGAGTTTCGGAAGGGAGAACTTCGGAACGACGTGTTAGGTCAGTCCCAACAACTTGTCCACGATGTTGAACGGTTGAATCACGAGTTTTGGAGCGCGATGCTAATCGGCGAACGATTTTTAGCATCTCTGGATTCTAATCGCGGTTAACGATCGGAGAGTTTGAACAAAAGGTGAAAACCTCGCGATACGAACACTGTTAAAAAAATCTGTATTAAAATTAATACAAAAGTGTTGGAAGTTTTTTTGCAGATACCGTATATGAAATTTTGTATACATGTGTATATGAAAAATTATAACATTTAGAGGAATATTAAAATTCAACGTTATTAAGATTTAATGTCAATATGACCATATGCATAAACTGTGCATTAAATTTCATAAACATGTATGATGAATTTTCATATGAGCGGTATCTGAAAACTCAAGCACATATGTGTTGGAAATTTTAAGTGGACATAAAAACAACTTTAAAAAATAGAAATATTATTCGGACATTATTTTTTCAAACAAATTATGTCATCAGATATTGTTGGGTATTGGTTTTCGCCACAGAAAATTTTTCGCTTACACTGGGGTTTGAACCTACGACCTACCTACCTAAGTACCTAACAACGCACGCACGCTACCAACTACAATATCAACGACTTAGTAATTTTGGATATCTAAATGGCATAAGAGTTGTATAACTATTATTCTCTCAAGCGTACTTATAATTGACATAACAAAATATTCAATTGATTGCAATCAGAGCGCGAAGTGGGTTGGAAATATTTTCAAGTGAACATAATTTTTCGACGAATGGAATCTTTTTCTCACGAGGAAGCTCAGGTATCCGGATATTCGAAAAAATTATATCCACAGACCTGTGAAGTTCTAGCATCAAACATAAATCAAACATAAATTTGCAACTTGTCCACGATGTTGAACGCTTGAATCACGAGTTTTGGAGCGCGATGCTAATCGGCGAACGATTTTTAGCATCTCTGGATTCTAACCGCGGTTAACGATCGGAGAGTTTGAACAAAAGGTGAAAACCTCGCGATACGAACACTGTTAAAAAAATCTGTATTAAAATTAATACAAAAGTGTTGGAAGTTTTTTTGCAGATACCGTATATGAAATTTTTTATACATGTGTATATGAAAAATCATAACATTTAGAGGAATATTAAAATTCAACGTTATTAAGATTTAATGTCAATATGACCATATGCATAAACTGTGCATTAAATTTCATAAACATGTATGATGAATTTTCATATGAGCAGTATCTGAAAACTCAAGCACATATGTGTTGGAAATTTAAAGTGGACATAAAAACAATTTTAAAATATAGAAATATTATTCGGACATTATTTTTTCAAACAAATTATATCATCAGATATTGTTGGGTATTGGTTTTCGCCACAGAAAATTTTTCGCTTACACTGGGGTTTGAACCTACGACCTACCTACCTAAGTACCTAACAACGCACGCACGCTACCAACTACAATATCAACGACTTAGTAATTTTGGATATCTAAATGGCATAAGAGTTGTATAACTATTATTCTCTCAAGCGTACTTATAATTGACATAACAAAATATTCAATTGATTGCAATCAGAGCGCGAAGTGGGTTGGAAATATTTTCAAGTGAACATAATTTTTCGACGAATGGAATCTTTTTCTCACGAGGAAGCTCAGGTATCCGGATATTCGAAAAAATTATATCCACAGACCTGTGAAGTTCTAGCATCAAACATAAATCAAACATAAATTTGCAACTTGTCCACGATGTTGAACGCTTGAATCACGAGTTTTGGAGCGCGATGCTAATCGGCGAACGATTTTTAGCATCTCTGGATTCTAATCGCGGTTAACGATCGGAGAGTTTGAGCAAAAGGTGAAAACCTCGCGATACGAACACTGTTAAAAAAATCTGTATTAAAATTAATACAAAAGTGTTGGAAGTTTTTTTGCAGATACCGTAAATGAAATTTTTTATACATGTGTATATGAAAAATCATAACATTTAGAGGAATATTAAAATTCAACGTTATTAAGATTTAATGTCAATATGACCATATGCATAGACTGTGCATTAAATTTCATAAACATGTACGATGAATTTTCATATGAGCGGTATCTGAAAATTCAAGCACATATGTGTTGGAAATTTAAAGTGGACATTAAAACAATTTTAAAATATAGAAATATTATTCGGACATTATTTTTTCAAACAAATTATGTCATCAGAAATTGTTGGGTATTGGTTTTCGCCACAGAAAATTTTTCGCTTACACTGGGGTTTGAACCTACGACCTACCTACCTAAGTACCTAACAACGCACGCACGCTACCAACTACGCTATCAACGACTTAGTAATTTTGGATATCTAAATGGCATAAGAGTTGTATAACTATTATTCTCTCAAGCATACTTATAATTGACATAACAAAATATTCAATTGATTGCAATCAGAGCGCGAAGTGGGTTGGAAATATTTTCAAGTGAACATAATTTTTGGACGAACGGAATCTTTTTCTCACGAGGAAGCTCAGGTATGCGGATATTCGAAAAAATTATATCCACAGACCTGTGAAGTTCTAGCAACAAACATAAATCAAACATAAATTTGCAACTTGTCCACGATGTTGAACGCTTGAATCACGAGTTTTGGAGCGCGATGCTAATCGGCGAACGATTTTTAGCATCTCTGGATTCTAATCGCGGTTAACGATCGGAGAGTTTGAACAAAAGGTGAAAACCTCGCGATACGAACACTGTTAAAAAAATCTGTATTAAAATTAATACAAAAATGTTGGAAGTTTTTTTGCAGATACCGTATATGAAATTTTGTATACATGTGTATATGAAAAATCATAACATTTAGAGGAATATTAAAATTCAACGTTATTAAGATTTAATGTCAATATGACCGTATGCATAAACTGTGCATTAAATTTCATAAACATGTATGATGAATTTTCATATGAGCGGTATCTGAAAACTCAAGCACATATGTGTTGGAAATTTAAAGTGGACATAAAAACAATTTTAAAAAATAGAAATATTATTCGGACATTATTTTTTCAAACAAATTATGTCATCGGATATTGTTGGGTATTGGTTTTCGCCACAGAAAATTTTTCGCTTACACTGGGGTTTGAACCTACGACCTACCTACCTAAGTACTTGACAACGCACGCACGCTACCAACTACGCTATCAACGACTTAGTAATTTTGGATATCTAAATGGCATAAGAGTTGTATAAGTATTATTCTCTCAAGCATACTTATAATTGACATAACAAAATATTCAATTGATTGCAATCAGAGCGCGAAGTGGGTTGGAAATATTTTCAAGTGAACATAATTTTTCGACGAATGGAATCGTTTTCTCACGAGGAAGCTCAGGTATCCGGATTTTCGAAAAAATTATATCCACAGACCTGTGAAGTTCTAGCAACAAACATAAATCAAACATAAATTTGCAACTTGTCCACGATGTGGAACGCTTGAATCACGAGTTTTGGAGCGCGATGCTAATCGGCGAACGATTTTTAGCATCTCTGGATTCTAATCGCGGTTAACGATCGGAGAGTTTGAACAAAAGGTGAAAACCTCGCGATACGAACACTGTTAAAAAAATCTGTATTAAAATTAATACAAAAGTGTTGGAAGTTTTTTTGCAGATACCGTATATGAAATTTTGTATACATGTGTATAGGAAAAATCATAACATTTAGAGGAATATTAAAATTCAACGTTATTAAGATTTAATGTCAATATGATCATATGCATAAACTGTGCATTAAATTTCATAAAGATGTATGATGAATTTTCATATGAGCGGTATCTGAAAACTCAAGCACATATGTGTTGGAAATTTAAAGTGGACATAAAAACAACTTTAAAAAATAGAAATATTATTCGGACATTATTTTTTCAAACAAATTATGTCATCAGATATTGTTGGGTATTGGTTTTCGCCACAGAAAATGTTTCGCTTACACTGGGGTTTGAACCTACGACCTACCTACCTAAGTACCTAACAACGCACGCACGCTACCAACTACGCTATCAACGACTTAGTAATTTTGGATATCTAAATGGCATAAGAGTTGTATAACTATTATTCTCTCAAGCATACTTGTAATTGACATAACAAAATATTCAATTGATTGCAACCAGAGCGCGAAGTGGGTTGGAAATATTTTCAAGTGAACATAATTTTTGGACGAACGGAATCTTTTTCTCACGAGGAAGCTCAGGTATCCGGATATTCGAAAAAATTATATCCACAGACCTGTGAAGTTCTAGCAACAAACATAAATCAAACATAAATTTGCCGCAATAGCACCGCGAGATGATCCAGTGTTTAAAAAAAATCGATTTTGGAAATCTCGAGTAACTTATCAGAAGTCGATGCTAAGTAATAAGTGTTAGCGATCTAGTGCGGGTTTTTTTCGTTATTGGAAAATGTGTATTAAATTTCAAATCAGTCACTAAAAATCCAAAAAATTCATGTTGATTTTCATGTACTAATATAGTAATGATTTATTTAGTAACCATGTGTTATAATTTTATATCACCGGATTGGTAAAATCCATACACGCATATTAAATTTACTGTGCAACTGTATTAATGTTTATTTTCTATACCGAGTTTTGTAAATTTCTCACACGTTCGTGTCGCAAAAACACAAACATTTTGCAAAAAGTAGTACACCTATGTGGACAAAACTGCAAATACTTTGACGGGTATTTTTCAACATTAGCAACTGAAATTTTAATAACTTTGATCTTAAATTTAACGCGACAATTTGTATTAAATTTCAAATCGGGCACTAAAATTCCTAAAATGCATGTTGATTTTCATGTACTGATTTAGTAATTATTGATTTAATAATCATGTATTGTAATTTTCTGTCACCGGATTATCGAAATTCATTTATCTGTATTAAATTTATTATGCAAACATATTAATGTCGATTTCCTATACCAAGTTTTATAAAATTCATACACGTTTGTATAGGAAAAACTCGAACATTCAGAGAGTCTCAAAAGCATATTTTTTTAGATATGACGCAATATAATTAGTTTTTTCTTCCTCATGGACGAAGCTTTGTCTTCGTGAAAAAAATGTATTCGAGATTTTAATGTCAGGACACTCAGAATGGTCCAAAATGTCGAGAAAAGTGGTTTAGAAAAAATGTCTATGTGTGTGTGTGTGTGTGTGTGTGCAAATTTCCTTGTAAACACGATAACTGCCGTAATTATAGACCGATCTTCATTAAATTTGGCACGCAAGTGGGTTGTCATACCCACCAACGTTTGGAATTGTACAAACGCAAATTAGCTGGAAAATTAAAATTTTACAGCATTTTGAAAAGTTTGAAAATATCGTTTTCACGCTATAGCTTTCGCAAATTGAGAGATATCAGGCTGAAATATTGTACGTAAATGGACTACCATCTAACCATTATGTATACCAAATTTGGCGAGAATCCATAGGGTGGTTCTAATTTTATTGCAATTTCGATTTTTTTTAAATGTCAATGTGTAATTATGAGATACTGGGTTCTAATTTGGTCCACACGTGGACTGCCATGGTACAAGGTTTTAGTACAAATTTGAGAGAAATCGATTACATGGTTAAAATTCTTCGATATTTTGAATTTTCCGAAAAATGTCTAGAGCATAAGAGGCATTCCACTGGTTATCGACAGGGTCGCAACCCTCATATATATATATTTTTTCCTTTTAAGATATTGTAGAGCAATATAAAAAAACACTAGAAATTTTTTTAGATTTAAAAAAAAAATCGTGTTTTTTCAATTACCTAAAATATGATTTTCTCAAAAAGTACGTCGACGATTTTTTTTTCTTTTTTTACAGTAAATTCTGTGTTCAAAAACATAATTTTTTAGCCTAGGCCCAGAGTGGGACGACGCCTAGATTAGCAGCTAAAAATAAAACAAAATTTAAGAAAAAAAAAAATATATATCCCAAACTTGAATCTCTCCGAAAGTACGTCGATGATTTTTTTCCAAATTTTTATAATAAATTCTGTGTCCAAAAACGAAATTTTTGAGACTAGAACGAAAATGGGGAGCAGTCTAAAATAGCAACTAAAAATAAAATTCTCCCGTAAAAGAATTTAACGGATTTCTGAAAAGGCCAAACTCGATGAGGCTGATTAATTACTGTTTCATTACAATTAAACGTTTTCTTAACTACTGTGATTACAATTGTGATTACACTCGTCAGAATAAATTTGATAGCACTCGTATCGTAAAGTACTATTGCGTTCTACAAAACGTTATATTAAACATGTTTTATATAAAAACAAATTCCTCGTGGACGAGATAGAAATCCATTCCCGTTGATTTCCCCACTGCACTCATAAGCTGAAAATTGTCATTATCGGCTGGGAATCATGATCATAATCCCTATATAGTTTCACAATACGACAGCCGGTGCATTAGCATCGTTTTCTAATCGGTAGCAGCATCAGTTCCACCAAAATATCGTTAGGGCCTTAAACTAAAGGAATATGAACCTAAGAAGGCCAAAGAACCGTTTTTTTAAATGAAAATTCTGTTACAAACAAAATTCTTTCGGTTTTTGAATGACGTTTTAGGCTCATTCGGTATTGTGTGTTCTTTCTATTCTTGTTTACTCAGATTCCATTTGTGTTGGTTTTGGGACCTTTTAAGGCTCTTTAGGTTCAAAATTTAAAAAATCAAATGAAGCGACACAAATTGCTGTGCCGCTTCATTTGATTTTTTTTTTTTTTTTGTTACAATACAAAAACTCTACACCGAGAGAAAAGATTTCATTGACGCCAAAGAAATGGGTGGGTTGATTTTCTTTTCATTGATTTCAACGAAATGTTTCTTTGATTTCAATGAAATAGTGCATTTGAATTTCAAAGATAACATATCATTGCCTGTAAATAAACATTTACTTAGTAAGCATATAATAAAGAAACAATTTTATTGTTGTAAAGAGATGTTTTCATTGGTTCAAAGAAACGTTTTCATTGGTTCAAAGAAACGTTTTCATTGATCTCTCTCTCGCACCTAACCTCACTTTTTTGTTTTCCGATTCTCCCGAACGAACGGCTTCGAGTTTCGAGGAGCCAGAAGCTTAGTCTGTTTCTGCCGTACTTCCTTACATACTCGCAAAATTTGAACTTTATCTGCCGCGTACTTCTGGAAAAAATAGGTTTCGAAATTTTGAGCTGGTAAGAAGGTTTCATTGAATCAGAGACGACATCTTTGAAATCAATGAAAAAGGTTCATTGGTTTAAAGAAATGTTTCTTCGAAACAATGTCACTGCTTTTCATTGAGTTTGAAATCATTCAAAGAAAAGATAGTATTGAAATTCAAGTATTTCATTTCATTGGCAAAGATTTCCGTGAATCAATGAAACTTTTTCTCTCGATGTGTGTGTGTGATGAAAGGCCAAAAATTCATATAACTGTAACTTATAAAGTATTCAACTGAATCAGCTAAAATTTAAACAACATACACATTACTGGCTAAACTTCAATTGGTATAAATTTTACAAAGATCGCTTAACGCATTTCATTTTTATAAGAATTTTGAATTTTTGAAAAAAAGTACGTAAATGCTCTAGCTCGAACGAATTTTTAGCTATCGTATTAAAATTGAACAAAGTGATACGAACTTTGGTATCGAATTTGGGCCAAATCGGTAAAGCGGTTCGGTTTTCATGAGATTTCGAATTTTTCGAAAAATTTTCGTTTTGCTCTAATTCAGGTAAAATTTCAACTAATCGACTGAAATTTTCTACACAGGAAAAATAACATTCAGCCCTGCTACGTACTAAATTTGGTGATGGCCGGTAAAGCGGTTCGGATTTTACGTGATTTTGAATTTTTTAAAAATTTATTGGTGTCGCTCTGGATTTCGTAAAACGTCGAAAATCATCAACTTCGTCAATTATTTTTATCTTTCTCTATGAAGAAGTCAAAAATTAAATAAAGAAACTTCCTCATAGAGGCGGCTTTGTAAAAAGCGAAAAAGAATGAGGAATCAATGTGCAAGGTTCTACTTTGCTTAATTTTTTAACTTTGCGTCGAATCGCTACCGCGACTCTTGATAACTCATTTATAAATAATTATTTATACTTTTTCATACGTCAAAAAATGTGATTTTTGTAAGTAGAGAAAAGTTAATAATTTGTTTTAAAATGTTGTTTAATGAGTTTTTGTTTTGTTTATTCTTTCCTCTAAGCAGCCATGCTTAAGTAAACCGTTTTTATAGATAACAGCCTTTTTTTGCGATATCGTTTGTAGCAGAAAAAAAATTGAGATTTTTCTATATTTATAGTTTTATATTTATTTATATTTCTATATTTACATTTAAAGTGACATATTTCGATAACTCGCGACTCTTGATAACCCATTTATAAATAATTATTTATACTTTTTCATACGTCGAAAAATGTGATTTTTCTAAGTAGAAAAAAGCTAGTAATTTTTTTTAATAATGTTGTTTAATGAGTTTTTGTTTTGTTTATTCTCTCTAAGCAACCATGCTTAAGTAAACCGTTTTTATAGATAACAGCCTTTTTTTGCGATATCGTTTGTAGCAGAAAAAAATTGAGATTTTTCTATATTTATAGTTCTATATTTATATTTAAAGTGACATATTTCGATAACTCGCGACTCTTGATAACTCATTTATAAATAATTATTTATACTTTTTCATACGTCGAAAAATGTGATTTTTGTAAGTAGAGAAAAGTTAATAATTTGTTTTAAAATGTTGTTTAATGAGTTTTTCTTTTGTTTATTCTTTCCTCTAAGAAACCATGCTTAAGTAAACCGTTTTTATAGATATCAGCCTTTTTTTGCGATATCGTTTGCAGCAGAAAAAAATTGAGATTTTTCTATATTTATAGTTCTATATTTATATTTAAAGTGACATATTTCGATAACTCGCGACTCTTGAAAACTCATTTATAAATAATTATTTATACTTTTTCATACGTCGAAAAATGTGATTTTTGTAAGTAGAGAAAAGCTAATAATTTGTTTTAGAATGTTGTTTAATGAGTTTTTGTTTTGTTTATTCTCTCTAAGCAACCATGCTTAAGTAAACCGTTTTTATAGATAACAGCCTTTTTTTGCGATATCGTTTGTAGCAGAAAAAAATTGAGATTTTTCTATATTTATAGTTCATATTTATATTTAAAGTGACATATTTCGATAACTCGCGACTCTTGATAACTCATTTATAAATAATTATTTATACTTTTTCATACGTCGAAAAATGTGATTTTTGTAAGTAGAGAAAAGCTAATAATTTGTTTTAAAATGTTGTTTAATGAGTTTTTGTTTTGTTTATTGTTCCCTCTAAGCAAAGATGCTTAAGTAAACCGTTTTTATAGATAACAGTCTTTTTTTTGCGATATCGTTTGTAGCAGAAAAAAATTGAGATTTTTCTATATTTATAGTTTTATATTTATTTATAGTTCCATATTTATATTTAAAGTGACTTATTTCAATAACTCGCGACTCTTGAAAACTCATTTATAAATAATTATTTATACTTTTTCATACGTCGAAAAATGTGATTTTTGTAAGTAGAAAAAAGTTAATAATTTGTTTTAAAATGTTGTTTAATGAGTTTTTGTTTTGTTTATTCTCTCTAAGCAACCATGCTTAAGTAAACCGTTTTTATAGATAACAACCTTTTTTTTGCGATATCGTTTGTAGCAGAAAAAAAATTGAGATTTTTCTATATTTATAGTTCTATATTTATATTTAAAGTGACATATTTCGATAACTCGCGACTCTTGATAACTCATTTATAAATAATTTTTTATACTTTTTCATACGTCGAAAAATGTGATTTTTGTAAGTAGAGAAAAGCTAATAATTTGTTTTAAAATGTTGTTTAATGAGTTTTTGTTTTGTTTATTGTTCCCTCTAAGCAAAGATGCTTAAGTAAACCGTTTTTATAGATAACAGTCTTTTTTTGCGATATCGTTTGTAGCCGAAAAAAATTGAGATTTTTCTATATTTATAGTTTTATATTTATTTATAGTTCTATATTTACATTTAAAGTGACATATTTCGATAACTCGCGACTCTTGATAACTCATTTATAAATAATTATTTGTACTTTTTCATACGTCGAAAAATGTGATTTTTCTAAGTAGAAAAAAGCTAGTAATTTTTTTAAATAATGTTGTTTAATCAGTTTTTGTTTTGTTTATTCTCTCTAAGCAACCATGCTTAAGTAAGCCGTTTTTATAGATAACAGCCTTTTTTTGCGATATCGTTTGCAGCAGAAAAAAATTGAGATTTTTCTATATTTATAGTTCTATATTTATATTTAAAGTGACATATTTCGATAACTCGCGACTCTTGATAACTCATTTATAAATAATTATTTATACTTTTTCATATGTCGAAAAATGTGATTTTTGTAAGTAGAGAAAAGTTAATAATTTGTTTTTAAATGTTGTTTAATGAGTTTTTATTTTGTTTATTCTCTCTAAGCAACCATGCTTAAGTAAACCGTTTTTATAGATAACAGCCTTATTTTTGCGATATCGTTTGTAGCAGAAAAAAATTGAGATTTTTCTATATTTATATTTAAAGTGATATATTTAGAATTTATTATTGCCAATAAAAGAGAGGAAACTTCTTACCTCAAAGCGTATAGATAAAAATAATATTTAGTGATAACTCTTACATCTTTTATTAAAGATAAAAATATTGCGCTAACAAAATGGGTTCGCCGAAAACGCTACATTTTTTTTACTAGACTACACAAAAGCTGAATCGCCGAATAAAGGGTTAATTAGTCACTATTTTTACGAATCCGTCACTATGAATGTTTCTCACAAATTAAAAACATATTTCGTAACAAAAATGATCTTCATTTTATTATTCCTTCTTCATTACTATTATTTGTTGCTCGAAAATTTACACAAACGTTAACCTACTAAAATTTACGTAAAACTCAACAGTCATTGAAAAAATACAATAGCCATTTATTTTCGACTACAAAATAATTCTCACTGTTCTGTCTACTTCTGCAAAAAAAAAAAAAACAAAACAATGTATAGTTTTGTTTATTTTTTTCATCAGTGTCAATATACATACTTATTTATTCTACATATAAAATCGAAATTACCAGCTGATGCATCAAAAAACGGCCTTGCGAAGCTTCGCGTTTAACCGCACAATTGCAATAAATAATTTGCATTTAAACTCACGACTAAAATACTCAAGTCTCGGAACATGGATTATCACGTGAGAGGTTCGATCGATTACGCGATATAACTCGATTGACACTTGACCCACCGGGAGTTGCCCGTACGTACAGAAATATCCACGTATTTCAGGCCTATAAATGTATATACACATATGTATAACAAATATATACACCTTTGGCCCTCAATAAATGCGCCAAATGATCGGCATCCTTCGTTATTTACAAATTCTAGTTCGAATTGGGTAGAAATTGTTAACCGCGTCAAAGTCTCGATAGAGGTTAGGTCGAATAATACAATAATCAAGTTACATTGTATAACGGCATCTATGTAAACACACGAAGACCGTATCATCTCTCATAAATGGCGTCTGCGTTTAATATCTTATATTTATATTTCGTGATTATTCGTGATGTCCACGATCCTAGCTAATTCACTAAACACCCGACCCACCTGTCGTGGTGATCATCATCATGATCATCATCATCATCATCATCGTAGTAATGATCCGTGGTGGAGTTCTCGTCGTTCTCCGTTTCCCAGTTGCCCCCGAGAAACATGGTCGTTCGGTCAAGGGCACAACGCGTGACACGAGCACTCAACTGTCACAATGAAAGCTAATTCAAGCGATGTTTCTCTCTCTCTCTCTCGATGTGTTCGAGACGAAAGTGTAACACTGTGGCGCTTCGCGTTATTTTCCCGCACGGCACACACAAATATTTTCTCTATTCAAACGGTTCTATTATATCGTCTCTCGGTATAATCGTCCAGCACACCTTTCTCACACAGGTGGCTATCGTGTCGTTGTTTTTTTTTATATCTACGCTTTGGCGGGAAATTCAAATTTCGTGGGTCTCGAAGAAGCGCCGTGATCGAATTTCGGAGTATGGTTTTTTTTTTTTTTTTATTAAGTAAATGGGATTCGTAACTCGCGAAACTCACAGAAGCTACTGACTGCTGTAGTCGATAATGTGTCTCCAACAACGGGAGAATCTGTTATCTATGAGTAGTCGGTTCTTTGTGCATTGATTTGATAAGAGCGGCAAGTGAGATAATAGGAGGATTTCAGACGTACGGGATAGATAGATATACTCACCTGCATAGATTGGGGCGCTACTTCCGGTTTTGTGGAAGATTGATTAAGTTTTTTTCTTTTCTTTTTTGTTTGTCGTTTGTTCACGCTGTTTTTGTTCGCGGTCCTCGGTAACCGGATGCAATCATCTCAGAAAATCTGTGAATCAGAAGCATAAACGTGAATCAGTCGCAGCTGGGAATAAATGCGATTAATTAAAATAATCAGAAGAACGTCAGCTATTTAATTTTATGATGATTTTGCCATCTGAAACTTATATGACATTGCAGAAATAGTTTGTAAATAAGAGCGAAATGTGATTTTTTCTTTAGGTCGTAATTATTAATAAATAATATAAAATTTTGACGAATAGAGCGAATTTATATCGCACTTTTAAATATTTAATCCTCGTTCTGGAAAAACAATTAAAAAATTTTAAAGTCTGAAGTTAAGTTCAAATCGAAATTTTTGCTCAAGTTTGAATTTAAGTTTACGCTTGCGATTATAAATTTGAGCCAAAAATTATATCAATTTTGTGTTACGAAATATCAAACGATCAGAAAATAATTTGTTACTAAATTTTGTACGCCTTATATTGATAAATTAAGGATGTAGGAGCGCGATGGGGTGCTCAACTTCCTGAAAAGTGAGAATTCAGAGAGAAATTCGAACACTTCTTGATGGAATAAAAATCTGAAAAAAATCAAGCATACAAAAGGTACGGAAAAGATTAATTTTGCATATTAATAATTGCAAAATGTTATTAACAAATAGGTGAAAAAAAAAATTGTTCACCAAATTATCCGTCAACCTAACATTTTTTCGAATGAAAATGATTCGTCAAATTTTCTTAATAGGTATGAATTTTTTCAGAATTAATTCAATTAATTAATTAATTAATTAATTCAGAAAATTAGTCATTTTGTCACGAATTTTTTTAACGGTGTTAAAATAATCTTATCATTCTGAAACTGGGTGGTTTTGTGACAAGCACATATGAAAAATTCGCGACTTAACATGCATTTAAAAAAAAAATAATTTCCAAAAAAAACGAAATTTCGAAGATTAGAAAAAATTCTGAAAAAATTCATACGTATTCAGAAAAATTAACGGATCATTTTCATTCGAAAAAAAAAGTCAGGTTGACGGATAATTTGTTGAACAATTTTTTTTTTCACCTATTAATAACATTTTGCAATTATTAATATGCAAAATTGATCTTTTCCGCACCTTTTGTATGCTTGATTTTTTTCAGATTTTTATTCCATCGACAAGTGTTCGAATTTCTCTCTGAATTCTCACTTTTCAGGAGGTTGAGCACCCCATCGCGCTCCTACATCCTTAAGGGGAGAAAACCCTTTAGATTCGCGAAAATTAGTCATTTTGTCACGAATTTTTTTAACGGCGTTAAAATAATCTCATCATTCTGAAACTTTAATCTTATTTTATTAGATCTTTTAACATTTGAAAAATATTTTTTTAAAAATTCTTCGTACACGTTTTCAAATGAGTGTAAACGTAGGTGGATCAGAATTAAAGAGATGCCAATTAATGTATAAAAAATGTAATAAAAATATGTATAAAAATATATAAATATAAAAATATAATACATAAAAATAATGTAGAAAAAGTGGATTAATAAATTCACAGAGAAATAACAACCGTACTTTTTAAAAGTAAAATTTGTAACTTGAGTTCGATCTTAACGGCTCATTTTGTTTCTCGATGCTATATAATTTCAGCGGTAAAACTTTTTGATAATATTCGTCATTTACAAAGAATATCCATTGATTTTTTTTAATTAAATTTTTTTTTTTATTTCTCTTAATTGATTAGTAAAACAACAAAAATAACTCAATGAATTCGTAATAAGTCTTTGAACAAACTAAATGTGCTATCGCTTGTCGCAATGAAACAATAATTACAAATTTGGTGACCAAAAAAAATGGCCATATTATTTTATGGCTTACTAATTATTAATATAAATTGAGTTTTTCTTGTCCAAAATCATTCGTACTTTAAGTAGAATCATTTTAATCCCAATCCACCTTAGTTTAAACTAGTTTCATTTTAAAAATGTGTAAAAACAATTTTTTAAATGATTATATAATTTACATAATTGATCTGAATGACTTCTTGGTCGATTTGGCAAAACATTTTTCGCTCTCTCTTAAAGTCTCAATAATAAGTAAACGAAAGTTTTAGTAAAAAGGGAATTTCGTGCAGGATCAGACACTAGGATTTAATTACATCACTCAATCATGCGTTGATATGGTTTTTATTTAAACAATTTCTAGTTTTTCTCAGCAAAGTACAAGTAGATTTTTCATATTTCCTCGCACCAATAAATCTTTTTTTATTGATCTTTTTTTTTTTTTAATTATACAATACCTACGTGTCTCTCCATATTCATCCCGCCTGTTTGTGAGTTTACGTGTGTCTATGTTTTGTGAAAAGTTTATTTTTTTTTTTTGTTTAATCAATCCGTCGTGTAATACTGGTACGGACCATTGCAAAGTAGAAAAAGAAACTTTTCTTGGATATTGATAGGAAATACTTAACCCTCGTCGAGTGCAAAATCTCACTCATTTTTTTTTTGCATCCGTTTTTGCATTATAATATTTACTTTACACTCAAAGAAATCGCGGAAGTCTGGAAACACTAAAGTCACTGCTATGTACTTTCAGTTCATTCAAATATTTGTTAATAATTATGACAGCAATAAAATATTAAAAACAACATTATTATAGTTACCATAATCATAAAAAAATATTCGTTTCGTTTTGAAATTAATAGCTGTCACTTTATAATTACCGATGACAGATTTTTCTCTGCAGTTAGGAAATTGAATCTTCCATGCGCGAATCCCGGGGAAAAAAAAGTATCAGAGAAAAAATCCAATCAATTGTAGCACGAGCAAAAGAGGAGTATTAACAAACCCAAATTTGTTTAAAAAAAGATTTTTCTTTTCGTTTGTGGGGATTTATTTGTTTTTTTTTGGGCATTTTTTTCGGATACTTTTTTCCCACGTACTTTTTTTTCTAATACTTTCTTACGCCGTCTGACTCACGTTTTTTTCATGAATCTTCGTTTACTGCAATATTTTTTTTTTAACAAAAAAAAAATAAGAACTTGCTATAGCACCGTGATACGCTAAATTTTGATTTGCATTATGACCGCACCATTCGAGAGTCCCAGAAAAGAGTCTACCTTTTACGCAATAATCCTCGTCCCCTTTTACTCGAAGCGGCGCTCTCGGTATTGATATTCGTGCTCGAAGAAAGTCCCAAATTCAATTTACATATTTACAACAAAAAAAAAGCGTGTAGAAGTTTAGGCATATTTTTAGATTTTCATAGTTGTACAAAATTTGTTTTTTGTATCTGTTCCTGAACGGGTTGTACGCGGCTGTGAATCCCAAACTCGCTATTACCTCAAAAATGATACGTTAAGTACGTTTTAATCAGAGATAAATTCGTAAATGTCGCGAAAAAAAAGAAAAACATTTAAAAAATTACGTTCACATAAATCAGAATTCAACAGATCATGTTTGGTCTGGAATGTCTCGACGACAAAGTTGTATTGTTGGTGAGGCTAAGTCTTGTCGATATTTTTCTTCATATCCGTTTTCCTTTTCGAAATTCCGTCTCCACATAATTACAATTACAAACGTGGCGCGTTACCCTTTTTTTCTCTTTCTCTCCAATTTTCAATTTTTCACTCGTTCGATAATCATTTTTTTCCTTTGCACGTGTTTATCGTTACCCTCAAGATAGAAATAGACGACTATAAAAATGCTTTGCTTGTTTTTTTTAGTTCACGTTTAATATTATCTGGATAATAATAATAATAATAATAACGCTACTAAACTGTAAATATTAATATTAATATAATAATAACGCTACTAATCTGTAAATATTAATATTAAATATAATCAAAAAATATCTATCGTTATCCCTTCTGTAGGTGGTGTTTATTTTTTTTTGTTTCATCAGAATGTTTTTTTTTTCTCATTTTCCGTTTGCCATAAAGAAGTAGTGGTGGTTGTCGGTGACAAAACGGCCGTAAAATATTGTAGCTCTCTAAATCCTCGCTCGATTAACCAACGCTTATAATCCAGGCACCGTCTTACCACTTAGATTAGATTGTTCATTTTTTTTTCTTTTTTTTCGAGAAAAATTGGCAGCATTAATATCTTGAATCTTTAATTAGTTACTTTCATTTTCGTAGTACAGTTACCTTCTTTGATAGTAATAAAAAGAAAATAAACTGGTTTAAAAATTACACGGCGTACCAGACCACCACAGTATTAACCTTTTACTCCCTCATTCGCGCGCATTCTTGCTAACTCTCACGCTTCCCACTTTCACTCATTCTCACGTGTTTCCCTTATCCGTAACTTCCGCGAAATTCGACGAATTAACGCGGAGCGCACGAGCGGCCACCACCTTACGGAAATAGCCCCAAAAACGCTGCTTTCGCGTGATTACAAACTATTACAAAGGCCACGAGTGTGTTCAATATAAAATCACTAATTGGTAATTGCGATCCGAAGGTATCAAAGTGTATATATATATATATATATATATATGCTATATATATAGATTTCTTGACGGTAGGCCGCATTCGGCAGTTTTTATAAAAATTTTCATCGCTCATTTTGCGATTTCGCTCGAGATGCTGACCATTCGAGTTCCGTTTTGCTTTTCTTTTTTAAATATTTCTCCAATACGACAGATACACGCAGCCTGATTATTCGATTAAACATTGGCCGACTGCACGAGACAAATACTATAAAAACAGGGGACAGAGGTTTTTAACAAGTAGAAAAGAAAAGAAAAAAAAAAAAAAAATACTACACGATAACTGGTAGTGACCTCGTCGTCGCATCTCATCAGTAGGCTGGGAAGGAATTAGGGTTCAAACAAAATAAAAAAACGTCTCTGTATTACCTGTGTCAAAAGTCCGACTTTTCGTGAGCCTTAAAAAAACCCATGAAAATTGGACGCGCGCTGCGACTTAATGAATTTTGGACGTTAGATCAGAGGCGAAAGGAATCAAACTTTTCAAGACAACAGGTTGTACAGAAAATCGTATGTGAGCCACGGGCGTAAAGGAAATTATTGACGCGTGTAAATGGCTTTCGATTTGTGTGCAACTTAACACACAACAAAATTTCCTTTTTACACTCTTGCCATCGAAATATCTAGTATATTGTAAGTTTCTGGGCCACGGGTGAGTTACGGAAAACCGGAAACGGTTTAAGGACAGAGTGAGGACTTTTATTTAAAAAAAAAGGGGAAAATACGTTTCAAAAAATTGAGGGAAGACGAGGTTATATTTAGCAAATAGTAGGAGACTCGGGAGAGGAAAAAAAATGGACGATCGGTGAGGATGCACGACACATGGCGGTTAAACTTCGGAATATTCGAGCTGCTCAATTCGTGCCTTCGATTTATTTTGATAAATGCATTCGTGATTTTTGTAATGCATCGAGGAGGCACGAGCGAGGGCTTGACAACGGGATGGAGTTAGGCGTTTTTTTGTTTGTTGTTGTTTTGTTTAAACGATCGGTGTTTCTTTTTTGTTTTTGCTTTGAGGGATGATGTTAATCGCATAATTTACATGTTCTCGAATTGATCGACGCGACGCTTGGTGTTGCCCTTGCGAATTTCGCGCAGCGTCTTGTACTTGTCGCGTCCCTGACGCACGTTTTCTCTGTGGATCTTGTCCATTGTCGTTTCCTTCGTCTCGTCTCGCGATTGAGCGAGATCTTGCTTCAGAGCCTGTTAAAAAAAGATTATTTTATTACGAATTCTTTGCTTCGGAGATTGTTAAAAACATATCCGTTATTATTGCTTCCTATGCTCGGATTTTGTACTTATGGTGGAATTAATCAAAAGCTGTGAGAATGGTCATCAATAGTCATCAATAGTCAAAATGATGGTCGAGATTTTGTTTTAAATATACCAGCACAAAAATTTCATTTTATTATTGTATTATATTTAATTATTTTCTGAGCGATTGCGTTGACACTTGATTATATTTGCAGAAAAAAAAAAGTTTTTTAAAATTGTTTTTCCAACATTATTATCTGTATAGTTTTTTTAGTAATGTATGCGCAAAATTAAGAAGTTTCGTAAGGAAAATAGCGGTAAAGCGATTTAACATTTAAAAACTTGAAAATTTTTCGAATGAACGGTAAACTTTTGATATCAATCTCTTTCTTCCCTCAACACAGTTTTTTTTTCGTTCTCCGCTCGAACTTTTCATACACATATTCTCAGCATTGTAGTATATACAGAATTGTAAATGCCTAATACTTATAGAAATAATGCTGATGATACGATCAGCTCTATAATTATGATTTTATAATAATAACATGTAGCGATTGTAATACGATGATTAAACTTTGGAATGGCGGCATAAATAATTATTTTTCAATAAAAATTCACGGTAATCCTTTTGAAAAAATGGAAAAAAATAAGTAATGCATTAAGAAAGTAATGCATTACTTATTTCTTCCATTTTTTCCACTATTTCTTGCAATATTAAAGCGCAAATTAGTATTTTTTTCAGCTATTCAAATGTTTACACTCTATTTTATAATCACTACAGATTATTATTATGAAATCATAATTACAAAACAAATTGTACTGTAAACTATATCTCATGAATTAATGGGGATTTACAACTCTGAGTATATATTTGTCGACGTTCTGATGCATAGAGTGCAAAAATCATATTTTTATAAACTAAAGCTTCTAGTGAGTGATGAAAGTTCTCTGCAGGATAATAAATATCACTATAAATCACGTCTTCATCTACGCATCAATACAAGATTTCAAAATTACATTTACAAGCATCTTTTATGATATTAAAATGAATGCTTCGAATGGAAAATGGAATGTTATGCGATTACTTAAATTCAATAAGAAAATAACGTTATAGAAAAATAAAAAAATAAATATTGCATCCCACCCTCGCGTATAGTCGAAAAAGAGCTACTGTCATTTCACAAATAAAATACGACTTTAAGGTCATCAAAGAAATCAAAATAATTCTGTCTTCATTTTAACTAGACACTCCTTGAAGGCAATTATCACTGTTCACTTTTTGTAAAAAGTAATTGTCAACTAATTACAGTTATAATATGAAAGTTCGAAGTAACACTTAATATTCAATTTTTTTTAACGAAATTATTTCGAATTTTCATAGATTCGTCAAACTTCTTACAGTAAAAAGATTATGATTACAAAGTGTAATTCTTATGGAATTTTATTATGCACGAAAATGACTGTTTCTTTAGACTTTGAAGCAGTGTTGTAAAGCCCCATTACTTTAAGAAATAAAGTTTAAAGTACAATTCGTTTTGCAGTAATGATTTCGCAATAATAACCTGCAGCTTTTATGAAATGATATGTTAACTTTTATATACTCGAAATGAAATGTCATTTTCAATCAAGCCTTGGGAAAAAATGCGGAAATAATGGAAGAGTACAACCCTCCATTATTTTCGCAATGCATTAACTGTTTTTCTCCATTTTTTCAAGAAGATGAGTATGAAATTGAACTGAAAATTAATATTTTATGCAGGTATTCAAAAGTTTAAACATCGTGTTATAATGGGCACATGTTAATTTTATGGAAACGTAATCATAAAGTCAACCATATTTTTAGAAGAATTAGAGATTTACAACTCTGCTTTGAAGCAGAGTTGTAAATGCCTAATACTTATAGAAATAATGCTGATGATACGATCAGCTCTATAATTATGATTTTATAATAATAACATGTAGCGATTGTAATACGATGATTAAACTTTGGAATGGCGGCAAAAATTATAATTTTTCAATAAAAATTCACGGTAATTCTTTTGAAAAAATGGAAAAAAATAAGTAATGCATTACTTATTTCTTCCATTTTTTCCACTATTTCTTGCAATATTAAAGCGCAAATTAGTATTTTTTTCAGCTATTCAAATGTTTACACTCTATTTTATAATCACTACAGATTATTATTATGAAATCATAATTACAAAACAAATTGTACTGTAAACTATATCTCATGAATCAATGGGGATTTACAACTCTGCTTTGAAGTAATGAAAACGCGTAAATTCGCTTACCTTAAGCTGATCGTGAAGACGCTCATTTCGCTCGGCGAGTGTGCGTCGTTCCTCGACTGGATCGATGATCGATTCGTCTGTAGCTAGATCCTTGGTGACATCACTATGAGGTACCTCATCCTCACCCTCTTCCTCACCCTCCTCTTCGTTCTCCTCAACGTGGTGATGGCGCGGAGTGGTGCTCGCCTGGAATGCCCTGTCGGCCTCCTCTTGACGCAGCCTGTAAATCCGTTACCAATCCGTTAGCGCATTCCGCAATACTCAGAGAGTATTGCATACATAGACAAACCGGTAATGGCAAAAAGTAACGGAAAGATCGATGAACGACAACGTACCTAGCGGCTTCGACTTCTTCCTGCAACCGTCGGGCCTCGGCGTCCTTCACCTCGACCTCCGACTGGATACGCATAACTTCCTCTTGCTTGGCTCGGATTTCTTGCTCCAATTTAGCCCGCTCGGCAGCCTCCATTTCGTGCGAACGTTCCAACTTTTCCATCATTGCGGTCAATTCCTACAACGTCAAATCATTCGAATCATTAGAGAGTGTTTCTACTAATTTTTTAAAAAATCCGGAGTGTTGTTTTTATATGATTCATGACAAAATGTCAAAATAATTGATTATCGAACTTAATCTAATATTGGACGAATTTGATGAACAATCAACGAAAAATATTGTATAAAAAATAATTTTTATACAATTTTGTCACCGATTTTCAAGTATTATTATAATTACTTTAGCGTTGGTGCTGACAAAAAAAAATTGTTCGGCAAAATTGTAATTCAAAATTAATATTATTTTATTACTCAATCAATCATGTATTTGTGAAGAATTTTTTCCAATTAATTGGCAATTTAATAATCTAAATAATCAATTACTGATTACTTGACTAATCGGTAATTGGAATTTCTCATAAATCAAATTCTCAAGAAATGAGTAATCATTAGTGACTTATTATTGATTACTCAATCAATTGTTAACAATAACCAGAAATTATGTGATTACTCCATTAATTGTTAATCAGGATAGAATATTTCTTGATTACTTGATTAATAGTTTATGAGAATCCGAAATTTTCCATTTTCTCTGTCAATTGTTAATCAGAATTTCGAACTGCCTCATTTAAATAAACACATAATGATCTTTATTGTGACTACAAAGTGACTTTGTTAGAAGTGGGCCTAATTATGCAGAACATTTTTTTTCGTTCACTACAAGAATTATTGTGTCACGTAAACCATGCAACAAGGAAAAAACAGGTCTAATATGTGTTTTACGTTTTTTCTTGGAATAATTAAACTTATTTCCGATTGCAAACTGTAATTTCTTTATATAAACCATGCAATAAGGAAAAACAATCCTTCTTCATATTTCATTATGTTTTTACCTGATATTACTCAATTTTCCTTAGAGTTGAATATGAGTTTTTATTAATTATTTAGATTTTAAGTAAGAATTATTTTTAATTGGAATTTAAAGCAACTAAAATGGGTTAAATTCACGGGTTAATAACATGAAAATCACAAATTGATTGTGCATCAATGTGTGATTTTCATGTTATTCTTTCCTCGTGAAAACGTTAACAAAAACCGATTTAATACGAAATCAGTGCACACAAAGATTTAACATAATCTGCGAGTTGTCGACTGATCGGATAACGTAGTCCAAGAGCTCAATACTTATCTCAATGATAATAATCATTGACGATATTTATTTTGACATATTTTCCATATCAAAATAATATACCAGAAATTAAACAATGAATCTGTTTTCAATTATGCATACTTCAAGCTCAATTATAAATCCTCAACTTTTGTCGGTTAAATATTTTGTAATCTTCAAAGGGTTAATAGTATATGATGAATGACTTTACTGGCTAGCAGCCAATAAAGTGAGATATTCATATTATATAGAGTAAGATATTCATCGCTGTTTTTCTGCACTTAGCCGATCCGTGAAACTTTATAGAAACGGTACAAAATATTTAGACCCGATAACACTGGCGCTTTAAGGTAGTTCTGTCGTGAAGGCAATCTAAACTCATATGCATGAATTTTTGACATGTTGTAATTTAGCTATTCAATTTAGCTTGCACAAAATCTTGAAGGCCTTTACCGAGTATTTGAATGAACAATTAAAACTTGAAAATCGATCTTTTTACACGGCGCTCACGGGAGAGCTGGAAAAATTGATCTTTAAATCGAAAATTAACGTACTTAGATCAAAGATAGAGAAAAAATAAAAAGTACTACGGATTCGCAAATAATTCAGGAATTGATGCATCATGAAAAAAGGTGAAGTCACCGGAATAATGTTTAATTGAAACAAGGTCAAAGTGCACGATACCAGGTCAAATGACGTTTCCTAACCTAATTATCGTAAAAATGAAGTCAAATCCGCACTAAACATATCAACTATTTACAAATAATCGTTTTTATTTGATTACGACGATTGTGAAGAATTCTCGATTATTTTTTTATATTATTATTGAGGCAGTCAAAGCGATGCGTATGATTATTTTTTAATGTCATATAGACTCTGAGATTTATGACTCCGGCGTACTGACAGAACTACCTTAATATCATTAACAGTTGGATAAAGTATTACAATTCTGGTCCCGAGCCAAAGAGAACGAGTATTTTGTCTGGACATTGAAGAAATGTCCGGAATAAAAAAAAATGGGAATTTCACCTTCTGGCGACCCTCCAATTCTTCTTTCGCGGCCTGCAATTGCCTGAGCTGTTCCTCGAGACGCCTGATCATTTCCTGGGCCTCGTTCAACTCGGCCTGCCGCCTATCCATCTCTTCGGCCATGGTTCTCAGCCTCTCTTCATACTCCTGATGCTTTTTCTCCGCGCGTTCCCTTGCGGCTATCTCGAGCTGAAGTTTCTCACGTTGCTGCTGCTTTGCAAGCTTCTCGTCACGAGCTTGAGCCTTAAAGAACATTAAAAAAATTATCTCCATAATTTTCCATAGTTCACCCAAAAATTACACATATTATCTATTTCACAGGAGTCCTCAGAAAATTGTATGTTGCAATCATGGCGTTCATAAGTAGCAAATACAAATCATCATTGGGCAGAAATAATTTACTTTGTTTCCTCATTAAGAAAGCTCTGTTTCCGTGAAAAAAAAAATGATTTTTGCGTTTTTCATGATAGGATTAAATTATCTCAAACATCGAAAAAAAGATGATAAATTTTCGGACTTATAAAAAATTACTAAAAATTTTTTTAAAACTGATCAAACTTTGAATCGTACTACAAAACACTTGTATGAATGAATGTTTAGCAAAACTACATGATTTAGATCTAATATCGTGACAAACTGTACATACGTATAAATTTGACGAGAATTTTTTGTATTTCAAAATCTATTGTTCAAATTAACTGATATTTTTTACAAGGAGTCAAAGTCATGTTAAAGTTTAAAATTATGTCTCTATTATTTTCTATTTTTTACTTCCTTTAGAACGAATTTACGAGCATCATGCATTTTCAGAGTCGTGAATTTAAGAAAATGCAAAGTAATGAAATAGCTATGTGCAAATTTCTACTTTGTATCTATAAATAGTGTTGAAGAAGAACTTCATGTGTCCTTGCTAGCCTTGGAAAAGTCGTTCAGATAAATTTATTTACATTTTTGTTGAAGTGTAAAAATGTCAGACGAGTTGACGACAAGTTGTATGCTACAGTGTAATGACCATTAATCTTTACGCCTATTTCCATACTACAGATAAAACGGATATTCCATATTTCAAAATTTCCGACAGTTAGCAACTAATCTACCGACGGTAGAAATCTGATAAAATTCTTCAACTCTTAGATTTAAATGAGTGATCATTAAAAATTAAACGACTGATAAACAGGTTTTTGAACTCTAAAGAAATGTGTCCGTGAATGGTCTTATTTGCAGAACTGTAATCACTCGATTTATGGTTCGCTACGTGGATTCAAGAGTTTATAGTAGAAATCATTTTCAGCAATCGATTAATAATTCACAATTTTGTGAATTCTCTTCTACTTTCTAGCGAAATTAGGAAAATAAAAAATGAGTATATTCATATTTTATTCCAAGCCAACTGTTGAATCTTCATAAAAATTCTTACGAGCAGTTAAAATAATTTCGTATTCAGAATTACACATGTTTTTATTTCACATGTCTCAGTGAAATAAAAAATGAAGCGGAATCCCATTGAAAATTTACGAAAACTTGTAATTATTGTATTCTGCATGAGGTTTAAGATTTCTGCATATTCAAAATAAAACTTTGGCAAGCTATATCTTTCAAATTACGATATCAAGAAAAAAACTAAAAAGTAGAAAATGTTCGTTTTCGTATTCTCTGGTGGACGATTTTTTTATTTTTTTTTTAAGTCCAAAATTAAGGGAGTTGTTCTTGATTCAGTACTTTGGTAAGCTATATCTTTCGAACTATAATATCGAGAAAAAAACTAAAAAGTAGAAAATGTTCGTTTTCGTATTCTCTGGTGGACGATTTTTTTATTTTTTTTTAAGTCCAAAATTAAGGGAGTTGTTCTTGATTCAGTACTTTGGCAAGCTATATCTTTCGAACTATAATATCGAGAAAAAAACTAAAAAGTAGAAAATGTTCGTTTTCGTATTCTCTGATGGACAATTTTTTTATTTCTTTTTAAGTCCAGAATTAAGGAAGTTGTTTTTGATTTAGTATTTTGGCAAGCTACAACTCTAAAAGCTCCGCGGAAAAAACTGAATAGTAGTAAATGTTCGTTGTCGTATTCTCTAACAGACGATTAAATTTTTTTTGTCCAAAATTAAGGGTGTTGTTGTGGTTTTTATATTTTAGCAAGCTATAACTTTTAAGTTAAAGCTCCGCGGAAGAAACTGAAAAGAATATGTTTGTTGTCGGATTCTCTGATGGACGATTTAGAAAAAATTAAGTCCAAAATTAAGGGAGTTTTTTATCCGCGAAGTAAATTACTTCGAATGAAAAAATCGTCCACTAGAGAATACGAAAACGAACATTTTCTACTTTTTACTTTTTTCTCGATATCATAGCTCGAAAGATATGGCTTGCCAAAGTACTAAATCAAGAACAACTCCCTCACTTTTGGGCTTAAAAAAATGAAAAAATTGTCCACCAGACAATACGAAAACGAACATTTCCTACTTTTTAGTTTTTTTCTCGATATCATAGTTGGAAAGATATAGCTTGCCAAAGTACTAAATCAAGCACAACTCCCTTAATTTTGGACTTAAAAAAAAATAAAAAAATCGTCCATCAGAGAATACGGAAACGAATATTTTCTACTTTTTAGTATTTTTCTTGATATCGTAATTCGAAAGATATAGCTTGCCAAAATTTTATTATGAATATGCAGAAATCTTAAACCTCATGTATTCTGCTGTCGACATTTTCGGCATTTGAAGGTAAAATAATTTTTTGTAAATAACTAAATTGTTCATACCTTCATCTGCTGTACGTCAATGGTGTCAGGTTTACGTCTACGCATATAGAGTTCGTGATTGCCCATGCAGAGAGCCAAGATTCTCTTGTTGGTCTTGACGCGTGGCGCAAAGAAGACAAAGTCCGGTGCCTTCTTGTCGATGGGTTTGATTATGAATTTTCTGTCATTGAACGAGATGTTGCGAATTTCGGACCAGGGGAAGCCGATTTTTGGCGTGAGCTTGTCCTCCTTCTCGTAAATGTTGAGCCCAAGAGCGTCAACACCCAGCCACAATTCGGTTCCCTTCTTGTTGCGAATCTCGAAGTAATTCACACCGTACATCTCCAAATCCTGAGCGATCTTCAGGTACTCCATTGTGGCATCCTCGCGAAGCATGCCGCGATGTTCCTGCCACCACGTAGTGATTGATTTCTCCCATTCCTCTTTGCTCATCTTATGCTGATCCATAACACGCTGGGGTAACAAACGATCGTTTGCGAGGAATCCAGCTGTGTGTAAAGCCTTCTGAAAGTCACCGTGTCTCGCCTGCACCGCATAGGAAGCCAGTAGCACGGAAGTCTCCGGTGGACAATATATTTCGTCGGTGAGAATGGCATTTTTCACCTGGGAAATAAAATTATTGTTATTCAATTAAATCTATCTATATTAGCATAGAATTTTTTAAATGTAGTGTAGGCTGAATGCGCCGGTAATTGAACCGTGACAAGTGAATGAACAACAGCTTTTTGAGCGTTCACGAAAAATTCTACTGACTTGGGTGAATATTAGATAAAAATCTAATATTCTGCGACAAAATAATTACGGTAGATAGATAAAAAAAATAGACAAATTTTTTTATTTGTCTATTTTTATGGTGAATATTATAGATAAAAATCTGATATTCACCCAAGTCAGCAGATTTTTTCATGAACGCTCAAAAAGCTGTTGTAAAATAATTACGGTAGATGGATTTTAAAAATAGACAAATTTTTTAATTTAAAAAAAAAATTTTAATTTTAAAAAATTTACAAAATAGACAAATTAAAAAATTTGTCTATTTTTTTATCTATCTACCGTAATTATTTTGTCGCAGAATACAATCTTTTATTAAAATTGTAGGTGAGATTGGCGCGTTCATTAACTGGTATTTTTCAATTTTTGGGTTTTAGCATATAATTTTATGTACATTGCAATGAAAATATGATATTTTTTAAGTTGCATAACATAATTCGATATTTTGGTTATCCGTAAAAATTTTCGCAGACAATCTGGAAATACAAGATTTTATAGAAACCCACGATAAACAAATCGTTCTGCTTAACTGTTCATTTACTGGTGATTCTACCCTAGAAGCTTCACATTTCAAATTATATAATTGTAACACCATGTCTAAAATTATCAGTGTTCACATGATAGAAAAAGTGAAATCTGTAAATTCTTAAAGATTTGTGAATAACTACGCATACGCTACAATTTCATTCAACTTGATGTCACATTTTTTATTATCTGTACAATAGTTAATTTTTAAAAATGCCCTATTACATCCCTTGAATATTTTTTTATTTAGATAAATTGATATTACACAAAAAGTAATAGTAAATTTGAAGAAAGTGGTTATTTTTGTTTTGAATAATAATTAATAGTGCCAAAGAACAATTGAGTTATCCATTTCTTTTAACTTCTCAGTCAACATTTAGGAGACTTAACAGGAGACGATAATAATTTTTTGCCATTATCATTATTCTCAAACATTTTTCAATAACATTAAATATTTTAAAAAATGTTATCTTATTAAAAAGTGTTCGAACTCTAATTGAATCAAAATTTTTATTGAAAATGATTGAAAAATTCTGTTTATCATTTCTAATTTTTCTTGCAATTTCAAGACAATTTTCTTTTGCTGATATGGCTTCGATATTGCGGCAGAGTCCGGAAAAGTTTATTAAGCACCGCCACTAAATGTTCTGTAAGTGTTAATGAAAATTATAGCTTAGAAACATTTTTCAATGTCATAAAATATTTTTAAAATGTTATCTTTTTAGTATCTATCTCTAAGTGTTAATGAAAATTATAGCTTAGAAACATTTTTCAATATCATAAAATATTTAAAAAATGTTATCTTATTAAAAAGTGTTCGAACTCTAATATAATCAAACTTTTAATTGAAAATGATTGAAAAATTCTGTTTATCATTTCTAATTTTTCTTGCAATTTCAAGACAATTTTCTTTTGCTGATATGGCTTCGATATTGCGGCAGAGTCCGGAAAAGTCTATTAAGCACCGCCACTAAATGTTCTGTAAGTGTTAATGAAAATTATAGCTTAGACTCCTCGTCTTCTTAGACCGTAAAGCCTTATCTTCAAGGGCAGAACTCATCGTCATCGTAGACTAGCAAATTCCGAGGTCTCGTGCATAGAGGACCGCCTAACATCTTAAATACACACGGAAACCTTCATCTACATTTTTCGCTCGTGCCGCAACGGCAAACCTATAGTTAAATCCGTATCGAATGAGGATAGGATAGCAGAGGTCCCGCGCTAGTAATTCACGCCTAGCACCTGTCGCGGGACAATCGAGATCGAGATAACGATCTCATGCATCGCATAACAATTCAGGCCCGGGAAGGTTCCCAAGTTACGAGAACAATATCGGACGCAACAATTGCACCAGCAGCTACTTATACCGTCTTGGGCGGTCCCGATAAACTCATATTTCTTTTACACAAGACCATCAGAAAAAAATTCAAATAAATCTTGAAGACAAGAAACTAGTGCAGTTAGAATCTTGCCCATTGAAATGCAAATTCGCAAATACAGTATTCTTATAAAATTTAGTGCTTCGATTCAGCTTTCCAGTCAAATAGCAAAAAAAACTGGTAAAAATAAAATGTTTCATCTCTATGTTTTTATAATATGAATAAAAATTAATCCTATTTAAAAATGAAACGAGGTTTTATTTATTTCATCAATTAAATATATCAAGATTCATGATTATTTATATTTATGTTTCGAATAATTTCTGATAAGCAAGTCAACAATGTTTACAATAATTCTGCACCCAGAAAAGTGGGTTTAAAGAAATTTTCATACATATTTTCAAAGAGGAGATAGTGTAAAAGAAAGTGTTTTTTGTGTGGTAGCAGAAGTTTTACAAATTTACCGAATAATTGTATTCGTTTTGGTTCTCAAATAGCACGAATATTTAGTTAAATTTGCAACTTTGTTCGTATTCATATATAAATGACTATTGTTTGTTAAAGATGAAGATTATCAGCAAGTATACACTATTCATCGAAAATAAGCTACAAATATACGTCAAATTTTGCAGGGTTGTTATAAAAACATTCATGCTTGGGTGTCCGGTAGATAAACTCATATTTCTTTTACACAAGACCACCAGAAAAAAATTCAAATAAATCTTGAAGACAAGAAACTAGTCCAGTTAGAATCTTGCCCATTGAAATGCAAATTCGCAAATACAGTATTCTTATAAAATTTAGTGCTTCAATTCCGGTTTTCAGTCAAATAGCAAAAAAAAAAAACTGGTAAAAATAAAATATTTCATCTCTATATTTTTATAATATGAATAAAAATTAATCCTATTTAAAAATGAAACGAGGTTTTATTTATTTCATCAATTAAATATATCAAGATTCATGAGTATTTATATTTATGTTTCGAATAATTTCTGATAAGCAAGTCAACAATGTTTACAATAATCCTGCACCCAGAAAAGTGGGTTTAAAGAAATTTTCATACATATTTTCAAAGAGGAGATAGTGTAAAAGAAAGTGTTTTTTTGTGTGGTAGCAGAAGTTTTACAAATTTACCGAATAATTGTATTCGTTTTGGTTCTCAAATAACACGAATATTTAGTTAAATTTGCAACTTTGTTCGTATTCATATATAAATGACTATTGTTTGTTAAAGATGAAGATTATCAGCAAGTATACACTATTCATCGAAAATAAGCTACAAATATACGTCAAATTTTGCAGGGATGTTATAAAAACATTCATGCTTGGGTGTCCGGTCGAATTACTGTTCAAAACATACAAGAAATGTAAGAAATTATATATTACTGAATCTCTCAAAATCGGACGTAACAATAAATTGCACCAGCAGCTACTTATACCGTCTTGGGCGGTCCCGATAAACTCATATTCCTTTTACGCAAGACCACCAGAAAAAAATTCAAATAAATCTTGAAGACATGAAACTAGTGCAGTTAGAATCTTGCCCATTGAAATGCAAATTCGCAAATACAGTATTCTTATAAAATTTAGTGCTTCAATTCAGGTTTTCATTCAAATAGCAAAAAAAACTGGTTAAAAATAAAATGTTTCATCTCTATGTTTTTATAATATAAATAAAAATTAATCCTATTTAAAAATGAAACGAGGTTTTATTTATTTCATCAATTAATTATATCAAGATTCATGATTATTTATATTTATGTTTCGAATAATTTCTGATAAGCAAGTCAACAATGTTTACAATAATCCTGCACCCAGAAAAGTGGGTTTACAGAAATTTTCATACATATTTTCAAAGAGGAGATAGTGTAAAAGAAAGTGTTTTTTTGTGTGGTAGCAGAAGTTTTACAAATTTACCGAATAATTGTATTCGTTTTGGTTCTCAAATAGCACGAATATTTAGTTAAATTTGCAACTTTGTTCGTATTCATATATAAATGACTATTGTTTGTTAAAGATGAAGATTATCAGCAAGTATACACTATTCATCGAAAATAAGCTACAAATATACGTCAAATTTTGCAGGGATGTTATAAAAACATTCATGCTTGGGTGTCCGGTCGAATTACTGTTCAAAACATACAAGAAATGTAAGAAATTATATATTACTGAACCTCTCAAAATCGGACGCAACAATAAATTGCACCAGCAGCTACTTATACCGTCTTGGGCGGTCCCGATAAACTCATATTTCTTTTTTTTTTTTACACAAGACCACCAGAAAAAAATTCAAATAAATCTTGAAGACAAGAAACTAGTGCAGTTAGAATCTTGCCCATTGAAATGCAAATTCGCAAATACAGTATTCTTATAAAATTTAGTGCTTCGATTCAGCTTTCCAGTCAAATAGCAAAAAAAAAACTGGTAAAAATAAAATGTTTCATCTCTATGTTTTTATAATATGAATAAAAATTAATCCTATTTAAAAATGAAACGAGGTTTTATTTATTTCATCAATTAAATATATCAAGATTCATGATTATTTATATTTATGTTTCGAATAATTTCTGATAAACTACTAGTAAGTCAACAATGTTTACAATTATTCTGCACCCAGAAAAGTGGGTTTAAAGAAATTTTCATACATATTTTCAAAGAGGAGATAGTGTAAAAGAAAGTGTTTTTTTGTGTGGTAGCAGAAATTTTACAAATTTACCGAATAATTGTATTCGTTTTGGTTCTCAAATAGCACGAATACTTAGTTGAATTTGCAACTTTGTTCGTATTCATATACAAATGACTATTGTTTGTTAAAGATGAAGATTATCAGCAATGTTTACCGGTGAAATTATACAGTATGTCTATTAAGTAGCAGAATGAACTAAAACTCGTCAAACTCGAGCTAAAATTACAATTGTGACTCCCAAAAAAACTATATGATTATTAACGTAAACTTAGTTATTTTCCTGTGAATTCATCGCTATACATTTTTCGTTATATTAAGTAGGATATCTTTAATTCAGACCCACCTACGTTTACACTATTTCCCCTTTCAAAATGTGTACAATTTTTTGAATCTTAGTACTGACTATATCGTCGATGTTTTCTGACGCAAAAAGGAACCATTTTTTTCGAGAGCAAAATTATTGTAAAACCTGTTGGCTTCCTGATTGAACTGATCATAAATTATTTGATGCATAAGGGGCATTCCACCCCGTTTCGACTTGGATTTGACCTCGACCTTTCCGATTTAACTCATTATTTTTTACAGGCTTAGTTAGACCCTCAACTGCACAAATTTTTTTTTTTTAGAACATTTTTTTTTAAATATATTTTTAAAGTGACATAGAAAACCCCATAATTTAAAAATGTGATAAAATTCTGAAAAATACTTTGTTCAATAACAAAATTATCTAGCTTATAATCAGAGTGGGGAAGATTTTCCTTCTTACAGATTTTAAGCTGTTTTTATTTAAAAAAATTATTAAAAAATAGAAAAAATAATTAATCTACTACAGGCAATTGGTCAAATGTTTATTCATGTAAAACCGAATTTTTCACAATTTTTTCAGATTTTTAGGAAATTGTTCAGATTTTTCCGAACTATGCAAATTTTATTTAAATACTTTTTTTTAGTGACATAATTTAAAAATCTGAAAAAATTCTGAAAAATACTTTATTCAATAACAAAATTATCTAACTTATAGTCAAAGTGGGGAGATTTTTCTTCTTATACTTTAAACTATAAGAAAAAAAATCTTACCCACTTTTCTTCTTATAGTTTTTAAACTTTTTTCAGATTTTTCGGAAATTGTTCAGATTTTTCCGAACTATGCAAATTTTTTTAAAGTGACATATAAAACCCCATAATTAAAAAATCTGAAAAAATTCTGAAAAATACTTTATTCAATAACAAAATTATCTAGCTTATAGTCAAAGTGGGGAGATTTTCAGAATTTTATAAGATTTCTAAATTATGGGGTTTTTTTGTCACTTTAAAAGAATATTTAAAAAAAATTTGCATAGTTCAGAAAAATCTGAACAATTTCCTAAAAATCTAAAAAAATTTATGAAAAATTCGGTTTTACATAAATAAACATTTGACCAATCGCCTGTAGTAGATCAATTATTTTTTCTATTTTTTTAATAATTCTTTTAAATAAAAAAAGCTTAAAAACTGTAAGAAGGAAAATCTTCCCCACTTTGACTATAAGCTAGATAATTTTGTTATTGAACAAAGTATTTTTCAGAATTTTATCAGATTTTTAAATTATGGGGTTTTCTATGTCACTTTAAAAATATTTTTTAAAAAAATGGACTTAAAAAAAAAAAAAAAAATTGTGCACTTGAGGGTCCAACTAAGCCTGTAAAAAATAATGAGCCAAATCGGAGAGGTGGAGGTCAAATCCAGGTCGAAACGAGGTGGACTGCCCCATAAACATGTGACATCATGGAAAATCATAGTCGCAGCAGTGTAAGACTTGTATAATTTGTTTATAAAACGACTATACAAATTCTCTTCGAGATAAAACCCATTAACCGGATATCCGCTACCTCAGGTATGAGGATATCAATCCTCCATTTCTCTCACCTGGAGGTAGAAGAGGCGAAGAGTGATGTCCTGGATAAGTTCGTCGGCGACGTCTTCCGGATAGAATTTGGCACGAAACTTGAACTGAAGAGGATTCTCCTTCCGGACTTCCTGGTTCATCACCTGAAAAAAATGAAACAAACATATATTAGCGTCAATATTCTCATGACACGATATTTCGTGACAACAGCAACAACAAAAACAAATAAGGAAACACACATTCCCATCCATGCACACGCACGTGCGTATTTGCGACAACGCTTTTAGAATTTTTTAGTTCCTGATTGAACGTGACGTTTTTTTTTCATTTTTTTTTTTTTTTTAATACACCGGAAGTCAATTTATTGCGTATGAAGAATTCTTTTGACACGGAAATCGATCGCGAGACTCGCAAGGTGACTCTTCAATATTGTACATACTGCAAATACAAAGTTCACCTTGACCATTGACGGTACCTCGACGTGATTCAGGGCCATTTGTTGCAACTGTGCCATTACAATTTTTCACGATAATTATCATCGACAGCCACTTTGCATTGCGCAACCGCGATCTCAGCTCGACAATGAGTGCCACGATGTTAATCACCGGTCAGACGTACGAAGAGAGGTGCGAATGAAAAGCGTGCTTCTCCGTGTACGTTGTGCAGCAGTGGATGAACATTTTATATTATTAATAATTTTTTTTTAATCGATGGCAACGAGTGCTGTGTTGTTAATTTGCAATCGATCGAATTGACTGATATTCCAATTTATTTTAATATATATATTTTTTTTAGGTGACAAAAATTGCTGCTAAACTAAAATACGTCGATAAAATAGCACACAGAAGTTGCGTGAGTATCCGAAATTGGAGCCTTACGTGCCAGATCGATCTTCGCCTGCACGGTGCCACCTGCAATAATTCGCCAGATATTTCAAAACTGTTCCGTCTGTTTTTCAGGACAGACGTTGTGAGACAACTTTGTATACGCAAGGTCAGACTGGCGTATTGAATTCGGCATTTATGTCTAAACATATCCGCCTTAACGAAACAAGAATATGGAATTTATCGATCGAATAATGTCTGACGCCCACGTACGAAAATTATTTTTCCAAAACAATTATTAATAATGACAAAAGAAAAATTGGAATCTCTTGCTAGAAAAAAATATAAATTTCTAATATCTACTAAATCATTTATTTATTTATATCATATATAAATACGTAAATATGTATTAAATAAATTTATTATATTTATATTTATGTATATGTATTTATTATAATAAATACATATTTATTATTTATAAACTTATTATTTATTATTTGTAACAAAGTTAGCCACAAAAAAATAGAAGTTTTTACGAGACATTTTTTTATTCCGACGAATGATAAAAAGTCCACAAAATTTAATTGAAGATTGAAATTGAGAATTTTGTTGCCATGGTAGCAGAGTTGTGAGAACCTTTTGAAAATAGTTTTTTTTTTTTTTTTGGAAATAAAAATCTATAGTAAAATGATTTTTAGTATTTTTATAAATATTCTGTGACAAAAATTTTGTAAAAGATTTTTTTGCTTTTCAATAATTGCAAAGAAAATTCAATTTCAATTAAAAGTCACAAAGAATCATGAGAAATAATAGAGAAGTATATTAAGTTCATAATTATCGTATAACTGGAATAATACATTTTTAATAGTATTCTTAAGATGGATAAAAAAAATATCTCATACTAATTAAATTTTGGAACAAAAAACATTATATAAAAAAATATGTAATTTAGAAAAAAAAAACATTTAATATAATTTTATGTGATAAACTGAAATTTAATTACACCTTTTAAAAAACCTAAAAATTCTTGTAATAATTCATAGAGGTAATTATTAAAATGAACTTGCATGTTGTATATCAATCATACTTGTTTTTTACTTTTATTATACCGTAAAGCAATTTTGATACATATTACGATAATGCGTCATGCGAAAAACGTATCGCAGAAGAAAAATTTCTTAAAGAGCTCAAAAAGAGTTGAGTCAGCTCCAGAGAAGGCATTAAATCAAAGATACTTCACAGGTAAAACATCGCCGATAAGCTCACACGACGTTCATTAATGTAGAAAAAAAAAACTGCGGTCAAGTGATTACTGTTATCAGTCACGTGCAATTAGCCGTCTTGGCACATCGCACGAGTACAAGTGAGACCCATCGTAATACGGGTGTCGCCTATGTAAACAAGTGTCTCCCGCCGACACTTGCGCAAGTTTCGAGGACTACATAATTACGAGCGTATTCTCGCATCACACAAGTTAAGAATACTTGTACAACAATAGGGAAGTTGCATCAATGGCTTTTATTTTATCCCATATGAAAGTGCGTTCACTAAATTGCAGATGAAATATGCAGACAAGGAATCGTTATTTTTTTCGTCATCAAACAAATTAATTACATTTTCATTTGGAGCAATAAAAAATAATGAGCAATCACCAAGTTTTACTCTTTCAAGTTACTTTAAAACTCAATGTGTACGGCATCTTTAATACGACATCTCAGGCAGAATTGAAAATATCCTAATTTATTCTATTCGCCCATTTATTCTTTACATAATTGAAAATTAATTATTATTTTAAAATAATATCACGTTCGTAAGAAAATAAATGTATATTTTATTAAAAACATAAGAAATATATTTTTGCAAAAAATTCATTAAAAAATGCCACAACAACGAAAGATTTTCTTCTCGACTCTCATTATCTATAATTTTTATTCTGATGACATTTTCAATGAAACTATCATTTTTTTAGCTAATAAAATATTTACAAAGTTTCTGTTCTAGTCAAAAGAAAAAAAAATCATATTAAATTCTCCATCATTAATTTCTCGACCAAAATGAACTTTCAAGTTTGTGAAAATTCTGATAGTACAAAAAGCGCAGAGTTGACTTTGTGAAATTGATCACAATTTCAAAAATACAAGATAAAAATCTTGACCATTTTATTTTTCTGTTTTTTCTTATAGCTGCTTCACCTTTCAGTTTATAGATTTCTTTAATAATAATCTTTAATATGATTTAATTAAGGTGTTGCAAAAATGGGGAATTATGCAACTTCCCTGTCGACACTTGAGATCTTCAAATCTTGGGAATCACCGGTGAAGCATCCGGAAGCTAATGGAACGAGCGTTCTTGAATTTCGTGAAGTGTTCTTCCAGTGGCATTCGTCTTGAGTAAGACTCTCAATGCTTTGCACAAGTACTCATATGTTATGCGATCTATACATACGGCTCTTAAGGGAATGCTGGAGTAGATTTTTTTACCGACTTTGGTCGGTAAAAATAGGCGATTTCGTAGTATACACTATTCATCGAAAATATGCTACAAATATACGTCAAATTTTGCAGGGCTGTAATAAAAACATTCATGCTTGGGTGTCCGGTCGAATTACTGTTCAAAACATACAAGAAATGTAAAAAATTGTATATTACTGAATCTCTCGAAAACCAATATGGCCGCTCGAAATGTCAACAGGTCCTCTTTGAGGTAAGATATAAACGTTTCTGGAACTCAGATGTGTTAAATCAGACTGGACACCCATTCTTTGATTATTCCTGAACCTTTAAAAACCGTCGGAATGTCAATTACACAAACCAAATCCACGAATAGTGTATACTACGATTGCAAAGACTGTTTGCTTTTCGCACAGGCTCAGAGCTGGTAAAGAGCATGAACATAGTTCCGTCATTAGGAGACAGGTGGCGCTGTTTACTTTTGGCAAAAGCTCCGAGCCTCTGCAATGCGACCGCAGTATACACTATATATGGATTTGGCTTGTGTAATTAACATTCTGATGGTTTTGGAATATTTCGAAATCATCACAGTATTGATGTCCGGTCTGATTTTACATATCTAATTTCCAGAAACAATTATATCTTACAGCCAAGGTCTGTTGACATATGGTGTGCGGCCATTTTGCTTTCGGTATCTTTCGCCAAAAGTAAGCAGACTACTCGGCGCCACCTGTGTCCTAATCGGGAAACTTACCGACTTTGGTCGGTAATAATAGGCGATTTCATAGTATACACTATTCATCGAAAATATGCTACAAATATACGTCAAATTTTGCAGGGATGTAATAAAAACATTCATACTTGGGTGTCTGGTTGAATTACTGTTCAAAACATTCAAGAAATATAAGAAATTGTATATTACTGAACCTCTCAAAAACCAATATGGCCGCTCGAAATGTCAACAGATCCTTTGAGGTAAGATATAAACGTTTCCGGAACTCAGTTGTGTTAAATCAGACTGGACACCCATTCTTTGATTATTCCTGAAGCTTTCAAAACCGGCGAAATGTCGATTACACAAACCAAATCCACGAATAGTGTATGCTACGATTGCAAAGACTGTTTGCTTTTCGCACAGGCTCAGAGCTGGTAAAGAGCATGAACATAGATCCGTCATTAGGAGACAGGTGGCGCTGTTTACTTTTGGCAAAAGCTCCGAGCCTCTGCAATGCGACCGTAGTATACACCATATATGGATTTGGCTTGTGTAATTAACATTCTGATGGTTTTGGAATATTTCGCAATCATCACAGTATTGATGTCCGGTCTGATTTTACATATCTAATTTCCAGAAACAATTATATCTTACAGCAACGGTCTGTTGACATATGGTGTGCGGCCATTTTGCATTCGGTATCTTTTGCCAAAAGTAAGCAGACTACTCGGCGCCACCTGTGTCCTAATCGGGAAACTTACCGTCTTTGGTCGGTAATAATAGGCGATTTCATAGTATACACTATTCATCGAAAATATACTACAAATATACGTCAAATTTTGCAGGGATGTAATAAAAACATTCATACTTGGGTGTCCGGTTGAATTACTGTTCAAAACATTCAAGAAATGTAAGAAATTGTATATTACTGAACCTCTCAAAAACCAATATGGCCACTCGAAATGTCAACAGATCCTCTTTGAGGTAAGATATAAACGTTTCCGGAACTCAGATGTGTTAAATCAGACCGGACACCCATTCTTTGATTATTCCTGAACCTTTCAAAACCGTCGAAATGTCGATTACACAAACCAAATCCACGAATAGTGTATACTACGATTGCAAAGACTGTTTGCTTTTCGCACAGGCTCAGAGCTGGTAAAGAGCATGAACATAGTTCCGTCATTAGGAGACAGGTGGCGCTGTTTACTTTTGGCAAAAGCTCCGAGCCTCTGCAATGCGACCGTAATATACACTATATATGGAATTGGCTTGTGTAGTTAACATTCTGATGGTTTTGGAATATTTAGAAATCATCACAGAATTGATGTCCGGTCTGATTTTACATATCTAATTTCCAGAAACAATTATATCTTACAGCAAAGGTCTGTTGACATATGATGTGCGGCCATTTTGCTTTCGGTATCTTTCGCCAAAAGTAAGCAGACTACTCGGCGCCACCTGTGTCCTAATCGGGAAACTTACCGTCTTTGGTCGGTAATAATAGGCGATTTCGTAGTATACACTATTCATCGAAAATATGCTACAAATATACGTCAAATTTTGCAGGGATGTAATAAAAACATTCATACTTGGGTGTCTGGGTGAATTACTGTTCAAAACATAAAAGAAATGTAAGAAATTGTATATTACTGAACCTCTCAAAAACCAATATGGCCGCTCGAAATGTCAACAGGTCCTCTTTGAGGTAAGATATAAACGTTTCTGAAACTCAGATGTGTTAAATCAGACCGGACACCCATTCTTTGATTATTTCTGAACCTTTAAAAACCGCCGGAATTTCGATTACACAAACCAAATCCACGATTAGTGTATACTACGATTGCAAAGACTGTTTGCTTTTCGCACAGGCTCAGAGCTGGTAAAGAGCATGAACATAATTCCGTCATTAGAAGACAGGTGGCGCTGTTTACTTTTGGCAAAAGCTCCGAGCCTCTGCAATGCGACCGTAGTATACACCATATATGGATTTGGCTTGTGTAATTAACATTCTGATGGTTTTGGAATATTTAGAAATCATCACAGAATTGACGTCCGGTCTGATTTTACATATCTAATTTTCAGAAACAATTATATCTTACAGCAAAGGTCTGTTGACATATGGTGTCCGGCCATTTTGCTTTCGGTATCTTTTGCCAAAAGAAAGCAGACTACTCGGCGCCACCTGTGTCCTAATCGGGAAACTTACCGACCAAAGTCGGTATCAAAATCTACTCCAGCATCCCCTTAATGTAATAAAAAAAAAATTACGCATACAGTAAAATTGAAGAGTAACATGATAGCTTACCCTAGACAACAACGAAAGTCCACTCTTCCAGTTGTTAGTATTTCGGTCGGCATGCGTTCAAAGAATAGAAAAAGCGGTAATGTTAAAGTACGGTGAAACATTTTTCGCTGGGCCATCGAAGGAGGAAATGTGAATTAATACAATGGCAGTTAGTCCTTGAAATTAACTGAGTTTCTCGCTCATACGTACGGATGACTCTCAGTATTTCTTATAATACTCGTGGCGAATGATCGGCACAACGATAACAAGTTTCGTGCGAAAAACTGAACGGTCACGATAATATACCAAGGACAACGAGACGTCGCTTATATGTGAAAAACACATGAGCATGTCATTTTTGCAAAAACTTGAATTTTTCAACCATACGATGCATTGAAATCTCCTCATGTATGTAGTAGGAATTTGTAGCGCATAAATCAGGAAGATTTAATAAAAGATCTTCATTGCAACAAACATTTTCACGCGATTTTCTGTAAGGGATGTTGCATTCATTTTACTCGAATTTCTGTAACTAAGAATATGTCACATCAATTTTCAATCAAAGGTTTGTATATGTGAGAATTTAAGTACATCACAATAAAAAATTGGAGAAATAAAATTGTCATTATTGATAATGATAATGTCAAAAAGTTATTAAAAGTAAGCAGTTAAACGTTAAAAAGTTTTCTAAGGCATTTTTTTTAAACAATTTAACTTTTTTTTTGTATACAAAATCGGTGTTCTTATTATTGAGTCAATTTTTTTCTTTCAAATTCTCATCGACTAAAATTTTGATTAAGTATGAATTTGTGATACATTTGTGATACAAAATTAGATTAAAAAATGTAAAATTTTATAAGTTATTTACGATATTAATACCTCATCATTGTTGACAAATAAATATGTCGATTATCCATTTGAAGAGTTTTGCGTGTATCAGAAAATATTTATTTAATATAAATTAGATTGAATTTAAATTACGTTTTCTAGAGGAGAGTAATAAACATTTATATTGATAAATCGATCACTTTACAAGCGCCATCAGTAAAAATGCAGACTTTCGATGTCACATCGTTACCAATAATAAAATATTCAATATCAAAAAAAATATCTTGATTTGCAATAAAGATTAGAGCGTCTTTTCAAACCGACGACTTAATCAGGACATGATACGAAGTTCAGTACGAATCTAGAGTGGAATCGTCTTTAGTCTGCACGTCAAGTGGTTTAAAATGGAGTTAATAAAAATGAATCGCTTATTTCATCCTCACAATTTCGATCGGTTTTAGTGACAAATTATATTGTCTTAATTCAAAGTACAAATTACTTTTTCTGCATTTCTAACAAGAACCACTTAGCCTAATGATATGAATTGAAATTGAAACTTCACTTATCGCAGCTTTTAAAGTATTCTATCAATAATGTCACTCAGAGAAAAATATAGTATCCATATAGTAACTATAAAACGTGTGTTAAAAAGACCGCAAGTATATTATTCCAGTTTCCAGGAATAATAACAATTAGTGTTAGCAAGATAATAGCGTAGTTGTTCTACCATAATATATTATAATATATTAGTTTAAATGACTATGTTTTAAATGGTTTACTATGAACAATTTATAACTAGTTTTGGTGGAAATATTCTTGTCGTTAGATACGCATATTATAAATTTACGGCTCTGTATACAGATTATGATTCCTGAGGAATCTGAGTCATAGAAACAATTTTTTCAATGACAGAATATATTTTACTTCAATAACTAATGTTACTTTTTATGTCTCTTATTATGATCTGAAGGTGACGATAGTACGATAAAAAGAATGCTTAAGAAATAGAACGGAAACAAATGGTTATATTATTGTTTATTCCGAGAAAATCACGATACTTCCGAGCTGTTTCAACTTTTTATCTCCGTGTTGGACACCTCTTCAAATAGGCATGGCACAGCATCTTTACATTCGGGAAAAAGAAAGCATGAATTCGCCATCTGGTGGTGAAAACAGGAACGAGATTAGTTCGTTAGCGCCTTTTTCGATCTAAGTTAAATAGCAGAGTATATTTTGTAAATACAACCATAAATATGGTTGTATTTACCACATTTTGAGTGAAATGAGACTGTAATATATTCTCATAAACGAAGCGAATTGTTAACGTAAGTATATTTAAAAAAATATACACGTCAATAAATGCGAAGGTGTGACTTTATAATTCTGATCAAATTTCCCTGAGTGCATCACGGAGAGGAATTTCTGTGTCGTGACAACATAAAACGGTGACAACAAAAAGATTGCCAGCACAGCAAAAAGATTTGTCAATCGAACAAAAGATTTGTCAGCATAGAAAAATTGATTTGTCAGCCGAGCAAAAGATTTGTCAGGCTAACGTAACGATTTTTGTTGTCGCCGTTTTATGTTGTCACGATACAGAAATTTCTATCCGTGTATGAACCACATCAATTGCGGTTTTCCCTGAAGTTTGGGTAATCCGCAAATGGTACTATATCCACCCGCACATTTTTTGTACAAAGAACTGATGGCCGACCCTGGATCCATACTAAGCGCATAAAAGTTTCGTAACGCTCATGTAATTTCGTGGCATCAGGTAACGGACTCGAGGTCGTTCAGCAAAGCTGTAATATACGTGTCGTCGAAGCGCACGCAGATGCCTTGATGTACACGTGCGTATGAACGAAAATTCAAGGTACGTGGAATTACAGGTTGGTGCTTATATTTTTCAAGAAGTTTTGAGTAACGTCAGAGCTGCGGTTTTCCTGATGGAATTCCAAGGACTTGCGGTTAACCAGGATTTTCCAGTACTGGACCCGCTAGTTCAATCGATTGTGCATAACACTTAAGGATATCGTCACAAGATCGCTTCAACAATATTAAATTGATTATTAGTGAAAATACTTGTAGCGAATTTCTGTGCAGAAAAAATCGAATAAGATTAGCCCACATAGAAGAGAAATATATCCAAATTATCCTTTTAATGACAATGTTATAATTGAAGAAGTGGGAAATATTGAACATCGAAGAAGTGTCAGAAATATCTCGAAAGTACTAATCGAAATAGAATCATATTAGATTTATGAAGCATTAATACATGGATGGAATGTTACCAATAAAGTCAATAGAATTTTTCGGTTCCATTGATGATATGTTTAAAGGGATAGGTATTTTATGTCTTATTTTCCAATATTTGATCTTATCGCTGATATACAAGTTAAGTAGGTTTTGTCAAATTTCAACTATCTCTGATAAAATTCGAAACAAATCCGTTTGTCAGTGCTTAAGACTCTTGCGTTCCTATAGAGTCTTAAAGGGATTTCATTGTTCGCAATTTACGTGACTATTCCATTATAGGCTTATCGAGTTGATGTAGTTTTTGGGCTTACAATTGAAAATAACATATTTCAATCCAGCTACTCACATGGAATTAAAGTATATCAGATTATATATACGAGATATAGAAATTTTTGTCGCTTTTTGTGGTTATCATATATCCATTATATATTATTAACTATTTATATATATCTGGGATATATAGAGGATATAGTATTTTTTGCCGCTATATATACACCTATGTAAATTATATATCTAATGTATATCTCAAATATACTTAATTTCCATGGGAATATATAAATATTAATTCTTCGCGTAAATCCACCAAATGCAACAAACAAAGCAAATAATATATTCGTGAAGTCCCGAACCGTAATGATAATAACAATCGGGGTAATCAATCATTGCAAAGGCTTACCGAATATCAAGATATAATTTGAGTCTGATTTAGCTGCGGTCATTTTTTTATTATCAAAAAGATCAAAACTGGATTCCAATCTCAAATTATTTTCAAGCAATTTACAAAACTTCAATGTCCCACATTGAGACATTCCAACGTAGTCAGGATTCGAACTGACGTTTTCCACGAAGAAATCAAACGGACTATGAAACAACGGATTGCAATCATCCTCCTCGTCGATGCGGTCTGGAATAGTGTTTCAATATACGAGGCAAGATGCGTGAAGCGTGAAGCCTGTACGACCCAAGTCCTGTTGCTCGTTGATATTGGCTTGCAAAAATCATTGGCCTGGAAAAGCGTCGTCTAAATAGAGCCATGTTCTGTAGTTTGGATGCCTAGATATATAAATCCTTTGAGCATACCTATGCTAGTGAATCAGTGAGGCGTCGAGTACGTTCTGGGAAACGGCGCCTCGACTTGTCACGATTTGTCTTATCTCGGGAATGTGAACAAGGCAATAGCGGTGATTAAAAAAGGCAGCAAAGACAGTGTATCATCGAGATTAGGTAAAAAAAATACCTGTTGGTGCACTCTAAAAAAGGAAAGATTAAGTGAAAGAAAATAAAGAAATGGGATGATACATCTCGGCTATTGATGTCTGTAGAAGCATTCGAAGAAGTGAAATTAAGCCTCGTGTGTGAAGTGAGGACATGATGATTTTCTTGTAAAAGAGGCAGCAAAGACAGTGTATCATCGAGATTAGGTGAAAGAAAATACCTGTTGATACACTCTGAACAAAGGAAAGATTAAGTGAAAGAAAATAAAGAAATGGGATGATACATCCTGGCTATTGATGTCTGTTTAAGAAGCATTCAAAGATGTGAAATGAAGCCTCGTGTGTGAAGTGAGGACATGATGATTTTGTTGTAAAAAAAGGCAGCAAAGACAGTGTATCATCGAGATTAGGTGAAAGAAAATACCTGTTGATACACTCTAAAAAAGGAAAGATTAATTGAAAGAAAATAAATAAATGGGATGATACATCTTGGCTTATTGATGTCTGTAGAAGCATTCGAAGAAGTGAAATGAAGCCTCGTGTGTGAAGTGAGGACATGATGATTTTGTTGTAAAAAAGGCAGCAAAGACAGTGTATCATCGAGATTAGGCGAAAGAAAATACCTGTTGATACAATCTGAAGAAAGGAAAAATTAAGTGAAAGAAAATAAAGAAATAGGATGATACATCTTGGCTATTGATGTCTGTAGAAGCATTTGAAGAAGTGAAATCAAGCCTCGTGTGTGAAGTGAGGACACGAGGTTTTTCTTGTAAAAAAGGCAGCAAAGACAGTGTATCATCAAGATTAGGTGAAAGAAAATACCTGTTGATACACTCTGAAAAAAGGAAAGATAAATGAAAGAAAATATGGAAATGGGATGATACATCTTGGCTATTGATGTCTGCAGAAGTATTCGAAGAAGTGAAATGAAGCCTCGTGTGTGAAGTGAGGACATGATGATTTTGTTGTAAAAAAGGCAGCAAAGACAGTGTATCATCAAGATTAGGTGAAAGAAAATACATGTTGATACACTCTGAAAAAAGGAAAGATTAAGTGAAGGAAAATAAAGAAATGGGATGATACATCTCGGCTATTGATGTCTGTAGAAGTATTCGAAGAAGTGAAATTAAGCCTCGTGTGTGAAGTGAGGACATGATGATTTTGTTGTAAAAAAGGCAGCAAAGACAGTGTATCATCGAGATTAGGTGAAAAAAAATACCTGTTGATACACTCTGAAAAAAGGAAAGATTAAGTGAAAGAAAATAAAGAAATGGGATGATACATCTTGGCTATTGATGTCTGAAGTGAGGACATGATGTTTTTCTTGTAAAAAGGCAGCAAAGACAGTGTATCATCGAGATTAGGTGAAAAAAATACCTGTTGATACACTCTGAAAAAAGGAAAGATTAAGTGAAAGAAAATAAAGAAATGGGATGATACATCTTGGCTATTGATGTCTGTAGAAGCATTCGAAGAAGTGAAATTAAGCCTCGTGTGTGAAGTGAGGACATGATGATTTTGTTGTAAAAAAAAGGCAGCAAAGACAGTGTATCATCGAGATTAGGTGAAAGAAAATACCTGTTGATACACTCTAAAAAAGGAAAGATTAAGTGAAAGAAAATAAATAAATGGGATGATACATCTTGGCTATTGATGTCTGTAGAAGCATTCGAAGAAGTGAAATTAAGCCTCGTGTGTGAAGTGAGGACATGATGATTTTCTTGTAAAAAAAGGCAGCAGAGATAGTGTATCATCAAGATTAGGTGAAAGAAAATACCTGTTGATACACTATGAAAAAAGGAAAGATTAAGCGAAAGAAAATAAAGAAATGGGATGATACATCTTGGCTATTGATGTCTGAAGTGAGGACATGATGTTTTTCTTGTAAAAAGGCAGCAAAGACAGTGTATCATCAAGATTAGGCGAAAGAAAATACCTGTTGATACACTCTGAAAAAAGGAAAGGTTAAGTGAAAGAAAATAAAGAAATGGGATGATACATATTGGCTATTGATGTCTGTAGAAGCATTCGAAGAAGTGAAATGAAGCCTCGTGTGTGAAGTGAGGACATGATGATTTTGTTGTAGAAAAGGTAGCAAAGACAGTGTATCATCAAGATTAGGTGAAAGAAAATACCTGTTGGTACACTCTAAAAAAGGAAAGATTACGTGAAAGAAAATAAAGAAATGGGATGATACATCTCAGCTATTGATGTCTGTAGAAGTATTCGAAGAAGTGAAATGAAGCCGCGTGTGAAGTGAGGACATAATGATTTTGTTTGGGGACGATGACGTAACTGAGCGTTTCGTGATTGCCGTGATACACGAGAATGCCTATAGAGAAACGTCATTGGAAGGAAGAGGCGTCGGCTCGATCACTCGCGTACGAGCTGGAAATCGTGCAGCCGAGCTGTGTGTCACGAGGAACTTTGTCGTCGCGCTGTCGTGATCCTCATCGGTGTCGTCGTCGTCGGCGTCGTCGTGGACGTCGCGCTCTGTTCGGCTCCCGACCGGGCTTATTGCGTAAGAGTACGAGGTCCGCGACTGTGAAGAACGCACCTGTCGCATACTCCACCTCTCCACACTTTTATATACATACACTATGGATACGCCGATCTATAACTCATTCCCGAGGCCGTTTGAAGTACGAAAGTCTCCTGTGAATTGTCTACATGGCAGGTCGGGTTTACCGGTTCATCCTTCGATCCAAAGAATTATGACCATTTCTCACATATTTGTTTTAACCATCAAGAGTCGCGGCAACGACTCGACGCCAAGTTAAAAAAGAACATTAATGTTGTCTCCACATGACAATTTCTTTCTGATCTTAACTGGGCGCTACTGCAACTTATTTCGAAGGCGGCCATAGTATATTATAGGCATCAGCGACTGCGTTTTGTTAATATTATTTTGTCACCATATGAAACTATTTTCGGTCAATTTTTAATTATGAAATTTTGCGAAGCATATCTCGAGTCTGAGATGCACGGAAAGAATTGTTAGGTTGTGACAACTACGTTTTCAATTTGCTGGACTTCAATTGCCCTCAAAAATTAGTTGTCCCAACCATATCGAGTAGCCATCTCTACTATTCACGATTAGTTTTCGCAAGATTATTCAGTCTAACCAATCCAATGATTAGGCTATCCATTTGAATTGTTGGGACTACCATTCGAATCGTTGGCCCTACCATTTGAATTCTAAGGCAAATAGAATGATCGATTGGTTGTGTCAACTCATTTTTTGGTTATGGCAGCTAATTTTTTCTTTCCGTGCAGTGATTGCTAGATTCACAGCGCGCGAAACCGAATCCCAATTCAAATTTCACTTCTGCGAATTTTTACAAATATCTACTGCAGCTTCTTCATAAATTTAATTAACTAGTCAGACAGCTGCAATCGCCGAATTTTTAGCTTAAACAAATTGTCTTTTCGACAATTCTTCGAGGATTTCCTACCGTCTTCATCCAATCGATTACTCATTTAGGATATATCTCTGGAGCAGAAGTTTCAAAGATTATAGTCGGTGTCAGACACTAAATCCAATATCTACGTTGACGCATCTAAGTTTTACAGGATTTATGATATTCCTTATCAGCCACGCTGAACAAAACTATTGTCGTATACAACTGGAAATCCTATTATCAACGTCAATCCTTTGAAGCTCGGTGATTCAAGTAACAAAATGGTATAACTAATTCATTCTCAATAACTATGGAAGTGTAATTTCACCTTTTATAACCTATTACTTTATTCAATAATGCTTCGACTCCTCTTAAAGGAACTGAGCCGCAAAAAAATCATGAAAATAAAATGGCCCTACTATTTTAATATTGAACCTTGATAAAAACACCACAGCAATTTTGGGCAATCACAGCAAGTGAAACTTGCCCTTATCATGGAGTTGGGCTTAAACCACTGGATCAAATTTATTCACAATTTTTTTTGCAAGAATAGCCCTTTCGACTAGAAATTTTTTTTTTTTTTCATAATAACAAGAAGTAATTTTTCCAAACACTTTACTGAATCAAAATGGTGGAAAAATACCAGTTTTGAATTAACTTTGTCAATTGTTACGTGTTGATCCGTTAATCCGTGTTTCTTTCAATAAATTTTAAACGTGGGATGCATTTATAATAAAATGTCTGTATGAATTTCTGGATTAATACAGAAAAAGATGTCTTAAAAAATAATTATCCCCACAGTGCAGCAATTATGCTATAGTGGTAGTTTAAAGGGCTATTAAAATTTTACGCAACGTGTACAAAAATGTACGTTACCTACATTTTAGGAATCCCAAGGATTTTAAAAAGGAATTCTCCAGCATCCAGAAGAAACACAGTGGGTCACCAGAGAAAAACCGGATCGGCTGGTTCAGGTCAAAGAGCTCCACTATATTTTTTCATATGCCTCATATAGGCACGTATATATTCGCCACTTACGTGGAATACGTAAACCAAGAGCATCGACGTGATTATTTGCATGCAGCAGCCCAAGTATAATACATAACCAGAAGCTGGTGTGCGAAGAATTTACATAACGCAGACAAGTTCTCACTCAGAAGTAGACGATTCTTATACACTGTACTATATATTGTGCGAAAGCGTGTTGCTAAAACTCATCATCGAGTTTAGCTGACAATTGAACGTATTGTATTTTTATTTCTGTACTAATTGTACAAATTATTAGACCCCAAGAAACTATCAATGCGTAGGGATATTTATTTCGTTTATTTCATTATAAATTATTCGAAATTCTTCGAAATTGGATCGTGGACATTTTTTTATAGGCCTCTTAATTTTCAACATATTCCCGACTAGAAATCTGGTAGGACAGCCCTGCCGTCACATTTGGGCCTGATCTGGCATGGATAAGTTTGACCTGATAAGGTGTACCTTATTAGAACCGGATCTGGCATTGGAAAGGTTGCCCTGATAAGGTGCACCTTATTAGGACCGGACCTGGCATAGGGAAGGTTGACCTGATAAGGTATTCCCTATTCAGGTCCAGATCTGGCATAGATAAGGTAGACCTGATAAGATGTACCTTAATAGGACCGGATCTGGCAAAGGGAAGGTTGACCTGATAAGGTGTATCTTATTCAGGGCCAGATCGGGAAATATTAAGGTAGACCTAATAAGGTGTATCTTATTCAGGGCCAGATCGGGAAAAATTAAGGTAGACCTGACAAGGTATTCCATATTCAGGTTCAGACCTGGTATAGATAAGGTAGACCTGATCGAAATATTGGCGGAATTAAGAATATCGTTTATAAAATCAAAATGTCGCATTCAATATGTTATTAATTTTAAACCCGTCATTTTGAATTTACAAATTTTAAGTTCAAATTCCTAATTAGTTACGTTAAAAACTGAACTATTATTTAAATAAATAGTAAATTGAACTATTATGGAAATACTGTACGAGATATCCACATAGTCGGTTTGGTCTAGTGGTTAGCGTGCTCGGTTAGGTAGTTAGGTAAATAGGTAGGTCCCGTAGGTCTTAGGTTCAAATCCCGCGTGCATCACTTCCCGAATGATGTTACGAAAAACCGTATCTGAAGACGACTTGTTTTTTTTTTTTTTGTAATATTAATAGAATATTATTGTTCATATTGCGGCATAATGCGCGGAAATTAATAATTAATTTTTTAATTTAATATAAAGATAAGTATATGTATTTATATATCTATGATTATATTTATCAGGCCCTTAAATGGTTATTTTTATCAGGTCCTTATGTGGTAAACTTGAACTGGCCCTGATGTGCCAAAGCGTTACATTTCCAATCAGGGCCGTATAAGATAGCCAGACAGGGGCCTTGGATTTAGAATCCGGTTACCAGGTCCGGCCCTGATATTCCCCATAACTGAATTTCTAGTCGGGTTAACGCATTAAAAAAGTATAAACACCGGAAAATTCAAATTTTTATAAAAATGCGACCGTCGAAAATATCGGTCGTAGCGCCAAACAAAAAAATACGTGTCTTCTCTTTTTTAAAATACTTTTTGATAAAAAATTGTTGAAATTATTGATGGACGTCAGGGTCAAAGCATGAAAAATTCAGCTGCATCACATAATTCGACATTCTGGTCATCCGTTCAAATTTTCGCAGACAGTTTGGAAATATTACATTTTATAGAAGCCCATGATAAACAAATCGTTCTGCTTAACTGTTCATTAACTGGTGAATCTACCCTATTAATTTTTGTAGATGGGACATCAAGGGGATTTTGCTTCTTACCAGATCATCGTCATACTCGTCGTCGTCGCTATCAGAGTCCGAGCAACCTCTCAGCTTCCGTACTTTCTTTTTCACTTCCTTTCTCACCACGCGTGTTATCACGCTCTCCGGCTGCGTCCAATATCAATATCATTCTCCTTCGTTATATTTCACTCAGAACTTTATCTACAACTAGGTAATCCATCGTGGAAACTTTCGGCATTACTAGGTTAACTCATTTTCAAAACAGCACAAGCACACTGCGTGTGTCCTCGAAATCTCATTGAAGGAAAATATTTGAAATTATAATTAGCAAGAGACAAGATTTATGGTGTTTAAGTTCATGCCCGAGAATTTAAATTCATAACGGACGTTTTAAGTACATACTAAATTCTGTACGAAAGCGGTATTGTTTTGTGCTATGCATTTAGCCATTTTTCATTCGAATTAAAGAGGGCGAATAATTATTTTTATAATGAATCTAATATTTTGTTTTTCATAAGACAAATATAATTTTTTATGCGGACGAATAAAGACACCATCATTAAAAACTGAACCGTTTTGTATGAAAACATAATGAATACACTGTTAATCAAAGAGTCTTACGAAAGTATCCAGTCCTCCGTCGTTCCCATTGTATAGTGATTTTTCACACGTTTAAAATCCGTTACTTTGTTATCTAAGAATAGTACGAGGAAATGAAAAAATTCAAACTACAGAATAAAAAATTGGAAGCTACACACTTTGTAACACATTTAGAATTACAGTGTACCTGCCTTTATATAGAATACGACTGGTTAATTATTTATTATAAATACACTGTTAGAAAAGACTGGAAATTTTTATGTATAAAATCGTAATTGAAATTTAATACACAATTATGGCATAAAATTCATGTCCTTTTACTGTCAAATTAGAGTAAATTATTGAATGTGCTGTACCATACATTAATTTTACATTACACTTGTATATTAAATGTAATATACTAGTTTATGCATAAAAACTTCCAGTACAAGTACATTAAATTTCAACTAGATTTTTTTACAGTTTAAGCTAGATATCACAAAATTGTCAAAAAGTTTAGAAATTTTAGTAAACCCATTTTTTTCACCAGGAAAGATCCTTACAACTCATTATTAAGTGTTGCACAATTATTTTGCAAGAATGAAAAAAATACACAATTTAATTTGTACGTCAATGGGTAATTTTCTCATGAGTTTTGAGACACTGTGTATAAAATGAGTAATTCGAATCTTCCTAGCATTGCCGGAAATCGCCACCGATGACACCATCGTAATTGATACCTATGACATATAGTATGAAGTAGATAAACTATAGTTTATATATATTCCGAACAGTACCAATACACACTATATTATAGCGGATCGTGCGCAAACTTCTACTGGGACTAGAATCTCGGGACGATACTTTGAACCTGACCTCGACCTCGTTGTAAGGATCGAAGAAAAGAGCTTTGGCGGGTTTAGCTTAAGATAATAATTAGCCATAAGCGATAATTTTCTCGTGAAAAAATTCAGTTACATTGGACTCTAAAAGGCTATCATGTACCGTAAAATACGTGTAACTACTTACACGACATAAAAAAAAAAAAATGGAAAAAAATTTACCGAGATATACTCGTTGTAATCGAATCGTGTCGAAAGACTCGTTTGTTATATAGCGAAGGGAGATATACATCGCCGTACGTGTAATGAGTAAACGCGCTGTTAATAAGATAATTGCATCGAGTCATAAGTTTTTACACGAAACAGTATCTGCTGCTGTAGTGCGTTTCATATCCACGTGCGATCCCAAGTTAAAAAAATTATATATAGTCCGACGTATGGAATTACACCCAGATAAAAGATCTTGTTAACGGGACTAGAATCTATGCATCGGAAATAAAATTTCTTATTTGGATGCCGACCTACTAGACTTCCATTCACCTCAAATAATTTTTTTTTTATTTGTAATTAATACACTTATAGTAAATCCATGTGTTTTAATATTTTCAAATAAATGGTATATTTGAAAATTCAGTGTATTCAATTATATATTCCCCTCAGTGTAGAGTTTATGCAGACTATATATGCCCAATTCTATGATTAAAACTGTACATATTTTTTTATACAATCTATATGGGGGATTCCACGGGACTTTCGCCACCCCGAAAAAAAAAAAAATCTCAAATTTTTTCTAAGAATCAGATTCAATGGTGTCTATTGATGGACCAAATTTCAAAATTCTAAAAAAATATTTGACCGGATATGCAAATTTTTCCGTTTTTTATCATTTTTCATTTAATCTGTAATATCTAAGAAACTATTGATCGTATCGAAATCATTAAAAGACGAAAATGTGCATTTTTTTATTGCCAACAAGAAAAAATATATATTCAAAATTAATTGTTTAATTTCAGGTCACATTTTATGGAAAAAACAACAAAATTATTATTTTTTTATGGTTGGACTTCAGATTTTTTCATCGGACAAATTACCTCGGAATCTTTGAGTGATCGCCGAATTTTGAGTATTTTTTTTTTCATGGGACGGCCAAATGTTGTGACGTTACAGCAATTTGAATGTTTTTAATATATAAAAAAAATCCATATTCAAAATTAAAATTAATTAAAATGGTTGGACTTCAGATTTTTTTTCATCGGACAAATTGCCTCGGAATCTTTGAGTGATCGCCGAATTTTGAGTATTTTTTTTTCATGGGATGACCCAATGCTGTGACGTTACAGCAATTTGAATGTTTTTAATATACTAAAAAAATCCATATTCAAAATTGAAATTAATTAAAATGGTTGGACTTCGGATTTTTCCATCGGACAAATTGCCTCGAAATCTTTGAGTGATCGCCGAATTTTGAGTATTGTTTTCTCATGGGATGGCCCAATGCTGTGGATCTTACAGCAATTTGAATTTTTTAAATGTATTTAAAAAATGCATATTGCTGTAACGTCACAGAATTAAGCCATCCCATGAAAAAGAAATACTCAAAATTCGGCGATCACTCAAAGATTTCGAGGCAATTGGTCCGATGAAAAAATCCGAAGTCCAACTATTTTAATTAATTTTTATTTTGAATATGGATTTTTTTTATATATTAAAAACATTCAAGTTGCTGTAACCTCACAGCATTGGGCCATCCCATGAAAAAAAAATACTCAAAATTCGGCGATCACTCAAAGATTTCGAGGCAATTGGTCCGATGAAAAAATCCGAAGTCCAACCATTTTAATTAATTTTAATTTTGAATATGGATTTTTTTTATCTATTAAAAACATTCAAATTGCTGTAACCTCACAGCATAGGGCCATCCCATGAAAAAAAAAATACTCAAAATTCGGCGATCACTCAAACATTTCGAGGCAATTGGTCCGATGAAAAAATCCGAAGTCCAACCATTTTAATTAATTTTAATTTTGAATATGGATTTTTTTTATCTATTAAAAACATTCAAATTGCTGTAACCTCACAGCATTGGGCCATCCCATGAAAAAAAAAATACTCAAAATTCGGCGATCACTCAAAGATTCCGAGGCAATTTGTCCGATGAAAAAATCTGAAGTCCAACCATTTTAATTAATTTTAATTTAGAATATGGATTTTTCTTTATATATTAAAAACATTCAAATTGCTGTAACGTCACAGCATTGGGCCATCCCATGAAAAAAAAAAAAAATACTCAAAATTCGGCGATCACTCAAAGATTCCGAGACAATTTGTCCGATGAAAAAATCTGAAGTCCAACCATAAAAAAAAAATAATTTTGTTGTTTTTTCCATAAAATGTGACCTGAAATTAAGCAATTAATTTTGAATATATTTTTTTCTTGTTGGCCATAAAAAAAATGCACATTTTCGTCTTTTAATGATTTCGATACGATCAATAGGTTTTGAGATATTACAGATTAAATGAAAAACGATAAAAAACAAAAAAATTTGCATATTCCGGTCAACTATTTTTTTTAGAATTTTGAAATTTGGTCCATCAATAGACACCGCTGAACCTGATTTTTAGATAAAATTTGAGATTTTTTTTTTTGGGGTGGCGAAAGTCCCGTGGAATCCCTCATATGCCGAATTCTATGTTTAAAATTGTACATATTTTTTTATACAATCTATATATAATTTTTTTTACTTGGGATGGGAAGAAACTTTTATCGAGAAGTATACACGCAATAAAGTTGGTCGATTGTCCTATTCTGTGGTATTATTCTGCTGTGGTACTTTGTTCTTGTTGTCTGCTCAATGCATACATATACCGCATTGCATCTTCGTTGTGTAATTAGTGATCCGATACTTTTTATTGGTCGAAGACCTTGCGCCAGAATTTTTTCCTTTAGTCGTACGAACTAGAGAACCTCGAGGTATCCTTCGATACGTACTGTACGTAGTAACTATGCATCAGAGAATTATTTAACTTATAACCATTTTGAACAATAAATGGTCGAATTTTCTGGCTTTCATCTTAAAGCCAAACTCAAAGTGAAAGCGAAATTTCATGAAAATAAAATGGCCCTGCAATTGCACATGTAAAATCTTTTACCTTGATAATATGATACCGCTGGACAAGTTAAAAACGTGAAATGATTTCTTAAGTCTAATCTTTTGTTTTTTTGTAGCCAAGTTCATCGTAGAGAATTTTTTTTCTTCTATTTTGTACATGTCATAGAGTTCAGCTTGAAAATTATATTTAAAGACTTGTCACGGAAGTTACAAGGAAATTTAGTAAATAGTTCTGGTGCAAAGAAAAATTAATAAGAAAAGAAAGTATCTTCTATCTTATTGTAAATTTTACATATCGGTTTATGCAACTATAATATAACATATAATTTTGTATTAATATACAAAAATAGAAAGCTTCCATGAATTTACAATATAGCATTTTTTTTATATGAAATTTAATATACTATTATATGCATTCGTGCTTCCTACACATATTAATCTTCATAATGAAAATTTTTATAGTGAAGAACCTTAGACCTTGCAAATCAAATTTGTTATAGATAATATAAATCGAAATAGAAAAAAATAATTGGACCAATAAACTTGATTTTTTTAAAAATCCACCTTTAAAAATATTTTACTTCTGTGCTTGTCCTGTCGTATTTTTTGTCGAGGTAAAAGTTTTCATATGTATAATTTGCAGCACCCATTAATGTTCATAATTTTTATCTGATTCGGTTCCCTTAACGGGAAAATGCTAAAGGTTAAATAAAGTTCAATGATGGCAAAATCATTATATGCCATTACTTAAGAATTGTATTTATCTGCAAATATGAAAATATGTCAAGCCATATCTTATCATATCTAGAAATATCGATGATATTTTTAGGCTTCATTATTAATTTCTATACCAACCATCAAAATGAACCAATTAAAGTGTAACATTGCCTTAAGAGTTACCTTTGATTCGAATTAAAATGTCATAAATTATGAGCCGCTTGTCCAAAAAAGTAGCAAAAATGAAATTTTTGCTATTTAATAATATCAATAATTATTAATATAAATTTATTTGAATCAAATAAATTCTATTAAAAATTAATACGATTCATTTGTATGCAATAAATTCTACTTCGTCGAAATAAAGTGCCATTAGGCCAGTCATTACATAATTTTTTTTTCAAATGTTAGCATAATAAGATTTTATTTTGATCAAATAGAAATTATTTAATTTTAGTAAATCCTATCAATTTTAAATAAGTTTTATTTTGTCAAAGTAAAATTTATTTCATTTAAATAAATCCTATTGATTTTAAATAAGTTTTATTTTGTCGAAATAAAATTTTAGTAGTTCGAAATTGATTCCGTATTTGTTTTAAGTAAAACCATCAAACCAATTTCTCTGGGTGTATTTGAATCCTCGGAGATGCATCTGCATTCGAATATGCCGATTTCTAATGTGGAATTTTCAATCTATCGTCGAGTATACGGCAATTACGAGCCTCACTAACAACTAATAACTGCGGTTATGTTACGCGTCTCGACTATGCACTCTTTGCGCAAAATATGCGTCGACATCTGGGCGGATCGTTCGCTGGAAGACAATAGTTATGATTGATTGACAAGCCTGTTTATTTCTTCTTACCCACACTTTTTTTCGTCACAACTGTAAAAGAATAGACGCAAGTCTGTCCGATGCGCATCAATTTCACGTAAAATGTCTTGGATATAAATAACCTAAGAAAACAAATAGTCGAGGTGCTAGAAACAGCTTAAGAATCCATCGCAAAAAGTTTGATAAGATTAGAAATTTTATATAACTCGAGAACAATAAAACGTCAAATAAAAATTATTAAAATCAACGTTATTAAACATATTTAATAACAATAACGCCAGACGTTCTGACAAATGTGCGCAAGCTTCAAGACATTTTTTTGTATTTGTTTTTAATTTTGTGATTTTCTCAAATGTTTTTTAAAAAAGTGTCGAATATTCAATTTGTTTTTTGAAAATACTCAAAACGTTGCCAATTTTTATATATGTTAAAAATGTGCAGGATCATTGACCGAACAGTTTCACAAAATACAATCTTAAAAATTCTTGTTAACAGTAATTTCACAACCGCCCAAAAATTATCGAATCAAATCAGAGGTATCCAGAAAAATGAACAACGTTATTCCGCACGAAAGAATAAAATTTTCTGCAGTTTGTTAATCATGACTTTTTGCAAAATGTATTTATAACATTTTGCCATTATTATTATTAAAAATTAATGGTCTGTATTCAATGATATATTTTTTTTTACTTTTTTTTCTCCTGTCAAAAATCACCCATATTTTAATGCAATCAAACTTTTAGTCAGGACTGTATTTGTAATACATTCTAAACTAAGAAGCGACTTCTACATATGTCTTTTCCGGGACCCGCTTCTCGGTTCGTCGATCCGAGAAAATTTAAAAACTCCGCAGCCACCTGTCGTCCACCTGCTTTTCCTGACCACAAAACTTGAGAGTTTTCCGTCTCTCCAATTTCCTCTATAATTATCCGAAGCGCTTCTTTATTATTTAACCTATACGTTATCGTCAGCTTCACCGACGTGTTTCCTTTTACAAACGTAATAATTTCGTTTCTTGCATCGAGTTTGTCCTGAGAACATTACAGAAAAGTAATAGTAAAGCCGCATGCAACGGAAAAACCGAGAAAACACACACAAGCGGATTTTATTTATATTTATGTGCATGTATATTTTATTTATATTTATGTACATGTATATTTTCTTATTTTTATGAATGTGTATACACGGCGAAGCGAGCACGCGACTGTGTCAAGGTGAAGAAGGCGCAACTCCAACGACTCGTTGTCGTCGTCGCCGGTGAAAGCCTCAGCCGATGTGGCATATACACCTACGGGTAACTGTACATCAACTCTAATAAGTGCCACTATACTGCACCCAACGCTATTCGGCCGAATAACTCTACGAATCCCGAAAAAACTATACTTTCCCCGTGCACTGAGAGAAAAATATGGTCAGAGTTACCATATTTTTACTATAAACTATGTTTCCCTGAGAGGACGACTATGCTTTTATGGTTATCGTAGCCAATAAAAATATAGTTATCATGTGCCATATTTTCGTAGTTATGTCAACTATTTCTGTATGTTAGTTGCAACTATTCCTTCTTTTACTATTTATAACGTATTTTAAACCATTGTACAACAACAAAGGCATATAAAATATATAGTTATTTTCCAGTCATGTTTATTTATTCCTATCATCCAGTATAGTAAATGATGAGATCGGTTAATAGTTCAACATACTTACTGTTGTAAGTAGAATCATAATACTTTTGTGTGCTATAACAACGACACGGTGTAGAGCGAATGCTTAGATTTTGTTAATGTGGATTTATATACCATCTGAAATGACTTTTCGCGAATAGTATGTTTTACATATACTATGGTCTGCATTCATATTCCATTTCGTTGATATAACGAAGTGTGTATGGCAATAAATGTTTTATTTGTAATTACAAGTAATATTTAATATTTATATCTTTACTATATTCACTGATAGTAGTGAATATAGAAGAGCGGGATGTCGGCTTAGAGCGACTTTTTTCCCAATACTCTCTGTTGCCGCTTCCTAGTTGCGAGTCAGACGTCGAAGTTAGACAAAAATCAGAAGTGACAAAGATTGAATATTCCACCTCTTATAAAGGGGCCAGATGACAATTCGTTGGCGAGAAAGTCCTATCCCGCTGGCCATCTGTCGGAAGCGAGGGAACTAGGCAGCGCATGAGACTTGTATCATGGACGCTTGTAAAAATGCACAGTATTCGCTGCAATATTTATTGTAATTTTCAACATCAATTTGTCGTCCGCAAGCGTCCATGATGCAAATCTCACGTGCTGTCTTTGTTATAGTACACAAAAGTATTACGAATCTAGCAACAATAGTAAATATGTTGAACTATTAACCGATCTCATCACTTACTATACTGGATAATAGGAATAAATAAACATAATTGGAAAATAACTATGTATTTTATATGCTTTTATTGTTCTCCAACGATTCAAAGTACTTTATAAATAGTAAAAGAAGGAATAGTTGCAACTAACATACAGAAATAGTTGACATAACTACGAAAATATGGCACATAATAACTATATTTTTATTGGTTACGATAACCATAAAAGCATAGTCGTCGTCTCAGGGTGATATAGTTTATAGTAAAAATATGGTAACTCTGACCATATTTTTCTCTCAGTGTTTGTTTCATAAATGCGTTAAATATATCATAATTTTATTGTTACAGTTTTAACGATAAGTTATAGTATTCTTAAGTGTGGCGCACATTTAGATGCACTATTCAAGCTGCATAGTTTCCTTAACTTCAGGACAATAGTTCGGTAAACCATATGAAAGATGATTCAACTATAATATATGGTTCCACATATTATAAATTTTTTACTATGGCATTATTGTTGGAACTACCATCGTCCTTTTTCTCAGTGTGCATTTTTTTTTCTAAACCATCGTTATATATATTAGGGGACAAATTTTATTTATTTTTATTTATTTATTTTTTTACTATAAAAGTATGTATTCTGACCTTAAGGTAGTTCTGTCGTGAATGCAATCCAAACTCATATGCATGAATTTTTGACATATTGTAATTTAGCTATTAAATTTTACTTGAACAAAATCTTGAAGGCTTTTACCGAGTATTTGAATGAACAATTAAAACTTGAAAATCGATCTTTTTACACGGCGCTCACGGGAGGGCTGGAAAAATTGATCTTTAAATCGAAAATTAACATACTTAGATCAAAGATAGAGAAAAAATAAAAAGTACTACGGATTCGCAAATCATTCAGGAATTGATGCATCATGAAAAAAGGTAAAGTCTCCGGAATAATGTTTAATTTAACCAGGGTCAAAATGCACGATACCGGGCCAAATGACGTTTCCTAACCTAATTATCGTAAAAATGAAGTCAAATCCGCACTAAACATATCAAATATTTACAAATAATCGTTTTAATTTGATTACGACAATTTCGAAAGATTCTCGATTATTTTTTATATTATTATTCAGGCAGTCAAAGCGACGCGTATGATTATTTTTTAATGTCATATAGACTCTGAGATTTATGATTCCGGCGTACCGACAAAACTACCTTAATGTCCACCTTCTATACGGAATACGCGACTTTTTTTTAATTAGAAATTTGTTGAAAAACAAAGATTGCAATTGAGACACCTTTAAATATTATTTGCCAGCGAATGACTTTAGCACAGTCGATGGGTAGGTCAGAATACATACTTTTGCAGTAAAAAAAAAATAAAGAAAAATTAAAAAATTTGATGACACACTGTTATATATATCCATTGATGTATTTAGAGATCGATGCAGGCGTCGCCTAAAAAGTATATAACGATGATCGAGGTGCACGACGTGGTTGCTATATTTAAACTGTCAACAGTGGGCGTTATTTTGATTTTGTTTTTTTTTGTTTTTTTTTTTTTTTTTTTTTTTTTTTTTTTTTTTTTTTTTTTTTTCGAAAAAGAATACGTTTTTTACCGAAATAGTAACTATATTATATAAAATGTCGATATTTTTGTTTTTCTGAATGTCTTTTTTACTGGTGTTATTTGGTAGTATTAGGAAATTAAATTCTTCGTTTTACGCCTCGCTTGTGACTGAAAAAAGTCGGAATAGTTTCAGAAATTTATACGGTTGAATCATTTATGTATTGTAGAGTGAGTCATTCATGTGGTGAATTGCTTTTTCATGTGGAAGGATTCTTAGATTTGTACTTTGAAGACGGAAGGTTTGTATCTTGTGAAACTTGTCGGTCGGTATTCATCCGCAAAAAAATAACGTGGCCGGTATTAAGGAATCTATCACCTTTAACGTAATTTCTATTTCATGGTGGCCGTTTTTTCGTCGAAAAGAATTCCCTGACTTTTCCCTGACCAATCAAACTTTTTCCCTGACCAAAATTCCGACGATTTCTATTTTTTTAAATTGATGATGCCAATGAAAATGGATCACATGAACAAAGTAAGTGCACGTTTTCGATAAATGATTTATTTTTCCGATCAACAATGAACATATTTTTTCTGTATCTATTTTGTAACCGTAAATTACGTAAACGATTTTTGAAGTCAAAAAGCTTCACATCACACTAAACACTATTATAATAATTCATGTTATATTATACTTATTATAACAATATAACATTTAAACATTTTTTAAATATTATATTGAAATTAAATATAGTATTATGGTTTATTTCTGCTTTTTTTGTTAACATTTTTCGAATTTTTTTTTCAAGTCTTCCTTTTATGTACTTTTTATCTTCTTATGAGAGATTTGGCGCCAATTTACTTTTCCTCTGACCAATTTCGAGATTCCCTGACTTTCCCTGACTATTTGTAACGAAAGCTTGCGCTGAAATTCAAACTTTGTCACACTAATTTTCATTTTTTTTTTGCGTGCACGTATCCACAAAGCTTTACGAACATAATTTAACAATAATTGTTTTGTATCTGCTGAGCTCGTGCGTATGACTCATGCGCGCCTGACTTTCTATAGTTCCGACCCTCGCTACTAGTATCAAACAGAGAAAAATTTCACTTCCCAATCGCATTACTTGTGAATACAGGGCTAAACAATTTGGTGAAATTAAGGGGACTGAGAGATTTGAAAATACCGGCTTTCTTATTTTCGGTAAATTAACGGTAAATTAACGGTAAACATACCGAATGTTACCGTCATTTTTTTTTTTTTACAATTTTTGGGTTGTAAAAATACGGTCACGAAAACTGCTCGTAAATTTACTATAAAAACTAGTATAAATCATCTGTCTGGATGTGAAATGACCGGTGACTATCTTTTTAGTAGATTTATCGTGAAAATATCAAAACCACGTATTTCACCTAATTGTTGGCAAATTTCACCTATTTGTTGGTTAAATTACTGTACATTTTTTGTGAATTCACCGCATCTTGGTGACATTTTTAGATTAATTATAAAAGCCTAAAAATTACCGGTCACATTGAGCGCTTACATCTCTAAGACTGAGATACTCAAAAATCATGTAAATTAGATTTAAACAAAATTTTTTTTATTTTACTAAAAAAAAATACCACTAGCCAAGCACAAGAGGTTTTAAAAAAAACTTTCGAAAGTGGAATTTTTTGTTTGTAGCAAACATTCTAGTGACATTTTTCTGCATTAAAATTCTTGCTTTATCAATATTTATCCTCCCAATCACAATAAATATTCGTTTCCATTGAACGATCTGCACCTCATTAAATGTCAATGACAACCGTTAAACTTGACACGTATTTATTTTATCCTCGCTCTAGTCTTTGGAAAGCAGCCAAAAATTTCGACATATACTTTTAAATGATCACGTCATATGCATACGTGTGTGTCCCACTGTTTACTCTGCTTAAATCTCAATGAGGTAAGCGCACATTATTATATATTTTAAAAAAAAATGTATATATATATAATTTTCATCGTTATTTATAGGTGATATGAATCCGAAGGCGTTATATTCGTCGAAGCAGAGAATGACTCGTTTGGTGAACGAGAAGTGTAGATCCCCCCCCCCACATTAGAGAAGCAAAGATCCTCCACATCAGAGAAGCACAGATCCCACGAGGTTCGCTTGGCAGTCGAGAGAGTCAGCGATGACATCACTATTTGTCATCTGAGAGCGTGCGTGTTGTCGTACGTTCATTCTTTCTTTTTTTTCGTTTTTTTTTTTAATCATGCATGAAACGAGTGGCCGAACGCAGCAGCAGCACCAGCAGCAGAACATCGGCAGCACAGCCGGTGCAAGTTCGCGGTACCCGGCAAATCTTTTCAAACGAACGTGCGTCATTGTACAAGCTAAGTTAGCGACAAGAGCCGGTGGCGGTTAACAGCCGCCAGCGATCTGAGGCTATCCAGCTACATTGCTCGGATGACTGTGAACGGCACTGTGTATAATAAGGTCAAGTCGCTATCTCATAGACTTAAAAACCGTATTTCTCACCGTCAGAGGACTCGAGCATATACATATATATATATATATACGTTATACAGTGAGCTATAACTATCCAATGATATATAAGTACGTATATAGAGGATATTACACTAGCAAAGTAAATGAAGACTCGCCAGTCTGTACATTGTATTGTATTATAGTATGTATAGAAAGAAGATAGCTACTAGGGGAGCTTTCTACGGCTTTGCGAGGGTCCGCGAGGATTAGTTTTATGGCTCAGCGAAGTAAGAGAAAGTTTTTACAGCGAAATTCTTCGGGACGTTTTTTTATTTTTTGGACGATGGCAGTAAATTGTTTTTTTTTGCATGTACGTGAAGGAATTTGTACACTGATAGAAAATTTTTGTATTGGAAATGATAAATTGTAGGTTATACAAATTTGAACACGATTACAGTAATTAATTAGATTTTAAGGGAGGATTAGTTTTATGGCTCAGCGAAGTAAGAGAAAGTTTTTACAGCGAAATTCTTCGGGACGTTTTTTTATTTTTTGGACGATGGCAGTAAATTGTTTTTTTTTTTTGGCATGTACGTGAGGGAATTTGTACATTGATAGAAAATTTTTGTATTGGAATTATAAATTGTAGGTTATACAAATTTGAACACGATTACAGTAATTAATTAGATTTTAAGGGAGGATTAGTTTTATGGCTCAGCGAAGTAAGAGAAAGTTTTTACAGCGAAATTCTTGGGGACGTTTTTTTATTTTTTGGACGATGGCAGTAAATTGTTTTTTTTTTTTGCATGTACGTGAGGGAATTTGTACACTGATAGAAAATTTTTGTATTGGAATTATAAATTGTAGGTTATACAAATTTGAACACGATTACAGTAATTAATTAGATTTTAAGGGAGGATTAGTTTTATGGCTCAGCGAAGTAAGAGAAAGTTTTTACAGCGAAATTCTTCGGGACGTTTTTTTTTTTTTTGGACGATGGCAGTAAATTGTTTTTTTTTTTTTGCATGTACGTGAAGGAATTTGTACACTGATAGAAAATTTTTGTTTTGGAATTATAAATTGTAGGTTATACAAATTTGAACACGATTACAGTAATCAATTAGATTTTAAGGGAGGATTAGTTTTATGGCTCAGCGAAGTAAGAGAAAGTTTTTACAGCGAAATTCTTCGGGACGTTTTTTTATTTTTTGGACGATGGCAGTAAATTGTTTTTTTTTGCATGCACGTGAAGGAATTTGTACACTGATAGAAAATTTTTGTATTGGAATTATAAATTGTAGGTTATACAAATTTGAACACGATTACAGTAATTAATTAGATTTTAAGGGAGGATTAGTTTTATGGCTCAGCGAAGTAAGAGAAAGTTTTTACAGCGAAATTCTTCGGGACGTTTTTTTTTTTTTTGGACGATGGCAGTAAATTGTTTTTTTTTTTGCATGTACGTGAAGGAATTTGTACACTGATAGAAAATTTTTGTATTGGAAATTATAAATTGTAGGTTATACAAATTTGAACACGATTACAGTAATTAATTAGATTTTAAGGGAGGATTAGTTTTATGGCTCAGCGAAGTAAGAGAAAATTTTTACAGCGAAATTCTTCGGGACGTTTTTTTATTTTTTGGACGATGGCAGTAAATTGTTTTTTTTTGCATGTACGTGAGGGAATTTGTACACTGATAGAAAATTTTTGTATTGGAAATTATAAATTGTAGGTTATACAAATTTGAACACGATTACAGTAATTAATTAGATTTTAAAGGAGGATTAGTTTTATGGCTCAGCGAAGTAAGAGAAAGTTTTTACAGCGAAATTCTTCGGGACGTTTTTTTTTTTTTTTGGACGATGGCAGTAAATTGTTTTTTTTTTTTTGCATGTACGTGAAGGAATTTGTACACTGATAGAAAATTTTTGTATTGGAATTATAAATTGTAGGTTATACAAATTTGAACACGATTACAGTAATTAATTAGATTTTAAGGGAGGATTAGTTTTATGGCTCAGCGAAGTAAGAGAAAGTTTTTACAGCGAAATTCTTCGGGACGTTTTTTTATTTTTTGGACGATGGCAGTAAATTGTTTTTTTTTTTTTTGCATGTACGTGAAGGAATTTGTACACTGATAGAAAATTTTTGTATTGGAAATGATAAATTGTAGGTTATACAAATTTGAACACGATTACAGTAATTAATTAGATTTTAAGGGAGGATTAGTTTTATGGCTCAGCGAAGTAAGAGAAAGTTTTTATAGCGAAATTCTTCGGGACGTTTTTTTATTTTTTGGACGATGGCAGTAAATTGTTTTTTTTTTGCATGTACGTGAAGGAATTTGTACACTGATAGAAAATTTTTGTATTGGAAATCATAAATTGTAGGTTATACAAATTTGAACACGATTACAGTAATTAATTAGATTTTAAGGGAGGATTAGTTTTATGGCTCAGCGAAGTAAGAGAAAGTTTTTACAGCGAAATTCTTCGGGACGTTTTTTTATTTTTTGGACGATGGCAGTAAATTGTTTTTTTTTGCATGTACGTGAGGGAATTTGTACACTGATAGAAAATTTTTGTATTGGAAATTATAAATTGTAGGTTATACAAATTTAAACACGATTACAGTAATTAATTAGATTTTAAGGGAGGATTAGTTTTATGGCTCAGCGAAGTAAGAGAAAGTTTTTACAGCGAAATTCTTCGGGACGTTTTTTTTTTTTTTTTGACGATGGCAGTAAATTGTTTTTTTTTGCATGTACGTGAAGGAATTTGTACACTGATAGAAAATTTTTGTATTGGAAATGATAAATTGTAGGTTATATAAATTTGAACACGATTACAGTAATTAATTAGATTTTAAGGGAGGATTAGTTTTATGGCTCAGCGAAGTAAGAGAAAGTTTTTACAGCGAAATTCTTCGGGACGTTTTTTTATTTTTTGGACGATGGCAGTAAATTGTTTTTTTTTTTGCATGTACGTGAAGGAATTTGTACACTGATAGAAAATTTTTGTATTGGAATTATAAATTGTAGGTTATACAAATTTGAACACGATTACAGTAATTAATTAGATTTTAAGGGAGGATTAGTTTTATGGCTCAGCGAAGTAAGAGAAAGTTTTTACAGCGAAATTCTTCGGGACGTTTTTTTATTTTTTGGACGATGGCAGTAAATTGTTTTTTTTTTTTGCATGTACGTGAGGGAATTTGTACACTGATAGAAAATTTTTGTATTGGAAATTATAAATTGTAGGTTATATAAATTTGAACACGATTACAGTAATTAATTAGATTTTAACGGAGGATTAGTTTTATGGCTCAGCGAAGTAAGAGAAAGTTTTTACAGCGAAATTCTTGGGGACGTTTTTTTATTTTTTGGACGATGGCAGTAAATTTTTTTTTTTTTGCATGTACGTGAAGGAATTTGTGCACTGATAGAAAATTTTTGTATTGGAATTATAAATTGTAGGTTATACAAATTTGAACACGATTACAGTAGTTAATTAGATTTTAAGGTTTAGGTCTGGTAGTTGGAATAATTTTTTTTCAAATTATAGACTTGTGCTCAGAATAATTAATAGTTGCCAATTATAATTGCCGGGATTTTCTGTGAGAAATAAATTTTTGTTGTCCGCTAATTGTTAGGCGACAATTATTACACTTGTGTATTTCTTTTAAAAATCGATATACTCGTAGTTCTTATGGTTTCCGATTCAATTGTAACTACAGGACGTAATAGAATACAGTAATCTGACAGTCGTAAGTTTACAGTTTTAAGATTTCAGAATGTCATTCTTGTGTTTTTCTTCTTTTTGCAGAATTTTTTTAAATTAATTTTTTGTGAATTTTTGTATTAATAGCTTTGTTGATCTTACATCAACTCGGCAAGATGATTATCAAAAACTGGTTTTTTCCAAATAACAGGGTAATAAAATAATGACATTAATTTTGTCAAAATCTTATGTAAAGAATATCTACAAATTTATCAGAATTCTGCAAAAAAAAAAAAAAAAAAACAATCGAAAGTATAAAATTTCATTTTTTAAATGTAAATATAAAAATAGTCACACAGACTGATAAGTAATAGTTGTCACTTAATAATTATTGCTAGAACTACTTCTCTGAGCTTAAGAACGTAATTCAGGACTTAAACGGAAGTGTTTTCATTTAAAACAATAGCAAAGTGCCACATTTTGTTGTAATTCACGTTTGCTGATTTACTCAGATGAGATTGTTAAGCATAAATACTGGCAAAATTCTTCCAAGCACTATTTAGATTCTACCAATACACGTAATTATTAATCGTATGGTATAAAGCCATTTTGATAGCTACAGTATTGCATGAAGGACACGAGGAACAGGATCGAGAATGACGCATCCTCACGTAAACTCGGCGTGCAAGGTCAAGTTACTTCAAGGAAACCCACTATGTGTAACAATTTAACCTCTTAACCTCCACTGAATATATTTTACTGGCATATACCAAATATTTCACGAAGAAACGATTAACTACATTTTCTTAATTTTAATAATATATTTAATAATATAATTCTCTTATGACACTAAAGCTATTTATATTGTTTGTTAAGACTGTCAATCCAAATGTGCTACAACCTGTTCCCTACTTTTTCGATTGTAGTGACTTTCTAAACGATTAAGGATGTTCGACTGTTTCACACTAGTCAAATAGGTGCTAAATTTTTTGTAATTGTTTCATTAAAGTTTAATGCATTAATTAACTGTAGTGAAGGGTTGATTTGTATTGAAGAATGTAGACTTAAGGGGGGGGAGTCAGGTCAAAAAAATTGATTTTGGAAATTCAATATCATCCAAATCCTATTGCATATAAAAATGCTCAATGCACTATATTGTTGGTACTCGATTAAAGGATTTTTTACTGTCTTCTGACTTGCATATGCTTTTAAATATTATCTTAAGCAAAGATCTTAGGTTTTCCATTCTGCGCATGATTCAGATCAAACTACTAGGCAGATTGGACTGGTTGACGTCTCATTTTCTTCTTCATGAACAGATACATCAGCTAAATGGAGCAAATGTTAATAAAATGTAATATTTTTTAAGTAACATAATTATTAATAAATAAATTTTATGCTATTTTCTAAATCAGTGATTAACTTTGCTTTCAGAATGAAAACAAAATAGTTTGCTCCAGTTAGCCGGTGTATCTTTTCATGAAGAAGAAAATGAGACGTCAATGATTCCAATCTGCCTAGTAGTTTGATCTGAATCATGCGCAGAATGGAAAACCTAAGAACTTTGCTTAAGATAATATCGAAAAGCAGATGCAAGTCAGACGACAGTAAAAAATTCTTTCATCGAGCACCAACAATATAGTGCATTGGGCATTTTTATATGCAATAGGATTTGGATGATATTGAATTTCCAAAATCAATTTTTTTTACCTGACTCCCTCCCCTTAACCGAGAGAAAAATTAATAGTGACGGATTTGCATAAAGATTAACTGATTAACGTTACTTTCCGATGGGATACATTTTCGTTCAGTTTTTTCCAAGAATAATCTATAATTTTTTGCCAATTTTGATGAGTGATGACTCATTTTCTTTCTTAAAAGATGCTCCACAAATTGACCGGTTGGGTATTTGATATTATTGATCGTTTAATAATTATAGCTATTTGTTTATGAAAGTATTTTGATTTTTGTTGAACAGCAGGCTGTAATTATTAAACGATCAATAATATCAAATATCCAGCCGGTCAATTTGTAGAGCATATTTTAAGAAAGAGAATGAGCCATCACTCATCAAAATTGGCAAAAAATTATAGATTATTCTTGGAAAAAACTGAACGAAAATGTATCCCATTGGAAAGTAACGTTTATTAGTTAACCTGTATGCAAATCCAGCACTATTAATCTTCCTCTGGGTTAAGTATACATGCTTCAATTCAAACTATTCTCTACTATTGTTATTTAATCAAAATTGTACGTCCCCATTAATTCATGAGATATAGTTTACAGTACAATTTGTTTTGTAATTATGATTTCATAATAATAATATGTAGTGATTATAAAATAGAGTGTAAACATTTGAATAGCTGAAAAAAATACTAATTTTCGATTTAATATTTCAAGAAATAGTGGAAAAAATGAAAGCAATAAGTAATGCATTACTTATTTTTTTTCTTTTATTCAAAAGGATTGCCGTGAATTTTTATTGAAAAATTATAAGTTTTGCAGCCATTCCAAAGTTTAATCATTGTATTACAATCGCTACATGTTATTATTATAAAATCATAATTATAGAGCTGATCGTATCATCATCATTATTTCTATAAGTATTAGGCATTTACAACTCTGTATTTAATGCATTACACTTTAATGAAACAATTACAAAAATTTAGCACTCATTTGACTAGTGTGAAACAGTCGAATATCCTTAAGGTAGTTCTGTCGCTTCACGCTCACTTCGCATAAGTTTCCGAAAAATGAGAGCGAATTGCAAGCACTTCTCGATGATATAAAAATCTGTAAAAAATCATGAATATTAAAGATGCTGAAGACATTAATTCGGCATAATAATAATTCCAAAATGTTATTAACAAATTGATGAAAAATAAAATTGTTTAACAAATTTTCCGACAACTTAATTTTTTTGATTCGGTGAAAATGATTTGTTCATTTTTCTAAGTACGTATGAATTTTTACAAATTTTTTTCTTTGCTTTGAATTTTTCGATTTTTTACATGAGAAAAATCACAAAATTCAAAGCAAAGAAAAAAATTTAAAAAAATTCATACGTATTCAGAAAAATGAACGAATCATTTTCAGCGAAACAAAATAATTAGGTTGTCGGAAGATTTGTTGAACATTTTTATTTTTCATCAATTTGTTAATAACATTTTGGAATTATTATTATATCGAAATAATGTCTTAACTATCTTAAATATGCATGATTTTTTTCAGATTTTTATATCATCAAGAAGTGTTTGCAATTCGCTCTCATTTTTCGGAAACTTATGCGAAGTGAGCGTGAAGCGACAGAACTACCTTAAAATATGTTGTTTTTACGCAACAGAACAACACGTTCGAATAACCAAATAATACGTGTAACAAATATATGTTTAAAAAGTCTCTACAATGGAAAGGAACAGTTACACACTTTCGTAAAACTTGGATTGGTAGTTTGAATCTGACTGACAAGGACTGTTAAATAAATGTTAAGTTAAAGCAACAAAATTTGTAACTTTTTCAACGCCAAACCCACGTCATATTAGAGCTGGTAAAAAATGTTATTATGCTGTATAAACATTTATTCAACAGCCTGTAACCGCCAAGTTCAATTTAACGAACTAATCTTTTTTCTCAGTACAACAACGGTTATTGAAAAATTTGACTGTATAATGTAATTTCAATTCATGAGCTTGTTGTTCAGAAACGATAGACTTTGTGAAAATAATATTTACGTGAAATACAGCAAAAGAGATTTAAATTCAGTGTAACTTGAATACCCAACAAAATTATATGGTTTGTAGGCCAATTGGACGTTTGAAATTATTATTTTTCAGGATATAAAAAGGCAAATAATAATTTTACTTCACTCGGTGCGATATTGGATGTCTTACGCTTTGTGAAGTAAAATTTTGTATAATTCTCGTTGGAAAAACTTTTTCTCAACTCTTCAGAAAAAGTTTAACCGCAGTTGGATCGTAATATACTATTTTTTTCTTCATTTTCATTTTTTTCGGTTTTATTTTTTATTTTTCTCGATGCCATGTTAACTGTAATGAAGAAAATTTGACTGAGAAATAAACTCTGAGACCTACCTTCTTGTAAAGTTTAATCCAGGTGAGGTCGCCCTTCATATCGGTGTACTGAAGCCCGAAAAACCAGACCTCCCTAAGACCGATCGTCTTGACGACCTGGTCGAAGAGTTGCTTGCCGGTGGTCGCGTGCTGGATCGCAAACTCCAGCTCCGCGTCCATCGTCGTAACCCTCACGTTCATCTGCAAATAGTTATAGAAACGAATAAACATTAATAGGCGAATTGACGTGGAAAAATGTGTCAATTAATACAATCACACGGTATAACGAAATGGTCTAGTGGCTCCGTCCCTATAGTCAACAAGGGACTCCCACGCATTTATTTAAGCGCGCGAATGCTTCGCTGATACTATAATTTCTCATCGTTGGTACGCTTAAGGGAACAATGGTATCGCTAATTTGATTATCGTCGACAGATTCACGAGGTGTTCAGAAGCAATTTAAACGATCACGAAATTAATCCAGTTACTGATTTTCTTAATAGAAATATCATATCTCTCTATATTATAAAAAGATCTCGCCGCCGTCGCCGCCGTGTCAAGAATTTAGGTACTTGGAAAAATTCGGACCGTCAAAAACCCGAATTTAGGGACTTAGAAAAATTCGGATCGTCAAAAGCCTGAATTTAGGGACTTAGAAAAATTCGGACCGTCAAAAACCTGAATTTAGGTACTTGGAAAAATTCGGACCGTTAAAAACCTGAATTTAGGGACTTAGAAAAATTCGGACCGTCAAAAACCTGAATTTAGGGACTTAGAAAAATTCGGATCGTCAAAAGCCCGAATTTAGGGACTTGGAAAAATTCGGACCGTCAAGAGCCTGAATTTAGGGACTTAGAAAAATTCGGACCGTCAAAAACCTGAATTTAGGGACTTAGAAAAATTCGGATCGTCAAAACCCCGAATTTAGGGACTTGGAAAAATTCGGACTGTCAAAAACCCGAATTTAGGGACTTAGAGAAAGTCGGACCGTCAAAAGCCCAAATTTAGGGACTTAGAAAAATTCGGACCGTCAAAAGCTCGAATTTAGGGACTTAGAAAAATTCGGACTGTCAAAAACCCGAATTTAGGGACTTACAAAAATTCGGACCGTCAAAAGACCGAATTTAGGGACTTACAAAAATTCGGACCGTCAAAAACCCGAATTTAGGGACTTAGAAAAATTCGGATCGTCAAAAGCCCAAATTTAGGGACTTAGAAAAATTTGGACCATCAAAAGTCCGAATTTAGGGACTTAGAAAAATTCGGACCGTCAAAAACCCGAATTTAGGGACTTAGAAAAATTCGGACTGTCAAAAACCCGAATTTAGGGACTTGGAAAAATTCGGATCGTCAAAAGACCGAATTTAGGGACTTAGAAAAATTCGGATCGTCAAAAGCCCGAATTTAGGGACTTACAAAAATTCGGACCGTCAAAAGACCGAATTTAGGGACTTAGAAAAATTCGGATCGTCAAAAGCCCAAATTTAGGGACTTAGAAAAATTTGGACCATCAAAAGCCCGAATTTAGGGACTTAGAAAAATTCGGACCGTCAAAAACCCGAATTTAGGGACTTAGAAAAATTCGGACTGTCAAAAACCCGAATTTAGGGACTTGGAAAAATTCGGATCGTCAAAAGACCGAATTTAGGGACTTGGAGAAATTCGGATCGTCAAAAGCCTGAATTTAGGGTCTTAGAAAAATTCGGATCGTCAAAAGCCCGAATTTAGGGACTTAGAAAAATTTGGACCATCAAAAAACCGAACTTAGGGACTTGGAAAAATTCGGACCGTCAAAAACCTGAATTTAGGGACTTAGAAAAATTCGGATCGTCAAAAGCCCGAATTTAGGGACTTACAAAAATTCGGACCGTCAAAAACCCGAATTTAGGGACTGAGAAAAATTCGGACCGTCAAAAACCCGAATTTAGGGACTTGGAAAAATTCAGACTGTCAAAAACCCGAATTTAGGGACTTAGAAAAATTCGGACTGTCAAAAGCCTGAATTTAGGGACTTAGAAAAATTCGGACCGTCAAAAGCCCAAATTTAGGGACTTAGAAAAATTCGGATCGTCAAAAGGCCGAATTTAGGGACTTGGAAAAATTCAGACTGTCAAAAACCCGAATTTAGGGACTTAGAAAAATTCGGACCGTCAAAAGCCCAAATTTAGGGACTTAGAAAAATTCGGACCGTCAAAAGCCTGAATTTAGGGACTTAGAAAAATTCGGATCGTCAAAAGCCCAAATTTAGGGACTTAGAAAAATTCGGATCGTCAAAAGCCCGAATTTAGGGACTTACAAAAATTCGGACCGTCAAAAACCCGAATTTAGGGACTTAGAAAAATTCGGATCGTCAAAAGCCCGAATTTAGGGACTTACAAAAATTCGGACCGTCAAAAACCCGAATTTAGGGACTTGGAAAAATTCGGACCGTCAAAAGACCGAATTTATATATATATACTCAGCAACTAAAAATCATTATGGAAACGGACGTTTCTTGACATAAAGACAATAATCAACATATTAAGTTTAATATATTTTTTTTAATACTATGGCATGGGCCAATCTTACTGTTTCTCATCCTCGATCTATTTAAAATCTATTATTTAAAAAGCTAGATTTTGTTGCTTCCCCATCGAGGAAGTTTTGTCTACGTGTATATTTTATTTTCAAATTTGTATAAAAACATAAAATAATATGTATGTAATGTGTATGATTGGTATAAAATTTGGCGAGAATTGATCGATCTTTCAATATTTTATAACACTTGATTTTTCTAATGATGGGTTACAAGTATAAATATTTGACAATAATCAACATATTAAGTTTAATATATTTTTTTTAATACTATGGCATGAGCGAATCTTACTGTTCCTCATCCTCGTTCTATTTAAAATCTATTATTTAAAAAGCTAGATTTTGTTGCTTCCCCATCGAGGAAGTTTTGTTTACGTGTATATTTTATTTTCAAATTTTTATAAACAAATAAAATAATATGTATGTAAATAATGTTGCATGATCGGTATAAAATTTGGGGAGAATTGATCAATCTTTTAATATTCTATAACATTCGATTTTTCCAATGATGTGGTTACAAGTATAAAGATTTGAATTACCATATCTTGATTTATAGAGGTGAAAGTTAGTATGCATTTTATAAGATTTAAAGAAAGTCATTTTAAAGAAGTCAACATTTATTGACAGATTTTCTCATACAGATGGGTTTGTAAAAAATGGACCATTCTGCCCAAGAAATTGGCAAACTTGTTCTTAATTACTGATACCTTACGTTAAAAATTAAATACTGAAAAATTTGCTTGCTAAATTTACTAATCCTATATAATAACAAAGTTGCTTAAAGCACTTATTTCAATAATAATTATAAGAAAAAAAGTATCGTAAAAATATTAAAAAGTGACAACTGTGACTTTGAAACAAAGTCAATTGTGTTTGTGAATAATTTAATTCAAAGTGCATCACGGAAAAATCTTCTGTTCCTGAAGTTAAAGAATTTTTTAAAACCCCGTTAAACTTTCCAAATCGATTTCCCTCCCGGAATCATCGTCATCTTTTTATTACACTTTCATTATAATAAATTCATAATTTCGTTAAAAGAAAAATGTATTCCAATCATTAATCAACGATTAAATCACTAACGGTCAAAGTTTCACTGAGAGAAAGGTGTGGTAATTAAAAAAAAAAAAAAAATAGACCGACGATAATCTAACTATAAACTATAATTCTCAGGAGGAACGTCTATATTTTATGGTTATAGAAAATATAAGAAAATAGTTGGATGAACCGTTAAAATAATTCCCAGGAGCAACGTCTATATTTTATGGTTATAGCAAATATAATTATAGTAACAATCATCAAAATTATAATAGTTTCAAATATGCCGTTTCGTTGCATATACGATTTCATCAACGTTTGTTTCCAATAACCTTGCAAATATCGTTTACTGAACCACTGTAGAAAAAATCTGCCTGAAATTTAGTGCACTTTTACTGGAAGTTTTTATTCATAAACCTGTATATTAAATTTAGTATACAAGTGTAATGTAAAATTATTATTATAATAATTTTACATTACACTTGTATACTAAATTTAATAAATTAATAATTAATAATTAATAAAATTATTATTATAATAATTTTACATTACACTTGTATACTAAATTTAATATACAGGTTTTGTGTACTTTTCCAGTAAAATTAAAGCAAATTATTAAAATTAAAGTACTTTTACTGTAAAATTATTATTATAATAATTTTACAGTAAAAGTACTTTAAAATACTGTAAAATTATTTAAAGTACTTTAAAATACTGTAAAATTATTATTATAATAATTTTACAGTAAAAGTACTTTAATTTTAATAATTTGCTTTAATTTTGTGTACTTTTCCAGTAAAATTAAAGCAAATTATTAAAATTAAAGTACTTTTACTGTAAAATTATTATTATAATAATTTTACAGTAATGGTACTTTAATTTTAATAATTTGCTTTAATTTTACTGGAAAAGTACACAAATTTTACACCACAATTGTATATTAAATTTCGATGACGAGTTTATGAATAAAAAAGTCCAATCTTTTTTAACAGTGCATATTATCATCGCTTCAACCAATAAAACATTGCAAACCTTCCTATATTCGTTTTATCATGTGAAATCGTTAGATCAACGATACGCTTTTCTCTCAGTGCAAACGTTACAAACGCGACACCCAGTACATAGCGTGCGAATCTGGACGAGAACCCAAGAAGCCCGTACACACGTTAGCCATGTAACAGGACGAAAAGGTTTCTCGAGCGTTCCCCATAGCAGGTATTCGCAGGTAAAAATGGCCCGGGCGCCGTTACAAAATCGGCCATGGATTAAATCTCGCCCATCGTCTCAAATTCCCATCGACCCATTAACCGACCCACCACCAAAACTATCCAAAAAAAACAAAGCCACCATCATGCCCAAAAAAAAAGGCACAATAATTTCCATGAAACCGGCTGCTAACGATATATCGATCGACGTAACCAATCGCCACTCCTTACCATCTTCGTTCCGGCTACCATGGTTGAAAATCAATTTCCACGATCACCGAACCAAGTGGAAAAACGTCCAAAAAAAAAAAATCGTCACTAAATAAATATCACAAAAAAATCGTCCAAACTCGCGTTAGTCACACACAAGTTTTCCAAAGAAAGATTCTCTTCTTATTATGCGATGAACGATCGGTTGAATCGGCGCGTCTATCCTCGAGGTCCTTCACTGAGGCACTAATGCCAGTTGGTTCGGGTAGAACGCACAACAGAATTTCGTTTCGGTGCAGACGGAAGAGAGAGAAAAAAAGAGTAAAAGAGATGGCAATGAGCTCACGCACAATGAAACAACACAGAGTGGTGTAAAGCGTATGTAGTTGTTGAGAGGAGGTAACCGAGATCGGCGCGGTTCGCCGGTCGAACGCAGGTCGAACAATGGGCCAAGGGGCAAGTGCAACCGGCGTCTCCACGAAGCTTCAAGCACCCCCTTCCGCACTGGGCCCCTCTTCTCGTTTCGTGCAAGAGGGCACCACTACGGACAACGACGACGACGACGACGAACCCGAGAAGAACCACGGGACGCGGAGGCAGAACAGCAGCTGTCTCGCTTCCCCTTTGCGTATTCACCATAGCTATGCTCTTATTATCCTCGGTATAGTAGAGCTAAAGCGAGACGGAGACAAGAGAAGACTACGCCCGGGTGTTGCGGATCACGTGAGCAAGCCGGTCCCGCGAAGTTGCAGCCAATCGCAGCGTACCGGCTGCAGATACCGGGTGTACGGAAGGAAACGTTCGCTGAATAATCGGTGGGCCCTAATTTTTCCATTGCATGTTCACTTTCCGTTATTCACAAGGTGATTCGGATTCTGGCTTTGAGGAACTTTGGACTCTACGCTTGTCGTTATTTGCCGTGTGTTTATGGTTTTGGAGAGACATAAAAGTGGGCTTTGTGTTAAAAAAAAAAATAAAAAAAAAATTCAGACGTTTCGTTTGACTGAGGATGGCGCTGGATTTAGTGCGCTTGGCTTAGAGCGAAATCGTAAAGGAAGTTGTGACAGATTTGTGGGGTCCAAAGGGGTTATCAGTCATTGGTTAGTGGACCTTTTAGTGTAATTATATTGCCATTCTAATAGAGATTTTAGTCTCCTCATTGAGGTTACGATTCATCTTATTTTGAACATGGGACCTTAAAATAATTCTCTGAGGTTAAAGTACTAATGATCGGAAGGTTAAGGAAAGATTTAATTATAAAAAGACTGAAACCAATACCTTCCAGTTTCAAAAACCTACGATGAAATAAAAATACATGGTTGAAACAACAATACAGTAGAGCGTCGATTATACGAACTAATTGGGACCGATTATCGTTCAGATAATCGAAAATTCGGATGACCCAACATCAATATTTTGTGAAGGGGGAGGGAGGAACTGAAACGCTTAAAATATTAGAATATATACGTATAATATAATACATATATATATATATATATAATATGTATGTATTTATCGAAAATTAATATTTTTAATATATCATTGTTAATATATATACTCCATATAATATGCTATTTTCTTGGGAAAACTCGAGGATTTTTTCGATCTTTTCGTTCGCAAAACCGAAAATTCGGATAAACCGAATCGCTGTTCGGATGATTGACGTTTAGGATAATCGACGCTTTACTGTACTATTTTACTTTACTTTTACCATACTTTTACCATACAGTATAATTCTCAAGAGAGACGTTTATACTTTATAGTTAGGACAATGATAAAAAAAAATAGCTGCAAATATAATAATAGCTCAACTAATCAAATACATAGTTTCCAGTACCAATCGATATGATCGTCCCTCCTGAGAATTATATCGGTATAGTTCGATCTGCTATTCTAATATATTTTTCTCTTAGTGTACGAATTTTTACTCGTCACAATATTGAATCATTTTCTAATTATGTACGAAAATAACAAATTAGGTCTAATGTACCAATTTTCGGACGCTGTTTTCCACGATATACGTATTCCCGGATACCTAATATTCCGATTCTTCGGACAATCGTAAATATCAAGAATTCTTGTATACAAACACGATTGGTTTGGAATAAAAACAAAAGTATCTTGCTTAATTATCGATTGTATATTAATAAAAAAATACATATACATGAAAGAATACTTGAAATAAACTATGTAGAAAACTGGCTAACCTAACATATTAAAAATTTGTTTGTTGTCCGATAACTGGATCGTTCACTTTGGGACGCTCGTACCAGAGTCCGGAAACTGGAATAGTATGTCTTAGAATAAAATAGAAGGATAAAATAAAACCTCTATGTCTGAACTTGAAAATCTTTTTCCTGTTCTTACATCAATTAAAAAATGTTCGTACGATTTCAAGTTCCAATTTTGGCTTTTGCTTCCTCATAGAGAAAGCTTTGTTTTCATGAAATTTTTTTTTTTCGAGATTTTCATGTCAGTATGCTTAGAATCACCTAAAACGTCGAGAAAAGTGGTTTAGAAAAAATGTCCGTATGTATGTATGTGTGTGTGTGTGTGCTGGGCTTCGAAAATTCAATCTCCTCTCACTCGGTAACCGTTCGAGCGATCCGGCTCAAATTTGGCACGCAAGTAGAGTAGCTGCCCCTCTTTGAATGTTGTGATTTTTGCCAAAATATGTGAAGTCATTAAGATTTTATGTTGATTTTAATTTGTTGAAAAAAGGGCGTGGTCGCTCTAACTTTCGTAAAAGTTCGTCGATTTGGCTAAATAGTTCTTCATAACTGAAGATACGTTCAATGTTGTATGGTATTGAATTTCGACGAAATCGGTAAAGCGGTTCGGATTTTATAGAATTTTGACTTTTTCGAAAAAAATAGATTTTGATCTAAATTACGTCGAATTTCAACAAATGAACAGAAATTTTGTACAGACGAAAAATAACATTCAGAAATGCCATGTACCAAATTTGGTGATGATCGGTAAAGTCGTTCGGATTTTACACCATTTTTCATTTTAAAAAAAATGTAGATTTTCGCTATAACTTCCGGAAAAGTTGAGAAAGTACGACAAAAATTTGTATCTAATCAAAATTAGATGTAACGGTGTTTGCAGAGGTGATTTATAGCTGTATAAAACACCTCTGCAAAAGAGACACAAGGTATAAAAAAAAAAGATGCAAAGTAGAACCTTGCACATTGCTTCCTCATTATTTTTCGCTTTTTACAAAGCTTCCTCTATGAGGAAGCCAAAATTGAATAACATACTGCTTCCTCACAGAGGGAGCTTTGTAAAAAGCGAAAAATAATGAGGAAGCAATGTGCAAGGTTCTACTTTGCATCTTTTTGATATTTAAATACGACAAAGAATTTATAACCTGATTTTACTCTACAGATCTTGTCCAGAGGTTTAAATGTGAATATTTTGTTCCAAACTTTCTCAGTTCACTCGAAATTAATACATTCTGTTGTGTCTATAGATACTCTTCGAAGAATCTGATAGATTACCATATCTGTGCTTAATGGAGTGTGCAAATTTTATTGCGTTGCCTATTTGTAAGGTTTCCATGATCGTATACTTTTAGTGATCTTCAAAGAAATGTCTTCAAGATGTGAATTTGTCTACTATCGCTAAATGCTTAACTAAAGGTTTAACTATAAT